>OX387191.1:10430335-11062534 GCA_947561395.2 Buxus sempervirens | reverse complement strand
CCAAAGCGCATTACAGATAAGAGGGGGAGGAGAATTGAACCAAGTTCAAGAGAAATAATCTAAGGCAAAATTGGTGAGTGAGTCGGCAACCTGATTTCCTTCTCTAATACAATGTTGGAAAAGGACCATGACGCCAGACAGAATAGCGATTATTCTGTAGGCTAGTTCGAACAGATGATAAACGGGGAAGAACATAAATAGTTTGTCCAAAAACATAGAGAAAACGTCTCTGATATTCAACTAAATATTAATTAATCAAGTGATACTAAAATCAGTCCACAAGCAGGATTTTATAGCCAAAAATCATCTATACTAGAAAGTTACTAAAAATAGCAAAGCCCCTAAAGCATGCCTAAATGAAATATAGAATAAAATAAGCAACCTGTGAAAAATCTAACCCAAATCGGGTTTAAAATCACTTCCTAATTGACAAACGAAGTATTACCAGAAATAGCAACAAATAATTAAGAATAGTGATTCAGAGGGGAAAACAACGGAATTTGAGGTCGAAAAAGATGCACATCGACTTCAGTCATGTACCACAGCGTGCGCGCCGGAAATATCTTTCTGAATTGGGGTCATATGTGCGATTCCGATAATAGTAGCCAAAGTTATGGCCAAAATACTAAAATGCACTTAAAACTACCCAATTAGAAAGATATCACCATCACTTCCTGCCTTTGCGATGATCTGCCAACTCATGGTATTCTAGCGCCATCAATGTGCAATTTGACAGCTCAGCATCATCTGTCTCGGATCCCCCTGCATCAGACCACCTGAAATTTATTACGTTCATATGCTCTAACGGAACCAATCTAAATAAGAAAATATTCTGTTCACATTTGTGCTTATGTGCAATGAGGTATTTCATAATCAACAGCATCCAAGATAGGGATGGAAATGGGGGTAACGGGACGGGGCGGGTCTGATCTGGTTGAAGTATAAAAAAGTAAAGAACAATGTTTTTTTTATAATAGAATATATATTATAATAATATATTATATATAGAATAATTTAAAGCATATAAAAAATAATGCTCTAATATATGAAGGATATGGGAATTGGGGGGGTGGGGTGGGTGGGTACGGGTATGGGGATTGGGGGGGGGGGGGGGGGGGGGGGGGGGGGGGGGTGTGTTATTTGTGAATATAAAAAAATTAGGGTTATTTGTGAATATAACAAAAACGCAGGGAAAAAAAAAACCAAAAAGAGACCTTTAGCGGCGGGGCACGACCGCCGCTAGACCATCGCTGATTCTAGTTAGGTTCAGGGTGGGTTGGGCTAAACTGGAATCCGCTATAAACCCGATTCTAGTCATCCCAAACCCTAACCATTAGGGGCGGGTGGGGCCCATTGCAAGAGAAACAATAAATACAGAATATAAAATTTAATTACTAAGAACTAAATCTAGCTTTAACAAAGCCAACAAACAAAATGCACAAGCAGATGAGTGCAAAAGATTTCAATCCATCATACCCTTCAAAATGCAAGGCTTAGGACTGGAGAGATCGAAGGCTAGTTGGAAGCCCTTTACTTGGAGCAACCATGGGATCATTTTGGACTTTCTCATCAGGGCACAACGGTTCCCACTTGAACCTCTTGACCACGTTGTGGAGGAACACAAGAATCTGTATTTTTGTATACTCTCTGCCCAAACACATCCCTGTACCTCCTCCGAATGGAACACGAGTGTACGGCATAGGCCCATCTCCTTCAAAACTCGACGGGTCGAAGTTACTTGGATTTGGGAATATTGATGGGTCCTTGTGGGTCGAAATATTGGTCCAACTTAACTGCAAAATCAGTAAAATTTGTTAGTTGTTTGCATTATATATCTACATCTCCATAACCAGGTCCCTGCTGGTAGTTATTGATTGATCATTCCATATTTTATAATATATATAGAACAATCGTTTCCTTGTAAGTTGTAACCTCCAGTTGCCGGTGGACTCATTCTCATGACTTCACAAACTACATTCCATGAGTATTTCATCTTCTTTATATCCTCCCATTGCAGCAACTCATCTTGTCCTTTGGCCATCACGATGTCCATTTGCTCTGTTGTTGAACTTGAAATAATGTAATTAACGAAGTAGAAGAGAAACAATACTGTGAGTCTGTGAAAATTAAGAAGAATAAATCAAGGGATTAACGAACCTTTGAAGACTTTTTGTTGATGATTTTTCTCGTTACAAATGGTTGTTTCCTTTGCAAAATAAGTCTCAAGCATTAGAAACATTCATCAAATTTAAAACTCAAATTGAGCTTCAACTCAATCTCAAAATAAAACAATTCCAATCAGACTTAGGAGGGGAATTTCGTTCCTTCACTTCTTAACTCTCTTCTGCTGGTATCAAACACAGATTCACTTGCATGCCTCACTTGCATGCCCTCATGCACATACTCAAAATGGGGTGGTCAAACGAAAACATTGTAGAGTATGGCCTTGCTCTTCTTGCCTATGTTTCTCTCCCTCTTCATTTTTGGTCTTATGCTTTCTTTCATGTTGTCTATCTCATTAACCTTCTTCACTTTTCTCTCCCTCACTCTCTCTGCAACAACAATCACTTTTCTTCCTTCTCTTTCAAAAGCAACCCAACATAACCAACCTTCATGTATTCGGATCAGCTTGTTGGCCACACAGAAGACCTTTTAATAAACACAAATTGGATTTTCGGTCCACTCATTGTGCTTATCTTGGGTTAAGCCCAAAATACCAAGGCTTCATTTTTCATGATTTCAAATCAGGCTGCATTTTCATTTCTAAAGATGTCCAGTTTAATGAGACCTCCTTCCCCTTTGCTAACACGATCTAAAACAGAGGAGAAACACTTATATTAAATAAGCTTGAGCTTGAGCTTTTATTAAATATATAAAATTCACCCCTATTATTAGCTTGAGCTTTTAGTAGGAACGGTGTTCTACATGGTATCAAAGCCTTAGGCTAACGCCGAGATCCTGGGTTCTAACCTCCACTCCACCCGTTGAGAAAAAAAATATATTCCCTGTGTTAGGCCTCCATAAAAATGGGTTTGAGTCTGGCCCACACGTGAGGGGGACTGTTAAAGAATATTTTAAATACATAAAGTTCACCTCTAATATTAGCTTGAGCTTTTAGTAGGAATGGTGTTCTACAAACAAACATGTGTTGTGGTTTACCATCACCTGCCATTTCTTCCTGCATTATTGGATCTATTGTTGACATGAGATTTGTCACAACGAGCATCTCATGGGCTAATGTTGAAGGCAAACAGAAGCCCCAGTACTCAACAGACCAACAAACCATGAGAAGGAAGCGTGAAGAGGTATGGTCGCTATTTCCTAGGTCCGGGACATAGCTTAGCTGGGGAGTGCATTAAACTCGGGCAGTCCCAAGTTGGACCACCCCGGTCTATAACGGTACTATAGACACCTCAAATTGCACTAAGATGAAATTTAAATTTGTAAGGAATTTATCTTGTTTGACCGAAATAAAATTTAGGCTAAAGGCATAAATACACGTAACCGAAATAATATTTCGGTAATTCAAATTTTATATGTACCCTATGATTAATTTCGGTTATAAATGAATTATGTTTAATTGAGGTAATATTTTGGTTCTTTTAATGAGTTGGCGAATCTTGGTTAGTTATGCCACATCAGCAATTGCACATGGGGTATAACTGAATTTAAACCGAAATTTAATTTTGGTTATACATAGTTTGTTTATGACCGAAATAATATTTCGGTTATATATAATTTTTGTATAACCAAACTGAGTTTTCGGTCATCAGTAAAATGTTTCAAATTGAAAATTTCCCCGAGCTTTCTCTTATTTACCTTTAAAGCTCTCTCTGGGAAGTCTGAATTCCCTAAATTGGCCAAATTCCCCCAATTCATGTCTTAGACTGGAATTGGAAGCATCTGGACACATTTTTGTGTCTACCCTTGGGACTTTATTGTCCTTGCCTATAAATAGAGGGTCTTTCCTCTAGGAAATGGCTGGAATTTTGAAGGTTGAGAGCTCTTGAAGAAGAAGGGAACCTTTGTCCAATTCTCCACTCAAGCCTCTCAAGCAACCAAGATAATTCTCTAACCTCACCTTTACTTTTCTTTCAATTCAAGTACTCTCTCATCTTCTACCTTTCTGTAGATAAGGTTTTGTATGTGTTTGAAACCCCAAACCATGCTTAAAGTACCTTAAACATCCTCACTAGCCGTAAAAACATGAAGAGAGAGCTAGGAGAAACAAGTATTGTAATGGATCCTTTAGGCTTAGAACCAATTTGATGAGATACTTGCATGATTTGCTTATTTGTGTGTGTGATTGCTGTTTGCGTATGATTTTGTTTCAAATTTGGAGGAATTACATAGATCCATGCTGTTTGATAGCATAGGATCTCAATTCTCTCCTCAAATCAGTTTTCCTGCATACTTCAATGCATACATCCACTTGATTTTGTCAAAATAGGCATGGATCTTAGATCTACTATGCTCAATATAGTAGATTTGAGATCAGAGGCTTTAGAGTAATTTCTTATGACTTTTTTGAGTTGGTTTTAATTGGATTTAATCTTCTAGAGAAGGCGTCATGGTCTAATCTCTTTGATTTGAGCAAATTTATTTCAATTTGGGTAGATTTGGCTCTCCTTCTCTAAATAATGAGAGATCTGAGCCAACTCCATGCCCTAAATATTTTTGGGTTATTTTCATGTCATTTGAAGTGATTTCAAATCATATCTAGTGAATCAAATGCACACACACTTGGTTTTGTCTTGGTGTTTACTCATTTTACATATCTCGACAGAACCTGTACCCTGTCTTGGATCATTCATAACTTCATCATATGAATGAATTTTTGAATGATTCTAGAGGCATATGAAAGGTGAGGAAGTCTAGTTTAATCTTGTAAAATTTGCAATTTATATGAAGCCAATTTTTCAAACCATTTGATTGAAGTTGATGAGCCAGATCAGAATAGATTGCTGTACTTGTCAATTTGATTGAGCACCAAAGGCTCATTTCAATTCTGATTTGAGTGATTTCAATTTTTAAGTCTTCCTTTATGAGTATATTTTCAAATCTAATTGTTTTCATAACTTTTCACTTTGATTTGAGCTCTGTATGCTTGATTTACTTTGTACTGTTCAGTAGTAGGCTACAGAATCAATCTGTGATCCTCTAAGTATGTTTGAAAGAACACACAAGCTACAAATGGATGAAGTTTTGAGTGGGACCTATTCCATTAGAAAGACGGTACTTCATACTTCATTTACAACAATTTTCAAGAATTTATATAGAGCCAAACTCCACAAATAGGCTTTCAAAATTTGTTGCTTATCACTTTTACTGTTTTACAACAGTAACTTTGAGCAAGCACATCTCCTTTGTTTTTAATCGGATTCAAATGAAATCTTTATTGGAGCTTATGCTTCATATGACCTTTCAAATGGTTTTTGTTTCACTCAATTTGATTTAGAATTGAATGACTTATGATTGATTGAAGTTTTCAAGTTCAAATAGCTTAACCTTGTATTGTTTTTGTTAGATTTGCTTTAATTTATTTTTTCTTCAACTTTTACTTTGATTTCTCACTTTAATCATGAAGTCCTAAAAGTGATACTTCTTCAGAGAGAATCCACAATCCATTTGAGACCTCATGAGGAAAGTCATACGTATGTTTGTTTACTTTACATGTTTTTTTGAGTGACCTTTGTTTGCAAGCAAGTTTAAGCATGACTAGCATATGGCAACCACTTTGTGTGGATGAGTAGGGTGCCTAAAACCTTCCCTTATTCATAACCTAACCCCTTACCTAATCTCTGGATTAAACCACAAAGTAGAGCTGCTTTAGCTCTATTTTCATTTTTTATGCTCACTTTGGTGTTCATTCACACCCTAAACATGAACGGTGCTGACTCCTAGTTTTTGTAAATTCCATGTGATGAATAGGAGGTCACATAGGTAATTTTCCATGGTCCCACAGGTACCGAGCCGTACCATTATAGACTGGACGGTCTATCTCGGGACCGCCTGCCCAAATAGTAAATGGGTCAACCCAAACCCATTTAATCAGGTTAGGTTTTGCTGATTGACGGGTTGGTTCAAAGATTGCCAACTCTAATTTTGAATGACGACTCTATGGTCCCAACCAAACGGTCTACCATCCGCAAGGGTTAACATCAATTTAATTAGAGGACACGATAGTTCTGAATTCCATATAAGAAAAGAAAAGACCAAATGAGCTGTCCAAAGAAAATTAAAAAATTTTAAAAATAAAAATAATACTGTCAATATATAATAATTTTCTTAACTCTTTCATGGGTAGGGATGGCAACGGTTCGGTTTTGCTAAAAACCAAAACCGAAAAAACATATTTACAATGAAAACCATAACTGAACTGTAACCGCTATGGTTTACTAATTTTAAAACTAAAACCGTTTAACTTTCATATTCTTGAAATCGTAACCGAACTGAATTGAACCGTTTCACATTTTTTGGAAGTTCCCTTTTTGGAAGTTCAAATAGATTAAATGTTTATTATTTTATTGTGTCTACATAGTGCCGTGGTAATGAAAAATTGTATCATAAGAATTCATTCCAAAGTATAATAAAAAAGAAAATAGTGAAGTTTTTTTTTGTTTCAATACTATTCAAGACCATTCAATGCTAGAAGGGACATGCAATGTTTGACCAAAAGCTTATGCATAATGTATGTAATCGGAAACTTTTGACCCTGGCGCCGTTCGTACTCACGCGTGAGTACTCCGAAGTATTCAAGAGTCATAAAATCAAAATCATTCCAAACCACGATATCAGTAAACCACAACCAATAACAAAGATGTGTCAATGTAGGATTCATGGATTAGAATACCTTGGGTGATTTAACACTAGTGCCCAATTTGCCACCTCACGACTTAAAAGGAAAGACCTAGCTAGGGTCGTTCTTCCAAATCAGAGTACTCACGCGTGAGATATGCATGAGTTGGCAAGTACAACTCTTGCCATCATTTCCGGCTCGGCTTGGGGACACGTGAGTGCGCGGGCTTGCCAGCATTTGTGCCTATGCAAGGAAGGAGTCGGAAACTTTTGACCCTGGCGCCGTTCGTACGCGAAACCAGACGGGTTGCAGTTTAGATACGACCCAACCGCCTGTAGATTAGAAGACTTCTGATCTGGCGATTGCTAAGAGGGTTGGGGTTTGTCCTCCAAGATTCTTCCCCCAATTTTATGGCAATATTGACGACGGCTACGTTGGTGATGGCCGTTTGATGTAGAATCTGTAGAAATTGAGGGCCGTATGGGATGATGGCCGTTTCAAGGATGGATGGGCCGTGTGGTGTGATAGCCATTTCAAGGATGGGTGGTGATGAGAATCAATAAAAAAGTAAAAAGAAGACCAATAAAATCTCAGTACCTATAGACACCCCAAATTGCACTACAAAATGAGAAAATAATGAAAACATGTAATTGGGATTTAAAACAGACCAAAAATGCATGAAATTCAATAATTTAAGCCTTGACCATATTGTATCTACGGGTTGAGCGCGCTCGAACTTTGTATACGGGCACGAAGAGCCCGTAATACAAATACGGACACCATTTGCCCGTAATACATTTACGGGCGCATTAGATTTGTGCGAATTTTATCCTTTCTCGATTTCTGAGCTTTATTTTCAGTCTAATATCTCTTTAAATGAGTGAATTATATCTTTATTTCATTCGGATTATCCTTGTTGGCCATGGATGGGCATTATCCTTGTGTTTAATTCAATCTGAAACTCTATCTTGCCAAACCCTGGACCAACCATGCCCCTGAGTTTGCTTATAAATAGAGGGCCTCTCCTCAAGCAAAAGGGCCACGAAATTTTGAAGTCTAAGGAGTTCCAAGTGAAGAGAGGAATCCCTGCTGCTCTGCTTGTTCAATCTAGGTAAGTCCCTTTTCCCTTTTATTTTCTGTCTTCAATTCTAGAAGTAATAGGATCTTCTCCATTGCTATAGAATAAGGCCTTCTTTTATCTTGTATTCCTAAACTTGTCTCTAAGTACCTCAAGAGTCTCTCTAGCCGTAAAACGTGAAGAGAGAGCTAGGGGAAAGGGGAACAGGTGGATCCCTAGAATAGAACCCCATATCTATTTTTCTCTTTTCTTATAGAATAAAGCCTTTGATTGTGTTTGTATCACCAAACCTATCTCCAAGTACCTCAAGAATCCTCTCTAGCTGTAAAACGTGAACAGAGAGCTAGGGGAAAAGAGAACAGGTGGATCTGTAGGGTAGACCCCCATGTGCTCTAATCTGTGAGATGTGGCTGCTTTGAATATCTTGTTCATGTTTCAATGGTTTTTATGTTGAATCTGAATGAATCATATGAATCTATGATGTTTATAGCATGAGATCCCCATTTTTTGCTAAAATTGAGATTTTTACCACTTTTGCACCTACAACACTGTTTTCATGATTTTTGTGATTTTATGCTAAGATCCTGGATCTATCATGATCTATGTCATAGATCTGGATTCAGAAGCCTGAAAGTAACTCCTAGGGTTTCATGATGTTGTTTTTGAGTCATTTTTCAATTTTGAGAGAAGACCCTACGGTCTAAGTTCTCCCCTTTTGATGTTTTTCATCAACGTGGGTATTTTTGGTTTTGATTTCTTGATCTAATGAGAAATTTGGGCTGTATCTATGTCCTGGACTGTTCAAGTTCAATTCTGCAGTATTTTATAAAAATCATATTTTTTTCTAGATTTTTAGAATTTAACTTGAAGCCAGATTTTTGAAGTTTTCACTTTAGATTGGTTTTATTTGATTTTATCTCAATTTTATTTTAATCATGAAACCCTAGGAATGGTATGATCATATTTGAAAGTTTTGAATCAATCAGGCTATTCGTATGAAAAAACCATACACTTTTGTCTTTTTTGATTTTTCATGATTTTTGTAGCAAGCCATTTTTCCTTTGAAAAACATGAACAATACCTGGCAACCACCTTGTGTGGATGAATAGGGGTGCCTAACACCTTCCCCTGTTCATAACCTAATCCCCTTACCCATTTCTAGTTTTTTTTATAGGGTTATTTTTACCCTAAATTTGCTTTTTGTGCTTATTTGAGATTTTGGTGTCCATTCACACCTAAACAGAATGGTGGCGACTCTGTGTTTTTTACCAATCCCGTGTGGTGATTAGGAAGTCATTGAATTGATTTTTTTTCCCATGTCTCACAGTACCTGCCGCCTGTTTCCCTATGGCCGTGATCGGTAGCATAGAGAGAAGAGATTGGGGGCCGCCTTGAAGATTACTGGTTCTGGGGTGCATATCGTGACTACCCTTAGCCTTGCTTGAAGGGGTAAGTGAGATCGTACCTAGCGATTGGAATAGGGTGTATCTTAAGATCGTACCTAGCCATGATGTAGGGCATACCTTCTTAGGCATGTCTAGGAGTAAGGGGGATTTCTATGTGTTGTTGCGACAAGAAGCAACAGGAGGATAGACTACTTCATGCTATGAGGATAGATGAGAGTAGGGTGGTCTGAGAAGACCAAATAAGAGGTTTGAGGAGATCGGAATAGCTAGTGTAGTTGTGTGTTGATCGAGGGATCCCTTTCCCTTGTCTGCAGGTCCCTATTTATAAACTGTTTGGCTTGAACACCAAGTCTCCCAACTACCCACTCTTAGGAAATTGAACCCCACCTTACAAACCACCCACGTTTTTAGAAAGTGGGGGACCCCACTTCCCATGTTCTTTTAGAGAGTTCTATCTTATAGCCAACCTCTCACGTAATGGGGTTTCTTAATGGACCCACTTCCCTATTTAGAGGGATTGTAGCCACATAAAATTCAATTCAACCGCCGGGCTATGGTGGGTGTAAGCAACAACCCAGTCAACTAGTTAGTAGGAGTTAGTGATTATAGCATATTTGAATATACTAAACCATCGAGTTGACCTCACGGGTTACTGTAGCTCACCCGCACTGTAGACACCTGATTTTTGCACCCCTGAAATGAAGAAAATTAAGAGTCAAACCTGAAGGGGTCAAAAATTTGACTTTTTGATCAGGTGCAAATTGACTACCAAACTTCATACCATTGGAAAGAGGATTCCGATACGGTTCTAACGCCACTAAGTTTGCTCAAATCGGAGTCCGGATAAAGAAGTTATGGGCTGGTCAAATCTGGAAATAGCAGAAATCGGCTTTCTGCAAAACTCCAAATTAGCTGCTCAATTGGACATCAGCAGAAAGGGCGCATCGACACGACTCCAACGCAACTGAGTTTGCTGGAATCGGAGTCCCGAATAAGGAGATATGAGCAAAACTGGCTCTGGGACCCGAATTTACTGCCAAACTTGATCTCAATAGATAGCTGGTTCCGAGCTGATTCCAACGACACTAAGTTTGCTCAATTCGGACACCAGATGAAAAAGTTATGAGCAGTCAAAAATTTTGGAAAATCTGCACATGTGGCAAGATTGAAGAAAGGGCAAAAAAATAAAAGTCTAAGAATAAAGTAATAATATTTTGTAAATATCTAACAATTAAATTAAATCAAAAATAAAAAGAAAAATACAAAAGACATGTGTCTTCTAACAAACTAGTCTTAAGGATAAAATAATATTAAAACCTAAAAGAATCTTTCAATTAAAATAAATAAAAATTGAACAAAAATTATTAACCACATACGTATGATAAGGGTGAGGTGGAAGGATACGAATTAAAAATATTTAAGTTTTAGTTATGTCAAATATGAAATTAAAATTCAATTAAAAAAGGTGATTAAAATTCAAAAAAAAGGTCATTTTTCCAACTATAAAAGGGGGGCCACCCCCCATTCATTCCATGGAAAAAACCTCTCCCTTTCTCCCCTCTAGCTCTCTCCCACTTCACCCCCTCCCTTTTCTCTCCCTCCTAGAGAAGCAACCCTCTTAACCTTTCCCCCTCTCCTTCCTTGGCTTTCCCATGTCCAAACCATGCCCAACTTCCATCTCTCCTAAAACCCAAACCCAAAATGCCTAAAATACCCTTAGGCTACCCCCAAACCTTGCCCAAGCTCTGCCTTACCATCCTTTGTGCATAAACAACCCAACAAGACCTTTTTCAAGTCCATTTCAGGAAATCAAAGGGAGTGCGGAAGCGCTGCCCGTTTTGCCCCAGAACCATTACCCTTTCTCCTCATTTTCAGTCCCTTTCAACCAAAACCAAGTGAACCTCTTTTCAAGTCCATTTCGGGAAATTCACCAGAGCGCGGAAGCGCTGCCAAAATTCTTGGAGAACCTCAACAGATCTAAGGAAAGGAAGTGGTAATACCGTAAGTATTGTTTACAACTTTCCATTCAATATAAATAAACATTGGATGGTTTTCATCTTTCAAAGTTTACTTTCTACATTTGTTCCTTCCCGTTTTTTTTGTGCTAATCTTTTTCTTGACTATTAAGAAACTTTATCCAAGGAGGTTAATTCCACACAAAGAGGAGGAGAGTTTCTATGGACTACTAAGGACAATTTAATCAACTCATTTTTGTTTCTTGTCACAAGGAATTTTAGGGCTTATGAAAGTTGGCTATACCCCTGTAATCGCACTCTCATTCTCTCCTTAACAATGGCTACAAGTGGTTAAAAGGAGGCCTTAGTCATTCAGAAACTGCAAGAGAGAATAAAAGTGGCTTTTTGAAGCCAAATGAAGCAAATGCATTCCGACAGAAAAGGTGGAAACCACCACGGAGGTCGCAGGAGCACCTAAGGAGCCCACCGGAATGATCCCTACCGGAATCGGAGCAAAACGGCGAAGTAGCATAAAAACCGCATACTCAGAGCGGTTTAGGCGTGACCGCAGTTAATCTGCGGTCAAGTCTAAACCGCAGTACATCTGCGGTTTAGACCAAACCGCAGAGTAAGTGCGGTCAATGCATAAAGTGGCTAAAAAAACAAGATTTTCGACCCGGTTGGATTTGTTCCGACCCGAGTCGGTTTAACCCGACCCAAATTGGCACTTTGGGCTATTTTTAGCCCAATAATAGAGCATGGGCCTAGATGGGCCCACCAAGACCACCATGGGCCCACTTGTGGGGCCCACCCTAGACCGGCCCAAACCAGGCCCGTTTTCAATAAAACGGGCCCAAGGCCACTTGATCCTAGGCTAATGGGCCAAATCCAAGCTCATCAAGCCCAAATAAAAAATGTAAATAAATAAGCTAGGTAAAAAACCAAAATAGGGTTACCCAATAACCCTATTGGGCCCCAGGCCCAACCTTGGCCACCCACAGGTCTTCCAACGAGACCCGAATCCGACCCACATCACATAAATAAAAAAAATAAAATCAAATAAAAAGGACCCACACCTTAAGAGGGCCCCACAGGACCAAATAAGGTAGAATGCTGGCCTAGGAAAGGGTGAACTTGACTCAAAAATCAGGGAGACCCGAGGGACCCGTCAGACCGGCGGGGCGGACCGGGGTGTCTTTAGGACTTCCCCGGACCGTAACCGAAGACTTATCTAGAACTCTAATAAACTGCAGACCAGACTTAGACCCGGTTAGGGCAAACCCGTGTCTGCCTGCACTCTCAGGCAGTGGCGACTCCAAAAAGTCCCGTGGCAAGCACTGAAAGTACACCCGGTGTGCGATCTAGGCCAGATTTTTAGGTGCGCACACGCACATAGGGTGGCCTTAATTCTATGGTGGATGCAAGTTCACTACCCCCGGCTTCTCACGAGCTAGGGTGAACGGTCGTCCACTACTCACAAATCAGTGAAACGCATGCTGAACAAGAGTATTAATTCCACACAAGTCACTTCAACACACTATTTGGCTTAGACATGGATCCAACTCTACAACCAAACCCACTAGACCATAAAAACAAACCACTATTTCCATATACTCAATTACAAACAATCTCACAATTCTGAGCTTCTGGGGTGAATTTAGGTTCACTACCCACAATGCCTCAAAGCATGTGGTGAACTTGAGTTCACTACCCCCATAATCCATATTTGTGGTGGATGCAAGTTCACTACCCCCAATTAGGGTGAACAACTGTCCACCACCCCTAACTAAGGTGAACAGCAATCCACTACCCACAAATATCCACGTCTGTGGTGGATGGGAGTTCACTACCCCCAACTCTTACAGCAAGGGTGAATGGCAATCCACTTCCCATAGAATCAACATGCCATATACTATACTTGTACAATTCATAGATAAAACTATTTCCAAATCATTTCAATGTAAGCGTTATTAGATCTAATTATTTGCTAAATATCACTTGTATATAGAAATGTATAATGTAACGCCCCGGATCCGAGTTACGTAGTGAAACCGTAACTCTTCTCCGAAGGTTAATATTTCACACAAGATCGATATATCAGAGTGAAGGAAAAACATGAATAAAACAATAACTACATAATCAGAGTCAACTATAATCCCAAGCTCAAATGTAAAATACCACATTTCAAGTCTAACTCACATGATTCAAGCATTTACCCATAGAGTATTGACCTCTCCAAGATCTGAAAACAAAACAAAACAAAACGGAATGAGATACGAATATCTCAGTAAGTAGCACATGCATGCTCAAATACATTTTATACAGTTCTAAAACATGAATCAGTTATAAAATATATATCAGTGACAATAACACGAATAATCCGAATCCATCAAGTAAATCAAACAATAATAGATATGTAAATTGAACACATTAATAATAATGAAATTTGAGTATTTTGAGAGGTTAAGACCTAGCTCCAGAAAATCCAGTTTAAGAACAACTGCAACATCTCAAGTATCCATATCATCACTCTCATGGTGGAAATACATATGACCTCACCCTCATGGTGGAAACGGAATTACTGTAGCCACTCCCTCATGGAAGGCTTCTCCATCATGGAGGAAACGCATAAAGGAGACTAGCCATAATCCAAACAAAATAAACAGACTTCATTTACTAGCCAAATCAATAGTATCGATCAGAATTTAATAAGTCACAGAAGGACTCATGAAATAAGATTGCCTTTAACTAGAGTAATATCAATGTCCACTATGCCACCTCCCGGCTTATGTACGAAGCCGAGTATACAATCATCGTCTTATTACGAGAGAACCCTACCAATACAGCGAAGGGTTGGCAAGAACTAACCAGTCATAGTTCAAGTACACGATAAAATGAGGGAAAGCCACAGCCCACCACTACAGAGAAGGCCTCATCGAGTACATGATGGAAATGAGTGCGCGAACAAAGAATTACATCTAGCAAAGAACAATCCTTTCTACTATCTAGCTTCTAAATATGGATCCATATCGAGCTATGCCAACTAGACTCGAAAACCAAAACTAATACAATATCTAGCAAGCACAAACTTGACTCAACGTAATCATCTTATCCCGAGTACACAGAGGAATAATATCAAACCATTTGCATAGCATGACAAAACATCTCTCTAAATTCGTGGAGGAATCAGATCCAAACCAAACATCAAAACCTTCATATTTAGTTTAAAATTCTTTTCATAAAATTCACATAAAACCCAATTCGATGCAAACTTCCATAATCACAACATTTTCGATTAATCCAATATAAACTCGAATGCTAGAAATCTGAGTTTGACCAGATTAGTAAAATCAGGATTTATTAACACAATTTTAATCCAAACAATAAATTCCTATAAGTATTATCCCTAACTTACTGTTTCCAAAATAAGTCGCTAACTCTTCCTCAAAATCAACAATTTGCTTAAGTAAGAAACATAATACCAACTTCTTAATTAATTTGACCTTTTGCAGAATTCACCTAGAACAACTCCAATTTAATCTCTGCAGTATGCCACAAGTAGTAAAAATTACTTGAAACCTTTAATTCTGAAATTTCTAATTACCTACATGTAACTACATAATATTATATACATTCACCCTTCTTTTCATTTTAAATCAATTTCCCCCTCAATTCCAAAATTAAATGATCTTCAGCTTAATAAATTTCCCTTAATTATCTCTATGTATTTCATTAAAATAATCCATGAATTAAACCAGCAAGTTAATTATAAAAATTAGAATTTTTACTCTTTGGTTGCCTACCTCGGGCACCTAGGCGATCTAGCCTAGGTTTCCAGGTTGGTTTCAGAATATGAGGTCGCCTAGGCGATGTACTGGCGCCCTTACTAAACTTCTAAAGTTAGGGCACGTAGTCTGGGTGCCTAGGCGCCTGACTGGGCGATCCCAACCAGAACGGAAGTTCATCTTCCGGCAACTTCCATTTCTCCAATTCTGATCTGTTCTTCTTCCTTTAAACCACTTACAATGCATTCAATACTCACTTAACAATTCAACCATACCTGTAAGCACCTTATTTTTGCACCCTTGGAAGTGCTGAAAATGAAAACCCTAGCAGAAAGTCAAATCCTGAGGGGACAAAAAGTTGACCTTTTGATCAGGTGATAGTTGGTCACCTCGATTTGTCTCAATGGATAGAGAATCCCGACACGGTTCCAACGCAACTGAGTTTGCGGGAATCGGAGACCGGATGAGGGTTCTGTGGGCCAGTCAAACTTAAAGGAGAGCCGAAAGTTGACTTTTCCTTGAACCCCGTGCCAAGTGCTTAGCCCTATGTCATTGGATAAAGGGCTCCGATACGAGTCTAACGCAATTGAGTTTGCCCAAATCGAAGTTCGGATGAAGGAGATATGAGCTGTCAAAGTTTCCGTGCAGCAAAGCCGGAAGCTGCACACGTGGCAAAGAAACTGCACACGTGGCAGCGAACGCAGCAAAATATCTCAGGGGCTAAATCTTAAATATCTAAAAATCTCAGGGACTAAGTCAAAAATCGTACGGGGCAATCCGTAGATTTCCAAAAGTGTCAAATCGGTCGAATTGGTCAAGTCGAGGGGCAAATCCGTAATTTTTCGATTTGTATCCGGCCAAATATGCCGGATACACTTGCTCCTCTTCATATCCAGACTCAAATGTCGGATACAAAGATTTGCTCGGCGAGATTCGCGCCGATTCGCCGACAAATTCGCGGCGGCATTTAATTTTCGAAATTATTATGTTTTGTATCCGGCATATTATGCCGGATACAAAGGAAGTGTAGTGTATCTGGCATTAAATGCCGGATACATTAAGTTTTCTATAAAAAGGCAACAGCAGCCCCATTTCCGAGGTTGGCTTCTTTTTGGTTGCTTCCACCCTTTCTTCCCCCACTGTGCCAGCTCCGAAACCCCTTCTTCCTACCCTCCTTTGGCTCCATAACCCCCCAAGCATCATCTCAAGGCCTTCCCTCTCTCCCTTTTCCTCTCCACCTCCATTTTTCCCCAAGCAAGGAGGAGGTAAGCTACTGTTGGTGGTGCCAAGAGAGGCTCTAGCCTTGGCCCTAGCTCCAAGGAGGCTCCACACATCTTCTACAAGGGTTCACAACCCAAGGTGAGTCCTCTTAGACCATTTTATTGAACATATGTAAGATTTGGCTTATTCAAAGCATGTTGAATATTATGTATGTTGTAGGATTTCTGTTCTAGAGTGGTCTTTGCATTTATCTCCCCATCATACTCTCTTTTCTTGATTTTATGTGGGTTGATACTTCCTTAAGATAAGGGATGGATTTTGGTTGATCTAAAGAGAGAAGAAGAGATTGTCTTTTTCTTGGTTGATTTCCAGTATTTAAAAGTTGCTGTTTCTATCCTCTTTTTATTCAATGGGGAGTATGTTCTCCTTCTTGGCTATCCCATGTACCCCTTTTAGTAATCCCCTTTTGTTTCTCTTCTTTAGATATTCTTATGTTAAGCTAAATGAATGAGTTAGGTTGGTGTGATCATATTATAACTCATGTAGGAATGTGCTGGAGTTTATTTCTTTTTATTTTATCTTACTAACCCAAGGCATGCATGATATTTCTTATCATCCATATGGAGTATGCATATGCATACGAGTAGGATTTTCTCTCCTTAGGTTGCTGTTTTGTACACTTTAGTCGTGGCTTCATCTTATTTGTGGTTATTGTCTTGTTCATGAAAAAAAGCAGTAATAGCATTTCTTCTCATATACTCCATGCATATGCACATATACCCATGCCTTAGGAGATTGATTTAGATCACTCTTTATGTATATATATATATATTATGTAATCAGTTTTTTATGTATGTGAAGGTTTATTTTAGTATATGTATGTAGCAAGTACACACACCCATTTTAGCATGAACTTGGTTTTTTTAAGTTTTTTCGTGCTTTATCTTCTTGCCAATGTGGCTACTGGTTTTTTAGAATGAGGAGGAAGCCAAGATAGGGACACTCAGTCCCTGTTTGCTTGTTGAGACAAGGGAAGGGAACCCCCCACTCATTCCCTTGTGTTTGATCTTGGAAACTCCAAGGAAAGTAGGCCAAAGGGCCTCATCCAGACCACTGTGGGCCCACACAAAGGCTTGAACACCCCACGAAGCCTAAGAACCTAACCCCATTGAAAAAAACCCAAAATATGGCTTCTGTGTGTTGATCTGGAAACTCAGGTCGGGTCAACAGGAACCCATTCATAGCCGGCAAGAGATGTCGGATACACTGAGATCTGTGTGTAACCGGCATCTCAGGTCGGCTACACTACCAGAATACCCTTTTTACTATTTTGTGATATTGTGCTGATTTCTTTGGTTTGTTTGATCATTCCAGATGAACCGGAAGGGTTTCTGGGTCACTCAGAAACCCAAGATGGGCCTTGGACCGACCCGATCCAAATTGATTTCCGGTGGGCCTTCCAACGGGGCCCACAAAGCCCGACAAACCCATTTTTGCTAAATGAAGACAATCAAATTAATTGAGTGGGTCGGACCATTGGAGGCCCCCCAAAGCCCAGTTAGGAAGCATGCTAGCTTAGACTTAGGCATGGTGTGGCCGAGACCACGGGTAGGGCCGATCGGGCCCGCTAAAGCCCAGGTAAAGGGCCCCAAGGCCTGGCCCATTTTGGCACGGATAATCAAAGATAAATTAAATCATTTGGCAACCAACTGTGTGGCCCACTCAAGGGCCCACAAAGCAATCCCGGCCCACTTTGGCATGAAATCTACTGAAGTAATCAAGCTTGAATTTCAAAATAAAATCAATTCATTGGACCAAAGCCCAAAGGGCCTCTCAGGCTAGACCGGGGCCCACCAGGGGACACGTGGGCTCAACCAAGCCCACCAAGGAATCTGCGGGCCTTCCAACCGGGCCCGCCCAATCAGACTCACATCACTTTAATTAAAAAGATAAAATCAAGTAAAGGGACCCACACCACTTTGGTGGTCCCGCCAAACTTAAACCAAAGTTGAATGCTGGATTAGGAATCGGGTGAGTGAGAGACCAGAATTGACTTAAACTAGGGAAACCTATGGGACCCGTCACTTGACGGGGTGGACTGGGGTGTCTACGGACTTCCCCAGACCGCAACCGAGAACCAACTTAGAATCTCAAGCCGCAGACCAAGCCTTAATAGAAGAACTTAGGTACCCAGGTGTCTGCCTGCACCCCATTAGGTAGTGGCGACTCCAAACAAATCTCGAGGCACGCATCGTTTTGCGTGCGCCTCGTCGTGCGACCGAAATCGGGTGCGCACAATACCTATTCGGATTTAATCTAACTAGAATTCCAACAATTTATATGTCAATCGCTACATTTCATAAAAACAAAGAACATATAATTCAACTCATGATCGGTTATGCAATCTACAATTCTAGACGAAAATCAAAATTCAAACATGCTACTTAGATCAGACACAGCAATTGAACCTAGCTCCTTTCTGAGTTTTAGAATTTAGCTTCCAAACAATCGATCTGCAGTTCACTTACTCCGGTTCTACAATCCGACATTCGAAATACTAAAACTCCTCTCAATCCAATTCTAGATTAAACAAATCTGAATTCTAAACAAAAATATAGATTACACAACTTCATACTTGAACTCTTTTTGCAACCGGTGATCTGCGACACTCCGATTATCAAATCATAGTCGAATTACCTCTTCCTTAGATCTGATCTTCAGATCCAACTAGCCTCTGATGCAATTCATTTCTTCTCCCTCCTTCTTCTCCTTCAAACCCTAGCTTCTTCCCCTTGCTTCTCTCTGATGGTCTCACCTTTGATCGAGCAACAAACTAACCGAACGAAGAACTAAACTGCTCCCTTAAATAGTTGCCGCCATTCATGTGTTATAAATTTGATCGGATGCTTGCCACTCCAGCAACTTCTTGCATGAGCACGATTTAAAACACCTTGATTCCATGCTCGCCACACTACTGAACCACCAAGAATCCAGCCAATGAAATATTAACAATTTCTCTTACCTTAATTAATACGATACCCCATCCAGTACACCCGAAATCTCCAATTCGAACCTTTTATTCTCCTTTTCTGCAAAATTTGCTATTTAAAATTTATTTTAATTTACTAACACTACAAAAAATTAAACTTTTAGCGACACAAATTTTGCAACGAACATAAATAGATGTCGCGATATATATCATATGGTGACGTATTTGAATGTTCGCCGTTAAAGAAAAAATATTTACATTAATAAAAATATCTTCAAAAGGTATTTGTGGCATTCACGAAAAATCACCGTTAATTAAAAATGTATTTGCGGCTCTTGTTAGGTTTCGTCGTTGTAGCACACCACATTACACGGCTTTTGTTTCCCACCCCCGCTGAGAAACTTAAAATCAGAGAAGAAAATGCTTGGTCGATCGATCTAGGGCTTGCTTCCGATAAAAACTACAAACCAGATCGATCTCGTCCTCAATCGATTGGAAGCATCGACGCATGCAAGCCCACCTGTAACAACGTTGGTTGTCCTCCCTACAACCATACCGTCTCCACCGTCCAGGACTCCATTGCCCCTGCCATTATCGAATCCTCCAATATACACTCGGTAGGCATCTCGCTCGTCGACTTGTCCAGATAGGCGTCACTGACGTCTTCTCTGTTCCCGGTGATTTCAACCGCATCCTCCTCGACCATCTCATTGCGGAGCCATCACTTAACCTCATTGGTTGTTGTAATGAGCTCAATGCCAGATACGCTGCCGATGGCTATGCAAGGTCCCGTGGCGTCGGCGCTTGTGTCATCACCTTCACCTTCAGCGGCCTCAACGTTATCAACGAAATTGACGGTGCTTACAATGAGAATCTTCCACTCATTTGTATCGTTGGCTATCCCAATTCCAATGACTACGGCACCAATAGAATCATCCATCACACCATCGGATTACTGGATTTCAGCCAGGAGCTCCAATGCTTCTAGACTGTTACGTGCTATCAGGTAATTAAACTCATTTATCTATTTTTTTCTTAAATTTCATGAGAGATATTTCTACTGAGATTTTCGCCAATTTGTTTCATTAATTTTCAAACATGTAAGTTTTGCTGATGGTGATATGTTCTGTTCAATCGTGTTTGTAGGCCGTAGTGAATAACTTGGAAGACGCCCATGAAATGATCGACTAATTATCCAGGTAAAGCCGACTGCTCTTCCTGCTGTTAACAGCACTTTACTTTTCTCTTTTGGAGGTTTCAGACCTAGCTTGACGCGGCCATAGGGAACGCTTTCGTGCTAGTGTTCGTTTTTTTTTTCCTCGACAAAACCCTAGGTCCTCCTCTTCTATCAATCCTTCCTCGCAACTTATTTGTTACAAAGGAATCGTTTCTAAGCTAGCTTTCATTGGAGGTAAAATTCTACTTTCAAGTGAAATTAGCTTCTCTCCCTTTGGTTTTATTACTTAACTTAATCTTGTCCTATTTACATTTAATGTTTTGGATCTCTTGATTCTGGTTCCAGATTTGTTTTTGTGTGATGAGATTCAAGATCTTGTGTGCAGACAGCTAGATTTGAGTAGGCTCTGCTAAGAGGAGCTTGTCTCTTTTTTTATTCTTGGATTTTGTGGTAGTGAACAACAATGGAAGCTAATTAAAGGAAGAAAAAACATATAATTTTGTAACTAAATTTACAAATCACTATAGCCTTATTCTGTGGGATTTGGGTAGATGAAGTGGTTGCAACAAGAAGCCAAAGTTGTTGCCACATATCAAAAAATCATTTACATTTATTCCTAGATTTTATGAGAAGAATCTAGCTTAATGGTTTATTATTTTTATAAAGGTTTGCTTTCTCAAATTTTATGAGAAGAATATAGCTTAAGATCAGCCAATATGAGCAGCCACTACTTTAACATTTGTGGCTCATATGATACATAGGTCAGTTGGGTGACTACTATTTGGCCCAAAATTGTGTTCCGCCCTTTTGTCCATGGAATCACATGATCTTGACTGAAGTGTTTCTGTGTATCATTAGTTCATATGTGAGGTAAATGCTTATTGGATAATTTTCAAGTGAGTTAAATGCCAACAGCTGGTGAGATTGATAATTAAGAAGAAGGGACCTTTCTTTATAAGCCAAACTCTTGTAATCAAATTAGCTTGAAATCTAGAGGGAATGATTTTAGAAGGGAGAAAAATATATATGACATGATTGCTGAAAAGTAATCTAGTCCAATTAGGTAGTGGTGGTCTAGCCAGAGATGAGGGATCCTGTATCAGAGGTTTCACAGCAAACGTTGGCATTGCTTCAACGACCATTGTCTAAGTTATGGGATCAAGGAGGACTAAAAGCATTCCAAAACAATAGTGGTGGCCATATATTGCTTCAATCTATAAAAAAAAATGCAATTAAGAATATTAGTTGCTGTACATGTAGTTTTCTGATTTCCGTATGTGGTTGAATACAAGTAGGGATAGGGAATCATTAGTGAAGTAGGTTGATAAGCTTCCTAAATTCTATCTTTTATGTTTAGTTTTAATTTCTAGAATGTTAATCTATCCAAAGCACTTATGATCTTGCTTAGGAAGTGACCTTTTTTATTGGTTGACTGCTAGAGAGAGGAATATAATGTACAGGGGCCACTAGCATTTCTAAATTTAAGTGATGTTCTCTGTTCAATGCAGACAATGAAATGTTTGAATGAGGCCCAGTCCTTTAATCCTTATATGTGTTATTAGTCCCTTGTTTAATTAGGATATGATCTACAACCTGCACTAGGGTGATCATGATAATGCCTGTAGTCATTAGTGCATGTCTTTTTCTGGATACCTTTATTTTATTTTTATTTTTTCCTTTTTAAGGGGTAGCCCACATGTTTAGGATCATGATATACTGATATGATAAACTGAAATATGCTGCATCCTGAAATGTTTGAAATTAATTAGATTTGATTATATAATTACATATAATTAGAGCTTTGTCTCTATTACACCTGACTGATTTTAGCCTAGAAAAAAGTTGTAAATGATATTTAAGAACATAAACAATGTTTATGATTTTATAACTAAGCAGTGGGTGCCAAGAATCCATTTGATCCCCTTCAAGTTTGCAATTCTCGACACAATAAAAATTTCTGCCACCAAAGGGTGAAACCTTTATCTAGATACTTGATTCTATGTTCAATATGTAATTTGATCTATTAGTCTGAATAAGTTATTGGGAAGAAAATCTTAATGTTTCCTTAAGTTATTGGAATTTGATCCAAGGCATCAGCATTGCGTATCATAACTATTTTTTGCGGATGGACAATTAGTGTACATTTTGCAATTAAATGAAAATCAGAATCTAATCTTCTCTGTTTCCTGAACTGATAGTAGCCTTCTTCAACAACTCTTAGGCTTACACTTGTACAGAAGTCTTATTGTTTAACTTTTTTCTGTTCTTATTATTTGTGTGTCTCCTGCTGATCTTGATTACAGCTTTGGTGTATGTGGATTGCTGATCTTGCGGCTTAAGGTTTTGCTCCGATCTGATGCTAGCATATTACGGGTCATCCATACTCTTAGCTGCTTCTCACTTTGATTTCAACCTTTTTGATAGATGGACTGCAGGAATGCCAATCTCTTCATCTCAAGGAACCATCAGCTTACGGAAAGCAATTCATATAGCTTGTAATTTTTTTGTTTATTTTCTTTGTTAATATGACGATGTTGTTTGTATTGACATTGATTTGGAAGAATTGAGAAGCTTGTTTTAATTTGTTGAATGTATTATTTTGTGGTGGTGGTTGGAGTTCTATTGGATTTATTAGTTAATTAATTATTATAGGTTCAAAAGAAGCTACAAAATGATTTTTTTTTATAAAAAAAACAGAGAATTTAAATCCATATTGTCGTACATTTGTTCGTCGTTAAATAACACTTATCGCGGTGTGCACACCTAAAATCGATCTAGATCGCACACCGGGCGCACTTTCAGTGCGTGCCTCGGGACTTTCGGAGTCGCCACTGCCTGAGAGGTGCAGGCAGACACGGTGTTTGCCCTATTCGGGTCTAAGTTTGGTCTGCGGCTTTTCAGAGTTTTAGCTAAGTCCTCGGTTATGTCCGGGGAAGCCCTAAGACACCCCGGCCCGCCCCGTCGGTTTGACGAGTCCCTCGGGTATCCCTGGTTTTTGAGTCTAGTTCACCCTTCCTAGACCAGCATGCTGTTTATTGGGTCTGGCGGGGCCCTCTGAAGGTGTGGGTCCCTTTTGCTTTGACTTTATCTTTTTATTTAGTGGAGTGGGTCGGACCCGGGTCCGTTGGAAGACCCGTGGGTTGCCATGATTGGGCCTTGGGCCCAGTTGGGTTATTGGGTAACCCATTTGGTTATTTAAAGTTTATTTATTTACAATTTATTTGGGCTTAATGGGCTTGGTACGGGCCCATTAGCCAAGGGTCAAGGGGCCTGGGCCTGTTTGTTGAAAACAGGCCTGGTATAGGCCAGTCAAAATGTGGGCCACTCAAGTGGGCCCAAAGGAGGGTATTGGTGGGCCCTTATAGGCTCACAGTCCAAAAATAGGCTAAAAATAGCCCAAGTAACACACCAAGTCGGGTCAAGCTGTTTGGGTCGGAATGGATCCAACCGGGTCGGAAAACTATGTTTTTTAAGTTATATTTACAACTGCCCGTATTTGTCATACGGACTGGCCTTGCCCGTGAGTGCAATACGGGTCAGGCTTGCCCGTGTAGTAAATACGGGCACACCCAGCCCGCTCTGAGAATACGGTCAAATTCAGTTTTGCATTTTTATGTTTCGATTCTGGCTAGGATCATTCCGACGTGTTCCTTGAGTACTCCGGCGACCTCTGTGGTGATTCCAGTGTCTTCACAATAAGACATTTTGCTCCATTTTGCTTCATTTGGCTTAAGGAACCACTTTTCTTCTCTTTTTGCAGGTGTCAATGAGGCAAACCTTTCCTTGGACCACTTATGATCCTTTGTCAAGAAGGATAAGAGAGGGGGGAAGCATGATTTACAACAGATTATGGGAGACAAGTCCCTTATAATCAAAATAAGTCCATTGAAGTTAGTTTAAAGATCCTTTCTTCTCATTTTGAACTCAAATTTATCCTCCTCCCTTCAAATGGAATTTCCTTCTTATTATGGGGAATGTGGGGAACTCATAACCATGCTAAAATAAGAGAAAAACAGGTGAGAGACCAATAACAAGATGAAAGTAGTTAGGACATATTTAGGAAGCATCAAATTCAATGTATGATGAATAATACATTACCAGAAATCTTTCTTTGCTATTACCTTGTTCTTGGTGATATGTGATGGTGCTCCGAGAATTTGGGCAGCGCTTCCGCGTCCTGTCGGATTCCTTGGATTGAATTTGAAAGAGGTTCGATGGGTTATTTATTCTTGCAGGGTGAAGTGGGAAGGTTTGGCAGCATTTCAGGGGTAAAATTGGTATTTGGTGTTTGGGATTTGGGGTGGCATCACTTGGACAGAGGTTGGACGTGGTAACAGTAAGGAAGAGAGGGGGTGGAGGCCTTGGGAGTTGGCTTGTTGAAATGAGGGGGGTGGCCTCTCTATTTATAGGCAAAATTTTCGTGCCCGTATTTGAAATACGGGCATGCCTTGCCCGTACTTCAAGTACGGGCGTGCCTTGCCCGTACTTCAAGTACGGGCGTGCCTTGCCCGTACTTCAAGTACGGGCGTGCCTTGCCCGTAATTCAAATACGGGCGAAAAACGCACATTCCCAAATGTCGCAAAATTGGCCGTACGGGACGCGTGTCCCGCTGTACAGCGACACACGTCCCCTTCTAGAAGCTTGCCCGTATTTGAAATACGGGCATGCCTCGCCCGTACTTCAAATACGGTCCAGCACGTTTTTAAAATGTTGGATTTCAAATGCTTTATTAAATTTGATTTATTTAAAGAGTTTTATCTGATTTTTTGATTATTTTATTATAAAAACGAGATTATTTTATTAAAATATTATTAAAAAACAAAGATATTTTTATTAAATGATTATTTTATTTATTTAATTCATTTATTCTGCTTTTTGCTACTGTTTTGCCACATGGGCAGCTTTCTTTGAAATTTCAACTGCCCATAACTTTTCCGTCCAATGTCCAATTTCAGCAAATTTGGTGTCGTTGGAATCGGCTCGGAACCCACTATCCATTGGGATCAAATTGGGCAGTTGAATTGGGGTCGAGCAAAAAGTCAACTTTCGCTTCCCCAAAAGTTTGACCGGCTCATAACTTCCTCATCCGGACTCCGATTCTGGCAAACTCAGTTGCGTTAGAACCGTGTCGAAATGCTCTTTTTAATGAGAGGAAGTTTGATGGCCAATTCTCTTTGGATCAAAGAGTCAAATTTTGGCCCCCTCAGGGTTTGACTTTTTAATTGAAATTTTTATTTTTTGCATTTTTGGGGGTGCAAAAATCAGGTGTCTACACGCGGCATTCACAAGTGTGTCACTATATTAAGCAAATTGTGGCGTTCATATGTGTGTCGCTAAAAAAAATAAATAGCGGCATTCATATGGGTGTTGTTGTACTACATTTACAGTGGCAAACATAGCGACACTCATAGAATGCCGCAAATGTTTAGATTTGGCGATGAACTCAAAGAACGTCGGAAAATTATTTGCGACACGGCCTTTGGCGACAAAAGTAAGTTCACCGCAATGTTCGTCGCGAATAGCTATAGCGACATTCATTTTAGATTTTGCGGCATTCTTATGAACCCTGCAAAAAACCTAATTTTTTGTAGTGTAAACGAAATTTTAATTATATTAAAATTTGGGATTTTACATAAATTTATGGCATAATTTAAGGTTTTCACTAATTATTAATTTCTAACTCATTTTGTGACTAAAAATTAATTATTTACCAAACTAAGAACTTACTTTTGATTATAGTATACATTAAACACTAAAACTAAATTTTATTATCCAAAAGACTAAACATGAAAAATTTATTATGATGTAACTAATTTATAATTATAACATTAAAACTTGTTTTGTATAGGGCGCTTGGCTTGGTCTCCTAGCCGACCTAGCTGGGCGCCCCTTTTATTTGATATGCAGTGGCCGCTTGGCAGGGTCGCCTAGGCAACGTAGCTGGGCGCCCCCCTTTATTTTCTAGCCAACTTTGGTCGCCTAAGCTACCAACATGAGCGACCAAAAACCTAAATTTTACGGAGACTTTGTTTTCTGATTTCAAACTACAAAACTGATTTTCTTCACTCTAAATTACTTAACAGCCATTAACAAACATGCAGGAATCAAAACCTAACAACCTACAACTTGATTTACACAGTATAATTCTTTCGATCCAAATCAAAGGTCTGAACTACCGAAATCTCGTATGAAACAAAACGAACAATATTTTTCTGTTGCAACCCAAAACATCTACACATTCTAAGAGTAAAAGATGCTACTTACAGATCCAAAAGATCCGGTCTCTTCTTTTCTTCTCCCCCTTCTTCTTCCTTTGCTCTCCTTCTCTCGGCTCTGCTCTTCCCTTCTCACCGTCTTTCCTCGACCGATAAGAACTTTCGGGTTCTTCCTCGAGTAATTTATAACCCAACTTAAACCAATTAAACCGGTCTACTTAAAATGAACCAACCCAAACCAAACCAAACCCAAATCAATTAAACTGGTTCACTTAAAGTAAACCAACCCGTACCAAACCAAACCAATTATTTCTTTTAAATTTGATTTAATTAATCTAATTAAATCCTTTAATCTCTATTTACTCTTAATTAAAAATATTTAAAATTACAGGATCTTACATTCGGTTTGGTTTTTCAGTTTTAAAAGGACTGTTGCCATCCCTAGGTAATGTTGCCCTCAATGACAATTATTGGCTACTTTTTTAATTTAGAACGAGTCACATGGCCCTAACTAGCTCATTTTGGGTAGGTAGATCTAGGGCTAGCAATGGGTCAAATACGGTATAGATCTACCATGATCCAAATTCGAACAAAAAAAAAAAAATTCGATATTCGAATTCAATCCAAAATCTGATGAATATTTTTTACTTGAATCCGAATTCAAAACTGAATTCATATACAACATCCAAATTCGATATTCGACTGAAAAAATAACCAAAATCTAAATTTGATTAGATTCAAACCTAGAACTCAAAAATCAATTTTAACTATTAAAGCAAATTTTAACCATCAATTTTAAAATCAAAACTAATGAGCCATAAAAATATTAAAGTAAGACATGAGTAAGGATGGTTCAACCATGGTTTATACAAAGTTTACAAAAACCTGTCTCTGTGGTATGGGTTTGTACATAGTATATATTGATTTCGGTTCAGATCATATATGGGTAGATTTGAATTTGAATCCAAATTCGGTCGGATCTAAAATTCGATATCCATGTTTGAACCACGGATCTATATCTCATATCCGAATTCGACATTTTCGGATTGGATTCGGGTTGGATTCGAATAAATATCCGATCTATTGCCAGCCCTAGGTAGATCACATGCAATAATGCTAATTCAATCTGTTTGGTTTGTATATTATAAAGACTTAAAGAACCAAAACCATTTAGAAATCAAAATCTAAATCGAAAATATTTTGTTTTATCTATACTAATATATAAATCAAGGAAGCAAGATTCTGGCCTAACATTTCATGTCCAAAATGCCCCTCAGATTTTTCTCATTTTATAGATTTTTACATCACGTCAGCATAACTAACCTAATGGAATGGCATGCGATTTGGGCTCTTTCTTCTAACGTGGAGTGTTTTTCATAAGTGGGTCCCACATAAACATTCATAAATTTGTTTTTGCAATTTGCTAGGCGTATAGCATGCCAAGTCTCCTAGTAAAGATGTGAACAATTGAGTCAGTTTAGTTTGGTTTTTTTTTTTGCTTACAAAAAATATTTGGTTTAGCAACAAATGGAATCAATGTTTGCCCTCTTTGTTTTTTTTTTTTTCGGGTAAATTGGATTATTTTTTGTCTGGTTTTGCATTTATATTGCTTAGGGAATTTTGATTTGGATTTTAGTTTTGTCCGGTTTAAAAAAAAGCTAAATCGTAAATCAAACCAACGAAACATATAGTGTTGCCTAAATTAAGGATGTGACTTAAACAGGCAAATATCACGATCGTACCTTTAATTTTTCACCTTCTAAAGGATGAAAAATGTCGATGAATACCTCTTATTTACAGGAAAATAAAGAGATAACCTAAACTACCTTGGTCTAACGAACACGAACTGGGGTGTCCGGTTTCTCAGACCTAAAGCCTCCTAAAGATTTCAGAACTTAAAAGGAAAAACACCCAAAATAATATATCATACTTCAACAAGTTTTGAACGAAGAAATATCATTTTTACAGCATTTTGACGAAGAAGGGATCAACAGAACCTTTTTTTTTTTTTTGTTTCTATGCGAACAGCAACCTCCGGCAATTCTTTGAATCCTTATATCGGTATGGGAATATTCAAATATTCAATATACTAACTGAATTCTCGAATACAGTGAAAACAATATTCTTTTTAATGACCAATTCCCCAAAACAGGGGAATGGGGACTCTCTATTGAATGAGAGGGAGGCTAAGGCATGACCTCCAAACCTGTATATTAATCAAAGGAAAGCATGGGGATAACCCCTTACAAACGCAGATAATAACATGAGTTCTTATCTTAGATAACAAAGCCCACATCTGTCTACTGTAAGGCAGATAATAACATGAGTTCTTATCTGAGTTCTCATATGTTAAACAATATGAGTTTAACATTATCTAGATAATAATTCATTAGAAATTATTGTAACCATCAAATAACCTCATACGACTTAAACAAGAAGGAATAAAAGCCATTCACTTCCTTTATTGCAGCTGGCTCTAGTCTGACCTGAAATATGAAAGTAACATGGTGAGCAGAAGAACTCAGTAAGTGGAATCAATTAAAACTGTGCATGATTAAAATGCAAAACCTACCTACTAGCTACATCCTACATCTAGATATAACAACAACCAATTAATACGGTATATATAATACTAATTAAACAAGTTTTCTCTAAACTTCTTAAATTTAATCCTCTAACGGAACCATTCGAAATAATTAAGAAAATATTCTGTTCAAATCCATGCCTATAGATCTGCAATGAGGTATTTTATAATCAACTAAATCCAAGTGAAACAATAAATACAGAGAATCTAAAATTTAATTACGTGTAAGAATTAAAATCCTTAACAAAGCCAACAAACAACATGCAAAAGCAGATGAGTGCAAAGGATTTCAATCCATCATACCCTTCAAAATGTAAGGCTTAGGACTGGAGAGATCGAAGGCTAATTGGAAGCCCTTTACTTGGAGCAACCATGGGATCATTTTGGACTTTCTCATCAGGGCACAACGGTTCCCACTTGAACCGCTTGACCACGTTGTGGAGGAACACAAGAATCTGTATTTTTGCATACTCTCTGCCCAAACACATCCTTGCACCTCCTCCGAATGGAACATGAGTGTACGGCATAGGCCCATCTCCTTCAAACCTCGACGGGTCGAAGGTACTTGGATTTGGGAATATTGATGGGTCCTTGTGGGTCGAAATATTGGTCCAACTTAACTGCAAAATCAGTAAAATTTGTTAGTTGTTTGCATTATATATCTAAATCTCCATAACCAGGTCCCTGCTGGTAGTTATTGATTGATCAGTCCATATTTCATAATATATATAGAACCAACTGTAATACCTTCCACCCTTTGGGAATGGTGTAACCAGCATAAGTGAAATCAACAATCGCCTCCTTGTAACCTCCAGTTGCCGGTGGACTCATTCTCATGACTTCACAAACTACATTCCATGAGTATCTCATCTTCTTTATATCTTCCCACTTCAGCAACTCCTGTTGTCCTTTGGCCATTGCGATGTCCATATGCTCTGTTGTTAATTAAACTTGAAATAATGTTAATTAACGACGAAGAAGAGAAACAGTACTGTGAGTATATGAAAAGAAGAATAATCAAGGGGTTAATTATACGAACCTTTAAAGACTTTTTCATAGATTTGAGGCAACTCCGTGAGATACTTCATTAACATGGAAAGGATAGAGCTGGATGTGTCACGACCCGCGAAGAGTAGCAGCAGTATGTTGTTTGCTATCTCAGTTTCAGTCATAAACTGCCCAGTCTCGTCCCCGTTCAAGAGCAAATAAGACAGAAGGTCTTGAGTTGGCGATGCAGTCTTATTCTCTAAAGCTACTCTCCTTTGCTTAATTATCTCTTTGATCTCTCGCTTTATAGCATCCCCAGCTCTTGCTCCACGGTAGTAGTTCGTGCCAGGGAAATTGAGAGGCAATGCTACGACCCCTTCGAGGAACAAATTGAATTCATAACAAAGCTTTGAGATCTTTGCAGGATCATCAATGCTCATGAATATACGACAAGCCAATTCGAAGGTGTAAATCTTAACTAATGGGTAGACCGTTACCTCCGTGCGACCTTCCCAATTTGTTCTGAAGTGCTCTTGTGTTACCCTGTCCATTAGATCAGTATATCGTTGTAGAGAGTCTGGATCGAAGAAGTTCATGAGCATCCGGCGCACTTTTTTGGCTTCGTCGCCAACTGTGGTCATGAGACACTTCCCTAACAGCGTACGCACTGTTCTAGGCAACCAAGCGACGAGGACCTTGTTCTCATTAGAGAATAGAAATTTGTTGCCGGCAGAACCCCAAAAGACCGCCATTGGACCACCTAACAATGAAGTCTTGAAAACCCTTTTGTCATGTTTTTCCATTCTTGATCTCATGAAAGTCTCCTCCGTGCCCTGTTGATACATTCGGATGTACTCGAGAGTTTCACCGAGGAGAGGCCAGCCAAAGCTTCCCGGAGGAAGGTTTGAAGGCTTGTCATCATGGCTAGGTTTACGAGTAAGCAAGAAGAGCAAAGCCACAAGGGAACCTGCAACAAGTACTGAGAGCAAGACGATAGCCATGACTGGCTCTTCTAAGGGGTTCTTCGTTCCGTGGAAAGGAACTGGGCTGAGTTTATCTTAAAGACGAGCATGTCCAACGCAACCCCCGCTCATGGTTTGAACGGCCAGTCCGTCAACCCCCGTTCTTGCCGGTCCACCTCACCAAGCAACCTGTTGGTGATGCAAATCAAGAGTTCACACGTGTCATTCTCATTCTAGGATATAAGAGAAAATAAGAAAGAATAGGGAAGAAGGAACAAAGGAGTCTTACCTTTAATCAAATTCCCTCGTTCCGGCGTCTCCCCACATTAGAGTATCTCACTCTAAAGATATAATAACTGTGATTCAAATTTGATTTTCTTAGAGGCTGTTTGGTAATGTGTTCAGAAACCGTTTTTTGGTTTTTAAATACAGAAAATCAAAAACGTGTTTGGTTGAAAATAATTTCAAACCGTTTTTTTAAAAAACGGTTGAAAAATAATCGGGTTTTCAGAAACTGAAAATTTTCGTTTTTAAAAACAATGAACCGTTTTTTTTATTGAATGGCATTTTTGTAATAAATTATTTCTTTTCTCTTCATGTTGAAGACATAAAGGAGACTACTCCTTCAAAGCGTCACATTCCTTAAACGAATTTCTCTCTCTCTCTCTCTCTCTCTCTCTCTCTCTCTCTCTCTCTCTCTCTCTCTCTCTTTCCCTCATTTTCTTCATCTGGATCTTCAACAAACCATCTCTTCTTCAAGTTCTTTTCGCCTTTTTGTTATGTGGAAATTGACTGCGGAGGCCGAAGGAAGCAATGAAGGGAATAAAGGGAAGATTCTTGAAGAAACTGAAATCGATTCGACCAATAGCGCCTTTGAAACAAAGTTGAGTTCTTCGCGTGAATGTCTCAGACGAATTTCTGGATCCCAATGTAATGCTTGAGAGCCCGTTTGTTTGCAAAGACCAAAATCAGAAAAATAGTTTCAGTAATCGCCCTGTACAGGAGCCCGAGATCATTGACGTATTTGAACTTATGAGGGACCTCGAAGATGAAGATATGGAGTCAGATGACGAGATTGGCAACAAGGAAAACATTGGGCCCTCAGTAAAGTTGAAGAACCCATCACCATCCAAGGATAAATCGGAATCGGAGGCATCAATCTTATCAGAATCCGAAATCCATAACCCTCAAAGTGGTCCATTGTCAGAGCTAGAAGTTTCATCAGTCCGACGGCACGATCAAACAGTGCCTTTCCAGGACAATTCAGAGTCACCACAGTTACCAGAATCTGGAATCTGTAATCCTTCCGACCACCACTTATTCGAGATCAACATCCTGTCGTTCCGGAGGCCGGACCTGAACTCAGGGAGCCGTTTCTCACTGGGGTTCAACGAGCATGCATCCTCTACAGCGGGGGCTGTAAACAGCCCCTCACATTCCATGTGGGCCCCACCATTCATTTGGGGGGCCCCACACCATTCATGTGAGGGGCTGTTTACAGCGGGGGCTGTAGACGATGCCCACTCGGGTTCAACACTCCCATTCTCACTGGGGTTTTGTATCTACGCCGTCCGTGATTTGATAAAACTCTAAAACTGTTTCCACGCGCCATATCATTTGTGGGGGATGGGACCTTTAAAGGCACATTTCAAAGTTGCTCAAAAACCACCGAGTAGTATCAGATGATACGACAAATAGCAAATTAAAATACAGTCCACAGTTGAAACCAAAGGGAATTCGCAAATGAAAAATCACACGTGAAATTTTTTTTCACTTTTTCTCCACAATTTAGAGTTAATAATAATAGTGTAATACAATAACACTATTATTATTTTAATAATATTATAATAAGATATTATAATGCAATATATATTATAATATAAACTATATTATAATTTATATTTTAAAATATAATTTTATAATAATATATTTTATGTTTATTGTAACATAAATTTATGTTCATTTTATATAATATTATAATAAATTTATTGGATTGAAATTGTCATAAAATTAAATTGAATTGATTTCCTTTTTTTTTTTCTTTTTCATAGCAAATTTGTTTTAGTTTAATGGACTTGTAGGTTGTATAGCAATGCATATTTGTTGATTTTGAAACTTGAATCATTTTTTTAATCAATTGTTACCAAACGGGTTTCTTGTCACCCGTTTTCAAAAACCCAGAAAACAGTGATTGTTACCAAACGGGTTTCTTATCACTTGTTTTCAAAAACCCAAAAACAATTGAAACTATTTTTAGTTTTCAAACTGTTTTTAAAAAAAAGGTTACCAAACGGCCTCTTATTCTTCCTACTTCCTCTTATAGAAGAGGAAATGGGTTGTTCAAAATTCAAATGACAAGAACAGAAATAATAACTAACTGATCTCGAGCTGAAGGCTAGGAATAGAAAACAGAAATTCAAATTTAAACTTTGAAACAAATTCAACTAACTAATCCCATGATCGCTAGTATGACACATGTGAACTCTTGATTTGCATTAGTTGGTTTTCAATCGACTACGGACAAGCCCATCAAAGTTGCTCGTCCTCGTCCGTAGCCTCCATATGATTCATCTGCAGTGATTTTTTAATGGCAATCTGTTTACAGTCGCCGTAACCCGGCAGTTAAGGAGACCCTCGATATGACATTATCGGAATGAATTCGTCTGCCATGTTTTCCTGATTTGCACCTTAATGTGATCGTGAGATATTGCCATGTGGAGCATCTCACGGTCAATCCTTTTTTATTGTTGTAAATGATTTAGGTGTGCCGCAAATGGAAAAAACATTGGCTATGAGATGCTCCGCATGTTAACATCTCACAGTCACATCAGAGAACAAATCAGGAAAACATGGTGGACGGATCTCATGTCTTGTTTTTTTACCATATTGAGCATCTCATGAGCATTTGACGTGCAATCTAGTAGTTTCCATAAAATAAAGAACAGAAGATATCGAATCATCTGTCTAAATAATATATATATTATCAACGATAATTTTCTTAACTCTTACATCGGTAATGCTGCCGTCAATGACAATTATTGGTTAGTTTTTTAATTTAGAACGAGTCACGTCTCATGAAGATGGTTGTTAATTGGTCGGATCCTGATCTAGTTACCGCTCGATTCCGATTAAATTAAACTGATGTAACCTAATTTTTATCCAAATAAATGTTTGACGAATGATCCAAAAAATAAATCCGTTTGATAATCGGATTAGGATTCGGATCTTTAGTATATTTGTCCGATAGAAGAAGGAACTCAGAGTGCATCATATGTAAACAGATTATGAAAGTCCTCGACACCACAAGTCGTAGGATGTGTTTGTATTATATACAATGAAAACAGAATTGTTTACAGTTGTAAAATCCTAACTATTTGAGATATTGACAACAAACTGAAGACATTCAAAATACATTCAAAATATCTAATCTTCTAGAAGAAGACCAAGTCTTTAGGAATCTGTTTTGACACCCCCCTTCAAGTTGTGCAGGGAAGATGATTTCACGCTCAACTTGTTTCTGAACAAATAAAATAGATGCTTGGAAACGCCTTTTGTGAAAAGATCTGCAAGCTGAAATTCAGAAGGAATAAACTGCACTTGTAACGTCTTTTGAGTTACCAACTCCCGAACAAAGTGGTAGTCAATTGCAATATGTTTGGACCTTGGGCGAGTAACCGGATTATGAGCCATAAAAATGGCACTTTTGTTATCACATAAGATACGTGGAACAACAGTTAAATCAACGTGAAGATCACGTAATAACTAAACAATCCAAGCAACTTCAGCAGTAGCCACCGCAAGAGATCGATATTCAGCTTCGGCACTTGATCTAGACACAGTGGTTTGCTTTTTGGAACACCATGATATCAGATTGGTACCAAAAAAGATAGCATAACCCGTTGTAGAACGCCGAGTGTCAGGGCAACCAGCCCAATCAGCATCCGAGTAGGCTATAATTTCAGTAGAAGATGAACCAAAGAGTTGAAGTCCATAATGATATGTGCCCTTGACATAACGCAAGATACGTTTGAGAGCTTTAAAATGTTCAATCGTGGGTGCATGCATATACTGACAGATGGAGTTTACACTATAAGACAAGTCCGGTCTAGTAATAGTTAAATATTGCAAAGCACCTGCTAAGGAATGAAATTGAGTGGGATCCGAATATAATTCCCCATCAACAGTAAGATGGTGACCAACAACAAATGGTGAAGATATCGGCTTACAATCTGTCATATTTGCTCGTTGGAGAAGATCTAGAGCATACTTTGCTTGGCATAAAAATAGACCCTTGTCATTGGATTGAACTTCAACTCCAAGAAAATAATGTAAACAACCAAGATCCTTCATAGAGAATTCCTGAGACAACCGATGAATAAGATTCTGAATCATAGAAGGATCATTTCCTGTAACAACCATATCATCCACATATAAAAGCAAGTAGATTATGCCAGTGTTTGAGTGAAAAACAAACAAAGAAGAATCAGCCTTGCTAGGATGAAAACCAATTTGTAAGAGAAATTGGCTAAAACGTTGAAACCAAGCTCGTGGAGCTTGTTTCAAGCCATACAAAGCACGTTTCAAGCGACAAACGTGTGTGGGGAAAACAGCATTAGTATAGCCAGGCGGTTGCTCCATATAAACCTCCTCTGTCAAATAACCATGTAAGAATGCGTTTTTAACATCAAGTTGATGCAATAACCATCCTGAAGTAGTAGCTAATGAAAGGATGAGGCGAACTGTAGCTGGGAGAACCACTGGACTAAAAGTGTTCTCAAAATCCAAACCATGAACTTGGGAAAAACCTTGAGCAACAAGACGTGCCTTGTGACGCTCAATAGAACCATCTGATCGCAGTTTGGTTTTGAAAATCCATCTGCAGCCAACAACATTTTGATTCTTTGGACGAGGTACAAGACTCCATGTATCGTTACGTTTTAGAGCACTGATTTCTTCATCCATTGCAGATAACCACTCGGGGAGTTTAGCAGCTGACTTAAACCCCCGTGGTTCTTTAATTGCAATTAGAGACTGAAAAATGGTGGAAGGTGTAAAATCAGATAACACATGATACGTTTTTGGTTTGAATATACCTGCTTTCCTTCTAGTAATCATTGGATGAGTAGATGTTACTATGCAAGGCTCAAGTGGAGGGACATTTGTGAGACATGGAAAAATGTCATCTCGGATGACTTCCGATATCGTCACGCGGGGATCGATAAATGTAAAGAGTCGCCACCATCCAAGTTAAGGTGTGAATGGACACCAAAGGGTTCATAAGAGCCAAATAGAGCCAAAGTAGCTCTAATACAAGGAAAAAAATCCAGAGATCAGGTAAGGGGAATTATTTATGAGCGGGGGAAGGTGTTAGGCACCCCCACTCATCCGTCTAAGACGGTTGCCACATGCTTGCTTATGCTAAGGATTGTTTGCTAATCAAAAGGGACAAGGATTGCTTAAAAATAAGCAAAATGTGAGTGATTATTCCACATGAGTAGTCCAATAAATATGAACTCTCTCCATGGATATATCACCTCTTAGAACTTCATGAGTGAGTAAAAATCAAGGTGAAAATTGAAGCAAAAGCAATTCAAGGCAAAATTTGGAAAAATCTGGCTAAAAGAGCTTGAAAGCTTCGATTAACCATAACTCATTCAATTTAAATCCAAATCCATTGAAATTCAAGCCATTTGAAAACTGGTATATAGTAGAGTATACAGTAAAAAATTCAGCTCAATCCGACTTAAAATGAGAGAGAAATCCACATTTGAAATCTGCTGTTATAACTTGGAAAAAGTGTTAAGTAGGCATTTTCAAAATCCTATTCGTGGAGTTTGGCTAAATAAAATTCCATGAAAATTGGTATGGAGGAAGTATGTGGTGCCATATTTCCAAAGAAAAAAACCTCGCACCAAACTCTATCCGGATGTGACTTGTGTGCTCTCCTGAAAAGGCCTAAAAGACCACAGATTAGCTCTGAACTATGCCAGCGAGCACCTCTGAGTCAACTGAGCACCCAAGGCACAAAACAGATCAAAATCTGCTGAAACCAATTAGAAATGAAAATAGACTTCTCAAGGAAAACTCAGGAATTAGAATCACTCAAAACGGATTAAAATTGAGCAAACGGTGCACCATCAAAGCGGCGAGTTCAGCAATCTGGGCTGAACTGACTTACAAACTTTGAACAGATGGTGTCAAAAATTGGCTTCATAAAAGTAGACGCAATTTTCCAGATATGAAGTAGGCCAACTCATCTATCACATGTCTTTGGAATCACTCAAAAATTCATCCGGAGGATGAAGTTATGAGCATTCTAAGACAGGCCACAGATGCTGCCCTGTTTTGAAATATTTGAAGAGAAAGCCCAAAACTAGTGCATGTGTGCAAGTGAATTCGACCAAAATAACTTGAAATCATGAAAAACAACTCATGAAGTCCTAAAAATTCATTCTAAGGCAAGAGATCTCAAATTTTCCATATTGAGCATGGAGAATCCAAGATCTAGCCTATTTGATGCAAAACAGTGAAAAAGTGTGTGATATTGGTAAAAACATATATCTAGAAGAAAATTAAAATCCATTGCTATTGAGAGCATGGATCATGTTCATTTCTCCAGATTCAAATAGCACAAATAATCAGCATATAAAAATAACATGCAAATCATTCAAGGTAGGTTCTAGCCTAAAGGATCCATTCCATCTTCCTTTTCCCAAGGCTCTCTCTTCACGTTTTACGGCTAGAGAGGATTCCCAGGTACTTTGGAAGAGGTTTGGGGCTTGCAAACAATCACCAAATGTCCTTACACTACAGAAAGGTAGAAGTTGGGAGTTGAAATGTAAAGGAGAAGCAAGAAATGAAATGGAGCTTTACCTTTGGTAGCTTGAATACTTGAGGCAGAAATCCAGCAGAGTTTTCCTTCTTCTTGCAGAGCTTCCAAGCTTCAAATTGCCAGCAATTTGCAAGAGGAGGACCCCTCTATTTATAGGCAAAGCCAAGGGTAGGACGGTCCCAAGGGTATGCCCAAAAATCTCTCTAGATTGTTCCAATTCAAGTTAAAACCTTGAATTGATGTAAATCTAGAGGTTTCGGAGGGTAAAACAGGGAGTTCAAGTCCCTGAGAGAGAGGTAATATGCGTAAATAAGGCTCAGAGATCGAGCCATTTCCCAAATCCCCGAAACAGCCAAAACCGTATACTCAGTGCGGTTTCTACAGAACCGTCCTATATGTACGGTTTCTATGCAAATTCATCTCAACCGCACATACAGGGCGGTTCCAATTTAGTTACGCTCATCATGATTGCTGTCGACGTGTCTCAACGGCCGAAGCTTCCGGAAGCCACGTGGCAGCTCACGCAACAAGCATGAACATCAACCGTGCTGTGTATGCAGTTGCAACCGTACATACAGGACGGTTGAGACCAAATTCTCAAAAACCGCACATATACTACGGTCAGCACATTTTTGGTTGGTTTTGAGCCTTAGCTGCACAGGCCAGGCTTATTTACATGTAATATCGTTTAAGTAAATGTCCTCGTATTTTTTAATCTCCATTTACTTAAGATATTACATGTAAATAAACAAACATCCCCCCATTTGAATCCATTAAAAATATTTCCAGACCCAAATTCCAAGTGAATAAAAAGTCAACTTTCCAGTTCCAGGCTAAATTCCGGTTTTTCAGGTCTGGTAAAAAGATTCAACATGTTGATACAAAGGTATTTGTCAAGATTTAAAATCTCAAAAAATTCATTTATGCAATAACATTGCTAAAAACCTAATTACCGGGAAAAATTATCTTCAAATCTTGCTTTAAAAAATATTTCATTTTCTGGGGTCAAAAGTCAACAAAATTCAACTCGAAAAAGTTTGACTTTGCATAAAAGATTGAATTCGGGCCTTTTCCTTTGCGGCTTTGGATTCAAATGAGTTAATGATCTCAAACCCAATGCTAAGAATTGAAAATTATAATAAAATATTTCTCTCCTTCAAGACTTATCAAAAATCGTGCAATTTTGGGATGTCTACAACATCTGATTGAGGCAAATGAGAGACATCCGATTCAAGGGATGAGATGTCATGATGAGTAACTTCTGGAGACAAGTTGGTTTCATGGGAAGAGATGCTAGATTGAATTCTCTCACGAGAAATGACATCAGGTGGAGTGACACTTGGAGGCAAGTTGGTTTCTTGAGATGTAACGCATGGAATGCATAAACCAAGAGCATGTGAAGAAGTTGGAGAAGACTTGTTAAACTGATTTGGAACAATATCAGAGAAATTTGTAAACTGTACAAAATCATCAGTAGATGGTTCATTATTGATAGAAGTATCAGCAAAGGGAAAAATTGTCTCATGAAATTGGACATGTCGTGAAATATAAACACGATTTGTCTTACGATCTAAGCATCGAAAACCTTTGTGAATATGACTATATCCAAGGAAAACACATGCAGCAGATCGGGGAGACAATTTGTGAGAAGTATAATCATGCAAATATGGAAAACAAAGACACCCAAAAGTACGAAGAGTAGTGTAAGAAGGTGACTTACCATAAAGAAGCTGATACGGGGTTCTGCCATCAAGAGCTTGTGATGGGAGCCGGTTAATGAGATAACAAGCAGTGAAAAAAGCATCAACCCAATATTTAAGAGGAACAGAAGAATGAAACAAAAGAGTTAATCCCGTTTCTGTCACATGACGGTGCTTCCGTTCAGCTACACCATTTTGACTTGGTGTATATGGACATGCAATACGAATAGCAATTCCACATTTTGTTAAATGAGACTGAAATCTATGATTAGTAAATTCCATGCCACCGTCACATTGAAAGGATTTAATAGGACAAGCAAACTGTGTTTCAACAAATTTTTGGAAAGCAAGGAAGACATCATAGAAATCAGATTTATGTTTAAGTGGATAAATCCAACTAAACCGAGAGTAGTCATCAATGAACACAACATAATAGCGATATCCTGTTGAAGATAAAATCGGAGAAGGCCCCCATAGATCACAATGAATACAATCTAAAGGCGAAGAACAATGTTTATCATTATTGGCAAAAGGAAGACGATGGCTTTTACCAAGCCTGCAACCAATACACAACTCTGAAGCACTGTTTGAAATGTTATCACTACAGGAAATAAAACCGCTACTAGAAAGGGATTGAATGACTCTAAAATGAGGATGACCCAACCGATCATGCCACAACCGAGAAGAAGCTTTATTTTTAAGAGACTGAACGACAGAAACGAAAGCCTTATGATAGCGATCTAAGACATATAATCCATTCTCACATCTTCCAGTTCCCATCACTGCCCGTGTTGTCAGATCCTGTATCAAGAAACCAGAAGGCAGAAAAAGAACAGAGCAATGAGATTCACGTGTGAGCTGACTAATAGAAATCAGATTTTTTGTTAAGCCAGGTACAACAAGAATATCAGATAAGGATAAAGAATGAGTTGGAACAAGATGGGAAAGAGAACCAGTATGTGTGATTGGTAAGGATTTGCCATTTCCAACAAAAACACGATGATTACCAGAGTAGGCAACAGTTTTATCCAGACCATCAGCATCAGGGGTCATGTGAGATTTTGCTCCCGAGTCAGGATACCAATCAGAATCGAGATTATCCGGAGTTGAACAAGCAACAAAGGCCTCAGAAATATTTGCAGCCTGTTTCTTCTTCATTTTGAGATAAGTCCAGCAACGACGAGCAGTGTGACCCTGTTTTTCACATAACTGACACAATAATCCAGATCCTTGAGAAGAGGGTTGAGAAACAGTTGAAGAATGTGGTTTGGATCCACCCCTTTGTTTGTAACCAATCTGATTGTGAGAGCCCTTTTGCATGGTGAAAGCGGAATGAATAGGCTGAGAAGAAAGAGAACGAACAAAAAGTTCATGACTGATTGCCTTGGGCACAAGATCCACAAATGTTGGTAAGGGAGTTTGAGACATCATGGTGGTAGAGAACGTAGTGAATTCTGCACCAAGACCCCGTAGATACCAATGAACCTTATCAGTGTCATCTACTGAACGACCAATAGCAGCAAGTTGATCACATAATCCTTTGAATGTACGAGAAAATTCTGCCACCGAATGAGAGTTGCGCTGAATAAGTTGTAACTCATCTTTCAGCTGAAGTTCTCTAGTCTTGGATTTGTGAGAAAAGGAGGCTTCCAGGGCAAGCCAAGCCTCGTGAGCTGTGCATACTCCAAGCACTTCACTCATTGCCTCTTCAGTGAGAGAGGAATAAAGTAAGCTAAGGAGCATTTGGTCAGTCATACGCCAAGTAGCAAAAGCTGGATTCGGGACTTCCTTTCCATCAACACCAAAAATGGTAGATGAAGGAGCAGAAATAGTGCCATCCAAATAGCCAAACAAGTCTTGACTGACCAGTAATGGTTGAAACTGACTCTTCCATAAAAGATAATTAGAGGAAGTCAATTTGATGGTGATCATATGCACCAATGTATGTGTAAGGTTTATTTTGTTTTGGCTGTATTCCGAGTCAAAAAGGTCTTAAAAATATTGTCAATGTATTTGGGATAGGTTACAAGTATTGCGGTTCAAACGGGGTTTTGATCGGAGTCAAATTGAAATTGTTACGACCAACGTTCGCTGAACGTTCGCCGAACATTCGACCGGTGACGACATACAGAGAAACCCGAGAGCAGCGTGAGCTGACCGTTCGCTGAACGTTCGACCGGTGACGACACACAGAGAAACCCGAGAGCAGCGTTCGCTGAGAGTTCACTGAACGTTCGACCGGTGACGACACACAGAGAAACCCGAGAGCAGCGTTCGCCTCACGTTCGCTGAACGTTCGACCGTTGGTGTTCCACAGAGAATCCAGAAAGCAGCGTTCGCCTCACGTTCGTTGAACGTTCGACCGTTGGTGTTCCACAGAGACAACAGAGAATAACGTTCGCTGAACGTTCGCTGGTCGTTCGAACGAGAAGAAGAAAAGTGAGTTGTTTTATCGAACGTTCGAGCCGCGTTCGCTGAGCGTTCGAACGTTCGTTAACAAACTTCTTTTTTAGAAATCCGATCTTTTCTGATTTGTTTCCTTTTCGTTCCTTTCTTTCTCCTAACCTATTTAAGGAGTGTCTAGCCTATTGTGAGGGTTACCCAATACGTTTTTGAGAACCCTAAAACGTGTGGAAGAGAGAGAGACCTTCTTCCTCTTTTCTCTTCTTCTTTGAGCCATCAAAACCAGTCTTCTTCTTTTCTTTTCTACCTTGGAGTTCCGGGTTGAAGAGTTTGCTCGTGGGAGTTCCTACGGTTGCTGAGCGAGTTCGTTCGGCACTTCACTAAGGAGATATTCAGAGTTCTGAATCGTTGCAAGGATGCAAATCTGAAGAGTTCTTCAGATATTTACATTGTGAGTCAGAGTCATTGTTGGGTCGTCTGAACCACTATTGTAAGTCTTCTTCTTATAGTGATTTCCAGAGGTGGCACCTCGTAGCCCGGAGGGTTTTTCTCTTTGAGAGTTCTCTTAGAGTTTTCCCTTCGTCACCAAATTGCTTGTGTTGTCTCTTACTTATTTTGCAATTGTGTGTGATGAATTAATATGTGTTCAGACTTGTGCATGCCAATTAATTAAGAACTTGTTTTTAATTGATTGATTTTTTATTCCGCAATCGGTTTCACCTATTCACCCCCCTCTAGGTGATTTAGAGTCTAAACTGTGTTTTTCAATTGGTATCGGAGCGGGTAACCAGATCCTTGACTCTATTAGTCATGGACAAGTCCTCCACTGCCCCACCCTTCTTTGATGGCAGCAATTATGCCTACTGGAAACTCAGAATGAGAGCCTATCTGAAGGCTATAGATGAAAAAGTTTGGGGAAGTGTTGAGAGAGGATGGAATCCTCCAACTGTGATCATTGATGGAGAGACAAAACCCAAAGACCCAGATAACTATACTAGAGAAGAGTTAATTGATGTTAACTACAACTCTAAGGGTGTCAATGCACTTTTTAGTGCAATCTCTGCTGATGAATTCAAACGAGTGTCCACTTGTGAAACCAGCAAAGAAATTTGGGAAATTTTCCAAACCACTCATGAGGGAACTGTCCTTGTGAAAAACTCAAAATTACAAATGCTTATCACTAAGTTTGAAGAACTAAAAATGGGAGAGGATGAACCCTTTGATTCCTTCTATGCTAAACTAAGTGATATAGTGAACTCTAGTTTTAATCTTGGTGAAAGAATTCCTCCTAATAGAGTGGTTAGAAAAATCCTTAGGTCTCTTCCTGAAAAATATAGACCCAAAGTGACTGCTATAGAAGAGAGTAAGGATATTAATGGTATTAGGGTTGAAGATCTCATAGGATCAATTCAAACCTATGAACTCACTCTGCCTCCTACTAAGAAAAATAAGTCTATAGCTCTAAAATCTAGTAAAGAAAAGGCTTATAATGATTCGAGTGAGGAATCCATGGGAGATGAAGATATTGCCCTATTGGTAAAGAACTTTAGGAAAATGTTTAGAAGGAGGAAACCAAGGAGTGAAAATGAGAGGTATAAATCCAAGGGGAGTTCTAGTGGTAGAGATCAAAAGTCTAGAATCAAATCTGAATCTAGGGAGTCCAAACATCCTAAGGACTCTAGGTTGCAAAAACTCCAACAAATCAGATGTCATGAGTGTCAGGGTTTTGGTCATATTAGGTCGGAGTGTCCCACATTTAAGAAGCTTCAAGGGAAAGCCATGAATGTCACTCTTTCTGATGAGAGTGCATCTGATAGGGATAGTGAGGACTCCAAAACAAAGGAAAGTCAAAACTACATGGCTTTCACCTCTATTGTTGGGAGTGGTGACTCTAGCAACTATGAAGACTTTCCACCAAGTGAGAATGCAATTGGTTCTCATGATGAGTCTGATGATGATGAGGAAAGCCTTCAAGATGCTTATGATAAATTGTTTAGGGAGTGCTTAAAAGCAAAGAAACAATTAAAATCCAATCTCAAAAGGTTAAATGAGGTAGAGTACAAGAAAGAAGATCTTCAAGCAAAATTTGAAGAGTCTACTTCTCGTCTAGGTGAACACATGTTGAAGATTGAATCCCTAGAATCTGAGAATAAGTCTCTTAAGGAAGAGCTTGAAAGATCTAAAATTCAATTCCAGAAGTTTTCTACAGGTACAACAAATTTGGAAAATATGCTAGGGATGAGTCAATTAGGAACTGATAAAAGGGGTTTAGGATTCCAGGAGGTCTCAAATGATAATCCATCATCTTCTAAGACCCAAGTTGTGAATACCAAAGGAAAGAATAGATCCAATTCTTCCAAGAGTAAGACAAACCAAGGTAGAAATCGTGGTCAAAAGTCTAATTGGTCAAAACCTAGGGGTGTTCCAACCAAGAGTTCCCAATCTCAGAATTTCATCCCTATTTGTCATTATTGTGGTATTTCTGGACATATCAGACCAAATTGTTGGGATTTGAACCAAAACTCTAGGAGATCCTCACCTAGAAAACCTCAAGAGAATTTGTCTAAACAAGTGAAAGAACTTTCAAATCAGACAAAGCTCTTAAGTCAACAATTAGCTTCAATGACCAAGAAAACCACTGAGCCTAAGCAAATCTGGGTTAAAAGAAGTGAATTAACTTGTCATGTTGTTCATGTTGCTTTGAAGGCTAGAAATAGTCTTATGTGGTATCTTGATAGTGCTTGCTCTCGTCACATGTGTGGTGACAAATCTTTGTTTAAATCTTTTGAGGATTATTCTTGTGGCACTGTTACTTTTGGTGATGGAAGCAAAGCTCCTATTGTAGGTAAGGGTGTTATTGAAATTTCTGGTATGCCTACTTTGAGTGAAGTTCTATTTGTTGATGGCTTGAAAGCTAACTTGATTAGTATAAGTCAATTGTGTGACTCAAACATGGAAGTTAAATTTGCTAAAAATGTGTGTTCTGTGATTGATGCAAATGGTTTGTGTGTGCTTCAAGGAGAAAGAACTCCGGATAATTGTTATGGTGTGATTCCAAATTCTAATGCTGTGTGTAACTCTTCCAAAGTTGATATGCATGAATTGTGGCATCAAAGACTTGGTCACTTGAACTTTAAAAACATGAATGAATTGTCAAAGCATGATTTTGTTTGAGATCTTCCGAAGCTTGCCAAAGTAGAACCAAATGTGTGTGGGCCATGTCAGTTGGGAAAGCAAACTAGATCTAGTCACAAAAAGATCACTGAGTGTCTAACCCACAAACCTCTTGAATTGTTGCATATGGACCTTATGGGTCCTTCTAGGACTGAAAGTCTTGGTGGTAGGAGGTACATTTTGGTTATTGTAGATGATTTTTCCAGATTTACTTGGGTTGAGCTATTAAGAGAAAAATCTGAAGCAAGTGAGTTGATTATGTCCTTGTGTCGAAGACTCTCAAATGAAAAAGAGTCTAAGGTTGTTAGGATGAGGAGTGACCATGGGAAAGAGTTTGAGAACTCAATCCTTGAAAATTTTTGTCTAGAAGAGGGAATTCATCGTGAGTTCTCTGCTCCTATTACTCCACAGCAAAATGGAGTAGTAGAGAGGAAAAACAGGGTTCTTCAAGAGATGGCAAGAGTCATGATACATGCCAAGGGTGTGGCCATGTATTTCTGGGGAGAAGCCATTAACACAGCTTGCCATGTGATAAATAGGGTGTATTTGAGGCCTGGGAGTAATGAGACTCCTTATGAAATTTGGCATGGTAAAAAGCCCACTATCAAATACTTTCGTGTTTTTGGAAGCAAATGCTTTATTTTGAGAGATATGGAGAATTTGGCTAAGTTTGATGCCAAGAATGATGAAGGAATCTTCCTAGGTTACTCTAAGAATAGCAGGGCTTACCGTGTGTATAACTTACGTACACATACTGTCATGGAATCCATAAATGTTGTTGTGGATGAAGGGGTTGATAAGTCTCAAGTTGAGGGGGAGACTAGTCTGGAAGTAGGAGAAAATGACTTGGTTGTTGAAAGTCAAAATTCTGAGTCATCTTCTTCAACTTCTGAAGAGGGTCTTTCTTCAACTCCAGGTCCTACAAAAGAACCTTCCTCTAGAGTAAAGTTAAATCATCCCAAAGAGTTATTAATTGGTGATTTAAATGAAGGGATGAGACTTCGTAGGAAAGTTCTAAATCAGATGTCATTTGCATCCTATGTCTCAACTCTTGAACCTAAGAAGGTAGAAGAAGCACTTACTGATGAGTGCTGGATTAATGCCATGCATGAAGAATTAAATCAATTCATTAGGAATGATGTGTGGTATCTTGTTCCTAGACCTGAAAATTTTAATGTTATTGGAACCAAATGGATTTTCAAGAACAAGTCAGATGAACATGGCACTGTAGTGAGAAATAAGGCTAGGTTGGTTGCTCAAGGATATACCCAAGTTGAGGGTATTGATTTTGATGAAACTTTTGCCTCTGTAGCTAGACTTGAATCTATAAGGATTTTACTTGCTGTAGCTTGCCACTTGGGTTTTAAATTGCATCAAATGGATGTAAAAAGTGCTTTTCTGAATGAAATACTTAATGAAGAAGTATATGTTGAACAACCCAAGGGGTTTGTTGATCCAAAGTTCCCACATCATGTGTTTAGGCTTAAGAAAGCCTTGTATGGGTTGAAACAAGCTCCTAGAGCTTGGTATGAGAGACTTACTGCTTATCTCTTAGATCACAAGTTCACAAGAGGAGGAGTTGATAGAACCTTGTTCATTAGAAAAGATAAGAGCAGTTTCACTGTTGCTCAAATTTATGTGGATGATATTGTCTTTTGTTGTCCAATTGATTCTTTTGCTTTAAATTTTGCCAAAGCTATGCAACAAGAATTTGAGATGAGTATGGTTGGTGAATTAAATTTCTTCCTAGGTCTTCAGATTTCTCAATCTACAGATGGGATTTTTATATCTCAATCTAAATATGCTAAAGACCTTGTGAAAAGATTTGGGTTGGACAGCAAGAAACACACTAGAACCCCTATGAGTACTACCTTGAAACTTGATTCTGATTTATCTGGAAAGAGTGTAGATAAAACTCTTTATAGAAGCATGATAGGTAGTCTCTTGTATCTTACAGCTAGTAGGCCTGATATAGCCTTTAGTGTAGGTGTGTGTGCTAGGTTCCAAGCAAATCCTAGAGAATCTCACTTATCTGCCGTCAAGCGTGTCATACGATATGTTAACGGTACTGTTGATCATGGTATATGGTTTTCTAGAGACACTTCTGCAATTCTAGCAGGCTATTCTGATGCCGACTGGGCTGGAAATGCAGATGATAGGAAGAGCACAACTGGAGGTTGTTTCTATGTTGGGAACAATCTTGTGGCATGGATGAGCAAGAAGCAAAACTCTATTTCCTTGTCCACAGCTGAAGCGGAGTATATAGCCGCTGGGAGTGGTTGCACTCAATTGCTTTGGATGAAGCAAATGTTGAGTGATTATGGGATTGAACAGGGAACTATTGTCTTGTATTGTGATAATACAAGTGCTATTAATATTTCCAAAAACCCTGTTCAGCACTCTCGAACCAAGCACATTGATATACGACATCATTTTATTCGAGAGTTAGTAGAAGATCATGTGATATCTCTTGAACACATCCCATCTGAAAATCAACTAGCTGACCTCTTTACCAAACCTTTAGATGCTCTTAGGTTTGAGTTTCTTAGGAAAGCTATTGGTGTTGGTCCTCTTCATTAAGAAGGACTTTGTAGCATGCTTTAGGGTGTTTCATGCATTTTTCTTTTCTTTAGCATGCTTACTTGTTTTTGGTATTTTGTATTTTGTTTTTCTTTCGTATTTTTTTTGGTTTTTATATGTATTCTTGTCTTGACATGTGTCAACTATAGGATAAGTATAAGGTTGTGAAAATATATATCTTTTGGGTATATTTTGAGAACCTACAAACTTTTCAAAGATGATTTCTCAAATGTGATTTCCACAGTTTCTAATAATCTCACAATCATCTTGCTAAACTCTATTTGTGGTTTGTATATCACATACACATCCAAATACAATTGAGGAAGCCTATTTTTTATTTTCAGTGTTGTGTGGATAGGCAATCCTGAGTTTACTCTTGTCTATCTTAAGTTGAAAAGACCCTAGCATTTGATCTTGTGTTTACAAAGAGATTTCTCCCTCTTGTTTAAAAAGAAAAAGTTATATGAAAAGAACTCTGGGATGAAATGTAAACCCCAGCAAAATTGAGTTCAAAAAGAAAGAGAATCACAAGGAGTATAACCATGGCATAAACTGTAAACTCAGATATTCTAAGGAACACTACTCTTTGTGCAAAAAGAATTGTAAGAAACAGGGGGAGAAAATTTCAAAATCTTGATGCTTAGGTCATGCAAGGGCTTTTTTCAATGTTTAGAGAGACTTGGGTAATATTGGATTTCTTGATAAATGGCCAACTCCTCTTCACCAAGCTCTCATATAGGCAAAACTTGTTGTATTTGGTTTTGCACATGCACACAAACACAATTGGAAATTTTGTTGAGTTGTAGTGTAATTATTTGGGAGTTTTGAAGTTAAATTTGATCAAATCTGACTTTTAGAGCAAAATGGTTCTCAAAATAGGTCAAAATTTGAGTTTTCAAGAGTTTATACTTGATTTATAGTTGTTGGTGTGTCTTGCAAGTTTTTACACATGTTTGAAGTGTTTTTGGTTGAAAAGAGATGAATTTTCTTGCTGAAATCTGGAAATTTTTTCTGAACTTTTGATGAACGTTCGAACGGCCTATCGAACGTTGAACAAACGTTGGTTCTTTCCTCCCCGTTCAGCGAACGCGTGTCGAACGTTGGTTTTAAAACAAATTTCTTGTTTAACGTTCGCCCCGTGTTCGCCGAACGTTCGAACGTTCAATTAAAAATCGGTTTTTAAAAAAGGTCGCGTGCGAAAAAGGCATTAGGGTTTTTGAGCGTTTGAAACGTTAGTCGTTCGAACGTCTGGCGATTTTAGGGATTTTGTGCTTTTGTGACTTCTCTCTTCGATTCGTGCCTTAATCTCGTGATCCAAGGTAAGATTTTTAGTTTTTGTTCATTATTTGTTGTTTTTATCTACATGTTCATCTTCGGCTAGGTTTTTCTAGGGTTTTCATGTTAAAACTTTGATTTTTTCGTGGTTTATGGTTTATCCTTGTTCAAATCAGTTTTAAAAGGTTGTATTTATGTTTTATTGTTGATTTCGAGTCATTATTTGGCAATTTTTGTTGAAGTTAACGATCTCACAAAAAATCCCCAAATCTGGGTTCGTGAGTCTTCAATGTTTGCCAACCGTTCGAACGGTTTGAATTTTTTTTGCTTTGAAACATTTTTTTCTCTCATGCATTTTCTTTTCTTAGCATATAGTTTCATTCCTTGTTATTCCATGTTACCTTATACTAACATGTGAGTATTGTGTTGTTTTCTTTTATTTTTTTCTTTTTCTTTGTTCTATTCCTTCCTAGATGCCTAGGAAGAAATCTCTGGGTACCAAAACTTCAAATAAGAAACCTAGGTATGATGAGTCTTTGTTTATTGACAAGAAAGCTGGTAAAAACTTTGAAGAGTATTTCTGTGATCGGTCGGTCATCCTAGAAAGAGAGGTTAAGTTTACTACCCTTCCGGATGAGGTTACGGATTGCTTTATAGATAGGGGTTGGGATTCAATGTTTGCAAATTTTATCCTTCCGTCTGTAGAGCTTGTTAGAGAATTCTACTCCAACATCCATGATATTGATTTTGAAAATTCAGAATTCTCTACTTTTCTTCGTGGTACTCCTTTTCGTGTTGGCCCTGATGTTATTGCTTCGACATTTGGTCTTCCTAGGGTCCCGGAACCTCAATTTCCTTACCCTCCTCCCACACCTGATTTTCAAAATGAGGTTGTGGATACTCTTCTTCATCTTGGACGAGGAAATTGGGTTTTTAGGGGTGGTGCATTATCTGTGAAATATTTTACGGCTGAAACCATTGTGACTTTTCGTATTCAAAGTCACAATTTGTTTCCCGTAGCCCATAAATCATCCGTCCCTTTTGATAAATGCTTGTTTTTATATGCTTTGAAGAAGAAACATTCCATTGACTTGCCTTCAGTTATTTGCTCCAAAATGATTGATATCTTCTTAAATTCAAAGAAGACGTATGGTCTTCCTTACGGGTGCTTAATTGCCCGTCTTATTCGTGCCTTGAATGTTGCTTTCCCCCCTTTAGAGCTGTGTAAGGCTTCAAACCCTATCACTGAATCCACTCTTAAGCAGAGTCGTGCCCATCTGTCTACCACTCAGGCTCCAAATCCAGATGATCCTGCTGAGGAACATCCTCCTGCTTCTTTGCATGAGGAACTAGTGTCCCTCAGAGCGCAAAACTCCGAGATTCTCTCTTACTTGCAGAGGCATCATAAGGACGTGGTTCTTCGGTTTGAGCGCCTGGAACTTAAGCAATCTTCGTTGCAATCTTCATTTGGCAAGCTCGAATCTGCTCTTGAAGATTATTTTCGTCAAGAGGATGTGGAGGACGAAGAGGATGATGAAGCTCATGCTCCTGCTCCTGCTCCTGAGGCTCCCGGTTCGAGTGGAGGTGGTGGCAGTGGAGTAGGTGATGGTGCTGGGCCATCTAGTTAGTGGGGTGATCCCTTTGTCTTCTTGTGACAAAAAGGGGGAGAAGTTAGTCTTAGTTGTAATGGTGCAAAATTTGAATGGATGTTATTTTTTGTATTGAACATGGCTCATGGATGGTATTTTTGTTGTTGTTCATCAATGAATGTATATTGTGTTGAACTTTTGTTGGTGGTCCATGAATGTTCAAATGTAGATAGTATAAAGTAAATGAATGAGAAGTCAGGACATTTGATCATTGTGAGCTCATTATATTACTTGTGCTTGGATATTTCTATTTCCCTTGCTTTTCACTTGGTATTGTCTATTTTTTTTATGTTTCAGGAACAGGTGACATTGAATGGGTTAATAGGTTTAGAGGGAGGTCATGTCAAATTTTTTTATTTTTTTTCTTGTTCAATGTGTTGCTTGGTGGTTCACAACAATTGAATAAGTTTTGTTAATTTTGTCACGGAATAGCCAAAGGGGGAGTTTGTAAGGTTTATTTTGTTTTGGCTGTATTCTGAGTCAAAAAGGTCTTAAAAATATTGTCAATGTATTTGGGATAGGTTAGAAGTATTGCGGTTCAAACGGGGTTTTGATCGGAGTCAAATTGAAATTGTTACGACCAACGTTCGCCGAACGTTCGACCGGTGACGACATACAGAGAAACCCGAGAGCAGCATGAGCTGAGCGTTCGCTGAACGTTCGACCGGTGACGACACACAGAGAAACCCGAGAGCAGCGTTCGCTGAGAGTTCGCTGAACGTTCGACCGGTGACGACACACAGAGAAACCCGAGAGCAGCGTTCGCCTCACGTTCGCTGAACGTTCGACCGTTGGTGTTCCACAGAGAATCCAGAAAGCAGCGTTCGCCTCACGTTCGTTGAACGTTCGACCGTTGGTGTTCCACAGAGACAACAGAGAATAACGTTCGCTGAACGTTCGCTGGTCGTTCGAACGAGAAGAAGAAAAGTGAGTTGTTTTATCGAACGTTCGAGCCGCGTTCGCTGAGCGTTCGAACGTTCGTTAACAAACTTCTTTTTTAGAAATCTGATCTTTTCTGATTTGTTTCCTTTTCGTTCCTTTCTTTCTCCTAACCTATTTAAGGAGTGTCTAGCCTATTGTGAGGGTTACCCAATACGTTTTTGAGAAACCTAAAACGTGTGGAAGAGAGAGAGACCTTCTTCCTCTTTTCTCTTCTTCTTTGAGCCATCAAAACCAGTCTTCTTCTTTTCTTTTCTACCTTGGAGTTCCGGGTTGAAGAGTTTGCTCGTGGGAGTTCCTACGGTTGCTGAGCGAGTTCGTTCGGCACTTCACTAAGGAGATATTCAGAGTTCTGAATCGTTGCAAGGATGCAAATCTGAAGAGTTCTTCAGATATTTACATTGTGAGTCAGAGTCATTGTTGGGTCGTCTGAACCACTATTGTAAGTCTTCTTCTTATAGTGATTTCCAGAGGTGGCACCTCGTAGCCCGGAGGGTTTTTCTCTTTGAGAGTTCTTTTAGAGTTTTCCCTTCGTCACCAAATTGCTTGTGTTGTCTCTTACTTATTTTGCAATTGTGTGTGATGAATTAATATGTGTTCAGACTTGTGCATGCCAATTAATTAAGAACTTGTTTTTAATTGATTGATTTTTTATTCCGCAATCGGTTTCACCTATTCACCCCCCTCTAGGTGATTTAGAGTCTAAACTGTGTTTTTCAGTATGCAGCGGAATAGAGGAAGAGGACGATGAGATAGCCATAGAACCGAAAAAAAAAACTGTGAAGCCAAGCTTTGCTCTGATACCATAAACAGATTATGAAAGTCCTCGACACCACAAGTCGTAGGATGTGTTTGTATTATATACAATGAAAACAGAATTGTTTACAGTTGTAAAATCCTAACTATTTGAGATATTGACAACAAACTGAAGACATTCAAAACACATTCAAAATATCTAATCTTCTAGAAGAAGACCAAGTCTTTAGGAATCTGTTTTGAAAATATGGAAGGGGACATCAAAAGGAGAGTACACAGTTTCATTTGCTTACAGGATGACAATGGCGTCCAAAGTTGAGGAAGTTCAGGACTCAAGATGGCTGAAAATTTGAAAGTTGCCATGTGCCCAAAAAATCCATCACTTTATCTGGAAATGTTACTAGGAGGATCTTCCAACAAAGGAATTACCTCATTGTAGAATTGGTTATCCTGAAGAGAAATGGATCCTACGCAACAGAGAGCAAGAGTCAAGCATAAATCTCTTCCACGGATGTGAACTTGGTAGTGTCATGTGGTTCACGACAATGGGAGGTCACCTTGATGGGGGAGCTCAACCAAATAACAGCAAAGAGTGATTCTTCCAAAGAATGCAGATAGGCCATGAGGACTTTGGGATTCCAGGCTACAAGGTCACTGTGGAGTGGGCAAACTTGTGCTGTACTATCTGGAACACTGGAAATGAGCTACTATTTGAAAATGAGAGAACAAATATTAAACTAACTTCAGAAAAATTCTCTTTACTGCAAGAGGAATCCGGAAGGCTACAGAGATGATGGAAAACAACACAAACTCAAGAGCCAAAGAAGAGATTCTAGTGAGATGGTCTACCCCACAATACCAATGGGCAACTTTTCAGTTTTATTCGCAGAGAAGTAGATCCACCTTGGAAAATAGTTGGTATAATGCAGGACATTGAAGAATTGGGGGCACTTTTTAATAGAAAAATCATTAGAAGAATCTACCGTGAGGCAAAACGTATAGCAGACAAGCTTGAAAATTTTGCATTGGATCACTACCCATGTATGTGAAGAAGTAATCTTCTTGTAGAATTTAATATTTTATTATCCTTGAGGACTTGTTGGGTCGAACATCGAGGTGGTATGTAAAGAATAGTTTACTAGATTGAATAAATATTCTGTTTTTTCTTTAAAAAGAAAATGTAGGCAGATTCTGTGCATTAACTCTATGTTGGAAGTATGGAAAAAAATGATTCTCCTCCATTTGGTGGTGGTGGTCATGGGCTAGGCCGCAGGGGCGGCGATGTAAATGTAATTCAGTCCGTTTGGTTTGAATGTAAGACGTAAAGAACCAAATCCATTTAGAAATCAAAATCTGAATTGAAAATTTAATAGAAAATAGTTTATTTTATAATGATGTTAAGAATTCGGTCAGTTTGGTTTGGTTTCTCTTTTGCTTGTATAAAAAATTTGGTTAGCTATAAACGGAATCAATCTTTGCCCTTCCTTTTCTTTTCTCCTTTTGGGTAAATTAGATTTTTTTTTGTCTGGTTTTGCGTTTATATTGCTTAGGCAATTTCAATTTGGATTTTAGTTTTGTCTGTTTTAAAGAAAAGTTAAATCGTAAATCAAACCAATAAAACATATAGTGTTGCCTAAATTAAGGATGAGATTTAACAGGCAAACATCACCATCGTAGCTTTTATTTGTATCCTAGCCATAGAAATCTAAAAGCTTAGTCCATTAAAAGAAGACTAACACATCCTTGTCCACTCCATTTCATTTTCAACCAAGATTTTCATTGCCTTTCCATTCAGCTGTACTTTATCCTTTCTTTTTCTAATTAACAGAAAATTGGGCGTTGATTGTGGTCTTTTCCCTTTTTCTTTCTCTTCTTTTTTTTTTTGGTAGGAAAACCTCAAAAAAAGATTTTATTCAGAATTATTTACAAATCTTACAGAAGAACCTCCAATGAAATCCATGTACAGAGATTGTACCAAAAAAGGAGGAGGGTGCTTCAACCAAAAACATGCATAACAATAAAGAGCAAAATTTGCCAAAAGATCTGCTACACTATTAGCCTCCCTAAAAACATTAGATACAGAAAAGAATTCAAAATTGGAGCTAAGATGTTTTGCTTCTTCAATGATGTTTGCAACATTCCACAGATACTGGCTGTCATGCTTGTTAAAAAAAGGTCACCATGTTCAACAAATCTGATTCCAATTCCACCTTAGTAATCCCCATTCTTTTAGCGATCTTTATGCCCTCCAACACTGCCTAGGCCTCGGCAATTAAGGAGGAGTGAAGCCCATTCGGATGACTGCTGCTGCTTGAAACTCCCCAGAACTTTCTCTCACAACTACTCCACATGACGCGTTGCCTTGATTGCCTCTTGATGCCCCATCTACATTAATCTTGCAATTATCTCCTTTCGGCCTCAACCATTTGTTGCAGACTTGATTATAGCTTGTTTTGTTCTTTGTGGCCTTAATCAGGTTCCTAGAGTCTTCCAGCAAGTGATTAAACATGGTCATACATGAGTTTATGTTCCTTAAAAAATTACCTTATTTTGCTCCTTTCAAACAGTCCAGCAACAATTAGCCCAAGCCGCCTCTTTTTCCTATTCTTTCCCAGCTTCCTTTGTTCTATCTCTCCACCATTCTTTGGTATTCGGTCTCACCTATAGGTTGTCCAATCTTCCACCTACACTGGCGAACCATAATGCTCTTGTAAAATGGCATTCCGCGAAAAGATGAAGTGTAGAATCAGGCCTGGCTTTACACAACACACAGTCCTGAACTTGAGAACCCATCCTTTGATGAAACAAATCATTAGTTGGTAAACCATTATGAACTGATTTCCATATAAAAAATTTTATTTTTTGAGGACACTTCGTCTTCCAAATCCTACACCACAAGTTGTCAGTCTCCATTTCATGTCTTTTGATAAGCATATCATAAGCAGATTTAACAGAAAACATACCTTTTTCTCCTTGCTTCCAAATGATTTCATCGGCTTCCCTATTGTGACTAATGTGGATATTTTGGATGACACTTACCACTTTTTCTTGCCATATCTTTCTAATGAGATAATAGTTCCATGCTCTTGTTTCTGGGATTATCAGGTCCGCCGGTCTCTCCATGTGTTGGGCTTCTTGCAAATCTGGAACTGCTTGCTCCCTCAGATTCCTTGGCAACCAGCTCACGTCTTGGATTGGTATAGATTCCTCATTCGCGATCCTCCATCTCATGCCCTCCTTGATGACATTTTTCACTTCTACCATTTGCTTCCACATCTTTGAATCAGAGTTTCTTTTTGTTGCCTCCAGAAACGATCCATCATGAAAGTACTTGGCCTTGATACAATTTACCCATAGGCTATCTTCATCCTTAGCTAGGGTCCATGCCCTTTTGGCTATTAGTGCAGAGTTGAAACAATTAAGATTTTTTTATATTGAGGCTACCTGCTTCTCTGGGTTTGCAAATTCTTTCCCACCCTATGGTGTGAAGACTCATGTCCCCATTCTGTTTAGCCCATAAGAAATCTTTGTACCTCGATCATCTCAATTTTTTCTATGATGTTTCTTGGCATTTTGATACAAGACATATAATGTAAAGGCATGCCCATGAGCATAGAGTGTAATAAAGTGGTCCTGGCTGCCTGAGTTAGCAATCTGGATATCCAAGAGGCAAGTCTTTTTTGAATTCTTTCCATAAGATCAAAGAAATATGTCTCATTTATCCTTCCACTAGGGAAAGGAATGCCCAAATATTTCTGGAATTTAGCCTTAGCTCTAACTCCAAAAATTCTGCAGATATTACCTTTGTCTCTTCCTTTAATGCAAGGGCTTAACACAAGTTCAATCCTGTTGGTGATACTTTCCATGATAGCTTTAACCAATTAGATCAGACCCACAGGATGAGACAATAAGATACAGACAACCAAGGAAACTTAGAGACAACAACTAGCTCTCGGGAGGGCAAGGGGAGGGGCTAAAGGACTGACTGCAAGACTCTTGACGCTAAATAGGGGATGGAGGGCAGCGACAATTAGCCTTCTCTAACTTGCATCCGGAAACTTTAGTGTGTCTTGATAAGATTGATTTGAGATTGGTTTCTTCTGACTTGCCATAAATGTTAGGAATATAATTAAATATATAAAAGTTTATCCTTACTATCAGCTTGAGTTTTTAGTAGAAACAGTGTTCTACATGGTATTAGAGCCTTAGGCAAACGTTGAGGTCTTGGGTTCCACGTGTAAGGGGGTATGTTAGGAATATAATTAAATATATAAAAGTTCACCTCTACCAAACTAAACAAACAAAAGTAAAAAAAAAGGGTTTTGATTCTGGTTTGTGGTGGAAGCAAATAGTTTTTGTTAAATTTGAATTTAAATTTTTGATTTCGAAAATCGATTTGGGTTTTAAGTTTGGCGAGTTAACCAAACCAAACCAGCCGACGAGCTCAAAAAACATATACAGTTTTTAAGTGAGATTAAATCATCTACGGTTGGACCTATAAAACGGTCCAATCGTAGCCAACGCCTTGTAGCCACATAGGCCTGCATGTCAGGTAAAGACTTGGTAGATTGACATTTGTCAGGTCTGTGCCTACCATGCAACCTATGTGGCTGCCTAGCATTGGCTACGAACTATTCATATACGATTGATTCGTATCTTCTATAGCATACATTGTATACGCCCCCTCATATTTAGTGGGGACCTCATATCAGCTGGAGCGGGACGCTGGAAGATCGGCTGGAGCTTCTGCCGATTCCCGCCACGCGTCCCACTCCAGCAAAATAAATTAAACGGAGAGTCTCCATTAACAGTCACGGGCCAAATTAATGGAGACTCTCCGTTACGCCCATCTTCCCCAAAAATACATGTTTCCCACTCGCTCCAAATCGCAAATGTAGCGAAAATCAAAACTCTTCGTTATTCAAGCCGGCGAATCCAAAGAGAAGGGGTGTCTCCTCCTGCTCTTTGATTGTTGCGTGGGTGCATGCCATTCTTCCTTGCTCATGGTATCTGACGGTTGTTCATGTTCGTGTTCGTGCGTCGGCTGTTCGTGCTTGGACGAACCATTCCATCACAGATCTTCGTCATCAGAAACTTTCACTCCATCCATCATCTATTTCATTCTGTGGGTTCCAAATTCCAACACAAATACAAGAGGAGGAGAATCACGACCACCTTTTGCTTCCTCTATTTCTAACCAATGTGTTTTTCATTTTAGGGTCACTCGATGATACATTTTGATCGTTGTGGTTGGAGTTTTGCTTTGGCTTGACAAGCTATTTAATTGGGGTTGGCTTCATTATGGCTTCTACTAGATTGGATTAGGTTCGTTGATGATATTTTTAATTTCAACTCATGGTTATTGCATATTTGTTGATGACATGTTTGATAAGATGCCTAAAAGAAACTAAAATTTTTTATTACTATGAAATTGTATTTTCAAATGCTTGAGCACTGCCCACTGCGAATGCTTGTGGCTTTGGTGCATCGGATAACCTCTACTAATCTATGTGTTTGATTTCATTGTGTATATGGTGGCTAAATGTTATTGTTCTGATTCTTCTGAGCAATATTCTTGAGCATGGGGAGTTGCTGGAATCTCATGTTTAAACGATAGAGTGAAGCCTCTTTATATTTATAGCCAGGCTAGAGCCATTTCTTCATCGCGAGAAGAATTCATTGATTCTTCCAACTTGTCTTATTCTTGAGTGAATGCTTGCTTGGGTGATGGGAGTCCTGACCCCGGATGCATAATGCATAACATCAGAAAGGCACTAACTTATACCACAGGTCTTTCCTTAGCTTCTATAAATCTCTTGAGCCATAGATGTGCTTCTTGTTCAAGTATATTATGAGCGTGTGGAATGCTCATCTTTTCAGTGATTATATCTCATTTTACTTGGTGTTATAAGATTTTCTTTCTAAAATATCGAGTTGTTGATTTGACAACCTGGTTGAAGAATGGAAGAAATGACTGGTATGTCTAGATTTTCCTTGTAAAACAAATTTCTGTTTGTTAAAGTTGGACCAAAAGGGGATTGATGGTGCTTCCCTTGATCATATTCTTCTTATTCTTTTTCCCTTCTCTTTGCTTGTTCTTTCTTTCTTCCTGCCCTGGTTAATGGTGCTTCTATTGATTGGGTTCTATCTTCAAGGGGATAAAGGCGAGAAGATCATTTTTCTCCTTATGCAGTCATCATTATTGTTGAGCATTTTAGTGCTTTATGTGTTAGAGCAGAATAGTTGGGGCTGATTTTGGTTTGAAGGAAGCCTTGGATGAACCAGTGATCTTATATTTTCAATATGGTAATGTTTTTAATTTCTCTTGAGGATTCTATGAAGGTGGTACGAAGACTAAAAATCTACATGTCATACGCAGATGTTTCAAAGCAATTTCAGGCTTGAAGTTGGATACTCTAGAATGTGAACTTAAAAGGATGAGGATAAGGAAGATATTTTTTAATTATTACTTTAGCAATGAGAAGGGGTGGGAATGAAGGAGTTTTCTGATTGGTTGGTTTGTGTCCTGAATAATTTTGTAGTATAATATTTGGGTGTCCTTTTGCTTATGAAATCTTCTTTTATTTGGGATTCTATTCTTCATTCTCATCCTTTGGTTGTAACCTAGCCCTGCTAAAGAATTCTTAAAAGAGAAGCCCGTGCTACTTGATGATTTCAAATTGCTAGGAAAGTTGTTACTATTTTTCCTATTGGGGTTGGGGTGGTGGGGGTTGTTGGGAACAGTGGGGATAATAGAATATTCCATTATGTTAATCAGGTTAAAAAGTTTGAGGGTTTCAGCATGAGGCGAGTTAAGTTGATGAGCAGAACTCTTTTGGGCAATTGGTTATGGTGATTGAGTGTAGACAATGATATGTAATGGAGACTCCAATCCATTGTTTACGAAGAAAGTGGCTTGTGTTAAAGAATCTGTTATTGAATTCAGATAATTAATTCTGTTTTTTATTTAAACATCATTGAGCATATATTTAATTATATTGTTTCTTTCAAGGTAAACGCAATGGATCAAGTTATTCAACATGTGACTGACTTTGAAGAAGACTTAGAAATTTACAAGTGGAAAGTTCATCGTGTTAGTGCTCCTCATCAACAAAATGGGTAAGATTTCACCCTTGTCATATTCATTGTATGCTTAGAATTCTGGTTCAATAATACAATTTAAATTGCCTTTTTGTAGCATTTATTGCGGTGTCTTTTTGATAAAGTACATGAATTTTGGGATGGAGTATCATTGACAACAGAATTTACGCAAGTAAAGACCATGGTTGATGTTCACTTAGTTTTATCTGTCTTGCCGAACATTCTTTAGCTTAAATTTATACACTATGTTTCTTTTTGTAGGATAATATTAAGTACTTTCGCGATAAGCTCATTTCAAACCTCAATGTTCAGTCTGATGGTGGAGTCACTGAATCAATTGATTCTCTTATTGATCGGGAGAAATGAGACAAGGATATAAGACAATTATTGGATGACCTTCTCAAGTTTTGTGACTTCAGAATGTGAAGGAATTGACCGGATTACCTCACTACCTCATGCAAACGATTCATATTTGTTCAAGCTTCGTAGATCCGTGCTGGTATCAATTTTGAGAATTATGTCGGTGTTGTTTTTTTGTTGCTTCTCGTCTTTTACTTTGTGGTCCTGTATATAACCTTTGTTGTTCAAGGGAGAGGAAACTATGATCAGTTTGTGGATATTAGGTGGCTCTATAGCGGTGGGTGAGTTTGTATGAATGTGATTGTTGATCAAAAATGACGTTTAATTGTTAATACAGGGAGCAGTTGAATGTTAGAAAGAAATGACATATTGCAGAGAAATATCTAATTTTTGGTTCTCAATGGATCATGTTTTGTTTCATAGGTTTTTCAATATTCTACTCTTTTGCATTTTCCAAGCCAATATGATCTACTTATCACACACACACTGCAGAGAAATTTTTTTAGTTTTGGATACGTCTTATTAGCATAGAATACAACCCTGTTAGCAACAGATACAAACCAAGGCAGCATTGGGGTACAACACCACTGTATGCACATAGGTACAATCCAAGTCAACCTATGGTACAACCCTCTTAGCAATGGGTACAACCCAAGTCAGCATAGGGTACAACACCGCTAACAAACGTGGGTACAACCCTTTTAGCAATGGGTACAACCTAAGTCAGCATATGATACAACACCGCTAACAAATGTGGGTACAACCCCCTTAACAACGGATACAACCCAAGTCAGCATAAGGTACAACACCACTAACAAACGTGGGTACAACCCAAAGTAACATGGGGTACAACCCCCTTAACAACGGGTACAACCCAAGTCAGCATAGGGTACAACACCGCTAACAAACGTGGGTACAACCCAAGGTAGCATGGGGTACAACCCTCTTAGCAAAGGGTACAACCCAAGGTAGCATGGGGTACAAAACCACTAACAAACATGGGTACAACCCATGTCAGCATGGGATACAACCCTCTTAGCAATGGGTACAACCCAAGGTAGCATGGGGTACAAAACCACTAACGAACATGGGTACAACCCCATGCTGAGTTGGGTTGTACCCACGTTTGTTAGCGGTGTTGTATCCTATGCTGACTTGGGTTGTACGCATTGCTAAGAGGGTTGTACCCCATGCTACCTTGGGTTGTACTCACGTTTATTAGCGGTGTTGTATCCTATACTGACTTGGGTTGTACCCGTTGCTAAAAGGGTTGTACCCCATGCTACCTTGGGTTGTACCCACATTTGTTAGCGGTGTTGTACCCTAATGCTGACTTGGGTTGTACCCATTGTTAAGGGGGTTGTACCCCATGCTACCTTGGGTTGTACCCACGTTTGTTAGCGGTGTTGTACCCTAATGTTGACTTGGGTTGTACCCCTTGTTAAGGGGGTTGTATTCTATGCTACCTTGGGTTGTACCCACGTTTGTTAGCGATGTTGTACCCTAATGCTGACTTGGGTTGTACCCATTGTTAAGGGGGTTGTACCCCATGCTACCTTGGGTTGTACCCACGTTTGTTAGCGGTGTTGTACCCTATACTGACTTAGGTTGTACCTGTTGCTAAGAGGGTTATACCCCATGCTACCTTGGGTTGTACCCACGTTTGTCAGCGGTGTTGTACCCAATGCTGACTTGGGTTGTACCCATTGCTAAAGGGGTTGTACCCCATGTTGACTTGGATTGTACCCATGTGCATACAGTGGTGTTGTACCCCAATGCTGCCTTGGTTTGTATCCATTACTAGGGGGATTGTACCCCATGCTAACATGGATTGTACCCATGTTTATCAGCGGTGTTGTACCCCAATGCTGCCTTAGTTTGTACCCGTTGCTAAGATTTCAATATATTTAATTAACTCTGATCAGTTTCTTTTGACTTCTCCCAAAACATTGAAAAGTCATTTTTTAGTCTTACTTTGCCCAAAACATTGACTAATTCCTGCCCGAACATTACCAAAATTCCTAATTGAAGATCAAAAATTGCTCAAGACTCATCTATATTTGATCCAACAGTAGAGCAAAAAAAAGCACAAACAAACTATGTAATACTCATTGAATGTCCAACAACTTAAAAAAAATATAATTAAATCTGAAAGAAGAGACGACAAAGGGGAATCATTGGTTATATCACATGCCCAATTCATTGTGATGCAATCTGGATGAAAATCACTACAGTTGGAAGTTGGAACAAACTTCCTCACTTTCCGGATCTATGATGCCAAAGGTCTCCTCTCATTTGACCCAAAGAACAAAAGAAAAAGAAAAGGTCTCCTTTCATTACTCTGCCCTGGTTGTTGATCCAAAGGCATAAATTTGCTGCAATCTCTTGTGCTCTTGAACTTTAACATCTCTGTAGTACATATAGCCGAAAACCACCGATGTGTAAATTAAATGACTTGAAAATAAATACACAAACAACTATATAAAAATAACTGTGAGAAATACTCTCACCTGATCACAACCATCAAAGTAACAATCTCCCTCTTCCATAGGGGTCTTACCAGCTTGAGAAGAAACTTGGTTGAAGTTATAGCTTATTAGCTCATTTATACTAGAAAAAATAAATAAAATTAGACTCAATAGAAGCAATAATCTTGTCATATTCATAATATGCAAAAGAAACAATGAAGGATATAAACCTGTATTTATGCATGATAATAAGAATTATCATGTATAAATAGGAGTACCCACCACCACGACCATTACACCGACATGGAAACCTACAACAGTAAAGGCACAATTGCAACTACATGACTATATTAATTGCTGTAAAGGCCCTATAAAACTGTGATATTCAACGGTAAAATTCTATCCTACAAATTAGTTGAGGATTTAGGACATCTCAACTGAATCAAAAGAAGAGTTTATACATCTCAAGGCTTTCCACTGGTAAAATAAATGAATTATGTGCTTCCTAATACTATTTAGTCTCACTTCTTCTAACAATATTAACCCAGCAGCTGTAAGACAGTGGTTCAATAAAGAAAATTCCAGTTTATACGACACATCAAGATAGTGCCTGGGAACGGAGTAGCAGTGTCAAACAATTAAACTTAATTCTGAGGCAAGTAGAAAAATGCTAATGTAAATAGTAGTAGTCCCAAAATTTGGGAACTGTTATGGACTCTGCTAATCCATCAATTGTGAGCAAAGATTGCTATGAAATATATGAATTAATTTATTGTTGTAAAAGCACGACCCAATTATCTTTAACAAGAGAGCAACCAATAGGGCATAGCATATTAGCAATAAGGAAAACCCTTGCCCACATGAAAATAGGAACTGTGACAGCCTTAATGGTTTGTAAACAAACCGATGAGAGAAGAAGTCTGGACTCTAGGGAGTGAAGCAAACTAGCATTTTTGCCAATGCCTTGAGTTGTGTATGTTGTGTTTTGGTTGTTTTTAGAGGACTCAAAATTCCTTTGTTTCTTGTGTGGGAAGAATAGTCCCACATTGGAAATTTACTGAAACCTCATTGTGTTAAAATAGGATGGTGAGAACTAAAGGGGTGCAACCCCTAAAGTGAGACATTGTTCCTATTGTCGGGGTTTCTTTGAATCACGCGCGCGCGCGCCGCCGCCGCCGTCCGGTCGGTCGGTCGTGTCGTGGTGTGTGGATTATCTTATTACCGTTTTATTTTGTTAACGTTGAGTTTATATCCGTTGGGGTTAGTAAGGTTAGTAACGTTAATAGCACTTATTAACGTTACTAATTGATCTATATAAGGGAAAGGGTTCCTAGGGTTTGAGCACGAAATCAAAAGACGCAGAACCCTCTCTTTCTCTTCTACTCTTCGTCTGTCTTCATCCAATACCAGAGATTTCACTGCCTTTGAGTTCGCCTGCGCCCAGCTGAGTTCGTGCGGCTTGCTGGAGGATCTGTTAGACCGTTGAATGCTGGAAGCTACAGCACCATCACCCAAGCACTGAGGAAACGTTCCAAAAGGGGGTGCTGAAAGGCTTTAAGCACAGGGGTTTTGTCTAGCCTCACCTCGGTCTTCTATCAAATAAGTTTTCCTATTAGTTTGATCAATCTTATCTTCCTTATCACTGGTTATTAATTCTACTGTTTTATTGCCGTATATTTTATTCTCTGATTTACCGATTTTTCTCTTCTTCATGTTCGTGAATCTGTTCTAAGATATACACTTCACTGTTGACCATATATTCATATATCTAATCCCTGTTAGTGCGTCCTATATCTGATTCCTGTTACTCTTGGTTTATTTCAGTTTTTCAGAATTTATCTATTCCTTCATATCTCTGTTAAAGCAACCTGTTAACATATATTGCGTCTGGTTTAATTGTTTATTGTTATATTGTGTCATGCTAATGTCTGTTACTGCTTAGAATCGTCACAAGTTAGTTCTGGGTCTAATTGTGTCTATTCTGTATGATAAAGTATTACTTGTTAATGGTTGAACAGAAATCAGATTATAGTTTTGTTTCATAGTTCACTGTTACAGCACTCTGATTTCTGTTATTTGGTTTCATCACATTTGTTAGAACCATATTGCTGGAATCTGTTCGTACTTGTCAAATTTCTGAATTACAGCATCTTGTTTTTTCTATCTTATAGTACCCAAGGAACAACAGTGTAAAATGCATAAAAAAAATTTGGTATTACACTTGCATAGGGATTCTGCTTTAGTTTTTCATTGTTTTTTGTTTGTTTTGGTTTTGTGGGAATGGTTTTTATGGTAGAAGGGGGCAATTTGGATTGTGAGGAAGCTAAATGGTAAAAGGAACTCACGCAGTATTCTCTTGGCCTCCTCTGTGGAAGCCAGTACTCTAGAATATGCCAGCAGGTTTACCAGCAAGAGCCTGAGACGCCCAGAGCTCATGAGTGTCATCAAAGAAGGCCTTGAATTGGGCTGTCATCATGCCAAAACGAGATGGGAAGCCAAAGATAAAACCATCAGCTTCCTTCAGTTGCTGAGGACTAATCATGGGCACATCCTCTGCTTTTGGGGGAGCCTTCATCTTTTCCAGTACCTTATCAGGGAGGGTCTCAGGTACCTGTTTGGTTCCAATCAAGGAAGAATTGATCTTTTCCAGTACCTTCACTCTATCGTTTAAACATGAGATTCCAGCAACTCCCCATGCTCAAGAATATTGCTCAGAAGAATTAGAACAATAACATTTAGCCACCATATACACAATGAAATCAAACTCATAGATTAGTAGAGGTTATCCGATGCACCAAAGCCACAAGCATTCGCAGTGGGAAGTGCTCAAGCATTTGAAAATACAATTTCATAGTAATAAAAAATTTTAGTTTCTTTTAGGCATCTTATCAAACATGTCATCAACAAATATGCAATAACCATGAGTTGAAATTAAAAATATCATCAACGAACCTAATCCAATCTAGTAGAAGCCATAATGAAGCCAACCCCAATTAAATAGCTTGTCAAGCCAAAGCAAAACTCCAACCACAACGATCAAAATGTATCATCGAGTGACCCTAAAACGAAAAACACATTGGTTAGAAATAGAGGAAGCAAAAGGTGGTCGTGATTCTCCTCCTCTTGTATTTGTGTTGGAATTTGGAACCCACAGAATGAAATAGATGATGGATGGAGTGAAAGTTTCTGATGATGAAGATCTGTGATGGAATGGTTCGTCCAAGCACGAACAGCCGACGCACGAACACGAACATGAACAACTGTCGGATACCATGAGCAAGGAAGAATGGCATGCACCCACGCAACAATCAAAGAGCAGGAGGAGACACCCCTTCTCTTTGGATTCGCCGGCTTGAGTAACGAAGGGTTTTGATTTTTGCTGCATTTGCGATTTGGCGCAAGCGGGAAAAATGTATTTTTGGGGAAGATGGGCGTAAGGGAGAGTCTCCGTTAATTTGGCCCGTGACTGTTAACGGAGACTCTTCGTTTAAATTATTTCGCTAGAGTGGGACATGTGGCGGAAATCGGCGGAAGCTCCAGCCGATCTTCCAGCATCCCACTCCAGCTGATATGGGGTCTTTAGTGGGGGGCCCACCATCCACTTGGGGTTCCACCATTCACTTGGGGGCATACCATTCATGTGAGGGCTGTCTTCCATCTTCCCGCTAAAGCACGTGGGCTGCTTGGGTATGAAACATGTGAACTCGTTAGAGCAAATTGCTCATTCTAGAAGGTTACTTTTCCTTTCTTGTCCGTAATGGTAGCATCACCGACACACAAGAAAAGACGAGGGCCCACGAGATAAATGCGTTTTAAGATAGCACCGCTAATTTCTTATCCGGGAAAATTGGTTTTTAATAATGCTTTCTAAAAATAATCCAAATTCAACTACCTAATTTTTGTTAATTGAAAATTAGTTATTCTTTTTTTAAACTAATTGAGAATGAATGTGGTTTAATGTTTACAAAAGTTTTCTTCCAAAAATGCCCTTTAGACAATTTGTTTGTATCGTCCTTTAATGAGTTTAATTAAGAAGTCTTTTAAGGGCCTTTTTTTTTTTTTAAGAAATCTTTATAAAAAAACTCATTCTCAATTATTTTAAAAAATATCACTAATATCAAAACTTTATTTATGCCTCAGGAGTAAAACGTGTTTTTAGGGATTAAAATTGTCAATATATATTCAATTGTTAAATTTTAAGGGTTAAACCTCTAGCAGGGAAGACTGTTACACCTTGTTAATCTTAAGGTAATAAATTATTATTTTGAAAAGCTCGAGGGAGAAACTAGAATTTTTTGAAACTTCATGGTCGTAAAATGTAATTATCCTTTTCTTTTTGTCTTTTATATGGCTTACGCTCTCAGCCGAACTTAGATGCTCTAAACCTCCGATCCAGAAACAGTTAGACGAGCCAGACATGGCTACCGTTTGTTTCTCTGTGTTTCTTGCAGCCTCCATAGCTGCTCTCTTCTTCTTCCTCACTAAGCTCAGACAAAAGAAGTCTTCAAACCTTCCTCCAGGAAGCTTCGGATGGCCTCTCGTCGGCGAAACTATCGAATACCTTCAAATGGTCGGAAACATCATGGACGATACCTTTATAAGATCAAGAATGGCGAAATACGACAACAGGGTCTTCAAGACTTCGTTGTTTGGCAATCGCGTCGCTTTTCTGTGTGGTTCTGCCGGCAATAAATTTCTATTCTCTAACGAGAACAAGTTCTTTGTTGTTTGGATGCCTAAATGGGTGCGTAGGCTAGTGGGGCAAAGTATGATGAACCAGTTCGGAGATGAAGCAAAGAGGACTCGTCGAATGCTCATGACCTTCCTTGAACATGAAGCACTGCAACGATATATAGCAACAGTAGACATGGTAACACAGAACCACTTGGAAACGTATTGGGAAGGTCAGGAGGAGGTGAAGGCCTACCCATTAATCAAGAAATACAATTTTGATGTGGCTTGTCGATTGTTCTTGAGCGTTGATGATCCTGAAAAGGTCTCAAAGCTTTCTAATTTATTCAGCAGAATCGTCAAAGGGATGTTGTCATTACCTATCAACTTCCCTGGTACAAGTTATTATCAAGCACTAAGAGCATCTGATGCTATAAGGGGGGAGATTAAGGAAATTATTAAGCATAGGAGAGTAGCATTAGCAAACAAGACTGCATCAGCAACACAGGACTTGGTTTCAGGTTTACTTGTGCACCCGTACGAGAATGGGGTGTTCATGCCAGAAGAGGAGATTATAAACAACACATTGGGACTACTCCTTGCTGGTCAGGACACAACTAGCTCTTCCATTGCCATGTTAATGAAGTATCTCGGGGAGTTACCAGAAGTCTATGAAAGAGTCCTGAAAGGTTAGTAATACATGCCCTTCACACTATGGCTGCGTTTGTTATTGCTTCTCAAAAATTGCTTCAAAAAGCAATTAGATTACTTTTGCTTCTATGAAAATCTTTTCACAAAGCAAAACCATTTGGTTCCCATTTGATTTGCAGCAAAAAAGCATGTTTGGAAACATCAATAAATAAAAGTTGCTTCTTTGCTAATGTTATCACTATTATGACAGGGATGGGTCATGGTAGTGGCTGGGTGGTGTTGGTGGTGGTGCCTATAGTGGGAATTGAGGTTGGTTGGTGATGGTGGGTGGTGGTGAGTGAGTGTGGGCAGATGGTGCTAATGGCGGTGCCCAAGGTGGGAATTGAGGGTAGATCATGGTGGTGGTGAGTGGTGTGGTAATAGTGGTGGGTGGTGGTAATGTGGTATTGTATTGTTGGTTTGGGCTGATTGTTGGTATTAGAAGAAATAAGCAAAAGAACCAAAAAAATGAAAAGCAAACTAATTTTACTTTTCAAGGAAAGCAATTAGATTGTTTTTTGCTTCATTACGAGAAGCAAAAGCAAACACTAACCAAATGTACTTATTGCTTCAAAAAACTTGATTTTGCTTAAATAAGCAAAAAAGAAAGCAAAAAGAAATGCAAACGCAGCCTATGTGTACTTTGTGATTTCTTAGCTACTGAGGCACTTAATTCATTAGGTTTTTTTTTTTTAAACATCTTTTCATGTATAATTAACAACAGAGCAAATGGACATTGCGATGGCTAAAGAGCCGGGGGAGTTGCTAAACTGGGAGGACATAAAGAAGATGAAGTACTCCGGGAATGTACTTTCAGAACTCATGCGGGTTAGTATGCCAGTAGCCGGGGCGATAATGAGGGAGGCCATTGTTGACTTCACATATGCTGGTTACACCATCCCCAAAGGGTGGAAGGTACTGCAATTCTTTAATCTTTAGTGGTTCCTGAACCGATCAATCAATTGATGAAGATCATGCAAACAACTCACTAGCTAGTTTGTTCATCTTGACAGTTGATGTGGAGCACCATACCACACAATGACCCGACGATCTTCGCAAATCCAAAGAACTTCGATCCGTCGAGATTCGAAGGCGACGGACCGCAGCCTTTCACATACAATCCGTTTGGAGGGGGGCCTAGAATGTGTATGGGCAAAGAGTATGCAAAACTGGAGATGCTTGTGTTCCTACACAACGTGATAAAGCGGTTCAAGTGGCAAACGCTTTGCCCGGATGAGAAGTTTCAAGTTGAGATCATGCCAATTCCCTCACAAGGGCTTCCGATTGGCCTTCGACCTCACCAATCTTAAGCCTCAAATTTTCAACGCACAACGTACTACTTCAGAGTGGATGCTTTCGACTCCTTCGGATGTCTTATTGACTTTGACAGGAGCTACAATCTTAACGGGTCAGTGTACTTTCATGATTGGGTTCAATAACACTCTAGTATGTTGGATTCCCTGAGGTTGAGATTTTGGCTGGCTTGTGGCAATCTAAATAAAAATGAAGTAAAAATTGTATTCTTTGACATAAAATTTGTACAATGTGAATTGCCTGACATTGATTTAGTTTTCTGAAGAAATTAAATTAATGCGTGTTTTTTACTAGAACATGATAATGTTGATGTTATTTGGAAGATGGTTCTGCTAATTAATCTTTGCTATATATAAAACAAACAGCCCTTTGAGAAGTGTACCTACAGCCACATATATATATATATATATATATATATATATATATATATATATATATATATATATATATATATATATATATATATTTAAATGAGCTTATATTGTCATTTTGTCTTGTATATTTACATGGGTAATTTTGTCTTTTCGTTTTTCACTTTTAAAGATACCCATCAATAATTGCATATATAATCTAATCTTTTTATCGACATACGTGCCCCGGTTGTCATTATTAAAACTAATCATCATGCTGTAAGTTGTGATGTGGCTTCACCTTTTTTTTTTTTTTAGTGAAAACCCACTAAGGTAGGAATAACCTTAGTGGCACTCCATCGGAGGGAGGAGGGTTGAGGTAGACCCCGACCTGTAGAAGCTTTTTTTTATTGTGTGGTAGAAGTGGCTTCACCTGCTGGCAAAAGACTTTTGCAATGTGGTTCCTAATTAATAAAAGTTAGTTTCGCTGTTTCGTATAGAAACAAAACAAGACAAAAACAAAACAAAAGACTTTTGGGAATCGAGAGTATATTGATTGATTCAAGTGCCATATATACTGCTACCAAAAAAAAAAAAGTGCCATGTATACAATTGTATAAAAAAAAATAAAAAACCTAGCTATTATAGTTACGACAGATTAGATACAAGGGTTTGAGATCCTAAAATAAAAGAAAATATCATCATTTGAATCAACTAGATAACGTCATGATCCAATATTTAATTTTCTATTAGGGTACGTTTGGATGGCGGGAATTGGAGGGTAGGAATTGGAATTCGCAGCTAAGAATTTCAATTCTTGTGTTTGGTTGACCAATTCCCATGAGAATTAAAATGCACGTGGGAAAAAAAAAGACACCCAATTCTCATGGTTCATGAGAATTACAATTTATACCTATGAGGTGTTTTTTACAATTCTCATTAAACATAAGAATTTTATTATCATTGATTTTTTGCAAGAGGGTTCATTTTCATTTTTTTCCATAACATAAGAAACGTAGCTGATCAAAGTATAATTTAATATTTAAATTTAGAGAGAGAAAACTCTAGAAAAAGAGTCGAATGCTCTAGAGTGAGAAAACCTTGAAAACTCTAGAGAGGGGGACTCTAGATAGAGAAAAAGAAGGTTCTAGAGAGAATTTTAGAGTGAGCAATACTTTAAAGAGAAGATCTAGAGAGAAGGTTCTAGAGAGAGGAAACTCTAGAAAGAGAAGGAAAATGATCTAGAGAGAGAAAATAGAGAACTATAGAAACAAGAGAATGCTTTAGAGAAATAAAATCTATAGAAAATTCTAGAGTGAAAATTCTAAAGAGAGAATTTTAGAGAGAGATAATACTCTAAAAAGAGAATCTTAAAAAGAGAATCCTAGAGAGAAATTTCTAGAAAGAGAATTATAGAGAGAAAATTCTATAAAAAGAGAATTTTAGAGAAAGCAATGACTTAAAAGAAAGTCTAGAGAAAAGGTTCTAGAGAGAGAAACTCTAGAAAGAGAAGGGTTCTAGAGAGAGAAAATAGATAACTATAGAAAGAAGAAAATGCTTTAAAGAACGAATATCTGGAGAAAATTCTAGAGTGAAAATTCTCTGAAGAGAGAATTTTAGAGAGAGAACACTCTTGAAAGAGAATCCTAGAGAGATAAAATCTTACTGAGAGAGATATAGAGTGAAAACTTGTAAAAAAATCTTTTCTAGAGTGCAAATTCTCTAGAGAATTTTAGAGAGAGAAACATTCTAGAAAGAGAATCTTATAGAGAGAAATTGAATTCCCTAATACCAACCAAACAATAGAATTTTAATACATAGGAATTGAAAATCATAAGATTTATAATTCGTATGCATTTCAATTCACATGTATATTTGAATTCCTGTCATCCAAACGTACCCTTAGTGTCTTCACCCAAACATACGTGTAATTTTCTATTTTCCTAATTTTCTATTCAATCTTTATCAGTATTTAAATAACCAACGGTCTAAAATTTTTAGGGCTTCTTTTCTTTTTGTGTTCTTCACTACAAGGACACCGAGAGGAAAATTGACGATCTACCTAATCGTCACACAAAGCACATCAACTGTCTAAAATCATACTGTTCTACCTTTGCTAAGGTCCTGTATCAGTCCTTTTAGTTAGTTCTTTCTCTTGTAGAAGTTTTTTCAATTTCTTTAGAGCTTTAAGTATTTTATCACCTTGATGACTACTCGAGAATGACCTCCACTTGTTTTTAATTAAAGAATGATTTCAGCAATTTGAAATCTTTATCGTTTTGTTGTTTAATGTTAAAGCAGATTCGATGCCCAAGTCATATTTTAATATCTAATTGTTTAATGTTAAAGCAAATTCAAGTCATATTTTAATGTCTAATAATGCCTTGGAATATATTGCTTTGCCATTTGAAGTTTTTATGTCCAAACATATCCTTTTCATTTGTTAGTTTTGAACGCGAATTTTGAGGGGATTTTAACTGAAAGAGTAAATCTTTTGGAAAAAAAAATTTGTAGTAACCCTAGATTTCTCAAAGAACCAAACAGACACAAAAATTAAGATGCAAAAAATATTTTTAGTGAAAGATGTATTTCCCAATGTGTTTGGTTTAATGCAGAAGAGCCTAAGAGATCAAGAAGAAAACTTAAAAAGACATGGATTAAATTAATGAAACAAGGTTTAGTTAAGCATAGTTTAATTGAAGAAATATATGATTTTTGGTAGAATGGGATGGATAGATTTGTGTTACTTTTGCACAAACTGGCTTATCATGATGACGCTGATAATGATGGGTGCTTGCTTTAATGCCAACATTCATCCATAGATTATATATATAGTATACAAGCACGTTGATCTTCTTTTGTGATTGCATGCTAAGTTCATCTTGATCATCATATCTATTAGGTTTAGAGTCTTAAGTTGGCTTAATTATATGCCAAAATGTGGTTTAGAGTGTTTAGGATAGGTTCTAAGTGTTGTAGTTCAAACCGGGTTGAAATATGCTAGTTTTTATTTCGGGCCAGAGGGCAGCTTGAGCCTGGCTCTAGCCTGAAGCAAAAAAGTTGAGTTTTAGAGTCGAGCCTGAACCAAGCTCGAGCCTAGCTCTAGCACGAGGACAAAATAAATCTCAGACAAAAAAACCTGAGAGTAACGTTAGAGAAGGTTTGATCTGTCGCTTGAGCATGTAGTTCAACAAGAGAGCCGCACCCGACCCGGGCTCTAGCCTGGCATTAGCTCGAAGAGAAACCTAAAAAATAAGCCTTCAGGCCAGTCTCGTGCCCGACTTAAGCTCAAGCCTAAAAAGTTCAGAAAATTAAAAAAACCCAGATTTTTATTTCCTATTTGAATTCTATCTTATCTATAACTTCTTGGAAACCTATAAATGGGACTAGGGGACATTTCTAAAAGATATTGGAGATATTTTAGAAACCCTAGATGTCCTATTCTTCAAGAGAAAATCCCCATTCATTTTTTTTTTCACTTTGAGCCATTTCTTTCTTCTATTCTTCCTTGTTCAAAGCCTTGGAGTTCCGAGTTGGGATGGATTGCACGTGGGAGTTCACATAGTACCAGATGTGGACGTTTGGCATGATCGTGTGAGAAGATCTTCAGAGTTCCAAAGTGTTGCAAGTTGCATATTTGAAGAGTTCGTTAGAAACTTGACAAGTTAGTGAGTTTTAGAGTCTAGCAAGGTTTGTTGAGTCGTCTGAATCATATTTTAAGCCTTCTTTTCATAGTGGATCTTTAGGTGGCTCCTGCATAGTCCGGAGGGTTTTTCTCTAGTGAGAGTTCTCATAGAGTTTTCCCTTCGTCACCAAATTGCTTGTTTCTTTTATTGCTTTATATGTTTTGAATGTTTTGCAATTTGGCTGGCTTGTTACTTAGTTGTTATTTTCTGAAATTAATTTGAGGACTTGTGCATGCTATTTAATTAAAGACTTGTCTTTTGTTAAGTAGAAAATTTTAATTTCCGCTGTATAACACCTATTCACCCCCCCCCCTCTAGGTATTTGGACTATAAACCCTGATTTTTTAGTATCCCTTATTTCAAATGCTGACATCATCCAAGCAGACAAAATAAATAGACTTTCAGGGTGATGGATTGGGCATTGTGACTTGTATTACCAAGTACCAAATAATATGGTTTAGACTCCAATCACACCTAGAGGGAGGTGAATAGGTGCAGCACGGTAGAATTAAAATTTTCTACTAATTAAAGACAAGTCCTTAATTAATATGCATGCACAAGTCCTCAGAGTAATAACAATCACAATAGATAATAGCCAAAAATTGCGAGCAATATAATCAAAGCATATAAGGCAATTAAATAGACAATACAATTTGGTAACGGATGGAAAAAATTTATGAGAACTCTCACTAGAGAAAAACCCTTCTAACTATGCAGGAGCCACATACATATCCACTATAAGAAGAAGACTTACAAACTATAGTTCAGATGACTCAACATCCCTATGCTAGACTCTACAACTCACAATCTTGTCAAGAAATTGAAGAACTCTTACGATCTACCACCAGCAGTACTTCAAAACTTTGAAGATCTTCTAACACGACCTTGCCAAACAAACTCATCTAGTATTGTGGGGACTCCCATGTTCAATTCTCCCCAACCCGAAACTTCAAGGCTTTGAACAAGGAAGAATAAAAGAAGAGATGGCTCAAAGAGAGAAAATTAGAAAGGAGATTTTCTCTTAGTTGAATATTATGTTTGGGATTTCAAGAGTATCTCCAATATCTTTTCGAAACGTTCCTTAGTCCTGTTTATAGGTTTCCAAGAAGTAATAGGAATGATAGGAATTGAATTGGAAATAAAATTCCGAGTTTTGAAAATTTCGGAAGCTTTAGGCTCGGGCCCAAGGTCTAGCGTGGGACTAGCCTTGAAGGCTTAATCTCCAATTTCTTCTTCGCACTAAAGTCAAGCTCGAGCTCAATGTCAAGTGTGACTCATTTATTGATCCTTGATCGCTCTAGCACCACATCAAACCTTCTCAAACACTACTTTAGCGTTATGATTTGTTCTGATTTTATTTTGTTCTTCACTCTAGTGTTGGGCTGGAGCTTGGATCATGCGTGATACTCGATTGCACTTTGTTCTTTAGGCTAGTGGCAGGCTCGAGCCGCTTATTTGCTCCAAAACCAATTTTGCTTATTTTCAACTCTTTTCAACCCAGTTTGAATCGCAACATTTATAACTCAATCTTAAACTTATAAACTACTCTTTAGGCACATAATTATACCAACTTAAGACTCTAAAGCTAACAAAGTGTTCCTTCTGGTTCTTATTTATAGATCATATATCATTGTTTTGCTACTTTGTGTATAAATGTTCTAATCTGTTAAAAAATATATATATTTCTAATATCTGGTGTTGTGAGACATGGGAAAAATCACAGGGATGATTTCCCCTCCGTCAACACACGGGCTCAACGTAAAAAATGGGAGAGTCGCCACCATTCAGATTTTTAGAGGTGTGAATGGACACCAAAAGATTCGAAAATAAGCACAAAAGCTAAAAGGCCAATTCTAGAGTAAAAATAACTCTACTTGAAAATCAAATCCAGAAATGGGTAAGGGGATTAGATTATGAACGGGGGAAGGTGTTAGGCACCCCCATTCACCCACACAAGGTGGTTGCCAAGTGTTTGTTCATGCAAAAAAGTAAGAAAGCTTGCTAAAAATCATTAAAAACCTTGAAAAGGGACAAATGTATGATATCTTCACATGAAGATCCAAATGGATTCCAGATCCTCTATTATGTCAATATCATTTCTGGAATATCACAAAAGATGGAAATCAAAGTAAGAGTTGCACAAAACCAAGTTGAGTTAAATCCGGAAATCCCGGTAAAAGCGAGAACCATTTGTCTTGAAATCATTCAAATCCAATTTTAAATTGAATCAAACCAAATCCATTTGAAAGATTATGGTAAATAAGAGACTCATGCAAAATTTCAAGTAGATCCGGTTGAAAACCTAGGAGTTATGCCTCATTTAAAGTTGCTGCTGGAGATAATTAAAAGTGATAAGTGGACAACTTTGGAAAATCATTTAGAAAAATCGGCTCCATATAAATTTATGAAATTTGGTGTGATTGAAGTCTATATGGCCATATTTCAAATGAAACTAGCCTCATATAAAAATTCATTCGGATGTGCCTTGGGTGGTCTCCCGAACAGGCCCCGAAGATCACAGATTTACCCAGAAAAGTGATGATGAGCAGTTCTGAGTAAATCTGTTACCAACAGCACAAATGGAGTCAAAAAATTATGAAACCAACTGGATTTGAAAATAGACTCATAAAGGAGTGCCCAGAAACGAAAATACTCGGATCGGACTTAAAACGAACACATGGCGCTCAGTCGAAGTGACAGATTCTGTATTCAGATCAGAACTGACCTATCAACTTCGACAGAAAGGTGTAAAAACTCTGCTCGATAGAAATTCATGAAATTTGGTGGGAATAAACTAGACAGCCTCACCTTTTCCATGGTTCTAAAATCACTCCAAAATTCATCCGGACGATGAAGTTATAAGTGTCCGAAGTCGGGGTACAGTTACTGTCAAGTTAAGCCCTTTTTGAATAAAAATAACTCAAAACAGTGATAAGAGGTGTGTGATCCGTGCAAGATGAATCAAAATCTTTTGAAAATCATTTCAAAGCATCCCAGAATTGCTTGGGGCTATTTATTTCAGATTTATCACAATAAATGCAATAAATCCGAAATATGAGCCTATCCTGCCAAAATCACGTGCCATGTATATGTAGGTGTAAAAATCATTCCAACAACATAGCAAAGATAGAATGCATTCATATCAATCAAAATAGGGTTCTAAAACAGCCTAGGGTTCCGTTCCATTATCGTTTCCCTTAGTTCTCTCTCCCCGTTAAATACGGTTCTTCAAGATAATCTTGGGGTACTTTGAATATGGAACGGTTTTCATAGAATCACAAGGCTTATAGCATGCATTTAGATCAATAAAAAAAAGGGTTCTAGAACAACCTAGGGTTCCGTTCCATTATCTTTTCCCTTAGTTCTCTCTCCCCGTTAAACATGGTTCTTCAAGATAATCTTGGGGTACTTTGAATATGGAACGGTTTACATAGATTCAAAAGGCTTATTCAAATAAAGGTTCTAGCACTAGGATCAATCCCCAGTCTCGTTTCTCCTAGATCCCGCCTTCACGTTTTACGGCTAGGGGGAGTCTTGAGATACTTTGAGCCGGGGAAGGGTTTTCATACACACATCAAAGGCCTTATTCTACGAAAAGGTAGAAGAAGAGATCTAGATCTAGAATGTAAAAACAGAAAATTAAAGATAGGTTTGAGGCTTACCTGGGTTCTGGAAGCAGTTCCACAGCGGTTCCCCTCTTCACTTGGAGCTCTTCTTGGCAAAAGTTCTTGACAAGAGTTATTGGCCCGAGAGTTAATGGCCATTTGCTTAAGGAGGAGCCTCCTATTTATAGACAAAGGCTAGGGTTAGGGCTTACATGATGGTAGACACAAAATGATGTTTAGAGCCCACCAACCTTAACCCTAGGGCTATTTCTGAGATTTCCACTCCTTTAATGAAGGATATGATGGTAAAAAGTGAAAACTCTCGGAAAACCCTAATTTTGAGCAAAAAGCTTGTATCCGACATGCCAAGTCGGATACAAGCAATTTTCTTTGTATCCGACATTATCTGTCGGATACAATAAAGATCCTTTGTATCCGACATTATCTGTCGGATACAATAAAGATCCTTTGTATCCGACATTATCTGCTGGATACAATAAAGATGTTTTGTATCCGACATTATCTGTCGGATACAAAAAAAAGAAGCTTTTATCCGAATTTTAACACAGGCAATACTTATTTACATGTAATATCATTTAAGTAAATGTCCTTGTATTTTTTAATCTCCATTTACTTAAGATATTACATGTAAATAAGCAAACACCCTCCAATTTGAATCCATTAAAAATAGTTCCAAACCCAAATTCCAAGTGAATAAAAAGTCAACTTTCCAGTTCCAGGCTAAATTCCTGCTTTTCAGGTCCAGTAAAAAGATTCAACATGTTAAAACCAAGGTATTCGTCAAGATTTAAAATCTCAAAAAATTCTTTTATGCAATAACATGGCTAAAAACCTGATTACCGGGAAAAATTATCTTGAAATCTTGCTTTAAAAAATATTTCATTTTCTGGGGTCAAAAGTCAACAAAATTCAACCGGAAAAAGTTTGACTTTATACAAAAGATTGAATTCGGGCCTTTTCCCTTACGGTTTTGGATTCAAATGGGTTAAGGATCTCAAACCCAATGCAAAGAATTGAAAATTCCAATAAAATATTTCTCTCCTTCAAGATTTATCAAAAATAGTGCAATTTTGGGATGTCTACAGGTGTAATGCTTATTATATTAAAATTTTTGTTTGGACTTCAACTGACCCAAATTGACAAAATGGAAATTTAGGGTTTTTCATTAAAGTTTGGTTTGGATTTCAAGTCGGAGAGGCCTTTTTAAAACCACTTGATAATTTCTATCATTTTTGTAGTTTTCTAACCATTTTTATGTGAAAGCTAAATTTATATAGGGAAAATATGAAGGGAAAAGTATGGAAAGGGTTGCCTCTTTCCCATGTATTTCTAAAAGCATGCTTTGAAAAGTCAAATGTTAAAAAACATGAAACGTTTCTCGTGTAATTGCATTTCAGTCAGAAATAATTGTAACTCAATTAATCGCAAATTTTGTGATTAATTGACAATTACACCAATCGAACAAGCAACATTGAGATTTGTCGATTAATCGAGTGGTATTTTCGATTAATTGAAAAGTTGCAACAATTATCAAAGATTCACGATGAACTAACGTGTATTCATGGATTATTAAACTTGTATCTTTCGAAGATTTAACTTGTATCCTACGATGATCATGCCTTTTTCTATAATGATCAACCTAATATTGTATGTATCCCATGAAGATCATACTTGTATCCATCGATGATTCGTCTAATATCTTTGAAGATCTAATATGTATTCTTCGAAGATTTGAATTTTCGATTAACCGGTATCTTAAATTGTTATTTTGCGATTAATCAAAAGGTATCCAATTAATCAAAATTCATGGAAACATGATCAACACATGATTAAAGTCCGATTCAATATTCGTACGTTCATTCGATTTTGATTAATCATACTTTTGTACGATTAATCGAATGGAAATTTTTGAACCTTGAAAAGTATTAGGTGATTTCGATTAATTGTAAATTATGCGATTAATTGAGCTATAGTGATTTCGCACGTTTTTTAACATTTGAATTTTTCAAAGCATGTTTTTGTAAATATTTGGGAAAAAGCGGTCATTTCAATAATTTTCCCAAATATGAATCATGTAACGCCCCGGATCCGAGTTACGTAGCATAACTGTAACTCATCTCCAAGGGTTATCTTTTTCAACCATGATCGATGTATCAGAATGAAAGAGAACATGAAATGAACCACATTCGACCATACCAAAGACAACTACATCACTAAACTGATTATAAAATAGATTACATTAACACAACTCTCAAATCAAGACAAATATAAACCTAAGTTAATATAATCCTAGAATTTTCAGAAAATCAGCTATATAATGCCTGTATTTACAAGAATGGGCTAAGCCCCCAAACCAATACCTGATAAGCACAAACATGGATATGCAGTATATCAACATTAACTACAACTATACCTCGATCCCACACCCTTTAAATATATACAATGTACAATATCCAAAACAAATTTTACAACTATCCAAATTAAATATTTGCCTTCTCTATCTTTAGCCAGGATAATGATCCTTCGGCCGATACTCCAGATCCCCCTGACACTCTGCCCAGTACGCGGCTCACCAGCAGGATCTAAAACAAAACCGATAAATCCAAAACACGAGTGAGACTAACATCCCAATAAGCAACACAATGCATGATAATAACATTTTATGCAGTTTCAAACATTAAAGGAACATGCTAAATCAATCTCTGGCAAAAACCGGCTAAGAGGCAGTTCATTTTCAGGTAAACAATACTTGAACTTTATAGAGTCATAATTCATAAACAGATAAACTCAAATTAATCCAAATTGCAATACCAGTAAAATCTCAATAACAACCAATAACAATAGTTTAACACAAATGTCCAATCGCCACCTCACGACTTACAATGGAAAGATCCAGCTAGGATCGCTCTTCCAAAGCGGAGCACTCAAGCATGAGACATGCATGAGTTGGCAAGTACAACCCAGTCCAACCATAGCAAGTTAGTGATCCTCTTTCAGACCATCGAGTTAGTGATCTCTATTAGACCATCGAGTTAGTGATCTCAATAAGACCATCTAGTTGACTTTATGGGTTGCGGTAGCACATTCTGAGGAGGATGTAAGTTCACAACCCCCGGCCCCTCATGAGCTAGGGTGAATGGCCGTCCTCAACCCCCAGAACTGTGTATCACATGTTGGACAAGATTATAAATTATGCACGCAATACCTGATGAGGGAGCCACACTGGGCCTGTGTTACCTTATCCCAACACAATACCTGATGAGGGAGCCACACTGGGCCTATGTTACCTCATCCCAACACAATACCCATAAGAAATCAACTACCAAGGTACAACTAAAACCAAGTGAATTTCACTGTTCAATTACCATTTAATCTCTAGGCCATTCTGCCTTTCAGTATGTCATAGGCTTCTTGCCTTTCTCAACTAACAAGAAGCCTCAGCTTCGATTTCCGACCACACAACTCCAAACATGTTATCAAACCAAATCATTAATGAATAAAGGTAAAGAGTAATTCTATAACCACTTCTTGAACACAAGTTGGAAGTAAATCAATTTCATGTTTAGAGAAGACCAATACAAAATATCCACGGTTGGTTTGCAATCGTTATTTACTCAATCTACAAAGTTTACTAAGTCTATCAAGCGATACTATAGCAATGCTTATACGGATGGTGAAAAGCAAGAAGCAATAAAGTTATTTTTGGGTTACTTGCCACTACCTGAAGAAAACCTATACGTGGGGAGTTGGATTCTGATTATTCCCTTCATGTTCCTGGAATCAAAGAGAGTGACACCACCATGATTCATCCCAAAAACATATTGAGATCAAGTAATACTAAAACTAATCAAACTCACAATAGTTTCCCAATTACTGCAATCCATATCTTAATAAAATTTCAAGAATTCTAACAACTGAGAAAATCATCCCAACATTGTCGCATACGCCTAGATCAAAATACAATTTGAATTGCAGAAGAAACCAAAAATCTGAAATAAGAAGTTCAGTCACTGATAATTCCAACCAATTGAGAACTATGGAATCTAATATAACAAACAACTGCATACAATCAAAATAATTGATCCAACTATAACAACCCTCCTCTTATCATGGCATCAATCAAAAGCAAATCGATTCACCGATTCAACAAGACACATTTAAATTTTCACAATCAACTCAAAACCTAACATCAGATTTTTTTCTAACAGAACCCGAATCATAATCTAAATCAGGTGTCTCTAACAGATCCCAAATCATAACCTAAAATAGAAAGAAATTTTTTTTTTTTTTAAAGAAGACAAAAATTTCATACGCACGATTGCTCAATTTTTTGGCGTTTTCTTACAAATAGAACTTCCAACTTCAAAACATTCTCAACAATCTTAACAGTTACTTTATCACCTATCAAAGAATATCAAAACCTATTTTCAGCAACAAAATGAGGAGTCAACTTATGCTGCAATCTGATAAACCAAATAAAAATCGATCGATTAGAATGCTACTTACATGTTTTGCGAAAATCCGCACGCCCAACCCTCGTTTCCCCTCTTCTCCCTCTTCTTCCACGATTCCTCTTCTTCTTCTCTCTTCTGCGATTAACCCTCACAAATGCCCCCCTTTTTTTTCCTTTCTCTTCTTCCTCCTTCTTCTCTTTATTTTTCGTCTTTTCCTTCTCCTCCCCTCTCCTTCTCGTTTTCTTCCTCCTGCGATCTCCCCTTTCTTCTGCTGTTTTTTCCTTCCCCTTTCTTCTTCACGTTTTCCCCTCCTTGCTGCATTTTTTTTTTCTTCTCCTCAAACCCTTGACGAGCAAGCATCTTTATCATGAAAAAACCCATTATGCCCTTAAACCACTAAACCGACCCACTACCACTAAACCACTCAATCCATTTATCAACTAAACCATTTTAATCACCAAATCAATTTAAATAAGCCAAACCCAATTAAAATAATTTCCCCCAAGTAAAGTAATTCAATTTAACCCATTATACCTAAAACAACTAAATCAAACTTTAACACTTAAACCGGTTCACTTGAATCAACCAACCCAACAAAACCTGACCCAAATAAATTTAACCTATTTACAATTAAAGCAAACCCACCCGAACCAAACCAAAGGGTTTGTTTTAAAATGCTGAAGTTAATCGACTTAACTAAATTTAATTCTTTATTTACTCTTACTTAATATATTTAATCTTAATTATAATTTTTCTCAAAATTCCAGGATCTTACAAATCAAAACTCTTAACTCAATTACCATTAGTCGATTACCTTTTTGTGGTGTGCAATGATTGGCTTTTTTTTTTCTTCATGAAGGAGACCACAAATTACATTTGATGAGAAATAATTCGTGCATCTCATCGTCCACAAAGAATACTAAGGATAGAGCGATGGTGTTCAAGTGTAAATGAAAACGATGATTTTATAGCATAGAATAATTGAAGGCTGTGGACATGGTGTAAAAAACAATATGTAACCACCAAACGTATATATTTTATATTCCTTAGCTCCTGTCACACAAGCATCTCACTCCATGTCTATGTTTGCTTAATATTCATGTACTTGTAGTCAGGGGTAGAGCTACATGGTGCCTAGGGTGGGCTTACAAATTAAGCTTCGCAAGTCTACCTATATGAATAAATTTTATCCAGTCTAAAATTTTTAAATTGCCTATCCATTATCTCAATTCTCATAATTAGTCTGCCTAAGCCATTTCATAATAGTAGCCTATTTATCAAAATGACAAGCTTATAGGAGTGTGATGGGGTGTTGTCTACCATCCGATCCTAGCCGTCTTGATTGAACAAAAGCGCTCTAGGTTCGATTACAAGGAATACTATGTGTTTAGAGCCATCTTGATATTTCTCTCCCTTTTGCTTTGCTCTTAGTACTCTGTTTCGCATAACAAGGAGGTTAGTTGTCTTCGCCTCTTTCTATAATTCTATTTCTTTGTCCCCTTATTTGCTATTATATATTGTGTTTAGAAGTTTAGAGCCGCTGCTTGTAGTGTTTTTTGCTATAAATTGACATGCATCTTGGTCCCAAACTCAAGAGCATCTGGGTGGCAAAACCCAATTTCTGTTTCTATTCTTCCATTTTATCATTTTCACGCGCAATTCAATTACTTTCTACATTTCCAATGAAACAGAGCCGTGGAATTTAATTATTTCGGCCTTTCCAATGAAAAAAAAGATAATTGGGAAGCCGATCCAATTAGCTTCGTTTGTCCGTGAGCTCCCTGCAGTGCCACAAAAAAAAATGAGCGGATAAGGAATACGCGGATAAGGAATAAAATTGTTGGGAAAATTGATTTTTAGTGATATTTTTAAAAATAATTCAGCTTCGTTCACTCAACTTTTTTTTTATTAAACACTAGTGAAACATTTTCAAGATATTTGAAACCTGAGTATCTGTTCATGGACAATAATGCTAATAATGCCATTTGTTTGTTTATATTTAAAGCTGTAAGTCTAAACCAGACCACCCAAAGCCCGCCCAACTCAACCCGAATAAGAGCCCGAACTAGGCACTGAGTTTGGGTTTAGATTTGGACTGGGTTTCATTTCTAGCCCGAAGTCAAGTTTGGGTTGGGTTCGGGTTCAAGCTATATACAATCCAAAAACCCCAAAGTTAATGCTGACTTTATATACACACTCTCATATATATATATATATATATAAGTGAATATTTATTTGTATGTATATGTATAGTTTTTCTTTCTTTTACATTGTCTTCTTAGTTATGCAATGAATTAGTATTAAACATAAATTTATTAATATGTGATAACAAATTTATGAATTTATTCTGAAATAAATGATTTTATACTCACATATACAGATATATGTTACAATGAATGTGATATTTTGGTGCACATCTTCTACAAGAAGGATTGTGCAAAACCACAAATATACTGAGCCAATATTATATTTTAAAAATAATTTTTAAAGGAATAAATTAATTATTTTGTCACCTTCTAAGGTTGATTACTCCAAGATGACCTCTACTTGTTTTTAATCAAAGAATGATTTCAGCAATTTGAAATCTATATCAATTTGTTGTTTAATGTTAAAGAAGATTCAATGCCCAAGTCATATTTTAAGATCTGATAATGCCAAGGAATATATTTCTTTGCCATTTGAAATTTTTATGCCCAAACATATCCTTTTCATTTGTCACTTCCTTGGTTTGAAAGAAAATTTTGAGAGGATTTTAACTAAAGGAGCAAATCCTTGGAAAATAATTTTGCAATAAGCCTAGATTTCCCAATGAACCAAACATACACAAAAATTAAGATGCAAAATATATATTTAGTGAAAGATGTTTTTCCCAAAGTGCTTGGTATAATGCAAAAGAGCCTAAGAGATCAAGAGGATAACCTAAAAAAACATGGATTAAATTAATGAAAGAAGGCTTACATAAACATAGATTAACTAAAGAAATATATGATTTTTTTGTAGAACGGGATGAGAGATTTGTGTTACATTGGTGCTAACTAGCTTATATATATATATATTATTAGTAAAGAGAATTGGGGGGAATATTCCCCCCAGATTCTAGCCCTCTCTTTTCCTCCTCATAAATACCCTTAACAAAGCCAAAAATACCACTCCAAATGCCTTAAGATCAAGACACATCTTCACTGTCATATCTTCACATTCCCCTACAACCTTTATTTTTGGTAACGCATCTAGTAGGATCTTGACGGTAGGGGTTCTTTTTGCTCATTTTTCAAACCTCAAGAGTAGATCACTTTTAAACCTCGGGTGGTCTCCGTGTCCTTTTCCCAAGCCTCACGGGCTCTAGCTGTAACTTTCCCAAGATTTAATTTGTGTTTGTGATGGGAAGAAGATAAAGATATATGTGTTTTTATTTGAAAGTACGAGGGAAGTAGACACTACTCTTGAGGTTTGAAAAATGAGCAGAAAGAACCCCTACCGTCAAGATTTGAAAAATAAATTCTTCCCTATAATATACATATTATCGTTAATATTTTATAATTCTAATATTCAAAAGTATTTATGATGTGCCAATATTTCTTAACGTTATTTATAAGATAAAATACATCTATACTAATATAAAAAGAGAACTGGAGATTCGATCCTGACATTCTATGGCCAAAATGTCCCCACTAAAAGCTTACTTTCCCACAAGGTAGTTATAGCATTTTACTAATATTTCTCCACATAATTAGGTAGTTTGAAATTAATTTAATCTTTTTTTTTTTTTAAATTCAACTAATCTATTTTAAACCCTATTAATTTCCAACACTAATAAAATTTTGTAATACTCATTTCCTACTATAAATAAAATTCTTATACACACGGATTATCTCTCCATCTAATTAGTTTCTTATAGCAAATAAAATTCTCGTATATCAATCCAATATATTAATTGGATTATGAGAATAATTTTCTTGGCACTTTTACTCTGTTTATAGTAATATTTCGTTTTCTGAAATATATTAAAATTATTTTCTGAAATATAATGATACTATTTTCTACATAATTAAAATTAAAAAAATTTATAATGCTTTGTTTTTACATGTCACGTTATCTAAGAATAAAAATAATAAATAGTTACATTTTTCTTTTCCATTTCAATACGCGCATAGCGTATGCTTTCAAACTCTCTTTTACGTATGTTCGTGTCCTTTTTTGTTTCTAAATCTTTTGCTACTCGTATAGTGCATGCTAAAATATAAAGTTAAAAGCATTTTGGAAAGAGACAAATTATGAACCCTCTTTTCCCCTTCATATGTACGACAATATAAAGCTACACGAACATCTGGAATAGATCAAAACTAATTGAATATAAATGACATTTTCTTTTTAGCATCACCTAACTTAATCTTCATTAGCTGAATCATCAACACCGAATCTTTACCCACATTTGCGGTAAAAAAATTATCTATATGATTATAAAAACAGTATCTTTTCCCATTTCAGATGAAAGCTTAGAAAAAAGAAAAAAAAGAAAAAAAAGAAATTGTTTCCATTGACCTTTCATGTTCGCGAAGGCTTCTTTTCTTGTATATACTAGTGGTGGCACGTGCATACTGCACGTCCTTACACTTAACTATCGCATATAAGTTGAGGTTTAAATTTGAATGTGGAAAGAGTAGTAGGGTGGTTATGGTTTCGGATTGTTTTAGTTGGGGAGGACAATATTTGAAAAAACAAAAGGGATGCCAAAATTTGGGAAGATATTCCCCCTCTTCCCTTTATTAATAGTATAGATATATATACATACACACACACACACATGCACACAAATGTTTAAGTATAGAAGCACGTTGATCTTCTTTCATGATTGCAGGCTAAGTTCATCTTGATCGTCGTATTCCCTGTTTCAAACGCGGATATCATCCAAGTGGCTAAAAAATCGGCTTTTAGGATGATGGATTGGGTATTGTGCCTTGTATCGATCACCAAGTGTTCCTTATGTTTCTTATTTATAGATTATGTATCATTGTTTTAATACTTTGTGTATAAATGTTCTAATCTATCAAAAAAAAAATTTCTAATATGTTAGTGCTTTATTTCAGGTATTTTTTATTCTACTATTAATATATATATATATTGGTAATACATTCTACTATTAATAGTTAGTTAGTTAGCTAGAGTAGTAGGGTGCAGCTTGAGGTTTTCAGTTACATCTTCATCTTGTGTAATACTTGTATAGAAATTTCCTATTGGATTGCACTGACCTAAATTGACAAAATGCAAGTTTAGGGTTTTTTCAAGTCGGTGAGGAAAGAGTGATGGTGCTTTAAGTGTAAACTAGTGGAATGCATGCACTATACATGTGTTGAAATGGAAAAGAAAATTTTCATTATTTATTACTACTTTTTTTTTGGATAACATGACTTGCTAAAACAGAACTCCTTAGATAAAAATGTTTAAATTAATTCCAAAGAAAATAATATCATTATATTTAAAAAAATAACATCATTATATTTAAAAAAATAATTTTATTATATTTCAGAAAATGAAATATAATTATAAATAGAATAAGAAAATAATTATCTATTCATAAAAAATTTAAAATACTTATCTGTTTTAAAAGATATGTAATTAATCTCTACATAATAATTATCTCTTCACATAATCCCAGTATATTGGATTGATATACACGAATTTTATTTGCTATAGGAATCTAATTGAATGAAGAGATAATCACTATGTAAAAAATTTTATTTATAGTAGGAACGAATAGGATAAAATAGTACTGGAAGTTGGTTTAATTACTTGCAAAAGTTGTGGCCAACTATATAGCCGATCAGGTTTTCCTAGTTCTCTATTAGTTTTATATTATTTAGGTTGGCATTATCCGTGAACAAAAGAAGGTTAATAATGTCAATTCAAAATCAAATTAGTTAGATCCTATTTTTTCTCCTTTAAGAGATCTCTTTTTGAAAAGAAATTAAGAAAAAGGGAGAAAAAATCTAGAGATCTAGAGAGATTGGTAGGGATTTTTGGGTATTTACTTTAAAGAAGAAAAGGATCTCTCGTGTGATGGTTTTGTTGAGGATTGATCATCCAGATCTGTGAACCATTATTGTTTATTTTCTTGTAACCTGAGAAATCCATCAGAATTCAATTGGAGGTTACATTTCTGGAGTTCCAGTTGTTGAATAAGGTTTGTTCGTCTCCACAAGAAAGGATCCAGAAGTTCTGGAGTTGCTGAAGCTTGCTAATCTGAAGAGGTTCTTCAATGTAGTCCAGGGTGTTGGAGTCAATAAGAGTTCTTGTCTAATCCGAACCACTGGTTTTAAGTTCTTCCTTTTTATAGTGGATGTTTTGGGTGATGCCTATAGACCGGAGGGTTTTTACTTTAAGGAGTTTTTCCCTTCATTAATTGCTGTGTTTATGCTTTAAATTATTTGCAAGTTGTGTTGTTTACATGATTCATCTAAATTTTGTTTCAACATTTGGTTGAAACACAAAATTCCACAAATACACCTATACAATCCCTTTTAGGTGTTTTTAGGTCTAAGCATTTCTTTCATTCTCCAGGGACGGAAGAGGAGCACCGGCTGTTGTAATGGGCCTGAAGAAATTGGGGAAATGAGACTGGCAGTACGACTCCTGCTCAAGTAGAAAGTCATGAATAGACATTTCTGTAGGTTTGTTTCATTCATTGTGTAATGCGGTTTTGGTTTATAAACAGGAAATAATCGAAGCGCAGCAGCAGTAGGAAGAAAAGATAGGGTTGGGTTTTGAGTAACCGGAGTAAATCGAGAAGAGAGAGTTAGTTTTGAACGTTTGAATTTGTTTGTTACGAACTGACGCTAAGTTTGCAATTATCTATTTTCACGGTTAGGTTCTTATCTATTACAGAATTAGTGTAAATACGTTTGTTGTGGGGTATTTTGAGCAAAAAATTATCAGGACCGAATCTTTTTTTGTTTTAATAGCCTATCAGGACCGAATCTTGCTGAATCTTGCCAATTCTTTTAGGGAAATGTAATTTTTAGTGGTACTTTATCAAATTATTTAAGATTTAGTCGGCAAACTTTTGAGTTTTAACTTTTAATACACTTTTATCAAACTATTTAATTTTTAGTGTCATTTCACTGTTACGAATAAATTCTTCCAAAAATGCCCTTACGTCACTTATCCAAATGACTTGTATAAGTCACTTTATTGACTTGTACAAGTCAAAAATGACTTGTACAAGTCAATTTATTGCTTGTACAAGTCTCGAAAATAAACTGTATAAGGGTATTTTTGGAAGAATTTATTCGTAACAGTGAAATGACACTAAAAATTAAATAGTTTGATAAAAGTGTATTAAAAGTTAAAACTCAAAAGTTTGCCGACTAAATCTTAAATAATTTGATAAAGTACCACTAAAAATTAAATTTCCCATTCTTTTATATATTAGTATAGATGAAAATGATGATTTTATTATAGCATAGAATTAGTGAAGGCTGTGGAAAAAATTAAGCACGTGAAAGTAGTAAATGCATTTCTGCACAGAAAAGTCTAACATTGAGTTTTGTTACCAAAATAAAAAATTGTGACTTGAGTTTGCTACTTTTAGAAGACAAAATAGTAGTCTTGAATGTAATGGATAGAGTCAAAGATGACACCTCGAATGGTGGCCGGCTTATTCAATTTTATCATCTATTTTGTCACGTGAGAAACAAGAGTTCTCAAACTTACAAATTTTACCATAAAATTCTTACAACTGTTCATGGATAACAATGACCTTAGTTTGTATATATTATGGACTTTGTAAATTTCATTAATGAACTTGTTAATCGAGTTTAGGGACTTAAGGACTTGTAAACTCCGTTAATAAACTTGTAAATCAACTTCAAATATTTGTAACAACTTGTAAACCATGTTAAGAGACTTGTAAATTTATTCGGGAACTTATAAACCCATTTTATAGACTTATGAATCCATTTTAGAGACTTGTAAACCCTTTTAATAAAACTGTAAATCCAGCTAAGAGACTTGTAAATCTAATATGAGGACTTCTGATAGATACACACTAAGGGTATTTTTGTGCATGACTAGTAAAACAAAACTCCTTTCCAAACAAGTCCATGAATCTGAATTATTTTAAAAAATATCTTAGGGATTTAATCTGAATTATTTTTAAAAATTACCACTAAAAATCAAATTTGTCTACATTATTAATGATAGATGCTTTAGACCGATCCGAGACACTTACCTAGAGCCAGCAGGCATGGCCGCCTTCTTCTTCTACATGTTTGTTGCAGCTATTGCAGCATCCCTTGCTACCTTTTTCATCTACTTGACCAGTAAGTTCAGACATAATGGAAAGTCTTCAAACCTCCCTCCGGGAAGCTTTGGATGGCCTCTGATCGGCGAAATCGATTTACTTCTTAAGTCTGGAAACATCATGGACGATTCTTTCGTAAGATCAAGAATGGAGAAATACGATAGCAGGGCCTTCAAGACTTCATTGTTGGGTTGTCCAATTGCTTTCTTGTGCGGTCCGGCCGGTAACAAATTCATATTCTCTAACGAGAACAAGCTCCTTGTCCTTTGGTGGCCAAGCTGGATGAGGAGGCTGGTAGGGAGCCCAAGTCTACTGGACAAGGTTGGTGAAGAAGCAAAGAGGACCCGTCGCATGCTCATGAGCTTCCTTAATCCAGAAGCTCTGCAACGATTTATATCAACAATGGACATGATAACACAACGCCACTTCGAAACAAACTGGGAGGGTCAAAACGAGGTGAAGGCCTTCCCATTAATCAAGAGGTATATGTTTGATGTGGCTTGTTATTTGTTCGCGAGCATTGATGATCCTCACAAGATCTCTCAACTCTGTGATCATTTTAATAACATCCGTAAAGGGGTGTTAACGTTACCGATCAACTTCCCCGGCACAACATACTACCGTGCAATGAGATCAAGTGCGGTTATAAGGGGGGATATTAAAGAGATGATTAAACAGAGGAGAGCAGCATTAGAGAGCAAGACTGCATCGCCAACACAAGACCTTCTGTCTTATTTGCTTGTGTACCCGGACGAGACTGGGTATTTCATGCCAGAAAATGAGATTGCTAATAACATAGTGGGACTACTCCTTGCCAGTCAAGACACTTCTAGCACTGTTCTTTTCACTGCAATGAAGTATCTTGCGGAGATTCCTGAAGTCCTTGAAAAATTCGTGAAAGGTTCGTAATTAAATTCCTTTCATTAACACTTCCTTCAATGATCTCTTAATTAATTTCCTGTTACAAATTAATGTTTCCCTTTTAGAGCAAGAAATGAATTTGTTGTAATATAGATGTCTTGAATTTCACCCATTCCCTTAATTCCCCGTGTCCCATGTGTTTTGCTCTATTGGAATTATTTAATCTACCATGCCCGTGAGAGTAAGCATTTAATGCCGAACCACATAAATCCGTGTCTCTTCATCTTGTTCTCTTTATTTATTTTTGTTATTATTCCATTCTGGGGATTTTTTGCCCAGGCACGCTAGGCATATAGCAATCACGTGGGCCTACTTAAGAACAATTACTTCAGTAAGAGTTCAAATCCCATGGGATTCGGTTGTGGCATGAACATGGGAAGAACGAGCTATGGTGTATCGATTGTTTTGTTTGTGAAAAACAATCATTGAAAAGAAAAGGGAGCACTAGAATTTTGGGGGTGAATATTCCCCTAATTCTCTTTATTAAGAACATAAATTTTTGTGTGATGAGGTATTTTGTGTATACTTCTTCAACTACTAAAAGCTAGCACTGACTTGCATAGGGTTTTAATTTAACATCTTTTTCATGTGTGACATCAGAGCAAATGGACATTGCGATGGCCAAAGAACCAGGGGAGTCCCTGAACTGGGCGGACATAAAGAAGATGAGATACTCCGGGAATGTAGTAGCAGAAGTGAATAGAGTTTGTATGAACCTATCCGGTGGAATAAGGGAGGCCATTGTTGACTTCACCTACGCCGGTTACACCATTCCCAAAGGGTGGAAGGTATGTATTTTACTACAATTCTTGATCAATCGATGATATATATTGCAAAACAACTCAACTTACAACTCACAAATTTTTGTTCATTAATTTTCACAGGTGTTGTGGACCAATTCAACCCACTGTGACCCATCGAATTTCCCAAACCCTAAAAACTTCGACCCGTCGAGGTTTGAAGGAGAGGGACCCGAGCCTTTCACGTACGTTGCGTTTGGAGGTGGTGCTAGGAATTGTTTGGGTAAAGAATATTCTAGGCTACTGTTACTTGTGTTCCTGCACCACGTTGTAAAGCGGTTCAAGTGGGAATTACTTTGCCCCGATGAGATGATTGGAATCGATCTAAATCCCGCTCCCTCAAAAGGGCTTCCAATTTCTCTTCGACCTCGCCAATCTTAAGCCTTCCAATTTCTCAAGGGATGATATCGGATTGCGGGTTCACTGATTTAGTATTTTATATATTGATATAGGATTTCGCGTGTGCACGTGTGCGTGCGCGTGTGCGCGTATGTGCGTGCATGTGTGTGTAAGCATTTGTGTAAGTGTGCATGTGTGTGTATTTGAGTACTAGGCATGTCAATTTACCTAGTTCCATAAGTTTTAGAAGGTCCAAGAAAGTTCAGTCTCTTCTGAGCTTTATGTATTTTGTTTCCTTTTGAATGAATAATCCAGAATGCATGGCCTCCTTTTTTTTCTAATAAAATAAAGCGATCTAGCTATTTGATATCTTTGTCTCTTTGATTTCAAAAGTGAAATAGTATTCAAAATGTTTAATTAACATTTTAAGATCTGACAATACTCTACCTTGTATTCTTCTTTGATAAAGTCCTTAAATTAACCAACGATCTAAAATTCTCAGGTCTTCTTTTGTTTTAGTGTTTTACACGATAAGGACAACGACGAGCGGAAAATTTACGATCTCTTTAGTTGGTTCTTTCTCTTGTAGAAGTTGTAAGAAGAGTTCAATCGATCTCTTTAGGGCTTTAAATATTTTATCACTTAATTTTGAGGATGAGAACTCCAGGATGACCTCTACTTGTTTTTAATCAAATGATGGTTTCAGCAATTTGAAATCTTTATCATAATAATTTGTTGTTTAGTGTTTAAGCAGATTCAATGTCCAAGACATAATTTAAGATCTGATAGTGCCAAGGAATATATTTCTTTGCCATTTGAAATCTTTATGTCCAAACATATCCTTTTCATTTGTCATCAATTCCTCGGTTTGAAAGATTTTGAGGGTATTTTTAACGGAAAGAGCAAATCCTTAGAAAATAACTTTGCAATAAGCCTAGATTTCTCAATGCACCAAACGTACACAAAAATTAAGATCCGAAAAATATTTTTAGTGAAGGATCATTTCCCAAAGTGCTTCATTTAATACAAAAGGAACCTGAAAGATCAAGAGAAAAACCTAAAAAGACAGGGATTGAATTAATGAAACAAGGCTTATCAAATGGGCCGCCTTGGAATGGCAATTGGTACAACAGGCAGCCGGGTTTTATGACATCTATCAGTTTCAAGTTAGAAAATTTGTGAGGAGTGTGATCAAAACTGGGATTGAATTTATAAAAAAATAAAAAAAAACCATTCTAGAATCAGAATTGAGAAACCGATTGCCAACCTAAAATCAATCATAAATAAATAAATTTGTCGATGATATATTCAGTTACATTTTCAAAATAAAATAACAGGGTCTTCATCATGGCAGTTCATCTTTGACTTTGATTGCGACAAATTTACATTATTTTGTTCTTTAATTATCCCAAACCAAGTATTTTCAATGTTGGTGAGATGCATTCATCACGTTGTATATGAGTCACTTTCCAGTTCAATCAGGTTGAAATTCATCTTCTTGGGTTGATTGTTTTCTTGAGTGTAAATTAATGAAAGTGACGACTTCATAGCATAAAATAATTGAAGGCTGTGGACAAAAATTATGTACGCTGAACGGCTGAAGTACTTTGAAAACATCCTTTCATAGAAAAAAAGGTACTTTGAAAACATTACACAATGCAGGAGATAAAGGAATAAAATTGTTGGAAAATTGAATTTTAGTGATACTTTTTAAGTATAATTCAGCTTCAGTCATCCAATAATTCACCTTCAGTCAAGATAATTGAAAACGTGTTGGATTACTAAATGCATCTTTCACCATAAAAGTCCATAATTTTGACGTAAAGAACTTTTCAAAGTAAAAGCCTTCTAGACTATAGGCACCAACCGAACATCTACTATGAAAGAAATGAAACTTAAAATCAGACTAAAGAAGAACTCTTGTTGACTCTGTCACCTTGAACTACACTAAAGAACCTCTTCAAATCAGCAAGCTTCAATAATTCCAAAATTTTTGAATATTTTCTTGTGGAGATAAATGAACAAACCTTGTTCAACAAATTAAACTCCAACAACGTAATCTCCAAAGAACTCTGATAGATTTATTAGATTACAAGTGAATAAACAAATCTGGTTCATGAATCTGGACGATCAAATCTTCATGATTGACTTTTTCTCTCTTTTAAATTCAACAAATAGACAGGAATTATATCTTTTGGAAGAGATAAAATCGAATCTAACAAACTTCAACAAATAGACAGGAAGTATATTTTTTAGAAGAGATAAAATCGAATCTAAAAAACTCAAATTTTGAATTGACGTTTGGATCCTTTTGTTCACGCCAACCTAAATAATTCAAAACTAAGTGATATGAGCTGTACACTAGATTGTACCCTGTAATGATGAGTTGGGTTATACTAAGCTGCTTGAAGATTGTACACGAAGACAGAAATTCACGTTTGAAATTCCATCCGAGTTATCGAAGTTCTTTGGCGCTAGGAACGAAAGATAAACGAACGGGCCTTTAAATCGTTGATTATAGCGTGAGGCCACCAGTGGAGCCCATCAGTGGATGCTCAAGCCGATATTCCAACCTAAAGCTCCAGCAAACACGGGCCCCACCCTCCACCATTGGACCAGCAGACGGAACCAGCGCATTCCATAACCGATTGGTCTCTCGACAGGCAGAAGCGACGAGACCGTGACGAACATTTGTCTTTACCCAAAATATCATGCATTGATGCACCAATGAATCCATTGTCGTAAATGGTTCATCTAATTAAATAACGAATTAATATATTATATTTCTTATATCGTGTTCCTGCGGTCTTCAAAAAAAAAATATCGTGTTCCTGCACTAAGAAAAAGAGAATCTATAGAATAACACGAGCGTGATTCACGTGGGATTAATTATAAATGGCACTCCATCCAACCCAAAAGCACGTGGAGCGTGAACGCACTGGGGCGACTTACCCCATATCAGGATAAGGGATATTTACAGTTAACCCTTGGGTTTTTGACAATCCCACTTTTCTCCCTAAGGTTTTTTAAATAATATCTATTTACCACCTCAAATTTTTTTGGTGTGAAACGAACTCCTACTTTTAGAGGTTTCACCGTTAGAGTCACAACTGAAAAAATATTAATTAACGAATTTAACTCTCTTATTTGCATTTAGAAGAAAAGGCCTTTTTTTATACATTGAGTACTAAAAATGCCATTAGGAGGACAAAATTATTAATATATGTTTTCTCTTTTACCATCTTATAAATACTGTAAAAATTTTAACAGTTAAACATCTAGAAGGGGGAGATTGTTGTATAAAGGGTGATAAATTGGTATTTCAAAAACCTTGAGGAGAAACTAGAAGAGCCAAGCATGACTTCGCTTCTTCTATACTAGTAGGTTGCACGTGCAAATATGCAATACTGCACGTATGAAAAAAGAAAAGGAAAGGAACAGTTTTGCAATTGCTGAAATTTTAAATGAATTAGGACAGTTATGACTATTATACCTTTTATTAAATAATCTTAACAATAATGTGTAAGGACTTTTTGGAGAAAGGGCAATTTATATTTAGGCACGATTCCCAAAAGGCTTATTCTCATTATATATAGTATAGATAGATATTTGTCGCAGAGCCCCGCACATAGTGATCGAATAAAAGAAGGGAAAATTATAAATAAAAAAAAAGGTTACTTTTTGACCTATATTTATGAAAACAGTCCATAAAGATCTCATTTCACAAGAAAGAATCACTTTTTAAACTTAATTAAGCTGAAGGGTCACTTTTCAAAAAAAATTAAAAAATAATGTCATTTTATTGCAGGTAAAACACGCTTGTGTTCATGTATGATATACTCGTATCCCACGTAGAATGCGTTTGTCCTATGTAAGATGCGTTTGTATCCCATATAAAAAAGCTTGCATCCCATGTATACTACGATTATGTCCCAAGTAAAGTGATCCTCAAATTTAATTATTTTTGAAAAGTAATCTTGTAATTTAATTATGATGGACTATTTTTATAATTTTTGACTAAAAATGACCCTTTTCTGTAATTCCCAATTATGATGGACTGTTTTTATAATTGTCGACAAAAAGTAACCGCTTTTTATAATTTTCCCATCAAATAGTCACCCATTCTTACCACTCTCCAATGAGACGTGGCCTTGAATTAGTTTAGTAATTTTAAATACCACTCTCCAACGTGACTAGACACGGGCCCTTGAATTAGTTTAGTAATTTTAAATGCAAAGGAAAGCTTACCAATTTAAGAGATACGATGTGTTATCTCATTGGGGACAAATACAAGGAGAGGAGGACATAAGATAGGATTTATATCATCTATAGTTGAACCCATAAATTATATAGTTGAACATTTTTACAGTTTCAACTCTAATCAATCAAAACTTGCAAGGAGAGGAGGACATAAGATAGGATTTATATCATCTATAATTGAACCCGTAAATTATATAGTTGAACATTTTTACAGTTTCAACTCTAATCAATCAAAACTTGAAACATCATTCCTGCAACAACAGTACTCAAAAAGTGAAAAAAAAAAAACCTTTTTTATTTTTCAATGCGAAAGAGAGATTTTCTGTGGCAAGGTTTGATTGGTTACACTAAATCCCATAAGATATGAGACGAATGGCTCCCTATCACCGTTTGCACAGGGGGTCATATTAGCTGGAGCCTACAATGGAACATTTGGTGGTCCAACGGTGGGCAAGGTATACATGTACGTCAACATCATTTACAAACGTGGCCCTCACATCGGCTGGAGCATCCACCGATCCTCGCCACGTGTCCTACTCATTCATCATACCAACCTATCATGATGAAATGGGTTGTACCCAACGATAAGTAACCCATGATGAATGGGATTGTACCCATGATAAGTTGAATTGTACCCTATGATATTTACATTGGGTTGTACCTACGAAGAGTTGAGTTGTATCCTATGCTAAACTATGTTGTACCCTTGATAAATGAGTTGTACCCAGTGATTAATTTAGTTGTAGCCAATAATAAATTAGGGACACATGGCGAAGATCTATGGAGGCTTCAGCCGATCTTCCAATGTTAGGCTCCAGCAGATACAGAGCCTACAAATGTGTATACCCCACTCACCCTTGGACCAGCAGATCTTCCGACAAGGAGCTCCAGCCGATTTCAAGTCTTAGCACAGTGAGATCGTTTGGACGGACAAGTAATTCAAACCCAGAATGGTGGTTGACAAGAGCGGTGGTTGACGTTCCATATCGACTTTATAAGATAAACTCAGCCATTGTCGATCGATCCTCACACAGAACATGGATACCGTCTTCTTCACTGTGTTCGTTGCAGCTCTTGCAGCAACTCTCTTCTTCTTCCTGGCTGGTAAGCTCAGACACAACAAGTCCTCAAACCTTCCTCCAGGAAGCTTTGGATGGCCTCTACTCGGCGAAACTCTCGATTTCCTTCGAACGGCCGAAAACATCATGGACGACACTTTCATAAGATCAAGAATGGAGAAATACGATAACAGGGTCTTCAAGACTTCATTGTTCGGCAGTCCAGTTGCTTGCTTCTGCGGTCCTGCCGGCAATAAATTTCTATTCACTAACGAGAACAAGGTGCTGACAGTTTCGAGGCCTACTTCGGTGAGTAAGATAGTGGGGCAAAGCCTCCTAAGCAAGGTTGGTGAGGAAGGAAAATGGAGTCGTCGCATGATCATGGCCTTCTTCAGTCCAGAGACTCTGCATCGATCCATAGCAACCATAGACATGGTAGCACAAAAACTACTGGAAAAGAATTGGGGAGGTCAGAATGAGGTGCAGGTCTATCCATTGATTAAACAGTTTACGTTTGAAATGTCTTGTCGTTTACTCTTGAGCATGGATGATCCTGAAACGATGTCAAAGCTTTACAATAAATTCAATGTCATCAACAAAGGGATCATATCACTAGCTATCAACTTCCCCGGCACAAGATTCTCTCGTGCGTTAGGGCAAGCCAATGTTGTGAGGGCCGAGCTCAAAGAGATGATTAAACATAGAGAAATTGAACTAGAGAACAAGACGGCATCGCCAACCCAAGACTTGCTGTCGCATTTGATTGCGAACCCAGATGAGACTGGGCAGTTCATGCCAAAATCCGAGATAGCAAATAACATCTTGGCACTGCTGATAGCGAATCAGGACGCAACTAGCTCTAACATTACCATGCTAATGAAGTATCTCTCAGAGTTACCTGAAGTCTATGAAGAAATCTTGAAAGGTTAGTACTGTACACGCCTTCATCACCATGTTTCTCTTCTATTGAGCAAGAAATTAATGGATTTTTAACATCTTTTTCATGTTTAAGTACAGAGCAAATGGACATTGCGATGGCTAAAGAACCAGGGGAGTCCTTAAACTGGGAGGACATAAAGAAGATGAGATACTCAGGGAATGTGATTTCAGAAGTGATGAGAGTTTATTTACCAATCTCAGGTGCATTCAGGGAGGCCATTGTTGACTTCAACTATGCTGGTTACACCATTCCCAAAGGGTGGAAGGTACTAAAATTCTACAGTAGTACATGAACTGATCAATCAATTGAATTGAGAATTTAAGATAGATAATGCAGACATTAACCTCGCTGCTTTGTTCATTTTGACACAGCTAATGTGGTCCAATATGCCCCACAATGATCCGACGATCTTCCCAGATCCAATGAAGTTTGACCCTTCGAGATTTGAAAGGGATGGACCGAATCCCTTCACTTATGTTCCTTTCGGAGGGGGCCCTAGAATGTGTTTAGGCAAAGATTATGCTAGAATACAGATACTTGTTTTCCTGCACAATGTGGTGAAGCGGTTCAAGTGGGAACCGGTTTACCACGACGAGAAGATTCAGATCGATCCCATGCCTGTTCCCTCAAAAGGGTTTCCAGTTCGTCTTCGACCTCTCCAATCTTAAGCCTCAAATTCTCAAGGTATGATATTCTATTCTATTCAGGGTTCAGTGAATTATGTTCTCCAGAGTATTTAATTAGTTTGCCAAAATGATTTTTTTTTTCTATGTCCTTAAAATGATTTTAACTAGGACTAATTGCTCGTTAATTTCTAGGAGCAACTACTTTAAGCGCTCAGATCCCATTAGACGTGTTATACAGTGAGTGTATTTTGAGTCATAATAAGTCATTTCAAATTTTGGCATTCATTACTCTTTTCTCTGTCAACATTAACTGAAGATTCAAATTGTTTAGTTGTCTTTCAGGGCTAACAGACGGAGAGGATGGCTGTGGTGGATCACATGACTTTAATTAATGTATTTCTTTAATGGTGGAGTCCTTTTAAGTGGCAATTCTTTGTCTTGGCTATCAGCCACGTGTATTTGTTCAATCATAAGTGTTCCATCTCTTCTAATCTTGTTAGTAAAAAATATGAACTTAATTATTGTAATTTTTAAGTTTGGTCTTCTTGTATCTTCTCGCATTACGTTTCTGGTAATGAATGTATTTAGGGTTGGCCTCTCATAAAAAAAATAATAATAATTATTGTAATTTCTAGTTTTAAGTACAAATGTACTTGGGTCACAAAATATTATTGACTTTGTGTCCATGAAAGAGCCATTAAATACACTTAGTTTCCCAGGTTGAAGGTTCATAGAAACATTATTGCGGGCTGCTATTCATATCCCATGGAATCCGCTTAAGCATATGGAAGTGGCTTGGTTAAACAAACCAAACCAAAACTATTTATTAGGGTTAGTTTTGTAATTTAATTCTTTAAACAGTTTCGGCTCGATTTTGGTTTTCATGTTATATAAAACCGACTCGATTTTTGTAACATTCCAATTTCTAAGATTCTTGTGTTTTACTGTGTTTGAGATGGCTTGAAATTATTTTGGAATTTTCCGTTAATTATTGAGGGATTTATTGAATTAATTGTAATTAATTATATTCATTAATTGGATTAATTGGCCTATTGTAATTTATCTCGCATGTTTTAGATGCAAGATTATTGATATTTTATTTGTGGTGATTTTCTATTAATTATCATGTATTTATTTGAGGACTTATTGGGGTTAATTTGAATTTCAAGTTTTTCTTTCTTGATTTATGCAATTATACATATGGTTGCTAATTTAGGGACTAACTTGGTAATTTATTGGATGAAAAGTATTAAATTATTTTGTGCTATTAATATACTAATTATTAATATAAAAATTATAATTATTGTCTTATAATTAAGCATATGAAATTTAGGGGTCTTCTTATGGATTGGTAGAGTACTTATGAAGTAGGGGTGCTTATCGAGCCATGGCGAGCCCTCCTAAACGGGCACGCGGCCCAGCGGGCGACCTAGGCCCGCGTCGAAGTAGGCCACCCATGCGCCGGCCCTCTAGGGCACGCGTGCCTGCCGTTGCAAGTCGGCCCGCCTCTAAAACCATTTTTTTGGCACTTTTACCCCCCCCCCCCCCAAACAGCTATATAACAGCCATATTAGAGGGGTATGATTGTAATTGACTGTTAAAGACCTTTTCTACCCTTCCAACTGTCAAATAACAATCATATTAGAGGGTAGAGGTGGTAAAAATCCACTTTTGGTTTTCTATAAATAGGCCTACCCTTTCCCACTCCAAACCACATATATTCTACAATCTCTTACTCTCTTCTACAATCTCTCTAGCCTATCAAGAAATAGTTGCTTTGCTTAAATTGTTTAAGCATCAAAATTAGAAATTGAACTCTGGAGGTTGAAGGCTTCAACTACAAAGTTCAAGCTTCATTCTAAAAAGGTATTCTTCTATTTAATTTTCTGATTTTAAAATTAGTATAAATATTATATATATATATATATATATATATATATATATATATATATATATATATATATATATATATATATATATATAAGTCTCTCCTTCTACCTTTCATATTATTTTAAAGCCTAGTGAAGATGTGCTCATACTATAGTGATGCAGTATTATTTATGCAAGTGATTATGTATTATTTGCAAAGTTGTACTTGTACTTGTAATAATTAATTAACTTATATTTTTTATCAAAATCTATCACAATATGCGTAAGACAATTTTGTGAATAATAAACATATTTTTCAGAATTTTTTGTGATTTTTTACTATGTTTTTCTAAATTTTCCTTGATTTTTTTTTAAAAATCATTTTTTAATACCCCAGGCCCAGCGGCGGCCCGCTAGCCAGGCAGGCCTGGCCCAGCACGACTCGCCAGCTGAGGCGCGCCGTGCCGGGCCAGGGGTATATACAAAACGGGCTGAGCGTGTCCCGGCTAGGGGTGGCAATCGGTCAAATATGGTACGGATCTGCTAAGATCCGAATCCGATCCGAAAAAAATTTACCGATATCCGAATTCGATCCGATATCCGATGGATCTTTAATACTTAAATCCGAATTCAATCCGATATCCGATCCTAAATCTGAATTCAAAACCGAAATCCGAATTTGATCAGAAATCCGAATTCGAACCTGTTTGAACATGAAACTTTAAAAAACAATTTATTAAAGTAAATTTAACTATAAATTTTAACACAAATCCAAGTGTCTAATGATCAAATGATGATTTAACCCTTTTAACTTATGGTTGAACCATGGTCTAGGCTAAGTTTATATATATTATAAGTATGTTTTCGATTTGGATACATGTATATCCAAATCCGAATCTGAAAAAATTCGGATCCGAAATTCAAGATCCGTATCCGAACCGTAGATCTAAATCCTATATCCGAATTCGATAATTTCGGATCGGATTCGGGTTGAATTCGAATATATATCCGACCCTTTGCCAGTCCTAGTCCTGGCCCGTTTAGCACCCCTTGCGAGGGGTGCCGGGGAGTACGACCGAGTGCACTTTTATTAATTATCATGCTCTACGACTTTAATGATTTACGCTTTTTGTTTCTTTCATTCTCACGCTGTTCTATTGCTTACGTATGGGTTTCCGGACATTTAGTCCGTGTAGCTTTAACCAGCCGAAATCATTTTGTCGGTTTTATTAATCCTTTTGTCCATTGTACCAAAAAAAAAAATTTAGTCCTTCTGTCCTGCCATTACCGGTACTTGAATTTGAGTATGGCTTAACTGTGTTTGATGCATGTACCCTAGAGCCACTTAAGTCTAAATAGTAAAGGTGATTGGGTAAATCAATGGTGATGCTGGTTGCAGTACAAGGTTCATATACCATTTTAATCAAGCAGTAATATAAGTTTAGCTTCACACTTAGTCCTCGAACAGTCAACAGAAACCTACCATATTCTTATTCTCTTAGGTGGCGTTTGGTGGACATTATAAAATCTGGATTTTGATTATAAACCTAGATTCTATAACCCAGATTATATTGCCTCGATTTTGAATTCTAAAATCCTATTTGGATAAGTTGAATTATGAACTCAGATTTTTAAACTAAAATCTGGAATCTTGTTTGGTTGACACCAATTATCCAAATTAAATTTGAAGTTTTTGTATTAAAAATTGCATAAAAAATTATATAATGTATATAGAAAAATTAAAATCTTAATTAAAATCATATATACTATTACATAATATGTATATTTTTACATAATATATAAATTTATATATATAATAATATGATTATATTATATTAAGCGTAATGTAATAATATTATTGTAACATTATATAATATAATATTATAATTTATATTATAATATTATTTATAATATAACAATAATATATTATAATATAAATTATATTATTATTTATGTTTTTATTACATAAATTTATGTTTATTATAATATTACAATAAATTTATCATAATATTATTATTTAATATTATATTAATATAATAATATTAATATATTATATAATATTATTATATTAAATATAATATACTAATATATTAATATATTTTAATAGATTAATATTATATGAATATATTAAATAGTAATTTATCATAATATTAAATTTAATATGAATATAGTATTATTAATATATATATATATATATATATATATATATATATATATATATATATATATATATATATTATTAATATATTAATATAATATGAAATATTAATATTATAATATTAAATATAATATACTAATATATATTAATATATTATAATACATTAATATTATATTAATATATTAAATAGTAAATATATTTTAGAATATTAAATTTATTATACTATTATAATATATTATTTTATAATACTCATAATGTTATTATTTATTATAATATGTTTTATATAATATGTTATACATAATCTCTAAAATCACAAATTTTGAACATTTAAGCATCAATGTCCATAATCCCCATAATCACCAAAAAAAGTACATTCTAATTATGGGCTTGATTATACAATTAGATAGTAGAATCCGGCCTTAAAATCCCAACCAAACATGCCTTTTGGATTATGGAATTGGATTTTACGAGAATCCAAATTCTATAATGCCCACCGAACACCCCCTTAGTTTCCTCTTCAGTGTTCTTCTTTCCCCTTAGTTTTGCTGGTGGTTTGGAGTAGAGTTTCTATAGCAGGGTGGAAGCTAATTTGAGATTGCCTATGAGTGTTTTGAGTGCTTGAGAGCTGTGTTGTGTGAGTTGCTCAGTTAAGAATGAAGTTGAAGCTTTGGTGTTTTGTAATCTGCACACAAAAATTTGTAAGCTCGTCTGTATATTTTTGTATTAGTTGTGACTATAATTTGATTTACTTATTAGTAGAAGGTAAATAGTTGTTTGATGTTTTATTTATGTTGTTAAAAATTCTGGTTTAGTTCAGATGCTTTGTTTAAGTGAGGCTAGCTAGTTGGGTATATGATTTGAGAATTTATGAAATTAAAATCATTTGATGGCCTCATTGGAAAAGTAAATATTCTTTTAGTTTCCTGTACATTTGAGGCAGGTAAGTAGTTAGTCCATGAGCATGCACATGTGATGTAGGTAACCATTTAACCATGAGGATGCATGCCATACTTTATCATGTACACAATATGAACTGTTATCCATATACAGTATGACCATATATGACATGTGTAATTGGTTGGTTCAAATGGCTTAGTCTGCGGGTAGTTGACTAAAGCTTTTGATTAGGTGTTTTATCACATGGCTTTGATTAAGTGGTTTATCAAGTGGCTGGGCCGCTGGGGCTTAATGGTTTATCACATGGCTGGACTAGGTTGGTCATTAAGTGACATGATCATGACTTTAAAAGTCTGATAAAGGTTTTACATAGCTTAATTTAGATGGCTTAACTTAAAGGCTTATAAATGGATTAACAAATGGCTTAGATGGTTATGGTTTGGGCTATATGGATTAAGAAATAAATTAATGAATAATTAGGAAATAAATTTAGAAAGGTAGTTAGGTGACCAATAAGTTTTATTAAAAGGCCTCTAGGAAAGTTTTAAATCTAAATGTTTTGCTTGACTATATTATTGCATGAGTCATTGTATGAAAAATAATTTTGGGAAAGTTATACGTGGTGTTATATGATTGTGTGAGTCATTTAATCCCATTTGTTCATCATAAATTAAGTTTTATCGATTATATGAGTATAGCAAGTTTCAAACAATGATGTTTATCCTTGTTATTAAATATTTCCTGTGAATTCCACTAGCATGATTCCTAAATTACATTTATATCTATAATATCTTATATTTGGAAAAATACGCATATTTGAGTAGTGTAGACACCCCAAATTGCACTACAAAATGAGAAAATAATGGAAAATATGTAATTGGGATTTGAAACAGATCAAAAATGCATAAAATTTCATCAATCATGCATTGCCCGTATTTTACTTACGCGCTGGTTGTGCCCGCAAATAATATAAGGGGATGCCATGCCCGTATTAACACTGCGGGCAGCACTTGCCAACAATGTATATACGGGGCATAGGGGTTTTTGTGCAAATTTTACTTTTTCGATTTTGGAGCCTTATCTGCACCCAAATATCTCTCTGAGAGATTCGAATTCTCTCATTTATCCCTTTGAAATCTCTTATTTATCCTATTTGGTCATGGATGGGCATTATCCTTATTTTCAATCCAATCTGGTGGATCATTGTATATCCCTTTGAACCAGCCTTACCCCTGGGTTTGCCTATAAATAGAGGAGCTCTCCTCAAGCAAAAGGCCACGAAAATTTGAAGTTCAAAGAGCTCCAAGAGAAGAGAGGAATCCCTACTGCTCTGCTTGCTCAATCCAGGTAAGTCCCTTTTCCCTTTTATTTTCTGTCTTCAATTCTAGAGATAATAGTATTTTTTCCATTGCTGTAGAATAAGGCCATCTTTTATTCTGTATTCCTAAACTTGTCTCTAAGTACCTCAAGAGTCTCTCTAGCCGTAAAACGTGAAGAGAGAGTTAGGGGAAAGGGGAACAGGTGGATCCCTAGAATAGAACCCCATATCTGTTTTTCTCCTTTTTTCTAGAATAAGGCCTTTGATTGTGTTTGTATCACCAAACCTATCTCTAAGTACCTCAATAATTCTCTCTAGCCGTAAAACGTGAAGAAAGAGTTAGGGGAAAAGAGAACAGGTGGATCCGTAAGGTAGACCCCATGTGCTCTAATCTGTGAGATGTGGCTGCTTTGGATATCCTGCTAATGTTTTAATGATCTAGTGATTGAATCTGAATGAATCCTATGAATCTGTGATGATTATGATGTTTATAGCATGAAATCCCATTTTTCTCATAAAATTGAGATTTTCACCACTTTTGCACCTACAGCACTGTTTTCGTGATTTTTGTGATATTAAGCTAAGATCCTAGATCTATCATGATCAGTATGATAGATCTGGATTCAGAGGCCTGAAAATAACTTCTAGGGTTTCATGATGTGGTTTTTGAGTCTTTTTTCATTATTGAGAGAAGACCCTACGGTCTAAGTTCTCCCCTTTTGATGTTCTTCATCAACGTGGGTATTTTTGGTTTTAATTTCTTGATTTAATGTGAAATTTGGGCTATATCTATGTCCTGGACTGTTCAAGTTCAATTCTGCAATATTTCATAAAAATCATATTTTTCTGGATTTCTAGAATTTAACTTTGTGAGACATGGAAAAATCACCGGGATGATTCCCCTCCGTCATCACATGGGCTCAACGTAAAATGGGAGAGTCGCCACCATTCAGATTTTGAGGTGTGAATGGACACCAAAAATTTTTAAAATAAATAAAAAAGAGCTAAAAGGCAAATACTAGAGTAAAAATAACTCTACTTGAAAATCAAATCCAAATATGGGTAAGAGGATTAGATTATGAACAGGGGAAGGTGTTTGGCATCCCCATTCACCCACACAAGGTGGTTGACAAGTGTTGTTCATGCTAAAAAAAATAAGAAAGCTTGCTAAAATCATTAAAAACCTTAAAAATGGATTAAACAAATATGTGATATTTTCACATGAGAAATCCAAATGAATTCCAGATCCTCTTTTATGTCAATATCACTTCTGAAATATCACCAATAGATAGAAATCAAAGCAAAAGTTGCATAAAACCAAATTGAGTCAAATCCGGAAAATTCGGTAAAAGCAAGAACCATTTGTCTTGAAATCATTCAAATTTAATTTAAATTGAATCAAACCAAATCCATTTGAAAGATTATGGTAAATAAGAGACTAATGCAAAATTCCAATTAAATCCGGTTGAAATCCTAGGAGTTGTGCTTCTTTTAAAAGTGCTGTTGAAGATAGTAAAAAGTAGCAAGTGGGCAACTTTGGAAAATCATCTAGAAACATCGGCTCCATAAAAATTCATGAAATTTGGTTTGAATGAAGTATGTATGGCCATTTTTCATATGAAACTAGCCTCATACAAAAATTCATTCAGATGTGCCTTGGGTGACCTCCCGAACAGGCCCCGAAGATCACAGATTTACCCAGAAAAGTGCTATTGAGCAGTTATAAATAAATCTATTACCCACGACACAAATGGAGTCAAAAAAATATGAAACCAACTGGATTTGAAACTAGACTTCCAAAGGAAAACAAGGAAACAAGAATCATTCAAATCGGATTTAAAACGAACACATGGCGCTCCGTCAAAGTGACAAGTTCCGTATTCAGACCTGAACTGACCTATCAACTTCGACAGAGAGGTACCAAAAATCCGCTTGATAAAAATTAATGAAATTTTTCAGACATAAACTAGACAGCCTCACCTTTCCCATGGCTCTAGAATCACTCCAAAATTCATCCGGACGATGAAGTTACGAGTGTCCGAAGTTGGGGTACAGTTGCTGTCATGTTAAGCCTTTTTTGAAGAAAATCAACTCAAACAGTGATAAAGTGTGTGGAATCCGTGCAAGACAAATCAAAACCATTTTGAAAAGATATTGAAGAACCTCTAGGAAGAAATGGGGCACAAGTTCGACTCACCATCCTCTAGAGGTCTTCAAGATTTGAAAATAAACTTGATTGAAATCGATAACAAACATTCCAGAATTGCTTAGGGCTATTTATTTTAGATCTACCACAATGACGGCGATAGATCCAAAATACAAGCCAAATCCGACAAAACAAGTGCTATGTGTGTATGTGTAAAAATCCATTCTTTAACAATATAATAACATATAGCATGCATTTAAATCAATCAAATGGGGTTCTAAAACAACCTAGGGTTCCGTTCCATTATCGTTTTCCTTAGTTCTCTCTCCCTGTTAAACACGGTTCTTCAAGATAATCTTGGGGTACTTTGAATATGAAACGGTTTTCATAAAATCAAAAGGCTTATTCCAACAAGGTTCTACTACTAGGATCAATCCCCAGTCTCGTTTCCCCTAGATCCCTGTGCGCACCCGATTTCGGTCGCACGACGAGGCGCACGCGTAACGACGCGTGCCTCGGGATTTTGTTTGGAGTCGCCACTGCCTGATGGGGTGCAGGCAGACACCTGGGTGCCTAAGTTCTTCTTCTAAGGCTTTTGGTCTGCGGCTTTGAGATTCTAAGTAGGGGCTCGGTTGCGGTCTGGGGAAGTCCGTAGACACCCCAGTCCACCCCGTCAAGTGACGGGTCCCATAGGTTTCCCTGGTTTGAGTCACTTTTGGTCTCTCACTCACCCGATTCCTATTCCAGCATGCAATTTTGATTAAGTCTGGCGGGACCGCCAAAGTGGTGTGGGTCCCTTTACTTGATTTTATCTTTTTAATTAAGATGATCTGGGCCTGGTGGGGTGGGCCCCGTTGGAAGGCCCACGGTATCCCTTGGGGGGCCAAGTGTGGCCCGCATGTTCCTTGGTGGGCCAAGTGTGGCCCTTTGGATTTTGGCTCACTTTGAATTGATTTTATTTTAGAGTTCAAGTTGGATTAGTTAAGTGGATTTCATGCCAAAAGTGGGCCGGGATTGCTTTGTGGGCCCTTGAGTGGGCCCCACAATTGGTTGCCAAGTGATTTTGATTTTATCTTTCTTATCTGTGCCAACACGGGCCAAGTACTGGGCTTGGGGCCCTTTACCTGGGCTTGGGCTTGAAAGCCCAAGGCTTCCTGACTTAGGGTTTGGAAACCCTAAGTTGGTCGGGTTCATGGGCTTAGTGGGCCCGATAGGCCCTACCCGTGGTCTCGGCCAAACCACATCCTACTTTAATCATGCATGGCCCAATTAGGGCTTGGGTGGGCCTCAATTGGTCTGGCCCACTCAAATCTCTTATTTATCTTATTTAAGCATGAATGGGTTGGTCGGGCTTGGTGGGCCCCGTTGGAAGGCCCACCGGAAATCAATTTGGACCGGGTTGGTCCATGGCCCATGTTGGGTTTCCGGGTGACCCGGGAACCCTATTGGTTCATTCGGTTCGGTTTGGAAATAAAGCCCACATTCAGCAATAATCACATAAGAAAATACACAAAATTGACACCCTATCAAGAAAAATTTGGCTCATTGTGCTGGGTCCAAGGGGAGGTACCCGGGGGCCCTGTGGGCGAAGCGAAGCGGAGCCCACGGGGTGGGGTACCTCCCTGTACCAAGGTACGAGTTGGATGCGCAGCGAACAAAGGGGTATGGGGTGCGGGGGGCGAAGCCCCCCGCGGTATGGTAAGGGGTATTTTTGGAATTTTCAAAAAAAAAAGACAATTCGGCCTGTTTTTAGGGGTATGCGCCGACCTCAGGCACTAGGCGCGAGGTAGGCGCGGGCCGGGCGGACCAAAACAGCGAAAAAACGCGTAAAAATGAGGTGGGCGCGAGCTAGGCGCCAGGTGGGCGCGAGCTCAGCGCACCCAAAAAAGGTGGGCGCGAGCTCGGCGCGAGGTGGGCGCGAGCTCGGCGCACCCAAAAAAAGGTGGGCGCGAGCTCGGCGCGAGGTGGGCGCGAGCTCGGCGCACCCAAAAAGGTGGGCGCGAGCTCGGCGCCAGGTGGGCGCGAGCTAGGCGCCAGGTGGGCGGACCCAAGCTAGCTGAGCGTGAGCTCAGCGGCAGACCCTGACTCTCTGTTTTTTTCTCCAAACTCCATTTCCGACTGTTTTTGAGCTCTGTAACTGGTTTCTGGGGATCCTTAGAACCCCAGCAGACCTCTGAACATGGTTGGAAATTAATCTAACCTAGCTTGTGAGGACCAAACCTCTTTGCAAATCTACCAATCCGAAACAAAAACACTAACAAAACATCTAACAACATCTAACAGAGCATGAATAAATGAAGAAAGGAACAGGGGGGCTTTATCAGGATACAGAAGATGCAAACATCAGGGAGAACATGCTCCCCCTCGAATCACACAATCACTGCTACTATACGAAATAACAGAAAAGAACAGATAGCAATAGACTTATTTATTTTGGAACAGGGGCCATTGAGAACATTACCTGGGTGTTTCAACACCTCTCCGAAGTGGTGAAGCCTCCTTGGAGCGCGCGAGCGGCCGCCGGAGCAACTTTCTTCTCACACCAAGAGCACGGCCTCCTTCGGATTTGACAAGGAAGAAGAGGAAAGGAGGGGACCTGTGTGTCTGTTCTTTCTCTTCAAAATCCCGAGCCCAAAAGAACAATCCGAACCCTCGAATCCTAAACCAGAGAAATGCCCGGCCAAAGAAAAATCTCCCACTAAAAATCCGAACCCTCCCCAAAATTTTCGAACCCCTTGAAATGAAACCTGCGCGGCTTTTATAGAAGAGGGAAATGGGGTGCCGCTCACCTTGGCGCCCAGCTCAAGGTGAGCGCATACCCCCTGCCACGTTCGCGCGAGCGACCGAATGATTAAAAAACCATTAATGCGGCCGCTCGTTTGGTCGGAAAATCCGAATTTTCGGATTTAGTCCCTGGTTATTTTCAATTTAATCCGATATTCTTGGATTTTCACAGATTTAGTCCCTAGGATATTTTGAATGTTTGGATATTTATGGATTTGATCCCCGAGATATTTTTCTGCGCAACTCGCCACGTGTGCAGCTTTTTGCCACGTGCACAGTTCGCCGGTTTTGCTGCTCGGGAACTTCGCCAGCTCATATTTTCTTCATCCGGGCTCCGATCTGGGCAAACTTAGTTTCATTAGAATCGTATCGGAGCCCTCCATCCCATGACCTAGGGGTAGGCCTCCGGATCGGATTTTAGCAGAAAGTCAACTTTTGGCTCCGCGCAAGTTTGACCGCCCGCAGAACCTTCATCCGGACCCCGATTCCCGCAAACTCAGTTGCGTTGGAACCGTGTCGAGATTCTCTATCCAATGATATGGGGCTAAGCCCTTGGCACTGAATTCGAGGAAAAGTCGACTTTCGGCTCTCCCTTAAGTTTGACTGCCCGCCGAACCTTCATCCGGACTCCGATTCCAGCAAACTCAGTTGCGTTAGACTCGTGTCGGGATTCTCTATCCATTGATATAAAGCAAGGTGGCCAAATATCACTTAATGAAAAAGTCAACTTTTTGTCCCCTCGGGGTTTGACTTTCTGCCAGGGTTTTCATTTTCAGTAATTCCGGGGGTGCAAAAATAAGGTGCTTACAATCCCACCTTCGCGTTTTACGGCTAGGGGGAGTCTCAAGGTACTTTGAGTAGGGGAAGGGTTTTCATACACATAGAAGAGGCCTTATTCTACAGAAAGGTAGAAGAAGAGATCTAGATCTAAAATGTAAAAACAGAAAAATAAAGAGAGATTTAAGGCTTACCTGGGCTTCTGGAAGCAAGACTGCAGCGGTTCCCCTCTTCACTCGGAGCTCTTTGATCTCCAACTTCTTGGCAAAAGTTCTTGGCAAGAATTAATGGTCATTTGCTTAAGGAGGAGCCTCCTATTTATAGGCAAAGGCTAGGGTTAGGGTTTGCATAATGGTAGACACAAAATGATGTCTAGAGTCCACCAACCTTAACCCTAAGGCTATTTCCGAGATTTCCACTCCTTTAATGAAGTATGATGGTAAAAAGTGAAAACTCTTGGAAAACCCTAATTTTGAGCAAAAAGCTTGTATCCAACATGTCAGGTCGAGTACAAGCAATTCTCTTTGTATCCGACATTATCTGTCGGATACAATAAAGATGTTTTGAGCTTTTATCTAAATTTTAACACAGGCAATACTTATTTACATGTAATATCGTTTAAGTAAATTTCGTCGTATTTTTTAATCTCCATTTACTTAAGATATTACATGTAAATAAGCAAACACCCCCCCCCCCCCCATTTGAATCCAGTAAAAATAGTTCCAGACCCAAATTCCAAGTGAATAAAAAGTCAACTTTCCAGTTCCAGGTTAAATTCCTGTTTTTCAAGTCCGGTAAAAAAATTCAACATGTTAAAACCAAGGTATTCGTCAAGATTTAAAATCTCAAAAAATTCTTTTATGCAATAACATGGCTAAAAACCTGATTACCGGGAAAAATTATCTTGAAATCTTGCTTTAAAAAATATTTCATTTTCTGGGGTCAAAAGTCAACAAAATTCAACTAGAAAAAGTTTGACTTTGCACAAAAGATTGAATTCGGGCCTTTTCCTTTACGGTTTTGGATTCAAATGGGTTAAGGATCTCAAATCCAATGCAAAGAATTGAAAATTCCAATAAAATATTTCTCTCCTTCAAGATTTATCAAAAATCATGCAATTTTGGGGTGTCTACAAACTTGAAGCCAGAATTTTGAAGTTTTCACTTTATTTTGGTTTTATTTGATTTTATCTCAATTTTATTTTAATCATCAAACCCTAGGAATGGTATGATCATATTTGAAAGTTCTGGATCAATCAGGCTATTTGTATGAAAAAACCATACACTTTTGTCTTTTTTTGTGATTTTTCATGATTTTTATAGCAAACCCTTTTTCCTTTATTTTAACATGAACAATGCCTGACAACCACTTTGTGTGGATGAATAGGGGTGCCTAACACCTTCCCCTGTTCATAACCTAATCCCCTTACCCATCTCTGGTTGTTTTTTTTAGAGGGTTATTTTTACCCTAAAATTGCCTTTTTGAGCTTATTTGATATTTTGGTGTCCATTCACACCTAAACATAATTGTGGCGACTCTATGTTTTTTACCAATCCCGTGTGATGATTAGGAAGTCATTGAATTGATTTTTCCCATGTCTTACAAGTAGGTTAACACACACTTGAATATTTCTAGTCTTGATTTGTGTATTTAGCACCCCAATTACATGTATTTATGCTCTGAGATAATTTGATTATCTATATGGGTTAGCACTTTACTTGTATGTAAAGTAGAGAAATGAATTTCACTATTTGATCTCAATGACATCCTTATTATGTTTTGAATATGGAATTATTGTGTGAATATTAAAAAGATAATTAAAACTTGAGTGTGTGAGGGCTCTTCAATATGAGAGTAGAGGAATTTGTACTGATTGTAGCAACAAAGCTAGTTGAGTTAAGGATTTCTCTCAGGATGTTTTCATTTGTTTTGTGATGACCCAATCGAAATGTGTGATTCCTCCTGGCAGTGTGAATAATGATTGGTATTTCCTAGTAGAATGGGACTTACCCGAAATTTTGTGTGTGTGTGGTGATCTTGTGATCCAGGAACTGTGCATCCCCAACCTAACTATCATATTGTAGTCCTAACTGATGGCTATAGTTGCGGCTAGACATTACTTTATTTAATCTTATGATATGATACGAATGGTTAACGGATTGATTTGGTTTTAAGTTATGAAGTGATTTCTACATTTCAGTTGACAATTATTATAAGTGTTCTAAACTTTATTGTGGTTTACGTTATTTAGAGAGGTACATGTTTCTCTCACTTGCACATGTTGATTTGTGATGTATCATGGTTTTGATTATATGATACATTGTTTATTTAAGTTATATAGATGATGACTTACTGGGATCTCAAATCTCATTTAGTTATGTGCAGATATTCCTATTGAGGAGCCTGGTGATGATATAGTGTGGTCCTGATTCTGTTTCCGCTTCTGATGATTGGTACTAATCAGATTGGGAGGAGGTGGACATCTAGTCTATACTCCGGGTATCAATGATGACGTTGTTGCTCTGAAATTGGGCCGGTGTAGACACGTGTCTGTGTTGATGATGTATCTCTACGCAGGCGTGCCAGTATCGTTTGATACAAATGATTTCGGGTCGAGCCCTGACCCCGGGCACCTGTTCTAAATCTAAACCGGGATCGGTTCAGTCGTACTGTAAGTCACCTGTAATAAAATCGGTCAGGCGATGTTATGAAGACTAGGGGTTCGGTCTTCGTTTAAGTTCTTGTAAGTGTTTGAAAGCGAAAGCAACTAATGGCACGCAAATCCTTTATTATAAAATCGGCCGACGGGCTAAAGCGACAAAATATAATCCTCAAAAAGGAAAAAAAAAGTAAAAAGAAAACTAACAGGGCTTGCAGGACCGGCCTGTCCTGGTCTTATAGCCGTAATCGGGTATAAGCACAAGAGGAAGGGGGCGGCTGCTAGCAAAGCCAATTCAGGGGGTTCACCTTGGATTGCTGCTTACCCGAAAATACACAAGTCACCTGGCGTGATCAGAGCGAGTCTCAGGACTGGCTGCTCGGGATTCTGTAAACACAGAACTACGAGTCAGGGGCGGCCTCAACTTACTCTCCGGTGGCAGGATTCTGGTGTTAATCGGAGTAAAGAGGGGTCTAAGATGTCACTGCGACTGGAAGCAGTGAGAGAGGTCCTAGTTTATCCTTCTGGCTACAGTGTAGGAGATGGGATAAAGATCACGGATGATCAAAATAATATAATAACCGGTTGCGGTTGGATGGATTCTGTCCTCGATTTCTTCGAAGTTATGCCTTTTATAGCCGATCCTTGACGGTTGCTCAACGTCCCACTGTTGCACAATCTTCATGGCGGTTAGCCGTCTTCAGTCTTCTGCTACTGAAAGATAACCGGTCGGCCACAATTTTCGAACGACTGATACCACGATCTTCTAATAGTTGTGGTTTTGTCGTGTTTGGCTTGCGTGGTTTTAACTGTACTCTTGGTTTATGCGCATGCTGACGTGGCCTGTCCACTTGTACAAAGCCTATGTGTGTTGACACCATGGCCTAAGTAAGCCACATAGGTGCCACGTGGCCTTCTCTTATTCTTTGGTTCGTATAGGGTGTAAACAGACGTCTTTTGGATTTTGTTTATTTTTAGTCAAAGTATGTATTTTATGAGATTCCCGGGTTATGGGAATTCACAATATAGTTAGTATTATGTTTTGTACTTCTGCAAGATGAAATCTGATTTTGATCTATGGATTTTTATAATGCGTACTCTGATAGATTTTGAGAATGATTTATCTGTGGTATCAGGTGGATATGTATGTCTCGGATGAATGGATTTGGCTTTTGTTGTCTTAATCTTTGATTAAGCCTAGATTTACTTATCACCCGACATACCAATTCTAATAATTCTTTGGTTTAGTCCATAAAATACTGAAATTGAACTGGTGTATGTCACAATTTCGGTTTGATTTAGGTCTTAAGTTCAAACCAAACCAAGCTGAACCGATTATAGAGATGCACCTATTTAAATCCGCTACAAAATTTAAATCAAAAGTGAGGTGACAATGACATGATGGCCATATGATCTTTATTTATTTATTTATTTGGTAAATTTGGATTAGTAAGAGAGTTGATATTTCATTCAAGAGATGGTAAGTTTTCAATTTTTTCTACAGTTATTATTCAAAAAAAAATCTAAATTTTTTTCATGGTTCATTTATTTGGTAATGACTCAATGCTTCGTCAATACACCATTTTTTTTTTTTTTTTTTTTTTTGTGTATTGCGGGGTTTGGGGCGTTACAAAATGGTATCAAATTAAGCTGAACCTCAATAGGAAATTATGGGACCTAATGTTGCTATGCATTTGGGCAAGCTCAAGTTAATGGGCTCGTAAACTACTGCATGGGGACGTGTAGCTATTAAGGTGATGGATTATGATATCCTCGAATTCTATAGAGGAGACAATGAAGATCAATATATGTAAGCTTGTGACTCCCCCAGGAAATGAGGCTTTTTGAGTTAAAACCTATGGACGAAATCGTGAGGTTGAATAGATCAAAACGGATAATATCGTTGGTGGTGATATTGGAGCACTACATTAACATTCACATACTTTTTAGGTTATTTTTCCTCTATACATGTACCGATCTTTGATCCCAAACTCAAGGGCACCTCGGTGGCAAAATTTGTAACACATTCTTCCGTTTTATCACTTTCACGTAAAACTAAATTATACTTTCTACTTTTTCAATGAAAATGGGAAAGGAAAACGCTTAGAACCTAACACCAACGGGACTACCAAAAAAAAAAACCTAACACCAACGGGATTCACGTGGGATTCAATCATGAGAGGCGGAGAGATCTGACATCACAGATGCTGGCGTATCTTTTTTTTTTTTTTAGTAGGAGAGGCTTTTTTTTTTTTGGTAGGAGAGGCTGGCATACCTTTTTTACGTAACGAGCATTAATTAGGTTTGGAATGGAATCTATGTATTGGTTAATTTTAACAATTTATTAGAGAAGCATCGAACTTAATTATCAAAGTTTTAAGTGCATAAAAATATTGAAATAGTGTTCAAATAATTCCATGCATACTGAAATTACACTAATTAGGCTAATAGTGTGCATAATAAATAGTAAATAAAGATGGATATCTTAAATATCTATATTATATATAAAGCCAACTGTTCGTTTTCTGACTGACATTCTGTATCTAAAATGCCTCCAAAATTTTTTTAAATTTACATGTTTTTACCACCACACATCAGCACCTTTAAATAACTAATTAGTAAGTGTTTTTCTAAGTAGGCCTCACATAAAATATTTTCAAATGGTTTGGCTCTTGCTTTTAAAGTGTTTTTTCTAAGTGGGGCCCATATAAAACATTTAGAAATTGTGAAAAACAATAATCGTGGGATACTCCGCGTGAAAGCAACCTACTTCAAAAACAGAAGCTACTAGGTTTCTTTCTTTGTTTCTAATTTACCATGTATTCCCCTGGTATAACCAAATGAAATCATATCCTTCTCCTATGATCAACTCTGCCAAAAACTAATTCTATTGTAGATTTTTTATATGATTAGCCACCACCTAACGAATCCTCCAAAAAGAACCTGGATTATATGGTGAAAAATTCGCCACAGCACTTCAAATTAAAGTTACTTTATAACCCATTCAGAGCCAAATGGGGCAAGGCAAGGTAGCTAGGTTAGACCCAACCTTAACATTTATTCTAAAACAATTTTTAAAGCAAAAGAGATTGCTCTTTTTGTTGGCAAATTCACTTAAGACACATAAGTTTTCAAGATAAAATGTAAAACATACATAAACATGTGCTATTGCATGAGGGGGAAAAGCCATAATCTAACCCAACCTAATTCGGGGATTACCAATCTGATACTTGCGTTCTGTTCCTCCGTTATGTGCGTACAATTATTGGAGGATCGATGTGGACATGGTGTAAAAAGCAATATAAAGAAAAAACCACCAAACGTATTTGATGAAACGTCGCTCTGAATAGTACGATGATTGTTGTCTCAATTATTGATGGAAGAGCTAGGCATGGCTTCACTATTCTTAGTTACCTACAAAAAAAAAAAAAAAAGGAAAATTGATTTTTAGCGATACTTTCAAACATAATTCAAATTCAGTCAGTTAATTCTTGAAAATAAAAAATCAATGATACTTTTTTAAAATAATTAAAAATCAATGTTATTTTACTATTCATAAAAACTTTCTTCTCAGCATGCTCTCAAAAGACTTTGAAAACCTTTTTACTCATACAGTACAAATGAGGTTTGTAAGTCTTTTTAGGGTATTTTTGAAAAAAATTCTTCATGAATAGTAAAATGACATTAAATCCCAATTATTAAAAAAAGTATTATTATTTCTTAATTTTTAAGAATTAACCGATTAAATCTGAATAACAAGACATCTGTCTTCTTCTATATGTTTGTTTGTCGTAAAAAAACAATTTTCCCAAAAAACCAATTTTCACTAAAAACCAATTTTCCCAAAAAAAATTTTACTAAAAACAATTTTCCCAAAAAAACAAGACATCTGCCTTCTTCTATATGTTTGTTTGTCGCAGTTGCTGCATCCTCCAAAGCTACTTTTTGAGACACCATCAACTCAACCAACGTAGGACGATTTAAAGTTAAAAAATTTGTTGGTATTACGGTGAAGGGTTTGTATATATTATCACATAAATGTTTACACACCACTCATTATTGGACCAGCAGATATTAAACGAAGGGTTCTCGTAGATTTTAAGTCTTATTTTTAAAAAGTCACCAAGAAAGATGATATTGGTATTAAGTTATAATTTTTCAAAATAATTAGGATTCAGACGTATAACTCTTAGTAATTAAACAATAGTGATGCTTTTAATGAATAATTAAGAAAGAGTGCATTCAATGGTTAAAAATAAAGGAAAATTGGTTTTTAGTGACACTTTTTCAAAATAATTCAGATTCAGTCCACTAACTCTTGAAAATTGATAATTAGTAATACTGTTTTAAAATAATTTGGAATTAGTGTCCTGTTCATAAAGGCTTTCTTCCAATAATGCCCTCAAAAACCTTGAAAATCTTTTCACTCATTTAGGTATAAGTGAGGTTTGCATGTCTTTTTTAGGGTATTTTTGGAAGAAATTATGCATGAATAGTAAAATGACACTAGCTCCCACTTCTTTTAAAAAGTATCACTAATTCTCAATTTTCAAGAATTAGCCAATTGAATCTGAATTATTTTGAAAAAGTAACACTAAAAAACAATTTTCCCTAAAAAATACCTGATTTATAAAGGGGAAATTAGTTTTTAGTTTTATTTTTCAAAATAATTCAGCTTCAATCGACCAATTCTTGATAATTAATGTTTAGTGATACTTTTTAAAATAATTAAGAATCAATATCATTAAAAATTGAGAGTTTGTCCTGAATATCCTATTAAAAGACTTTGAAAACCTTTTCACTCCTTTTGTTACCAAGAATTAGGCGAATTATTTTAAAAAAATATTATTAAAAACCATTTTGCCATCTATAAACCTTGTGTTACTTGGTTTGTTACTTGCGAGGTTTGCAAGTATTTTAAAAAAATTATCATTATTTCTTAGTTTGCAATAATTTGATGACTGAATCTAAATTCTTTTTAAAAAGCATCACTTAAAACCAATTTTCCTTTCTTATCTGCCATTCTCAGTACAACCGTTTGACGGTCCAGTCGTTCGATATAACGGTGTTGACGTTCAATAACACCTTTGTAAGATAAACTCAACTCAGTCAACGTCGATCCTTACACAGAACGATGGATACCGTCTTCTTCACTGTCTTTGTTGCATCTCTTGCAGCAACTCTCCTCTTCTTCCTGGTTAGTAAGATCAGACATAACAAGTCCTTAAACCTTCCTCCTGGAAGCTTTGGATGGCCTCTCCTCGGCGAAACTCTCGATTACATTCGAATGGCTGGAAACATCATGGACGACAGTTTCGTGAGAACAAGAATGGAGAAATACGACACCAGGGTCTTCAAGACTTCATTGTTCGGTGGTCCAGCTGCTTTCTTTTGTGGATCTGCCGGCAATAAATTTATATTCTCTAACGAGAACAAGTTGGTGACCGTTTGGAGGCCTGGTTCGGTGCGTAAGATAGTGGGACCAAGCTTCGTAGACAAGGTTGGTGACGAAGGAAAGAGGAGTCGTCGCATGATCATGAACTTCTTTAGTCCAGAGACTCTGCAACGATACATAGCAACAATAGACATGGTAACACAAAACCTACTGGAGAAAAATTGGCAAGGCCAGGAGGTGGTGCAGGCCTACCCATCCATTAAGAAGTTTACGTTTGATGTGTCTTGTCGTTTACTCTTGGGCATTGATGATCCTAAAAAGATGTCAAAGCTTTTTGATCAGTTAGACATCATCATCAGTGGGATCCTATCGTTGCCTGTCAACTTCCCTGGAACAAAATTATATGGTGCAGTAAGAACAGCAGAAGCTGTAAGGGCTGAGATTAAAGAGATGATTAAAGATAAGCAAGTAGCATTGGAGAAGAAGACTGCATCGCCATTAACGTCGACCCAGGACTTGCTGTCACATTTTCTTGTGCACCCAGATGAGACTGGGCAGTTCATGCCAAAATCCGAGATAGCAAATAACTTACTGGCACTACTCGTTGGAAACCATGACACAACTAGCTCTGCCATTACCATGCTAATGAAGTATCTCGCGGAGTTACCTCAAGTCTATGAAGAAGTCTTCAAAGGTTAGTAGTACTGTACATACCCTTCACCACCATGAACAAGAAATGAATTGTAATATAACATCTTTTCATGTGTAACGACAGAGCAAATGGACATTGCGAAGGCCAAAGGACCTGGGGAGTCCTTAAACTGGGAGGACATAAAGAAGATGAAATATTCTGGGAATGTAATTTCAGAACTGATGAGAGTTTATATACCAATATCCGGTGGATTCAGGGAGGCCATTGTTGACTTCAAGTCTTCAACTATGCTGGTTACACCATTCCCAAAGGCTGGAAGGAACATGAACTGATCAATTAATTGAATTAAGATATCTATCTATTACATTAAGGGAAACGGCTTCGGGCTGACGTGGCCGCCTCGGGCAGCCTCGCCCGCCCGAGCCTTTTTGCCCTTTTAAAAAACCGTCCGAGCCTTTTTCTCCTTTTAAAAAAACATATTTTAAAGCCTTGCCCTGCTGTGCCCTGCTGCGCTGACAAAAGCCTCGCCCTGCCGCATTGACAAAAGCAAGGCCTCGTTTTTTGAAAAAAAATTTCGGCCGATCAAGCGTCTTTTAAAGAGCGCCTTCTAAAGGAAGCATTACCACAAAAAAAAAAAAAAAAGGTCTGCTAAAGAGGTAAAGTTCTTTTCTATATTAAAGTGCCAAGTGACGACAAAAAAGGAAAAAGTTTATAGCAAGCCTATGTCATAGCAAGCCTATATCATAGCAAGTTTATAACAAGCCTATATCATAGCAAAGCCTCTTTTGAGGCTTTTTCAAACAGATCTGTCGTTAACTGTGCCCTACTAAAATATTTAGAATTTCAGAAACGCGTTTTACAAAAGCCACAGCCAAAGCAAAATTTCAGCCTAACATTTCAAAATTTCAGCCTGACATTTCCAACCATCAATTCAGGAAGGCCTGACAATTCTAAATATTTTGACAAAATTTCAGCCTGACACTGCAAACAGTCACTGCAAAATTTAAACAGAGACCTGAGGCTTCTCCTAAAGCCTGAGAACGGAGGTTTCAGGTCAATTTTGGTCCTGACACCTTTAATATATTATTTTAATTTTGTTATATTATATTATTTTACAGAGACTTTGGAGCCTCACACCTCAATTTTATTATATTATTTTAATAAGAAAATTTCAACTTTGAGACTTGGCGACCTAGAGAAAATTTCAGACCTGCCACCACTGCTTTGGAGACCTGACATCGGTCTCTCTTTCCCTCCGTGGTTCTCTTCTCCAGCAAGCTTCGTCTGTCTCTCTCGACCAGTCTTCCTTCTCGAGCAATCTTCCGCCGACCATCAACACGTGGAAGGGAAGACGGAAGAGGAGAGTTCCTTCTCCAGAAGCTTCCACCTGCATAGACGACCATCCTCCTCTCTCTCTCTCAATCCCTTCTTCCCCACTATGCGTGGAGAGTTCCTTCTCCAGAAGCTTCCACCTGCATAGACGACCATCCTCCTCTCTCTCTCTCAATCCCTTCTTCCCCACTATGCGTCACCCCACCACCCTCTAATCTGAGGGTTTTACTTGAAGAAAGCTCTGGAACGCTCCCGAGCCCTCTCAAATTTGTTCTTCTTTGTAGTAGGTAGCAGTTCCGAGCCTCTATACTTTTTTTTGCCCCCTTTGAGATCGGTCGAGAACGCTCCTGAAGCCCTCACTGTCTCCCCCTTTTCAGAACGATCAAGAAAACCCTAGCCATTCCACGCTTCCTCTCTGCTGTTCTTCTCAACGGCGACTCCGTTTCTTCTTGGATCCGACGACCCGCCCATCGGAAGATCCGGCGGCCATTATCGTCATAAGGAACGATCTGCTATTGTCGTTTTGACCAAAAGGGAAGGCGTTTCGTTCTCCGCAATAACCAATGGTGTGACCACTAATACAAGCAAAGTTAGCGTTTCAAATTCCACCTCCAACAACAAAGGACCAGGTACTAAATCGGGGTTTCGATTTATCTACTCTATCTATTTCGCTGAAGTTATTTGTTCTTCGGGGATTTCTCTATTCGTTCTCGCCTGTTGTGACAATGACAGACAGATGGAATCGACAATCTTCTGTGTATCCATCTACTGGCATGTCAAAACAGAATTTGCTAAGTTATTGTTTCTCTTTTTTGAGTTCGATACTCTAGAACCTAGCATAGATTTATCACAGAGCACTCACTAGGGGATCCCATTTTCATTATCATTTAATCTGTTTAAATGTGGTTGTTTTAGGTAGGGGAATCGTTGTAGCTGCATTGAGATCGGTGATTTGCTTGATTACTTAAGGTTTGGATTCAACAAGTAACTGACAATACCCACCATCTATTTCATTTTGCCAGATGATTCCGATAATAGATTGTTTTTCTTATGTTTTCTTAATTAAGTTTCATTTTTTATTTTTTTGGAATTTAATCAGGCAGACGGACTTCGTGGATATCAGTTGATTTTGCAATCGATGGAGATCAATCGAATCAGAATGAAACGAACTCTATTTCATTTATGCTCAGTACCCTGAGAAGATGTACGATTTGGGAGTAAAGAAGTAAGCCATCTTATAATAAATAAATATAATTTTTTTTCTACTGGCTCTTTCTTATTGATCTTCTTAGTTCACAGAGGTCTTTCGTTAGATGTTTTGCTTTTCAAATATGCAAAGCTATTTGTTCAATGTGCCGTGTATTTGTTGATGGAGGTTGATTAGGCACTCTATACTCATATTTACTGTCAAAATTTATTTATTGCAGTGTAGGATTTTAATTGGGGCCACTCTTGAATTGATCATTTTATAGAAGACAATAAATGGAGTTTGTTGACTTTGCAGAAAAGAAACAAACTGTGACTTTCAAATCTCATATGATTTTAATTCTTAAAATTTATTTTATGCTTTTTATCTTTGCTACTGTTATTATTATTATTTTTTTGTTATAGTTCATGACTGTTGTGATATCTATGTTTCTGTGTTAAAAGAAAAAGTGAATAAAAGTACGGGTTAGGTGCATTGCCAATCCACCCTTTCACCCTTCCCAGGAGCCTGCATCAGCAGGATTGACATCATGTTATGGGATGAGATGGATTAAAAACTTCTCAACATATCCATTTATTGTAGACCATGTAATTAGGAAAACGAAGTGTAGAATATAGATCATGTTCTATTGGTCCATTCTTTTTGTTGATGGTGAAGGGTTTGCAGGTCAAATTTTTTTGGCTCATAGGACATGATGGAGATCACCTGTTAGCAAGTAAATGATCCCCAACATAGGCACTAAGTTTAAGCATTAGAAAAATTCATATTCTTCTAGGGAAAAGGTGAAATGGATTTTATCCCAATTGCTGTCAGCAATAACATTGAGAGCCCCTATGTTTCAAAATTTTTACGATTGTAAAGAATTATTGTTGACAGAAAATTGAATTTATGCTTTTTTTTTTTGGTATAGTTCTTGATTAAGAGCCTCTTTGGTAACTCCTCAGGAAATCCTGTTGGTTAGTCCATTTATTGGTGTTTTTTAGAAGGTTTTGTCCTTCTTGCTCTTGACTAATTATTATAAAAATAGATATAAATTTATATCAAACAAAGTTGGTACCATCTATCTACAACACTGCAGTAGACATACTTCGGAATTTTTTTTTCTGAATATTATATAATGAGAATATTTTTGGTCTTTTTCTTACACATGTGCTTTACTGTGTGTTCACAACAGGTAATCTTACTAATGACATGGATTACTTGGAGAATTATGGCTACCAAATGATAGAAATATAGAATTAGTAGACAACTCTTCAGTCAAGAGTCTGGTACAACTCCTCACTAATTTCTTACTGAATTAATTAGTATAATTCCTCCCAAGTTTTCAGTTTTGATTGATGATATTTGGATTATACATTTTATTTTCTGCAGGTAAATAGGCAGCAAAACAAATTTACGAGCAATGGAAATGGTTTGTAACCTCGATTGTTTATCTTTTATATCCGCATCCACTTTGAGTTCTCTTTTTCTATCTTTTTTAAACACTTTGCAGGTGTTGTTCGGTATAAATCATGTGCAGTTTTTATTAGATTTGCTGGAGGAAATATGTGATGATTTGATTGGGCTTAATTAGTTTTTTTATTTTCTTTAGATCTTAATATTTTATGTATTAGGTTATGGTTTGAATTGCCAATATTGCTCTTTGTAATCGTGTTCGTGAATGCAATGTGGGTTATTTGCTCCAAGTGGGGAATGGTCACTTTTTTCATTATTAGTTCTTTTGCTTGACATTGAAAATAAGAGTGTATTTGAATAATTTAAAATTTTTGTATTTATTGTTTTGTTGTCTTAAAATTTCAAATAAAACAAATGAATTTTTATATGAATTTGTTTGTATCAAAACGATGACAAATGAGTCTCCTTTTTTTTTTTTTAAAGGATTTACATTTTTCACTATCTTATCTATAATCATATATATATATTTACAGGTAAAAAGAAGCTTTGAAATTTTATTGATATTTTTTTATGAAAGAGGAAAAAACATACATCAAATACTTTTTACTTTTTTTTTTTTTATAAAAAGAAAGTATTTTTTAGGTGCACAATTAGAGAACTAAAAGATAAAATTAAGAAGTGTAATTTTCAATGGTAACTTCTCTTTTAGAAAAGACATTTCTAAAAATTCATAAAATTCTATAGATGGGAGATGATATTTTAATAAATGGTTTTAGATTAAAAAATATTTTTATAACCATTATCATATTAGAATTTTTTTCTTTATGAAAGTATTTATATGTTTAATGCTTTAAACAAAACATTATTGATCATGATAATGATGTTTGCTAGAAGACACTTGGAGAAGTGATCATATTGAACCTTAGGGGTACCAATAAAAAAAAATTATTGATCATGATGAATTTTATAATCCAGTTATCATAATTATTGACCATGACAGTACTACGAGCATAAAAAATAATTACTGATCAAATTTCGTTTAATATGAGATTATTTTAGATCATGATAAGCAAAAAATAATATGATCCTGATCATAATCATTAAGAGACGAAAATTACACTTCTAATGCGATCATATTAGAAGTCTCTTGGTCTCTATGCTTATGTCATTTACAATTTCATAAATTTGATGTTTGTAAATTTGTCCTATAGAGTATTTTTATTGGTTTAATCTGATGTTTGCAATAATACCCTTATGCCTACAGCTTCTTATTTCTTCCAAAATAAGTTGCACTTTTCTTAACGTACCAGACAAGAATCCTTATCGAGTCTTATGTTCACTTGATTCTCTTTGCAGATAATTCTCTGGTGGTGTTAGATAGTTTTGTAATTAAACTATTGCTACTTGCGGCAAGGTTCTTGCTATATGGCCCTCTGTTGAAGTTGTAATTCTACCTTTGTCTGACTCATAAGTTCAAGGCATTTGTGCATTTTGAATTGTTCTATTTCCCCTTAACCTCAAGTAAGCCTCCTTTCTAATTTCTTTTCTTTGGAGTTCTGCTTTTTGTATTATATTTATCCAAATGATTTTCTGAAACCATTAAATCATTGATCCAATATTAGAAATCCTCACTAAATGTTTGTAGGAATGCTAGGCTAAGGTTGTATCTCCTCATTTTAGGATTGTTCGGAATTTAAAACTTCTGTAATAAGTAGCAATTGTCACATGAACTTCGAAACATGTAGGTATCAATATGAAGAGAAACCTAAGTTCACCCATAATTAGCAAGTAATTTTTTCCTATACGTTAGTCTTTAATGATACCGCATGGATTAAGCAATTTTTTTTTCCCATTTTAAGCCTTCATGGTCCAAACCCTGTTGTTTCCCTAGGCTTCAGGCAACCATCTTCTGACGTGGATTTACTGAAGCCTACAAGTTAGGCTATTAAAGCTACTCTTTAAGGATTCATAGATGGGCATGAGTCTATGGCCTCACTCTGATATGTCGATCATAAACTTTAAGTAGAATCTTCTTTTTGCAAGTTATACAACACTGATAGGATTGGGACAGGAAGATAGGCCAGCATAGACCTTAGATGCTTTCTTCAAAATTTTAATCATGATTGGTCATTTCTTGCAAACAATCACAATGTTTTCTTGGATTCTTCTTCTATTGAAGCTTCAAACTTCAGTGACAGTGGCTTAGGGTGCTTATCTCTGTTTGCAATTTAAAAACATTTGTCTGTAGCATGTGTTGAATATATGTCTACATTTAACTCTTCTTCTTCCAACCACCAACTCCTCCTTTTCTGTTTTAGAACTGCTGAATTGCATCAAGACCAGATGCGGCGGCAACATTTTGTTATTACACTTATCTTCAGCAATCTTAGTCAATTAGTTTTTAACAAAACAGTCGGCTAGAAATGATGTGCGAATATAGATTTTGTATGGAATGTAGTGTGCATACTTTTTTGGATCCTTTTTTCAGTCCATTGATTACTTATAACCTTATGCAATCTTTTTTCAAAATGTTTATGTACTTGCCACATAGCCCTCCACAGCAAAATCAGCAAAATTTTATATTTTTATTCATTTTCCACTTGACAAGTTAAGTTACCCCATCACTCAGTGAAAGGCATCAAACAATCTTTTGGTGGGCCAGACAATTTGGTACTTTTTGTCCGACTTGAATATAAGATGTTATCATACACGTGTAAGCTATTGCAGTTTTTGCACAGATTTTTAAACAGTTCATCTTTTTTAAATTCTCTCACTCCAAATTTATTATCAAATCGTCTGGACCGAGGGCCAAAGTCATCTCTAACAATTAAATAATCATATTATTATATACCTGTAATATTATTATCTAATATAATAATTAGTATATTTTTAAAATGAGAAATACTGGATGGGAAAAGCAAAAAACGAAAGTTACTTTATACATTTAAAATAAAATTTCTGGTTTTTTTCTTTTCTTCACAAAGGCAAATAGCTCAAGCCCTTAAAAAAGGATTAATAATAACTTAAAAACTTTACAATATATTGAACTCTACGTATTTCCTAATATGTATAAAATTTTTTCTTAAACTATCTAAACATATTTCCCGTGCGTAGCACGAGTTCCAATGCTAGTATATATTAAGCGAAGCGGGGGTGGCTGCTGACGTGTCACCCCCGCGTCGCTTCGGAGGCTCGGGACAGCCTCGGGTAGGTTCGGACTTCGAACCTGCCGCAATTTTTGAACTTTTTTTCGGTTTTTAAAAATAATTTAAATTTAGTCATTTACTTTTTATAATAATTCCAAATAAGGTATAAAGAAAAACAATTATCTACTCATTTAGGTTTTATTTTTAAAGTAATTTAGATTTAATCATTTAATAATAATAAAAAAAACCGGCCGCAACTTTTGACTTTTTACTCTTCGGCTTTTAAAGTACTTTAGGTTTAGTTGTTTAATTTTCATAATAATTCCAAATCAGGTATAATTAAAACAATTATTTAATCCTTCCGGTTTTCAAATTTAAAGTAATTTAGATTTAATCATTTGATTAAAAAAAAAAAAGAAAAGAGAAAAAGCTATTCTGGAGTTTGAGAACCCTTTTGAATCGTCCCTCTCCGCCTTCTCTTTATCAGATAGTCTCTCTACTGTCGAGGGGATTCGAGAACCCTCCTGAATCATCCCTCTCTGCTTTCTCTTTCTAACAATCCCTCAGTCCTGTTCACCCTCCCCTTCCCTCCCTTTCTCTTCTCTCTCCCATTGAAAACCCTAAATCAAATCGATCCCTCCCCTTCTCCTTTTCTTTCCTCCCACTCTCATCTCTTCTCTCTCATCAACCCCTCCAGTTTTGGTTGCTCAACCTGATTCTTTGAAAACCCAAATCAATGTCCCTCGCAAAACCTCGAAGGATCAGCACGTGAACGTGAGCGGCTGTGGCCATACATTATAAAATCTCATTCTTTATTTGTCTGTAGATTCATGCTTTTAATTTTTTTTAATTTGCAACTGATTATGGTTTTTTCAAACCTACTGCCCATGCAACGCACGAACTACATTACTATAAAAACAAAGTTACAAATTAGAATAGATGAAATTTCAATTGATGCCTTTTTTATATATCTTTTGATTAAGAGCATTTTTGACAATTCCTCAGGAAACTCTGATGGTTATTCCCTTTATTGGTGTTTTCTAGAAGACTTTCTACTTCTTGCTTTTGTATTCTTTGTTCTTTTCCCTCATTTCTTTTATCCATTTAATCTTCTTTTTAAATATAAATATTTAAAACTGTTTGATGATATTTGGATTATGCATTTTGTTTTGAATAGAAAACATTTTGTAACCTCGATGGTTTATCTTTTGTATGTGCATCCATTTTAAGTTCTCTTTTTTGTTTTGTTTTGATTTTTTTTTTAATAAACCCTTTGCAGGTATTGTTCAGTATAACTATACATTATAAAATTTCATTCTTTGTTTGTCTACAAATTCTTGCTTTAAAATTTTTTAATTTGCAACTGATTCTGTTATATGTTGTTAATATATTAACTTTCAAGACTTCCACCAAAAAAAAATATTAACTTCAAGACAATATATAGAATAATTTATTTTTTAATAATTTTTTTGATCCTATTTGCCCGTGCAATGCACGTGCCAGAACGCTAGTCTATATATTAAGGGAAAGGGGGTGGCGATTGACGTGTCACCCCCCAGTTGCTTTGGAGGCTCGGGACAGCCTTGCGTGCTTCGGCGTTCCCGAGCCTCGCAAAAAATCAGAAAAAAAGCGGCCGTAATCTTTTATTTTCGTTTAAAACGACAAAAATAATTCACATTCAGTGTTTAAGTTTTTTTGTAATTTCAAATCAGGCATATCTTCTTATAAAACGACAATACTTGCCGCAATTGTTGACTTTTCCGTTTTTCAAAATAATTTAGATTTAGTGATTTAAGCTTTTATATTTCTAGATCAGGTATAACCAATTCGTAACTTTTGATTTTTTTTTTCTTCGGTTTAAAACGACAAACATAATTCACATTCAATGTTTAATTTTTCTGTAATTGCAAAACAGGCATAACTTCTTCAAGAGTCACAGCAATTTTTGACCCTTCAGTTTTTGAAAATAATTTAAATTTAGTCATTTAAGTTTTTATATTTCCAGATCAAGTATAAACAATTCTTTACTCCCCTCACTTTCTCTCTCTCGATCCTCTCTCTCTCTCTCTCCGTTTTCTTGCAGCCTTGGGGCTCTTCTCGAGTGTTCCAGCCTCTCCGTTTTCTTGCAATCCAAGGCTCTTCTCGACTGTTCCAGAACCCCTCTTCTTTATTCCTCTCGGTTTCTCTCTCTCTCTCTCTCTCTCTCTCTCTCTCTCTCTCTCTCTCTCTCTCTCTCTCTCTCTCTCTCTCTCTCTCCGTTTTCTTGCAGCCTCTAGGCTCTTCTCGAGTGTTAAAGCCTCTTTGTTTTCTTGCAGCCCAAAGCTCTTCTTGACTGTTCAAGAACCCCTCTTTGTTCTCTTACATAAAACAAATGGGTTGAGAGCAATGGTTGGACTGAATATAAGGATATCAGCTGAATCGGTTGCATCAGTTTTAACTCCCTACTTTCTTCAAGTGCAATTTTTATTCTTTTTCTGTTGATTCAGCGGTAATAGTTCCAGTTACTGTTCTAATGGTCGATCAAGTTCTTAGCTTTCAATTCAATTTCAGAGCTTATTTCCATATGCCGTTCTTTATTTTTTTTTGTTTATTTTATTTTTTCTTCTCATTTTTTAATGTTTTTACGTTGTTCTGTATTTGGATTTTACCTTCTATGCAAGTGGGGTTGATTGATAAAAAAAATTTCATCCTATTATTAGGTCTTTTAGAGAAATTGGTTCATTTGGTGTTAATAATGTATTTGTCTGAATCTTCATTCCCTATATTTCATGATATATTAATGAGATTGACCCTCCTGATACCATGTGAACTCGAGGTTATCAGTCCTTCCTAGGAAGTTTGACCTAATTTTGATTCTTTTTGACAAAATGGGGCATGACCTACTTTCGTCTATCTTCCCTTCAACTAAAGATAATATACATGTGGTGTCATGCATTCTTAGAGTACTGTCTCTGACTCAAGCTTGAATTCTCAGATAATTTTTTCTTCTTTGTTTCGTGCCAAATAGGTCTTATAATATTTTATCTAAATGTTATCCACCATCAAATAATTAATTGTGATTTGAGCATTGAATTCGCTCAAACAAATTCGAAATAGTTACCTGCTTAAAGCTTAAGCATAAAAATTTTCCATAATGTGATCGGTTACTTCTTTTTTTTCCTTTTATAATGTGCAGAAGGATGTTGTGAGATCGCAGCACATCCTGATGTTCCAGTGGCAAAAAGCAGCCATGAGCCAGTGAAGGTAGAAATTTTTACATCTAAATGCCTGTACTCCAATATTAATTATTTACACCCATTTATTTGATTCATACGTTCTATTAACTGATAGCAGACATCTTTTTTATTCATACGTTCTATTACAAGTTTTTCTCTATCTTATTTTTTCAAACAAATACAGTAAGTTATGTTAAAGAAGTAAAATGCCAACATTGTGCTCTTTTGACATTGTACGCTTTGATCCTACAAAATGTCTCGATCTTATTTGGTCTTTGAAGGAGAAAGTTTCATGTCGCTAAATTCAGTTTGTAATGTACTCTACAGATCTCTAGCCTTGGTAAGTCTATCCGAATACACAAAGCATGAGTGAACCTCTCTTCTATATCATCTGAAACAGCTATTTTTGAAGAATTTAAAACCACCCCTATGACTTGACGTATTGCTTCCTAGCATATACCACAAAATTCAAAGTTTATAATTTATGAAATTATGAGATCTTTTAATAAACAACATTTTTAATGCTTAGTAGTAGTCACATATCTTTTGGTTTTACTTTATTATTATTCTATTTCATTTTCGTTTCAGGACCTCACAACTGTTTCATGGAGCTTGCAATGTTTTTATAAGAAGGGAATTCTTAGATCCACTCACACTTTTGAAGTTTCCTGTACATAGTACATACTACTAATGCATGTATTTATATATCAATTTTCACGTTCATGTATATGTTGTGTTAATATATTAACTTTCATGACTTCCAAGATAATATATAAAATAATTTATTCTTTAATAATTTTTTTGAACCTATTTGCCCGTGCAACGCACGGGCAGAATGCTAGTATATATAATGCAAACATTACCTCACAACTTTGTTAATTTTCTTGAACAGGTAATGTGGAACAATTCGCTCCACATTGAACCGACGATCTTCCCAAATCCAAAGGAGTTTGATCCATCGCGGTTTGAAGGGGAGGGACCCATGCCCTACACTTACGTTCCCTTTGGAGGGGGCCCTAGAGTGTGTGTAGGCAAAGATTATGCTAGACTAGAGATCCTTGTTTTTCTACACAACGTGATAAAGCGGTTCAAGTGGGAACCGCTTTACCCCGACGAGAAGCTTCAGATCGATCTCATGCCTGTCCCAGCAAAAGGGCTTCCAATTCGTCTTCGACCTCACCAATCTTAAGCTTCAAATTAACTTTCAAGGTATGGTATACTCTTTAATTTGTGTTCATTTATCTTGGTTTCTCAGTGAACCAGTTTACATGGTTTGATTTATGTTGTCAAGAGTATTTAGTTGCCAAAATGATTTCTAAGTCCTTAAAATGTCTTAAGGGAGCCAGTTTTTTTTTACTCCTTAAAATGACTTATTGACTTTCAAAGGAGCTACAATGGTGATTAATGTTAAATTTTTTATTCTTTGAAGTTAATCGAGGTAATTTCGATTACGAGGGCTTAACCGAGGTTCCTCGATTAATTGTGCATTTCGATTTTGATTTTTTGGATTAATCGATAGAAAGTGCAATCAAACGAAAAGAACGATGCATCTTAGTGCTCAAATCTAGGGTTGCTTATCGGGTCAGGCCGGCATGGACACGGAACAGCCCAGTACACTTAAAGTGTACCCATGCCGGCCCGGCATAGCCCGTGATCGGCATGACCCAACACCTATTAACGAGTCATGCCATGCCTGAGGTACCAGGCACTGGGCTTATCAAGGCACGACCCGCCAGGCACGATGGCCAACTTGTCATGGCCTGTGAAGCACGCAAGTGACACAGCACGCTTTAAGCGTGCCATACCATGCCAGCCCACGTGCTAACCTACGGGCTTGAATTAAAAAGAATGGGGTTTTTTTGCCTTTTGTAGGTTTTTTTTACAATTTTGGAGAAAATTGTATCACAATATATGTAAGAAATGTTTGTAAATAATAAATATATTTGTTTAGAATTTTCTGTTTTCTATTTAATTTTTTCATTTTTTTGAATTTTTTAATAAATTTATGATGCTGCAGCACGCTAGCCCGTGTGCCACAGCCTGGCACGACACAGCCTAATCTTAGCCGTGCCACGGGCTGGGCCTTACCTGCAATTTTGGGTTATGGGTCAGGCACGGGCTAAACGTGCCCATGCAGTATCGAGCCAACCTATAATCAACCTACTCATATCCCATTAAACGTGGTGGTGAATGTATTGTCAATCATGATAATTGCTTTCTGATGGCAAAATTGTTTTCCAGTTTCTTTTCCTTTGGCATTGTGTGTTTCAGGGCTAACAGACTGGGAGGAGGATTAAGGGTGGAGCACACATGACTTTAATGTACTGTATTTCTTGAATGTTTAGCCTAATGGTGGAGCCCTTCAAAGTTCTCTTTTTCCCTTATAAGGTTCATCCTTTGTCTTGGCTATTTGCCACGTGTACTTGTCCAATAAGTGTGCCCTCTCTTCTAATGTTGTTGGCAACGAATATGTATTTGTTGTACTTTCTAATGCTAAGAACAAAGCTATGTCACAACTACTTGGAGTAGGTTTGTATGATTTTCGAGGTTGAAGACTCAGAGAAACATTATTGTGACAATCAGGCTACTATTCATGTCCTTCTAGTGGAATAAACCCCGATTAGGGATGGCAACGGTTCGGTTGAAACCGAATCAAACCAAATCTATTAGGGTTGGTTTTGGGTTCTTAATAATTAGTTTCGATTCCGTTTTGGTTTTTAACTCAAAAAACCAATGTAATTTTTGTTCGGTTATGATTTAAAGGTCAAACCAAAACGAAACCGAATTGACTATATATAATATGTATAAGATTTTGGTCAAATATTGCTAGGGGATGACATATCCCTTCTAGCATTGAATGGTCTTGAATAGATACTGAAACAAAAAAACTTCACTTTATTTTTTTCTTTTTTATTGCACTGTGGAATGAATTCTTTTGATACAGGTTTTCATTAACGCGTCACTGTGTATACACACTAAAACAATAAAATTTTAATCTATCTAAGCTTCCAAAAAAGGTGAAACCGTTTGATTACGGTTTTAAGAATATGTAAGTTAAACGGTTTTGATTTTAAAGTTATTAAACCGTAGTGGTTACGGTTCGGTTATAGTTTGCATTGTAAACATGTCGGTTCGGTTTTGGTTTTCTGCAAAACCGAACAGTTGCCATCTCTAACCCCGATTACGTATATGGAAGTGGATTTTCTTTATCTTCTGTACTAACAGAGATGCACACGTAGAGAGAGAGAGAGAGAGCAGTTTTGTAACTACCTAGGTTTTGAACGAAGAGGTAAAGTTATGACTCTTGAAACTCTATTTTAGTGAAAACTTAATATTGTATGAGTTTTTTGGGGAAGTCGTGCATAAAACTTGACTTGCTTCCCAAGAGGCCTTCTCGCATTAAATATAGTATATATCTATAAAACTAAGAGTACACGTGTCGAACAAACACGTCTATGTGTAATTGAAAATATAATAATAATCAACATATAGTATAAATATGATATGATGTATACATCAGGTTTGGTTCGGATAAATTGAGCCTTCAACCCAAAACTGAACTAAACTCATTCGATTTAGTATATTTAGAACCAAAATCGAACCAAATATTTTGAAATCTTAAACTCAACTAAACCAAAGTTGGTTTGAATTCGGTTTTAACCGGACCGAGTTGCACCCTTAGGTTTTTAAACTAAAACCGAGTTATAAGCATGTTATATAAAACCTAGCTCGAACCGATCCAAAGTCACTTTGGGTCGGTTTTCGGGTGTTTAACCAAAGCTGCACCCTACTTGCCAATTGCCATAATCTCATCGTGTCGAATATTAAACCAACTCGACCAGAGAGTACAAAGAAGCATTTCAAAACATTCAAGATGCGCGGGAAGAAGATGTCGCTCGAAGAGTACATGAATTTCTGCGAAAGCCTTGACGGAAACGCCCTTACCGTCAACTATCTCCATCATGTTTGTTCTTCGCCTTAGCCTTCTTGAATCTGTAACTTGCTGAATCATTTTCTTGTTCAAAGTTGATCTTGATTTGGTACATCGTAGATCTTATGAATCTTGTGTGTGTGTGTGTGTGTATTTTATATCTGGAATGATTACTCTGTCAAATGACAAATCAATCTCATCGTTCTGTTGTAAAATTTGTCCGATTTACTTCTCTGATCGGTTTCAAGAAGATTTTACTAATCAAGACGGCCTGTTCTCTGTGAAAGTTCTGTTCATTTAACTTCCGACCGATTTCAAGAATTGGAACTGTTATATTTTCCTCGTTTTCCTTTCATTTTATGAAATTCATTTAAATCTCGATCCTCTTTTTTTTTTCTCTCCTTGACTTCTTTCTGTTCTTTTGAGATCTGTCTCAATTCACTCAACTTTTTGTTTGATTTCCGCTTTTTGAAGCCTGAATGATTTCTTCTGCGAATTGAACAGATCATCTTCATGCACGGATTCTCAAAAGTGCACGGAGCTCCCAAGGTGAAATTATGTGCCTATCTCTCTGATCACTTCACTTCAATTTTCTCGTTCTTTCATCTCCTTTCTGTGAAGGACCCGAAGTGTAATCTATTGTTGTTCTGTCTCTGGATTATACAGTCCGTTCTTATCGACGCGGTGAGAACACTCGATCTGATGGTCCCATTTCGATCGACTCTGAAAGACAACATCAGTTCCAATGCTTTCCTTACGGTTCAAGAAATAATGGAACACATCTCCACGCTGCAGTGGCACGAATGCTCTGTTAGGTCGATCCAAACCATAAGTTCCGGTAATGAGAACTTAACAACTGAAGATCTATTCATCTCGACTTTCCGTGCAAATGCTACGAATCCGAAAGCGAATGGGAAGAGAAAATCTAGAAAAGATGGCACCCTAGCTCCCTCTGCACAATCTAGTGGAAACGCCGGAAACTTAAAACCTAAGAGGGACAGAACATCCGTGCTGGCAGATACTCCTCTTGCTGCTCGTGCTTCTGCTGCACCTTCTTCTTCTGGATCGTGTTTGACGTTTAATCGAGAAAACGGAGAATGGCATTGTTAGGGTCGTTCCAAATATTCAAAGGGAAAAAGCTTTTCATTTGATTTTTCTCTTTTTTTGTGTTCTTCCGTTTTCTTCTTTCTGTTCGTGCTTCTGCTGCACGTTTCTTCTGCGGAGTAAGAAGTACCCGCTTACTCATTTGGTACATAAGATGTTTTTTTTTTTTTTAAACCCTTACAATTTACGAAGTTGTTTAGGTAAATTGAAAGTTTGCACTTACTAGAACCTTTTAAATGTCCAATTTTTCCCTTACATGAGGACAAATTATTAAGGGAAAATTATGAAAAGTATCTTTGAAAAGTCAAATGTTAAAAAATGTGCAACTTTTCCCATGTAATTGAGTTTTAGTCCGAATCATGTAGCTTGACTAATCACATAATTTACCATCAAAATCATTTACACTTTTCAAAGTTCAAAAATTGCCCTTCGATTAATCAAAATTTTCGTACGATTAATCGAAATCGAATGAATGTTGAATTAGGCTTTAATCATGTGTCAATGAATTTTGACTAATCACCTTTTGATTAATCGGAAAACAACGATCTAAGATTCCAGTTAATTGAAATTTCAAATCATTGAAGGATTCATGTTAGATCTTCAAAGATATTAGACGAATCATCGAGGAATACACGTATGATCTTTGTGGGATTCATACAATATTAGATTGACCATCATGGAAATAAGCATGTTCATCGTAGGAAACAAGTTTAATAATCCACGGATACACGTTAGTTCATCATAAATCTTCGATAATCATCGCGACTTTTCAATTAATCGAAAACACCACGCGATTAATCAACAAATCTCAATGTTGATTATTCGATTGATATAATTGAACATTTTGTTGATTAATCACAAAATTTACAATTAATCGAACTATAGTGATTTCGAACTTAAATACAATCGAACTATAGTGATTTCGAACTGAAATACAACTACACGGGAAAAATTACACATTTTTTAACATTTGACTTTTCAAAGCAAATTTTCGTAAATACTTGGAAAAAGGCTGTTCTTTCAATGATTTTCCCAATTATGAATCTCCTTTTAAAATTGTCTCTTCAGTTAAATATATATGTTAGAAGGACAAAATGACAATTATTCGTGCAATGAATTTATAAGCATAAAGAGTTCCGACTGGTAAAAATTCAAATTAAAATCATCACTCTGTGATAGGGTCTTAAACGTTGCAACCAAAAAGAAATCGGGAAGCAAGTGATAATTTTGAGCCCAGAAAAGAGGCCTTCTACCATCGGCCTTTTGGATTGGTACCGTGTCAAAAGACTCAAAACAACTCTCTCCATGTTCTTTTTTTCGGTACGATTCATACTTAAAACTACGCGTGACCCCAAAGGAGGAAGGTCCTTTGGAGGGATCAACAAATGAACATTCAAACAGGCGAACTTTCATATAACCATACAAATTTTTAAACCAGTATTCCAAGAACGGAGAACAATTTAATAGCTGTTAAAAGGAGCTTGGGAAAGATTGATCCTTTAATGGTTCCCGGCCTCATCTTTCCTAACTTTTTCCCCCTCCTCACTTCAAGGTAACAGCAAATTTTCAGTAAATTACATCAAGAAAAACCCAAAAAAAAGGGGAGGGAAGAAATGTTGGTCTGCGAGAATAAACTACGACAACGCGGTCATGCACCACTTGCATATAGACGTGTCCACTCTTTTGCTGCAAGGTTTCAAGAAGAGACCAGTTAAAAAGAGAAACATGCATTTTTCGTTTCAGATAACCTACAATTTATGCTGGAGTAAGTTTAATAGATATATTTAATCTCTTCACAACATGAGTATAATCAACACTTCCGTTGGAATTATGATTGCTGTAAAATTTTATGCAACTCAAATTCATTGCGCACCTGTTTCAACAGCTTCAGCCTCATTGGTCTTCCAATGCTTAGCAATGTTATCGGAAAGCGGATCATCGGGGTTAGGGGCACTCAGAAGTGCTTGAATACTGAAATAAAGAACAAACAAAAGACAATCAATACCAGTTATCCTATTGCTTAAATTCACATGGACTGGAAAATAGCTGTTACGCTATTCAAAGTGAATTATGTTCTCTTCTCCTCAAGGGCAATGAGGGCGTTAATCTTTTCTGTATGGAAGTTGATTACTGATTTTCAAGAGAAAACTTGTTAAAAAACTGGTTCATTAAAAACTCATTACACTTCTAACCTCAGCAATACTGTTCGGATCTGGAGAGCTGGACTCCATTTGTCTTTGAGAATATCAAGACATATCCTTCCGAGCTGCACAAGAAAATAGTCATATTATTTATCAGAAAAAGATGCAAGTTCTTAAGACCAAACGAATCAAGGAAAGGAACAAGCAAGCTCTGCTTACCTTGTCGATGTTAGGATGGTATATTTTGGTGAGAAAACGAACCTGTTAAAAGGAAATAAACATGTTCATGAACATTAGAACACAATTAGAATCAACTGTTGGCCTTCCAGGTTATGAACTCTAACCATGTTTGTACAAGGCAATCACCTAGTTTGGTCTTTAGGTAGAATTTCGGCTTTTTGTGAATAATGTTCAGTATTTTTAGCTAAACACAAGCCAGAAAATTAAAATTGGCCAGCCAAGCGCCTCACTTCTTATCAGTAATTAACTTCCATATGTTAGCTTTGACTGTCAATATGTTAGCTTGTATTTCTTTGGTGCATCGATAATCACAAACACAGACATGGAATGGAAGAGAGAACCCAGTAATATTGCCACTGATAACCTTTCACATAGAAAGCAAATACTCGGGAAAACTCTCACGAATATAAGGATTAAGAGAGGGAAAACTGTTCAAATGCCACCCACATTTTCAATTTACTTCAAAAAAAAACAATAAATAATAAATTTATAAACCCAAAACTTGCAACAGAGAGAAAAGCCTATGTTCTCAGCTTAATTTTGGCAGAAAATGGGAGCATAGAAGCAAGGCACACCAACCGAGACATGGAATCTAATATGTGGTTTCCCAGAATGATCAACAGGAGATTAGAACACAAATACAGTTCATTAGAACTATATCAGCACCTCAAAATAGAGCCACATTGAATCAGCAGAAAAGCCTATGTTCTCAGCTTAGTGTCCTTTTTGTGATCAGCAGCTTCCAGCAGGAAACTGAAACCCACTCTTAAACTCTTACTTGTCCCCCGTTTTTTAGGAACCAAACCCATAATAATCCCCTCTAAGGACTCTGATTCCCAACCTTAGCATGAGAGTTTAAGCCTTCATCTATATGTGTAGCACCAAATCAACTATAATTTATTCTTTGATGGCCTAACATTGAAATACATGCTGGCCCAACTTGCCAAGAAGAAAGGAGTACAAGGCTCCCAAATAAATCTCAACCTCAACATAACCAACATCTTCGTCGATAATTCCTTAAGCTTCAGTCAAGGCCCAAGATGCCTGACTAGTTAATTTGAGGACCAGCAAACACTTTATAGAGCATATCTTCTTACTCGTGACACTCACTAAAATGCTAGTTTTTCTTATAAATTATTACAGATATTATCTTAACAAGTATGTAAATTAAATTATAAATTAATAATACCGTTACATAAACTTGCCACCAAGATAGTAATAGCCAGGTCTAATGCCTAGGATCACTTAGACAGTTCAATAACTATGGTCGCATTTTAAATCTCAAGGGATAGAATTAATATACCATATATGTTGAATTTAACTACCATTTATACATGAAATATATCAATATCATACATACTATAGTTAACGCCTGCTTTCGTGTATTATACAGATGTATAGATTGTAGAAAGTAACATGATCATAACAAGAAATATAAATGTTACCATAAAGTTAGCTTGCCTTACCAAATGGTAAAACTACTCAAAAGGAAAAAAATGTATTATAGAGAAAATGCACATAATTTCCCTATCCAAATTTATTAAGAAAAAAGATAGAACAGACATGAAGAACGTAGGAAACTTTTCCAAATTAACATGTTATAAATAGAGCACAAGTATGAAATAAGCGACATACAGAAATAGCTTACCAAAAAACACTAGAATTCTAAAAATATTTAAGTTCTTGTTTGCAATCCTAACTACAGAATGTACCAACGATAAGAACCTACTGGTTAAAACATATAAAATAAAATAGATTCTTGATTTTCAAGAAAGAATCTAACTACCTTTGGAGCCGCCATTGGATATTCTTCAGGCAAAAATAATTCCAACTTGAAAACACCTCCTGTTCAGAACCGGACAGAAAACTGCCATCAGATAAAAACTTGAAGAAGCAAGAAGCAAGATAAGGGTAAAACATGGTAGAAAGGAAACATGCGTCAAACGCAATGAAAAGCCTACTCCAAAATATATCTTTAGTCAGTTTAGATCTCACTCAAGTTTGTCTAGGGTTCTCTAGCATAACTCGTCTCATGTAACAGGAAATGTTTGTATCATTTCATTAGTCATGTCCATGGATCAAATACATCTCAGATTTGCAATGGAAGCTTGTGGTTCCACTCTCAATACCAAAGGAGATTATTTTCTATCATTTTGTTAATAATAAAATACTCTCATGTTTCATGGTCTATATCCTGTGGATGATCTTTAACATTTGAAAAAAGTACAACAAAATATTGTCATGCAATAGACTAAACCTTAGCAACCATTCTTCTTCAAACCATATTAACAACTTGTGATTAAGAATACTAATATTAAGCATGATGAACCAACAACATGCATTGTTCAAGGATAAATTATCAAAAAACACCACCCTCTACTAAATATTTGACCTTGAGCCTTGGCACTACATAGGTTCAACCGTGGAGATCTTTCTTCATCTCCTGAATGACTCTCTCTCAAAGTTATGAATAGCAGGTGTCCTTCAGTTTTGTAGAAACATCACATGTAGGCTGCTCCAATACTTTGCAAAATACGGTTTGCATTTACCCATTTCATGCCACTCCACTCACCCTAAATTTCAGTCAACGTTAGTATAATTCTTGTTGACATCTGGAATTACCATGGATATTTCACTAGCTAGAAGGTTCTTGGGTATCATTATTTGTCCCTCCTTTCCACTAAAAATATAAATTTTTGATAATTGCAGTCTTTTCCGGACTAGATTGCATCTCACACAACAATTAAGACAATTTCAACAACAATGATTTTAGTGACAAATCTGACTCACCATTAATACTTGACCAGGAAGGGTATCAATTAACTACCAACCAAATGAATAGGAACTACGGAATTCGTTTGAAAGAAGTAAAAGGGACATTGTACCTCCTAAGGTTAACTATGAAAAAATGTAATCTAGACAATAATGCAACATGTAACTGAAATCATCTTATGAAAACCACCCACTCTTTTCGTGTATTTATAACAACATGCTTTGAAAACTCAAATGTTAAAAAACATGCAACTTTTCCCATTTAATTGTGTTTCAGTCCGAAATCACTGTTTATTTATAAATAATTGCCCTTCAATTAATCGTACAAAAGTACGATTAATCGAAATCGAATGAACGTAGGAACGTCGAATCGAGCTTAATCTTGCATTCAACCCAGACATTAACGTTCGTGCAAAATAGCATGCGTAGACCACGCGTCCATGAATTTCGATCAATCGAAGACCTTTCGATTAATACCAAAACAATTTGAAATTTCGATTAATCGAAATTTCAAATCATTGAAGGATAAAAGTTAGACCTTCAAGGATATCAGACGAACAATCGACAGATACAAGTATGATCTTCGTGAGATACATACAACATAAATGTAGGAAATTAGGTTGACCATCATAGAAACAAGCAAGATCATCGTAGGATACAAGTAAAATCTTCAAAAGATACAAGTTTAATAATCCACGGATACACATTAGTTCATTGTGAATCTTCGTTAATCGTCACGACTTTTTCGATCAATTGTAAATACCACTTGATTAATCAACAAAATTTCAATATTGATTGTTCAAATGGTTTAATTGAACATTCTATCGATTAATCGTAAAGTATGCGATTAATCGAGCTACAGTGATTTCGGACTAAAATGTAATTACATGGGAAAAGTTTAAATTTTTGAACATTTGACTTTTCAAAGCATGTTTTTATAAATACATGGGAAAAGTGGGTGGTTTTCATAATTTTCGCTAAAACATTCTCAAAAGAGTGCAACATATTGTCAAGCATCTTGCCAAAATATTTTCAAAGCCTTGCAACATCCTTTTCACGTGATAGTTTGTCTTGATATGGTAATGATTGTGTCCTTGCATTATTGGAAGTGTAAAGTTTATATGATCAGGCATCTTGCCAAAAGAAAGGCAACACAAAAGCAATTCACCACATGAAAAGGTTTAGCGTGTGACACAAGGACATGGGCTCTTGAGTTCCTCCATATTTCACCTCATATTCGAAAGTATGATGGCTCCTGTCACTCCTCCACAAAACAAATAAAAAGGTGGAAATGTATGATAACAACAAAAATCACGCACTATGGATCCCTAATTTTTCAGCAACTAAGGGCACAAATATTTCCAAGCATGGGTCATGCCATTCCACATCCACCCAATGGGACCACATTACCACTATAAAGGAACAATGAAAGTGATCAACCAACTCTACCAACAAAGAGAGCCTTTTGACAAAACTAGTCCACTTCTATAAATAAACAACCACCAAGATATTATTTAAGGCAGCTGCACACAAAAAGACCACCAACCTTGATGGCACCAAAATTTCCCAAGGAATAAGAGTAGATAAATTAAAACAAACATGCAACGTGCTTGAAAGCAAGGTTTTCAATGTCAGTCTCAACAGCATTTCAGTATGGCCCTATCGCGCCATTTCGTTGGAATTTCTTCGACACGCCACTCAGGCCACTGCATTTTGTATACTGCTATGCCAAAAAATTCCAAAAGATCTAAAAAAATGAAAAATTAGAGAATACAAGGCACGGAGAGCAAAGTATGCACGACTCCGTATGCCTCTACATCCCTCCTTTTTTTCTCTCTCCCTCTCTCTCTCTCTCTAAGCTCTCCTTTCTCATTTCCCCTCCCTCCCTCCCTTTTCCACCCCACCTTTTTCTTTTTTTAATACTTTCTCTCACCTCTCCCATTTCTTTTTCTGCCTATTATCACAGATAGAATAAGAGGAGAAACTCCGTGACAAGTAAGCCCAAGGTTTAAAAACTCAATATCAGGAATAAGTGTTGTATCGGCCAATACTACCAGAAAAACCCTGAATATCAGGCCGATACTCAATATTGCCTCAAGCCGATACCGAGTCGTATCGGCCAATACTTCTCAGTATCGGCTGATACTTAAAACCTTGGGTAACCTCCCCCTCCTCCTTTCTCTCCCCTTCTCATCTCGCTACCCCACTCTGTTTGTCTCCTATCCTTTGTTTACTTTCATATTTTTTCCAACACATCTCTCTCTCTCTCTCTCTCCTGCTTTCCTTCTCTCTCTCACTTCCTCACTTTACCTTCTTTTTCCTTTAACAAAATCCACGGCACACCTCACATGCCATGCAGAATCTAGTGATTTTGACCACACCTCAATCGCTCACTAATGGGCAGCACATGACACAAGTTTCCCCTATGCCACCCAATTCTTTAAAAAAGTGGAGGTCCACTGAAACCACTTGGTTTCAGTGATGCCCTCCACCTACACCGACAAAATTTTGACGGCATGGGTGAAATTTCACTCAAACGCAAAGCATGCTCAAAAAGCAACACACGCACAACCTAAACAGGAAGTAAGAAGTATTCAAAGATCAAGCTAGGGAATCTGTACAACTTTACAAGCCACTGATCTAATGGCCTAAGGATGTGTTTGGTAGGACAGAATCAAAAGCAAATGCACTTCCCATTGAAATTTGTGTGTTGGTTCATCGAAAAATGTAGGCTCATCAAAAAGTAATTTTCCAAAAAGAACCCTATTTTCCGCTAAAATTCCCCTAATGTTGTCCTCTCAAAATAAAGGGAAAAAATGGAAAGGAAATGAAAGTACTACCTCGCCTTCCTTCCCATTGTTTTCCACAGAACCATACATAGCCAAAAGGACAATCTCTTCACTTCACACCACCCACCCCACTTCTTGATACATACAAGTAACCAGTCTCCATCCCCCACCAAAACTCTATAACACTAACAAAACTTAAAATTTGGATTGATGATGGCATTCTATACACAAACTTCATACGATACGTTCACAAAATTGTTGCACAAATCCCAAGTTCTATTTCAATAACTAAAAATTTATTACAATCAAACGAAAGATAGCAAGTATAAATAAGGCACAAAAAGTGCCCAAAATATAAAAGAATCAATCTGAAAGAGGCAAACTAAACCCAGAAAATGAAAGAAAGAAAGAAAGAAAAAAAAAAGTAACTATTTGTCCACCTAAAAGTCTCAGCAAAATATATGAACAAATCATCAACAACCATAATCGCTCATAGCACCCATTATAACCAACCTATTTAGAATGCGGTGACTAGCTGCCCTACAAATTCAAAGAAATGATTTATTCATTTGGAATGAGATGAAGAGAACCAGCATGACAGCATCAATGAACCTCCATGAACCAATTGATCCACCTCTCTCACACTTAAAAATCAAAGATATACCCTTCCACAATCAAGTAAATATAGTCTTTTTGCTTCCATAAGGTCAAGTAGGCAAAGATCATCTTAGCTCTAATTGCTGTCCCAACACCAATTAACCTGAGAACAAAGACAAAAGATCTTCCTTGATTAATTTGATAAAGGTGTCCAGGTAACCAAAACCCAGCTGTCCACCTCAATCACACTCCAAATCTTTCATCCTGAACCCTAGGGGAAATCTGTAAATTCATTAAGAACCAAAACCAATGTGCAACCATGAATTTGATCTTCTCAACTAACAAAACAAAAGAGGGTTTATCAGGAAAAAAAAATATTTCTATTGTTCCTTTTTCCCCAAGAAACCCTAGAGCAGTAATCGAAAAACCTCCTGAAACATAAACTTTCCATTGCTCCCAAATCCGTCAGAGACCACTAAGTAATAAATCTCTCAAATCTTCCAAACATAAGGCACTACCCATCTACAATCCATCTGCCTAAGTATGCACCACGATATGAATGAAAAGTGGACCAGTTGGTTGCACCTCTTTCATACACATGACACAAACATTAGGGAGGAAAACCAAGAACTTATACTTCTTTGAACATAGATAATGATTTTTAGGATAATCAACCAAACAGAAGCCTTTATTCTAGGAGGTGAAGGAACTAACCAAACATTCAGACAAGGGAAGACTGACTCAGTACTTCAGCTGTGCAAAGAAATCAGGAAAAGGATTTGGAAGATACCTCTCACTAAGGGACAAAAATTTTCATCCCTACATTATGAGTCCAGAAAAACATTGCTCAAAAAATCCGTTAAGGAGAATCCATTTAACATCAACTAGGGCAGAAGACTTAACAAGGACCATATTAACTACTAACATATTTTTAACAAGATCGGTAATATTAGCACAAATATCTGATCTGAGGAGAGTCTCTCCACACCATACAGCTTTCCAAAAGCAAGCTGAGCTACCATCACTTTTACCAACCTTGAATCAGCTCAAAAATGCACTTCAAGAGATTCAGGGATAATCTTTATCATACCAGTTTAAAAATCATTTATTGTTATACATGCCATATCTTTTTTTAATGACTGCATGTGAATGATTTCCCCGCCCATTATAAACAACCACAGCCACTTACCCAAGAGTAAAAAATTTCTACCAACCACAGTTCCCATTTAATGACCACCTGACACCTTCCCACTAATGTGCTACAACTTGACCAAATGGTCCTTCTTCAGACCATTCCTTTCCCAAAATTTACAAAAGAAATCTTTTCCATACTCCCTATAAATCTTCTAACCTTGTCTAGCATTCCAAACATCGACATAAAGAACATCGAAAGGTTTTCAAGAGACCCTCTAATGAAATTCATCCAACATTATAAAGAAATATAAGTAACTCCAATAATTTTTTTTTTTTTTCACACCAAACTTCTTGATTACCATCTCCCAAAATTTTCTTCAGATTTTTATCCTAGAGATCCCCAAATGTTTGATCAACAAAGGGCAATTTTGCAACCTATAATCTCCAAAAAAACTCCAAGGACCATCGTCACAACTCACAATTATCCAACTTATGCTATTCTTTTTAGGTTTCATTTTAAGACCACACACCACAAAAACAGCATAGTTAATTTTCACACCATGCACGTGAATTGTAGAACCCAAAAAGAACAACAGTGTATCATCTGCATACTACACATGTATGATTCTAACCCTTTTTCCATTCTTCAAACCCTTCAACAATTCATCCTACAAGGCTACACCTAACCCATAAACTTGAAGACATCTTCATCAAGGTAAAAGGCAAGGGAATCTCACCCTGCCTAAGACCTTAGATGAAAACATCGTCTGAAAATTAATTGACCATTAATTGATCTCATCTAAACTCATATATGATGTAAATAACAGCAACTTAATTGCAATGTAGTCAAACTAATAAAGATAGCATAAACAAGGGATTCAAGATGAGAACTTCCCAATAGGTCAGCCATCCTAAAACTAATCTTCCTCAAGCATATAAATTCGTGTGTGTGTGTGTGCACACGCATGCACATGCATGTGTGTAAATATGCAAAAAAAAAAAAAGCACAGTAAAGACAAAGAAATAAATGGCCTTATTCTCTATCTTCTCCACGATATTAACAAGGTCAATGGTTAGTATCATACTAGAAGATAAATACAAAAGGAGAGGGTCAACATAAGATGGCCCGAAGTGAGATTAAAGACTGAGGAAGGACTATATGTATGAGAAGAAAAAAAAGAATATGGGAGAGATGTTGAAAGAGAGAGGATGGGAGGAGGAGGAGGAGAATGAGAGATGGATGGATGCAAAAAAGGATCAAAGATTGAGAGACTGAAGAATTGAAGCGGAGACATGATAAGGAGGGATAAATACAAGGAGAAAGAACTCAGGAAGGGTGAGATATGGAAGAGATAGCAATATAACACAGACAATAGAGAGAAAATGGGGTCATACTTGATTTCCAGCCAATTTTCTTTTATCGTTCATCTTCTTCTCACTCCTTGATCTTCTCTTTGACCGATCAACCTTTATTTCTTGCATTCATTATACAGACAATGTAATAACACATAAAAAAAATTTATTGCGTAATGCATTTAATCATACACGTCCAGCCTGGGTGAACCATTACCCAGAGCTCAAACCAAACCTGAATGATAACTGAAGCAAACACCTTTGACAGCAATCATACCTTGCATCACAAATTAACAGCCTATTATTTGTAAACTAAAGATATAAAATTTAAGAGGCATCCTTGCTCACAGACACCAGAATCCCTCAACTAGGATGCAAGAGCTTTACAATCATTCGAGATCTTATTCAACACTTGACATGAAGAATATAAACATCCAACGTTTTGCGTGTACACCAAAAACAAACAGAAAGGAAGAAAAATATATACATTTTTTATGTCGCAAATTTGAAAGTGAAATGCCATTTTTTTTTTAAATACTACAAGCAATGGTCCATAGGCTGCCAACAACTGTCAGGAAGAGACTATATCCTCTTCTATAATAAAGCTTATTTTTTTCCTGTATTATGAGAAGCATTCTAACTCTATCATTTAACTAAACAATAAAGATCTTAGTTCCCCACACAAAAAAAAGGCAAAGAAAAGTATCCAATAGAAAAAATCATAACATCAGGGAGAAAAAAGGAAGAAGAAAACAATCTCATAATCATTCAGATATGCAAAATCCAAAAAAGAATGTCACCAAGTCAATTACCTTCATATGGTGACTGTGTTGGACCCAGAATCATGACGTTAAAATACCGCATGTTATCTTCTGATGGAGAAGCACTGATCCCCGGGGCTGTAACCACAGCTCGAAAGACAAAAAAGAACTTAAAACCAGTCTCTCCATAACAACATTTCCAAAAAATAGCAATTTCCATATCTTCATGGCACATTAGTGCAGAAAAATTATATGATGCTCAATGCTCCACAGTGCCCTAAATTTCTCACTGAAGGGCCAAAAAAAGGATAAAAAGGAAAAAAGCAAATTTCCTAATTCGGAGCAAAAGAGCACATTGAACGAATATAATAACTCGAAAAACCAAGTCCAACAACATATCATTTCAAATTCCCAGAAAATAAAAACATCAACTAAATATAAGCAAAAGTAGATGGAGCAGTAGTTCATAAAAAAAATAGGCGTTTGTACATATAGACAGACATAGAGATGGAAAATAAACGACCCTATCAAATGACAAACCAGTAAAAGAGAGCGTTGTACCTGGTTCGCTAAGGAGCCGCTGCGTTTCCTATTCGATCACAGACACAGTAACCAAAAATCAAATCCATAATTGCAAACCCTAAATAAATAATTAAATATATGCAAAAGCAAACTAAACCCTACAGCGTCTAAGAAAAAGCCAAAAAAAATTAACTGAAAATCAGTAGAGGCTGCATTTTCATGTAATCTTAGTCAAATAGCGAAAATCCAACGCAAGCAACAGAGATCGAAGAACAACAGAGACGGATCGAGATAATAAGATCGAGATGGACCTTGATAATCCGTCGAGGTAAATTGTTGTTCGCCATTAAAGGTCAATTTTCGGGGAATCGAGTAGCAGAGAGAAAAAACAGGAAAAGGACGAGAGAGAAGCTGAAAGCTAAGAGCCTAAGTCCTCTCTCGCAAAAACAAGGAATCATGAAGAAGCAATTTTACGAATTCAGAGCATTTTAAAGCGAACACAAACACATTGTTATTGTTGACGAGAGATCATTAAATTACAAAAACTGCCCGTAAGGTTTGGTAAATTTTTATACGTCCCTTATTTATTTTAAAATAACAGTGTTCCTTCATTTTTTTTGTTATTTGTAACATTTGGTACCATTTGGTCAAGTACCTAATTAACCCGCTCGGGTCTCCCCGTCGGCAAAAGATAAACCCAGATGTTCTCGGTTCAAACCTCTTCTTAATGTTGCACTCTTGATTAGGGTTGGCAATGGGTCGAATATATATCCAAATCCGACCCGAATCCGATCTGAAAATCCCGAATTCGGATATGAGATATAGATCCACGATTCAAATACAGATATTGGAATTTGGCTCTGACCGAATTCGGATCTGAATTCGAATCTATCCATATTCAATCTGAATAGGATCCGAACCGAAATCAACATATACTTTTCATTAAACTATTGGTAAACTCTGTACAAACCATGGTTGAACTATCCTTACTTATGTCTTGCTTTAATATTTATATGGCTCATTAGTTTTGATAATTAAAATTTGTTTTAATAGTTAAACTTGACTTTTGAGTTTTAAGTTCAAATTGGATCTAATTCGGATTTCGGTTATTTATTCAGTCGAATTTCGAATTCGGATACAGTATATAAATTCGGTTTTGAATTCGAATTCACATATAAAAGATTCGTCGGATTTCGAATCCAATTTGGATATCGGATTTTTATTTTCGGTTCAGATTCGGATCATAGCAGATCCATACCATATTCGACCCATTGCCAACCCTACTCTTGATACATTAGCCTTGCGGATGGATTCATATATATCTGGGGTGGATCCAAAGGGCCCCATCATGATCGGTTCCCCACTAAAAAAAAAAGGTTTTTTGTTGTTTAAATAAAAAAATATAGATATTATCAAAAAGTTTAATTTATCAAAAAAGTGCTCAAGGGGAAAAATAATTCTATGTATAAATAACTTTATTGCATAAATAACTATATTGTATAAATAATTTTATTGCATAACTCAACTATCAACTGGAGTATGGAGAGGGTGCCACCTACTCTAGTGGTAAAGACTTGTTCTGGTAATAGCCAGGTCTCGGGTTCTAATCTTGACCTCACCCTAAGCATGAGTCCTGGCTATGTGCTGGTCCCCTCACCCCTAGGTCCCCGATTCATACCCACAAAAAAAAACTGGAGTATGCAGCATGTGTAGATAATTAAGAAAAAAAATTAATTTATCACTATTTAATATTTTTACTTTCTATTTTTAACACCTTATTATACAAACAAACAAAATGTATTTTTTGCCTTTTTAATTTTACAGTTTCAATTGATAAGCAACCTAATTCTAATCAATGGTGATAACCTAATTAATTTATTTAAATACTTCTATTGATATTGCTACAAATTTAGTAAATTTTATTTGAAAATAACCATCACCCATAATAAAAAGGTAGTAGATTATCAATGGTAAAGGGATCAATTGTTCATTATGAGATGATACTTTGTGGGCTTTTAAGAAATAAAGAAATTGTGAAGATCTTTTATAAGATTTGGGATTTCTAATTAATTCAAAAAGCTTCATCTATTGAATTTGTAAGATAATAATATATTTCATTTTATGCAATGAAATCACTTGCTATCTTGCATTGAATTAGCTCCTGCTGCTAGAGCAAGATTCTGCCACGTTTGATGTTTTTATGGTGTTGTAAATATTTCATGCGGGGCCTACTTGAAAATGCATAGCTAAAAGATGATCTACATGAGAGCACTTTACGTCAATAGTAGTCCAAAGGGCCTCCTTGGGTAGGTTCCACGTCTTAAAAATATATATTTTAAAATTAATATTTGATCGATACGGGATAGAAAAAAAAAACCTATATAATATGTTTTGTTTTTGGCTTTTCATATATTTCGAACTTCATGAAATTCTCTAGTAAAGCTAAAAAAAAACCAACTGTTATAGTGTATCAATTCAAAAAATAACCATAATTCATAGGTGAATGAATGCACTTATAATGGTGCTCCATTTAGATTGTTTTAGCAATCATTGAGGGTGCCTTGCAATAAAAATCAATTTTCATGGATCTAACTTTTTCTTAGATTTTTACTTATTCTTTTTATTTTAAATAAATAGATTAATTTCCAATTACATTAATTTTTGTTCAATTTTAAAAACATTTTATTTTTTAACTATTTAAAAAAAATGAAAAGTCCTTTTTATCATGAAGTTTAGAATAGAATTATGTATGCAAATTTATATAGAAGTTTTGCGGATTTATAGCTACTGTAATTTGGTTTTTTTAATCATTTAATTTTATGTTAAATTTATTTTATTCAATTATTTTCAAAAAAACTTAAAAAGATAATTATTTAAAATTTTATATAGTTTCCATTATGTTTATGTAGTTTTTCCACTATTTTAAACCTTCCTACTGGTGGATATTGGCTAGGATATTTCCTACATACATAAGACTTAAAATTAAATACACATATAAAGATTTTACCATGAGGTCAACTAAAGTTGATTAATAAAAGATATATATCACTTTTATTGTTACTAAAATTTAGAAGCTACTTATTAGTTAAAATATAACTTTCTTCCATTTTTCTTTGACATTTATTTTGTTGACTTAAGACTCAATATACGGTATGGAAATTGAAGATATAGCTTACCAAATAAGGGTATTTTCAATGTATGAAGTTGAGAATAATACTTGATGTAGTTGGTACTTTTATTATTGATGTAACTATGGACATAATTATAGTTGCCTCATTAATAATGCCTTTGAAACCAACTCAACACTCATTGACATGATTTGTCATTTTTTAAGCTTTCCATTTGAATTGTATGTGTTGTTTCTTCAATAATGATGTTACGTATACTTTATTTTGGTTACAGTTGTAGAATACATACTTTAGGGCCCCACATGAAAAAAACATTAATCATGAGATGCTCCACAGCCAAAGCAGGGGCCAATTTAGGTAAATATAGCAAAAGATTTCATTCCTTTATGTCCATATTTGTTGCAAAAAAATGTTAGTTCCTTAAATAATGATGTTACGTATATTTTATTTTGGTTACGGTTGTAGAATACATATTTTAGGGCCCACATGAAAAAAACATTAATCGTAAGATGCTCCACGGCCAAAGCAGGGGCCAATTTAGGTAAATATAGCAAAAGATTTCATTCCTTTATGTCCATATTTGTTGCAAAAAATGTTAGTTCCTTAAATAATGATGTTACGTATATTTTAGTTTGGTTACGGTTGTAGATTACATACTTTAGGGCCCACATGAACAAAAACATTAATCGTGAGATGCTCCACGGCCAAAACAGGGGCCAATTTAGGTAAATATAGCAACAAAAACATTAATCGTGAGATGCTCCACGGCCAAAGCAGGGGCCAATTTAGGTAAATATAGCAAAAGATTTCATTCCTTTATGTCTATATTTGTTGCAAAAAATGTTAGTTCCTTAAAAAGCCAGCAATAATTTATCCAATAAATGAAAAACAGAATTCCGTTGCCGGGACTTGAACCCGGGTCTCTCGGGTGAGAGCCGAGTATCCTAACCAACTAGACTACAACGGAATTGTGTGCAAGGGAGCATCCCACAATTATTAATAAATTGAACTGGGCAGAGTCGCATTAGATAATCCACTTAAATCGCTTCTCTAATATCTTATTCCTTTTGTTTGGCTATCAAAATACATACGAATTTAGTGCAAGACTGAAACCGTCTCACCTATCAAGATACATAAGAATTCAGTTTTTGTTCACAAAAAGCAAAGAAACCATTGCACTGAGTTTCACACTGAGCAGTTTGTTCTTGCCCTTTGAATAATGAAGGTTGATTAAGCAGCTTCGGCAAAGAGAGGGCAGTTCGAATAATGGGTAAAGTCTGGAAGATCCAAGGAAACACTTGCAATAGATTTGTGTTCTTCAAGATTTTCTATATCCATGGTTTTATTTACCTGCACAAGAGTAGAAATTTATTTAAACAGAGGCCAAAATACAAGGTATGAGTAAAGCTTCTAAAAGAACTTTCTCCAACACAGCTGATGAGTACTTTTTGTTACATTTTCAGCTTTGTGTCATAAACTCATTAGCATGATTTAGTGGTAATACTGCCAAGAAAAAATATTTGGTATGTTTGCTACTAGTTCTAACAATATTTACAAAATTGTTACATGATACCTTACTCAGTCCATGGATGTAGCCAACAAGGAAAAGTTGCAGCTGCTGATTGTTTATATAGTCATCAATGCCATCAATGAGGTATGGTTTCTACAAAGGGATAAAAAATTTCTATAAGATAATTTGAATCAGGAATTTTAAGCAAAGCAAAAAAAGAAAAATAAATATGGAATGTTAAATAGGCAAATTATTGTGACTTAGCAAATGGCATTGGTTGAAGTACTGTACTCCAGGAGGCAGCAGGCATTTTTAGAAAAGCTTTTATACAGATAATAGGTATCAGGACCCACATTATTAGGTTGCCACCAAAACAACAAAAAGGAAGATAAGAGAAAATTTTCGGCACCCAGATTACCCAATCTATGATCCTATCATATGAATTCACAATATATGATCCTAGCATATCATTTAACAACCAGAAGCAAAAAATTTTCTTTTTAAAGAAGAATGTTTTCTGAAGGACCAAATGAACGCCTGTTCTTGATACCCCCCCTGCTTGTGATTCATGTGCCATGATATTTTCAACAGTGACCACTGACTTTGGCATTCACGACTCTTAGGTCTATCAAGTTGAAAATTACGAATTTATATCAGTTTTTCTCACAGGTTGATTACTTACAATTACTTTTTTAACTGGGCAGCAAGAAGGGTCCCATCCAACATTCACCACAACCTTGATGATTCCATGGGTGCTGAGTTTGCCCCAGCCAAAGTAAACTCCCAAAAACTGATCAGGAAGAACACTTGGAACATCATCTGAATCAATTTATTAGTTTAATTATAATCCACCCAAAAATAAATAAAAACAAAAACAAAAACTGGAAACTGTAAACGTCAGCAAATTGAGAACCAGCACCACTGCAAACAGGCAATATAACAAACCCCTATACAAGCTGAACTAACTTTCTGATACATTGACATTTTTTTTTGGGCTCAGAGCCCCAAATAGAGAAAAAACTAGATTCAACTAACCTGTGGCTTCACACAGGACTCCATTGCTAACTATACCCTTCACATACATGGGTTCAATCGGCAATGCATTTTCTACCCCTGAAATCAATAACAAATCAACAGGGTAGGTCACCTATTTGGAAAAAAGAGGCCATACCAACAAATTTAAAAGAAAATGAATGGGCACATACAATCATCAAATGGTTGAAGTCCCCACAGCTCAGGCCGAAACTCTAGAAGAGAATGAAGTACAGAATCTGCCAGGGAATAGAATTCAGCTGGAGCAAGGATGGAGGGAACAGCTACTACTTTCATTTTGGCAGCCTTCGCAGCTTTAACCCCAACCCTGGTTGACATATTGGAGATTAGTACAAGGTACCAATTACATGACAAGTTTCCATCTGAATGCGCTATGCTCAAGCACTTATATGGGTTGTACAAAATGAATCAAACATAGAATCAGAAATCTTAAAAAGTGTGATTTATCACATCAGGATTTAAATCATAAGATTAATGACTATTACTTTTAAAAAGTGAAAGAACTAGTTGTAATAATTTTCTTGGAAAGTTGTTAATAGGCTTAGGTGGGGCCTTACATGGAGTCTTCAATCACCAGGCAGCTTCCTGGATCTACATCCATCTGCTTTGCTGCCTCCAGATATCTAGTATTAGATTGAAGATTCAAAATGAACAAATATTGAAGAGATGATGAAAGTAACATGGTAACTATCAACTACTCTAAACAATTTGAGATACAATCTTTAGTAATATCAATTAAGTAACTTAATTTTATCAAAAAAAAAAAATTAAGTAACTTAATGTCAGAAAGTCTTACAAGTCAGGAGAGGGTTTGGGAGAATTAACTTCATCACTTCCAAGAATAACTGAAAATGATTCCTTCCAACCTATACAGATAGTTCGGGAGGACTTTATTAAATTTACAAATAAAGCAGATGACTACTGATCAACCACAGATCAACTAAACAAAATGAACTCCGGCATATAATATATAAGAAACCGCGTTTGTGACAATATAGATAGAAGGCAACAAAATTTAAGGAACAAAACAGATGAATATGGATGCTTAGAGAGAAGTCCCTTAACATTTTTAGCTTAAAAAATTAAAATGATTTGTACCAAATTATTTTATGATAAAAGAAAAATTATAATTACACAATATATGTCCCATTGAAGGAGCAGATGACTGTGGTCAGACTTCGACCAGCATTCTAATGCTGGCCGCTTTACCGTCTCACTAGTAATTGTCCCTTTATTATCTGAAAAGAAGCCAAGTTAAAATATGGCAGTATAAAAGTAAGGCAGGATATTTCAGAGTAACAGAACAGATAACTTGCTTTTTCAAAATCGACTTAAATGGCTTTTCAAACTGTACTGTTAATAACAGTTGTAATGGCATAATAACATGAGCAGCCATCAGAATCAATACAAATTACACAGATGCAAAGATTACACTAGGAGCACGTCTCCACATCAATTACCAAGCATTAACCCCTTCATCAACATCCTCTTTATCTCACTTTGAGTAAATAGCACTTCATCCCTTTGCAAATCCTTAATAAATTTGAACTGCATTTGCTTTTACCTTAGTCCAAATTACTCTACAACCTACACAGATTATAAAATCGTTAAATTCTGTTTTTTATTTATTTATAAATATCGTCGTCTTCTTATCAAGTCATCAACACCTATGGCTCCAACTTATCATGAATATCCTGTTAACTATATTTCTGTAATATCATGAACAAGATGACAAAATAATAACAATGATGATGCTAGTAAGAACAGTGTTAACAATGGCAATAAAAACATTTATATTAATAAAGTGAATCTAGAAAGTTAGCTGTGGGGGAAGTGCACAACATTAATATATAAGTTCCAGAATATGAAGAGGAAAAGGAAGACCTTGTTGGAGAGAAATTTTTCCCTCTATAAGTTTTCTGGTGGAATTTGAAGCAAGTCCAAATGGCACCTTATGCTTACAGAGATGCTTCATAAGGCGATTAACACCTGGAAGTGCCCTGGCTAGTGGCCACCTAAGAGATGCAGTGAAACAAAGGAAATAAATGCCTTGCATATTGAAGAAAAAGCAGGCAAAATTTTTCAAGCATTAACTGAGAGTTCATTGTTTTATGCCCACGAATTTTAATAGAAGTGTTAACAATTTGTAGAGCAATAATGGTTCTGTAATTTTCATTTTGTTTGTACTAGTTAAAGCCATTAGGCCAACTGTGACAAATGGAGCAGAAGGTAACAAGGAGGCAAGATATAATTAGGAAGGGTGTAGCTAAGATGAAGATGTTACACATGTATATGTCAAAACATTAGAAAATATAATTCAAGGAATGAACATATCCGAAAGCATTTAGGAGTATCCCCAGGAGGACATAAGAAAAAATAGATCAAGATGATTTGACTAGTAAAATGTCAATCTAGTCAGGCACAAGTGACTCAAAAGTGTGCATATTGAAGGATTTAAGAGGACTAAAGGAAGACAAAAAAGTTCCCAACTGGAGTTTTTCCCAGAATTGAATTTTTTGTTATTTCCTCAGTCACAACTGGAAGACACAAAAATAACTGAAGATCTGCTCTGTGCAAGATTAAAATGGCAGAACAGAATTCAAGTTTCCAACACCAACTACTTAGAAAAAGGGGAGCCAAAAAAAAAAGGGATATCGGAAAACGTGTGAACAAAATGCTCCAGCACTCTGCTGATAGATACAAGTTGATCGAATTTAAACTGCTAAAATGTGGTTAAAAATATATAGCTCAATGTAATTTCATTTTTTGCATTAGAAGAATGAAAAATCTTAAAAAAGGCAGTACCAATAAAATTCCTGTAATTAAATAAAAGCTATTTGACAATCATGACATGATTTTTAATTTAAAAAATGCATTGTGATACAATACCTTTGCTCAAATTCATGTCAGGTCATTGTTCAGCTAGGTGCACCCAGCTATACTGTATTACACACAAATGCTAGAAGCTTTTAACTTAACTGAAGCCGAATGCTATTCTAGTACATGAAGCTCATACTTAATTTTACTTTCATAATATTATTCATATTTTTTTTCCTGAAATGCTTTGTTGATTTGACCAGGAAAAATAACTGTATTGGATATCTGAATCAGATTTGTCTAAAGCAAGTTCCAAGCCAACAGTTGACATGCCTCTATGTAAGTATTGAGTCTATATGGTCCCTAGATATGCCAAATTTGATAATCAAATCCCATTTTTTTTCTAGATGGGACATACAATTTCAAATCCTAACCAACTTCCAGTTAATGACAAATGCTATCTCCCAATTCCGAGTCAGTCATTCCCATTGCTTATCAGACAGCATTTCAGGATAAAAGTAAAAAAGGAATGCCCCTTAAGCCTTTCACATTATTTATTCCCTCCATCTACTCCCCCTATGGACTCACTGTGAAATTTCAATTCACATATACAAGAGAACTTCAATTCAACCCAAGAAATCCTGGTTATACCAAGTATATAACGAAGGAGTTCTAGTAAAACAGGGATCTAGAAATAAGTTTCCATATGTTATATTCGCAAAATTTTAAACATCGATACCTGCCCTTCTCAAGGGTTTTGTGACTTAATCATTCTGTTAACCAAATAAAGAAATCAAGATGTACTAAAGTCTACAAGATAAAAGAAAGAGAAATTGACAAGCAAGAGGCTTTAGCAAAAAAATAGATAGTACAAGGAACACAGAGAGAAGAAACTTGCTTCTCCTTATACATAGGCATTATCTCTTCGGAAAACTGATCAGGTGTCAAAGGAAGGTCGTAGTCCTGAACGATGGACGCCGCTGACTCCTTATGACTCTGGCCCAATCTCCCATCTTCCTTCTCCCTATCCAAAACTCTTCCATATCTTGCCAAAAATTCCTTCAAAACATCCTTTGTAGCTCTCTCTGCATTAAGGAACAATAAGGAAGTTCACAAAACAGGGACCCATGACAAGTGACAACAAAATAAATTCGAAGAGAAAGAAAAAGGGCGGTAATATAAAGGACCTGTATCCAGAATAGTTCCGTCCAGATCTAGAATAACAGCTGAAATATGGACTTCTGAACCAGCTGACTGACATTCGGAACAACCCATTTAGGAACTAAAAGAGAGGAAGATGTTTGCAGAGAGAAGAACCAGAAGAGAGAAATGGGTATATGGGTATTGAGGTGAAGATGATAGCATTATAACGAACAAAGAAGAATCGATTCAAAGGCTTGCAACTGTGTTATATTGGGTATCATAAGCAAGTGAATTGGAATAGTGTGAGTAGAGAGAGAGCTTGAATATCGTAAGCAAGTGGGATCAGAAAGGTGAAAGCAGAGAGGGATAAAGGCAGAGTTTTGCCAACTTTGGGGAGGATATATTGAGAATGGAATCTTTCTGGGATACATTCCATTAGCGTGCATCTTCACCATCGCCATTCATTCTGCCGCTAGTTGTGAATATAAGGATCTACTCCCTCCATTGGGTTCGAAGGACGAATGGGATTAAATCTCTAATCGATCCCTTTGTTTGAAACTTTCAAAGTTCCCCTCCTGCAGGCTTCACATCGTCTACGCTTTAATTTGGTGCGGCCATTCCCGCTGCTCTAACTAACTTCGGTTTGAAATCGCCTTTTACGCATCTTGATTGTGGAGAATCCAACGGCTGCAAAGTTTTTGTTTTGAAAATGTAAAGTTATTTTTTTTATAGAAAAAACCACATCTCACTTTATTTGCTGGGTGAATTGCAGTAAATGGCAGCACACGATACTCGTCCGTCACAGAATGGTAACGGAATAATCTATATTTATATTCAGATTTGATATTCTGAATGCATTGGTAGTACTGCTAAAACCCTAGACAATAATATCGAAATGGAATAATCCATATTTATATTCAGAATTCAATAACATCGGAATGGAATTATTATATATCTATTTATACTATATATAACATGAGGCGCCCCTTTGGGAAGCGTGCCCAACACAATTTACAACTTTCCCAAAATGCCTATCCCCTCTATAGTTTGGTTTTAATAATACAGGGCTATATCCGTCTCAAAAACAGTTAGTTTGTAACTGCCCCACTTTTTCTCTCTCCATTCCCTCTCTCCCCACTTCTTCTCTCTCCACGTGCAGGTTTGCACGTGCACCCCCGCTAGTTACTAGTAATAGCAAGTGCATATTACACGTTGTGAACTCAATAACTATAGCATAGAAATAGAGATTGGATTTAAATTTGAAATGGATAAAAGGTAGATATGTTGGTTATAGTTAGTGATACTTTTAGTTATAGAGAGGGCAACCTTTGAAATAAGAAAGAGGGCCAGAATTTGGGAATATTTCTTCAAGTTGGCTTTACTAATAATATAGATTTTTGTATTTAATCTACAGAGATCTATTGTTAGAATCTTAGCATTTCAAAATTTTCTCATCTTATTCTTAATTTTCATGTTAATTAATTTCCAGATTTCTTATTCGTATTTGATAGGTGATGGTATTACATCCTGCACAGCACGATTGACTGAATCTGGTTATTTAGGGTTAATACTACATGCTTAAACGTGTTACCCAACAAAACTTGTGCGTGATTGTATTTATGAAATCTTATGCTTGATTATACTCCTGGGTTGTTTATGGTTATTGTCTTGTGCTTATGCCATTATTTCATCCTCCTTTCCTTTTTATCGCTTGTTGCCATTAGGTCGTCTTACTCCCACTTGTTGTTCTTTTTATGCTTTGTTTTAGTTTTTTTAACTTACCATAATTTTGTTTTTCTTCTCTTTAATTTTTTTTATTATTTTCTTTTATTTTTTTGTTCAACCATTACGGTACGGTGGGGAGAGGTCCTACTCATATACATTTTTATATACATTGAATATATAATGAAATTATTGCTGCACCTGCAAGAGACCATACCGCTCAAGTGAGATGCTGCAAGTAAAAATGTGAAAACACCTTTTTCATTGATAATTCATTATTTTGAAATGTTGCACGTGACGACATCTCACTTAGGCAGCAACAGCTGCTACACGAAGTAGTGGTATACGATTTCAATCCTTCTTTTATACCCAAATATATCTTTTGCTGCTTCTTGTATTAGATGATGCTGCTTTAGTGAGATGTGGCCGTGTACAGTAATTTGTGGCTACTGTTTTGTGAGATTCTGAAATCCCACATTGATCGAAAGGAAGAGAGTGAAGGTCCATATATGTAGATTTATGATTACCTCAAGAACAAAACTAAGGCCCAATGGACTCCCACATTGTTCGGGAAGGAGAAAGTGAAAGGCCTTTTATATGCCGCCAGGAAACTGGCGGATATTTATCATAAATACCGGTATTTATTGATATTTAGGGCACCCGTCTAGGCAGGTACCGAGTTATACCAGGAATTGGTCGATACTTAGGACCATGCTAAGGGGGGATGAAAATTTACGTAGAGTCATGCATCTGCTTCGCATGCATGTAAATGCAGTTCTTCGTTTTGTTTAATGAAATATAAAGCTTTCCTACCAACAAAAAGAAAAAAAAGTGCAGTTCTTCGTAACATCTCATTAGACAGGTTTTGAACTTCTTAATTAAAAAAAACCCATTACACGCAAAACTGTTCCCAGCCTTTCCCTAATCGCAGAGCAAACAAAGAGACACTACCAAAACACCCCCACCTCCCTCATTCCTCTATTATGGCTGATGTTATAAGCAAATCATATCAAACAAGCGATACCAAAAATTAGAAATCATATTCATGTACAGCCAATCCCCAATAATGACACATACAATAACATATAAGAGACAGCAGAAGATAGAAGGAATGGCTGTTTATTCAAGTATATGATAGACCAATGGTTTCTTATACAGGTCCAGTGGGGAGAAAGCCTAGCTTTTTGAGAACTTGAGGGCACACTGGAAGAGCTTCCTTCTTCATGAAACCCACAGTGTTTGCAAGGCGTACAGGAGAGGCAATGCCGCTGTTTGAGGCTAGAAGAATGCGAGCTCGATCATTTCCAAGGATGGGCACATCACAATCATCTCTGCCGCTCTTCAGAGCCACAACCTCGCAGATCTCTTCCTCATGGTTTCCTTCCACTGGAAGACGATAAGTACCTGTCTTGTCGGTCTCGCCTTCAAGAGAGTAGGTTATCTGCCCGCCTTCACGAGCTCTGCACTCCAACCTCACCTTTGCACCTACACCAATGCATATAAGATCTATTTAAAAAACCGTTGCACCTAAAAACTTAAGCTGATAAATGAAGGTGTAACTATGTATATCAAAGAGCCCAAATATATTATGTCAACAAGATCAAAACCAAGCATACCCACTAAACTAAAATATATAAAAAAAAGAAAAACCATTAACCTGGTTTACATCTCTTTCAACCTTTAATAGATTTTTATTCCAACAAACTATGCGTGGACTCAAACCTTTTTTCTTAGTCTAATAATGTAACGCCCTGATCCCATTAGAAATGATATTATCTATTTTGGCTCACTCGGCCTCAGGGTTTTATTCTTTGGTTTATCCCCAAAAGATTCATTGTTTTAGAGAGTCACAAGTCTACACATATGTACCTTCACTTTGTCCTCTCGAACAATGTGGGATTCTAGGATCTCACTGGTAGTATGAAACTTTTACCAGATTATGATATGATGAGGAGAAATGGTATTACCTTTCAAGTATTCACTGACTTCGGTCTCAAAGTGGACGCGGCATGTGTCGCAGTAGACCTTGCCCTCCACAAAGAAGTTGTCATGGCAGTGGGCAAAGCCAAGGAGGGAAGAGAAGCAAAGAGCAATGGCGAGGAGGGAAACAGCATGAGATGACTTTGCCATTTTTGTTTCTTTTCTTTTGCTGCTTTTTCCCTTCTAGTGGGGAGAAGTTTGCAGAGACGGAGAGACGGGGGTTGAGGTAATTGGAAGAAGGGGATGAAATAAGAGTGTAGGAACAGTTATTTTTGGAAGGTTGTTAGTGCAGTTTTCCTTTTGTGGGTTGAGAAAACCCGTTTGACCCTTTCTTTCTGTCGGTTTTTAAGTTCAACCGATTGAATTAAAGGGGCAGTCCGTTTTGAAAAGCATACAGTATAGAGAGTATTTGACCATTTGCAATACATGATGCTCCCTCTCTTGCCATTACAATCAATAAGCTAAAGGATAAGAAAGCCTATATGCATGAGAGTATTTGACTATTTGAAATACCAAATGAAAAGGAAAAGGGCTAGCCTATATAATGCATAAGGCTCCCGCCTTTGCGCGGGCGGATCTGGATAGGGTTTGATGTACGCAATCCAAAAAAATTTTTTTTCTTTAGATCCATCAGTTAAGAACATATACCCTTCAGATTTATCAGTTAAAAACATATATCCTCAAATTTAGAAAATAACAAAAATCTCCCTTTACATATGGGCAAATGGTTACAAAGTCTCTTTTTGTTACTTTGAGAACATGGAAAAGATCTAACTATTTATAACCTAGAAAAGAAATTTATTTAAAAGCCAATATAACCCCCAAAAAAAAAAAAAATATCAAATTGAAGTTGAAAAGGATGCAAAAAAATAAGTCTTGACAAAAATTAAGATCCAACTTTCTCTGCTGAGCATTCTCTAGGAATTTCCTTATACATTTATTATAGATAACAATACTGTTGTCATTTAGCATATAAGTTGAAGTATTTTGTTAAAACTTAAAGGCTTTTTAGGTATAAAATCCCTAGAAGGGGGCTTTATAACCATTGTGCATATGCAAAATGAGGGTTTTAGCATTTTCCAAATGTTAGGGGTTCATATGCATAAATGACAAACCTAAGGAGTTGTCATTATCTCATTCTTTTATCAATGTCGAACCTTTGTTCATCCTATATATCCTCTCTTTCTTGTGCGGCTAACGAGGAGGAGGGGTGTCCTCTCAGGTAACTGTGACCACAAAAATTGGTCACCGGTTATTTGCATGTCTCAATTTGTAGGAAACATTACATGCTCACATTCTAGACAATTTGAATCCCTCAAACTCTTTCTAGTTCTAAGCCCTGCAATAAGTTCCCAAAAAAATGAAGGCAAACTCATTTAAACCCTCTAACTAATTTGGGAGAAGAATTTGAATTGGGCATCGTCTACAGCGTAAGCTGTAGACAGCCCCTCACATTGAATGGTGGGGCCCATCAAATGAATGGTGGGACCCCCCACTAAATGTGAGGGGCTGTTTACAGCTTAGGCTGTAGACGATTAATGCTCGAAGAATTTAGCTTTTGGAACTTTACCACGTGTCACACTTTCTTCCAGTTCACTTTCTATGCATCCTCGATCTGCACCCCCGCCGTAAACCTTCTTCCGATGTGCGACGCGTGTCCAAAAAAACGAAAACGAAAACGAACGAAACCAGCTCGCTTTCGATTTTCGCTTCCCCCCCAAAATCAAAACGAAGCCATTCGGCTTCATCTTGGCTTCGTTTTGATTGAACAAAAGGGCATTCGGCTTCGCCTTCGTGCATTCGGCTTGCCTCTCTCTCGATTGCATCCTACTGTTCACTTTCACCACGCTTCGTTTTGATTGAATCCTGCTGTTTCACCATTCTCTCTCTCGATTTCGGCTTGCCTCTTTCGAAAAAGCCAAATCGTCATCGTCTTCCCCAAAGTTGAGAGAGAAGACGCCAAATCGTCATCGTCTTCCCCAAATCTTCAAATCTTGGAGGTATTTCAGAGTCTCGAAGGATTTCCCCATCTCCTGCTGCTGTCGCCGTTCTCTCCATCTTCTACCGCTGTCGCTGTTCTCTCCTTCTGCTGTCGCCGTTTCTCGCCGTTCTCTCCTTCTGCTGTCGCCGTTTCTGCTGTCGCCGTTTCTCCTCGGTCACCGTCGAAAAGGTGACACCCTGACATGAATGGCTGCTGCTGCTTCTCCCTGCTTTTTCCAAGCTCCAAGATAAGAACTCTTCAAATTAATTGTTTCTGTTTCTTTGGATCCATGGCTGCTGCTTCTCTCTGCGGCTTTCTTTCCTTTCTACTCCCATCACAACCCCAAATTGCAAAGAATCTACCAACGCAACTGATAGCTTCTTACCCTCGTCTCTCTTCCGATTCTCTCCCAATCCGCTCGTCTTCTAGTTCTTACATGTCTTTTCAGAGTCGAAGAAAAATAGACGGGGTGTTTCCGGTGATGGAAAATGGGTTTTCTTCTTTTAATGATTTCTTATCTGTGGTATGCCCTTCTCTCGTTAACGCGAACATCCTTTTCTTCAAGTCTGCGTATAACGTTCAGGTCATTGTGGACGAGAACGAGCCCGAAGAGAAGTTGCTTGGTAGGTTCAGAAGGGAGGTTATGAAGGCTGGGGTGATTCAAGAATGCAAGAGAAGAAGGTTTTACGAGAACAAGCAGGACGAGAAAAAGAGGAAGTCCAGGGAGGCTGCTAGGAGGAATCGAAGAAGGTTAGGGTTCCGACCATTGTAATTTTCGTATTTTGGGAATAATTTTCATTGTATTTTCTGGGTTGGAATTCAGTTTGATTTTTATCATTTCTTTGTTTAACAGCAATTGATTTTCTTTGGTTTGCTTGACAGATTGCGGCAGATTATTGTATAGCTGTTAGATTTTGTATTTGAAAACCCTGTTTTTGGTCTTTGGTTTCTGTGATAATTTGCATTGTCTTTGGTTTTTGTGATAAATGCTTGCAATACCTGTTATGGGAAGAAAGATAAGATGTGGAAACAAAATGCTCTGGGTTATCAGTCTTAGCATTAAAGCAGTTTGGTTTTAGACCCCTGAGGCTTTGAACATATAATAATGCCTTTCTTTCCTGCCATTGTTCAATGAATTCTAATTCGTCATACTTGGATAGAACTTTCTGTTATAGTTTGTTGTTTTGCTTGGACCTTTATTTTCTGTACTCTCTTCATGTTTTAACATGTATTAATGCAATTTCATCAGAAACATGAGAGGCTTTTTTAAATTTTCAATAGGATAAAGTTGTTAGGCTTTTCTTAGTGATAATCGTTTAACCAAATAATCATTTTTATTATGTTTTAGACGCACGTCATCGAGAATTCCACAACGGTATCAGCAGGAAGCAGAAAAGAACAAGAAGAAAGAGGATGAAGAAGAAGATAATTGGGAACTACCTGAAGGCGACCTCCCCTAGCGAGCACAACTAGAATTATCCTTCTCATTGTACAACCTACCTCTTCCACTTGTGAGGATTTTTTCTTTTCTTGCAATTAAAATTCTGTTATGCATTAGGTCATCAATGCTGTCCTCCTGCTAAAGTAAGATGTAAGATATCAGTAGATATGTTATGATCATATTGATAGTTTTTGTTCTGACATATGATCACTATCTAATCAGTGTTGCTTCAATTATTTCCAAGAGAGTTAAATTCCTTAATTTTAAATTTTTATCTGAGGTCATAACTGATTTTTTTAATTTATGTCATCAACATCTTGCTTTGTACTTGTTAATGAATGCTGGTTAGAAATATTTTGACAATGAAGATGATATTAGACAGGTGATCCCCTGTTCATAAGTATTTCATCTTATTAATTGAAATCTTATCAACTAAACTTCAAGAATTCAAGAAGCTCAGAAACATCAAGAATTAAATTGATGCAAACTAAGTGTAAGCTGACCATCCTTTTCTTACATGCTACAGATTGTTTAATTTTCAATAGCCACCATCGAAAGGCAGGTTTTCTTCAAAGCATAATTATGTGAAAAAGATTATGATTATGATTATGATTTTACAAATCCTGGTCACAAGCCAACCCAGAAAATATTTCCAGCTGCCCATTTCTCTAGTAAACCGTCAGAACAACAAAGGAAAAAGACATATACACACACTTTTTGTTTTTTTGAATAATTAGAACACACACACTCTCTCTGATAAATATGGAGAATAACTACTAAATGGAGACTGAAGATTAAAAGAAATTTAAATAAACCAAGTTAACACTAATCCAGAGAGCAGAACATGGTAAAAAATTTTGATTGCAGGCATTATCTTCAGAAGGACAACTGATGGAGCATCATCGGGCAATCCCAACAGCTGGATCTCAGTTGGGCAAGGTAGGTCTCTAGATCATCATAAAACACCTAAAAAGGTTTTAAGATGCATCTTAAAGAGCAGATAAGCACGACAACAGGAGCTTGGGCATTTACGCAACAGTTTTAAATGCACTCTGGTTGTGATGGAAGGAAATTCGAACTCTCTCGTTAAGAAGACAAATAATGATGTCTTTTGTTCAATTAGCTTGTTGCTAATTGTATTTTACACAGGAATTCCGGAAAGCTTGTTGCTATCTGGGTAATACTGGACTTGGAGCTCTACATTTCTCTTGCAAAATTAACGTCAATTTGGTTCATATTGCGAAAGTCAGATTGAAGCGATTGGTCAGCTGTATGCAGCTGAAGTAGTACTCAGGAAAAGCAGCCAAAACCAGGAGTTAATTTCAAGCCTTCTAGTAATTTTCGCTTGCACAAGCATTGCTAATGAATGATGGAGCTAGAGCCACATGTTTCATCCGACAACCTTTGCTTGTTAATGAATGATGGAGCTAGAGCCACATGTTTCATCCGACAACCTTTCACTGGCCACATATAAATAACTAAAAGATTATATAAGCATGTTGAATTTTCGAATTTCACCTTATCTAGTGATTCAGAGACTTGAAGGGAACATGTTTGAAGGGAACATGTTCGTGATGCATACGTTAACAAGCAAAATATACATATACACCTATTGTTAATTGCTTTAAACAATATTCACACCCAAATATTTCGATTCGTGCACTGGCACTCAAATCTTCAGCTGCCAAACGCCTGGATCTTCTTGCAGAAACTTTCAAAGCCTTCTGAACAAAACCAGTTTTCCTTCATCTGTACCAAAAGCAAAGGATCATCCACCAGATCTCTTAGGTTAAGTCAGATAAATAAAAATAAAAATAATTACCATAACAGTACCAGCCACCAAACTTACAAGGGAAGAGTGTCCTTTAGAAATACTAAAATTTTCAGGAGCACTTTCCACGAACAAATTTATAAAATAAAGTACAAAAATGCCACATTCCTCGCCATTTCTCTGTTGCGGTACCTGAAAAAGATTGCTTTGTTATACATAAATGACAATTCAGGATGATAGATCACAAAATTCACCAAGAATCATAAAATATTGTCACCTTAGGCACCAAGAGGGGAATCTTATAGATTAACTCTTTGCTCTCTGACCGGCCCTCTGCTTTATAAATGTCCAGCACAAACCTGGAAAGACAATGATAAACTTGTTGGGCACCTTAAATCGACAACAAGAATGTTTGAAAGAAAATAAACATACTCATTGAAAAAGGTAAATATAGCATACCTCCTTATATCAGGTTCCAGCCGCTTTGGGTTTGTCAGTGCAAGAGAATCCAATAATAGCATGCAAGGTGTTCTGTCTTTTGATTGCAAATTTCCTCCAAAGTGACAGAAGATCAGCAGACTCCAATGACTCCTAGGAAAATTATCTTTCAATAAGTAAATAAAAAGGATCCACGTGAAAGAAGATTAAATTCCACCATCAGGATGAATGAAGTTGCTGATTTCCATAAACCAAATTGATTGAGACAAACAGGCAATCAGACCTATTTTTTAAATCTCAATCAAAAATAGGACAAAATAAAACACTCCTGAAGCCCTTAAAATTTGTGCACCAAAACCTACATCATAAACCCTAAGGTCTTAAAAATTTTCTTTTCACTTTTCATTTCTTATCTTGTTAAAACCAAAATTAAAAGCTGTCTGCTCCCCCTCTTCTGTTAGATGTAGTTTGACTCCATGATCATCAGCATTTCATGACTTCTTTGTCCTGAAAGCATTTTCCAATAAAATTATTTTCCACCATCACTGAAATAGAAACACCTACCAGCAAACAATGGGAACAAAAACATAATTCTTTGAGAAAATTTCTTTCCTCTTAATCCACATCAACACCTTTGCTCTGTGATTTCCATTTTTGTATGAGGCAAACCATAAACAATCAAGATATGTGCAGGAGGTTCTCTTATCTTTGTCAAAATTCATCCATAATTTCCTACACAAGTGAAAAACTACTCTTCAGTATGAAGAAGAAAAATCAGAAGCTGCTTTCCATACGGTCAATTAATGAAGACTAGAACATACTCCAAGTAGCATTCAAACACATTTGTATCTAGCTTCCCATTTTGTTTGGAGATTGAATTCTTGGCTTTAATTCGCCTCTTTGAACGCTCACGACGAGGAAAGGCACCAAAGAAAAAAGTTGATGCTTGGTTTAAGCTCCAAATATCTTGAGTTTCTTGTCTAGCTTTTTTGGTTGGAAGTTCTTGTTGACATGCTGCAGTGTGGAGTCCATATGAAAGATGTTTTAAAATCTTAACTCCAATAAATCTCTATCATTAGAAAACACAACTCTCATCAAACTTCTACTTTACAGATTACCATATATTATATCAAGATATTTAATCAAAATGACAAAACCTAAGGCAATTTAAGGCTTTCCCAAGTTGATAATTATTATTGGTTAATACGAAAAGGGATAAGTCAAAAAGACTATTATTCACAAAAGGTAATTTCATACAAAACAAATAGCACCCCTATGAACTTAAAACCCTACCAAAGATGGCCACGGAAGATAAGCAAACGATTCTTAGAATTAGAACAATGTTCTCAATCCTGATTGCCGGTGTTCAAATTCCTCGTTGAGAATATTTGGGTCTCGTTAAGTTTCTTGACTCACTTATTACCACCGGTTTCTAACTTGAATGCTAGAATATGCGGTGACATGAAGGAGTATTGTGAGCCCAAAATTTCGAATAGTTATCATAGCATGATCATAACAACATACCACAATACCTAGAAAAGACACATTATCTAAGAAAACATCCATTGAAATGCAGCACAATCACAAATCTTCACCTCTGCACAATGGTAGCATTAAAATACTAAAAACCACAAGGGACGCACCATTTTATTTTTTTGGGTAACTAACAAGGACGGGAGACACATTTCATACATCGAAGAAAAAAAAAAGTAACCATGTCAGCCTATTAAAGTCACAGACCGTTGAATCCCTGACTTGGGTTCAAACTCTTGTCTTCAAATTTGTTACTAATTGTTCGCCCCAACAACATGCTTACCTAATCAAAGAAATTCTTCAACGGCCAACTCCAGAATCAGATGCTGAAACAGTAAAGTTCTTGCAATATTTTCTGCCGCAATCTGTCAAGCAAACCAAAGAAAATCAATTGCTGTTAAACAAAGAAATGATAAAAATCAAACTGAATTCCAACCCAGAAAATACAATGAAAATTATTCCCAAAATACGAAAATTACAATGGTCGGAACCCTAACCTTCTTCGATTCCTCCTAGCAGCCTCCCTGGACTTCCTCTTTTTCTCGTCCTGCTTGTTCTCGTAAAACCTTCTTCTCTTGCATTCTTGAATCACCCCAGCCTTCATAACCTCCCTTCTGAACCTACCAAGCAACTTCTCTTCGGGCTCGTTCTCGTCCACAATGACCTGAACGTTATACGCAGACTTGAAGAAAAGGATGTTCGCGTTAACGAGAGAAGGGCATACCACAGATAAGAAATCATTAAAAGAAGAAAACCCATTTTCCATCACCGGAAACACCCCGTCTATTTTTCTTCGACTCTGAAAAGACATGTAAGAACTAGAAGACGAGCGGATTGGGAGAGAATCGGAAGAGAGACGAGGGTAAGAAGCTATCAGTTGCGTTGGTAGATTCTTTGCAATTTGGGGTTGTGATGGGAGTAGAAAGGAAAGAAAGCCGCAGAGAGAAGCAGCAGCCATGGATCCAAAGAAACAGAAACAATTAATTTGAAGAGTTCTTATCTTGGAGCTTGGAAAAAGCAGGGAGAAGCAGCAGCAGCCATTCATGTCAGGGTGTCACCTTTTCGACGGTGACCGAGGAGAAACGGCGACAGCAGAAACGGCGACAGCAGAAGGAGAGAACGGCGAGAAACGGCGACAGCAGAAGGAGAGAACAGCGACAGCGGTAGAAGATGGAGAGAACGGCGACAGCAGCAGGAGATGGGGAAATCCTTCGAGACTCTGAAATACCTCCAAGATTTGAAGATTTGGGGAAGACGATGACGATTTGGCGTCTTCTCTCTCAACTTTGGGGAAGACGATGACGATTTGGCTTTTTCGAAAGAGGCAAGCCGAAATCGAGAGAGAGAATGGTGAAACAGCAGGATTCAATCAAAACGAAGCGTGGTGAAAGTGAACAGTAGGATGCAATCGAGAGAGAGGCAAGCCGAATGCACGAAGACGAAGCCGAATGCCCTTTTGTTCAGTCAAAACGAAGCCAAGATGAAGCCGAATGGCTTCGTTTTGATTTTGGGGGGAAGCGAAAATCGAAAGCGAGCTGGTTTCGTTCGTTTTCGTTTTCGTTTTTTTGGACACGCGTCGCACATCGGAAGAGGGTTCACGGCGGGGGTGCAGATCGAGGATGCATAGAAAGTAAACTGACTTTCTTCTTCGGTTTCTGCTGCATTTAGTTCCGATCGCACGGAGAAGAAGAACGAGAACAAGAAACCGTTTCTTTAGCTTCCATGGCTTGCATCAGAATAGCCACCATGAAAGACCTTCTTGCACTACATGACTGCAACATTCTCTTCTCCGCTCCGACACAATGGATCGAAAACTTGGCTGGGCACGTCTCCGAATGGCCTCAGCTCGTACACGTCGCTGAAGATAGTAATGGCGTTATGGTTGCTTCATCATTGCAATTTGCAAATGTTGAGAGAGAAAAACACTAAGCGGACTACTGTAATGGCCACATCATCCGCATCTCTATGCTCCGCTCTCGCGTCAACCTTGATATCATGTCCAAACTCGTGTCCGCCACCCAAACCGCCATGGAAGATGTCTTTCTTGCAGACTCCGTCTCTAAACATGTTGAAAAGGAAAGGACAGCTTAGCCTTCAGTTTCTTTGAGAATCTGGGTTACGAAATCGAATCTGTTGAGCTTCGTAATGGAGCGGTTGTCTATCGTATGAAGTGATTGCTCAGGGGTAAAACGTATTTCCTAAAACGTCTTCACGATTTACTTGACTCTCGTGAGCATGAATGGGACGAAATTAATTCAGACACAGAATCAGAGGATGATGTAGAGTACGTTGAAATGGTTTTGGTGGAATGGTAGTTGAGGTAGAATCGATTAATTTGCATTGAAAGATTTGGGATCTTTCTTGATTATCTTGTTCAATTCTGAATTCATTTGAAAGATTTTGTATCAAAATTACCTGAAGAAATCTGATTTGTTGTTGATTGATAATGTTAGAACGAGTGATGAAATCTAAAAGCATGATTTGCGTGTCTATCATCCTACATCTGAGTTGATATGCGAAGTGTGAACTTGGTCTTAGGATTTAATGGCGGTAACTGTTGAGTTTGAAGGATAAAGATACTGTTGCTCCCAAATTGGTCCGGGCTCGACACGTGATAGTGGGGATGACATGTATTTGTGCGGGCGTGCCAATATCTGTCGATACAATGATTCGGGTCGAATCCTGACTCTGGGCACTTGTTCTGGATCTAAATCGGCGTCAATCTAGCCGTATTGCAAGTCACCTGTAATAAAACTGATCAGATGAAAGAATGAAGACAAGGGGTTCAGTCTTCATTTGAGTTCTTATTCGTGTTTGAAAACGGCAGTAGATGATAAGAAAGTACTTTATTTAGATATTGGTCACCGGAAATACAACTGTTGATTACAACGAATCCTCAAGTAGCTCAAAAGGAAATGACACAAAAGAAAATCAATTGGGTTGACAGTACCGGTCTTCCCTGACTTTATAGCCGTAATCGAAGTATAAGGAAAGGAAGTAGGGGGCGTTTGTTGACAGAGTTGATTCGAGGGTTCACCCAGGAATACTACTTAGCCAATGTTCTGATAATCACCAGGCTTGACCAAAGATGGTTTCAGGACTAGCTGCTCGTAATCCTATAGCCGTAATCGAAGTACAGGACTAGGAGTCAGGGGCGGCCTCAACCTCCTTTCCGGTGGCAGGGTCTTTACTTCAATCGGAGTAAATAGTAACCTGAAATGTCACTGCGACAGGAACAGTGAGAGGGGTCCTAAATTATCCTTTCTTGCTACAGTTTGGGCGTAGGAGACTGGATAGAGATCACGGATGTTCGAGTTATAATCATAATAACCGGTTGCGGTTGAATGGAGTTCGTCCTTGAGCTCTTCACGATTGTGCCTTTTATAGCCGGATTTTGACGGTTGCTGACCGTCCCATGTATTGCACGAACTCTATGTTTGTTCTGAAAGTTACCTATCTGTTCCACCTCGTTCGGGTAAAACAACCGCTTGCTACGATCTCAACCAATAACTTCCTTGTTCCTCGTTGTTGTTTGTCCAGATGACCTTGGTCGTCACTCCTGTATTGATGATGATGTCGTCCTATATGTATGAAAACGGTTTCCATTGTATGTGCTTACGTGGCTTGGGTGGCGTGTCTTAGCCTATGTAGATATTGACGTGACTTCCTTGGTGAGGCTAATCCGTGTAGGTGCCACGTGATGTATATTTCAGGGAAGCGGTGTAAACAAATACTGTAAAACCCCAGATTTTGGATTATGTATTTGGGGAAATTATTCAATAAATTCTAATAATGACTTTTGGTGTATATTTCAGGGAAGTGGTGAGCAAGGGTATTTTGGGGAATTCAGAAGAAATTGGAGATTTATCTAATTTGTAGTAAGTGGTTGCTAGTATGTAATTTGAATATTTAATAAATGTTATAGAGAGACTTAAATAAATACAATTAAGTGATAATGTATATAGCTCGGTAGGGTGGCAACCACCTGATCAATTGCATTGGTTATGGTGGATGGTGTAGGAAGCTTGGTGGAGGAGCATTGCAGCAGATCATGATTTCAAGGGAGTTGAAGCGGCAAAGAGCAGAGTATAAATTGCTCACTGTCGCTCGGAACAGTGTTTGGTCATTTTGTCACTGGAAGGATTCTGAGCAGTGGTGAGGGAGAATTTAAGCTGTCGAAAGAAGGAGAAGGACCAGATTTTGAAGGTAGAGATCTAAACTCCGTTCAAATCAGAAGGAGGTTGAATTTGGAGGAACCTATTGCTGTTGGGAGGTTTACCGATTGAGCATTCGAAGAAATACGGCCATTTTAGATCGCATAGATCAAGTGAGTTCATGAGTGTGAATTTAGCTTAATTTTCAGATAGGTTTTGTTTTAAATCTAGCAGAGAATGAGGATCAATCGTTTGAGATTGTGTATTGCGAAATTCAGGAGGTCGAAGGGGGTTTTGATCGTTGAGGATCTGATCGGCCATCCTTGTTCTATCTGTGTTTGGATTTCTAGCGAAATCAGGTAAGTAGCACCGTTGTTTTCCTGTTTTGCAACTGAAATTTGTTAAATCGATGCATAAATCCTGGTTAAACGAGATGTATCTCTGGTCTGTTCTTAGTTATGCGATTGTTCTGTTTGTTGAGGAGATTTGTGTTAGATTAAATCCAAAGGAGGGTAGTAAGTGTCTTAAGCTATTGTAAATCCTATTGGAAGTGTTTTGAAGGATTGCGGTTTAGTCTTTGAGAATTCAGATGTTCAGAGAGTTGAAATTTCGTTGGAGCGCAAGTTGAATTGGTTGCTCGGTTAGTTGCCTAGGCGACTATAGGCGACCAGCCAAATTAAAGGGGTCGCCCAGGTGACCTACTGCTATATTGACATATCAATGCGGCTAATTTAAATTGAGTAGATTTTCTGGGTTCTAGCCTACTGTATCACTTCATTTGAGTTAAACAAAGGATAATTTACTTCCAGATGCTGATTGAAATTTATAATTGGTTAAATTAATTATAGGAAGTAGGGGAATAATTAAGAATCGGGTCTAATTTGGTGGAACCATTATCAAATATAGGTTGCATGATCAAATAGATGTTATTTAGAAATTCCCTGCACTGATTTTTAAATTCTCCTTAATGTGATTGATCTCTGAAATGGTTTACTTCAGGTTAATTTAAACCCTATTTTCTTAGTAAGCTAACGGGTTGTTGATCTTGTCAAGCTTAGAGTAATCTCTCCGTTTGTACCGTCGATTATATTTTAATTACTGTTTAAAGATTTAAGTAGACATAAATGACTTACAATTGTGATTCTTCATATTGAAATTGTTTTAATTAATTGTTCACGGTTATGAATTTACGTTAAGTACGCAAGTATTCATGAAAATTTTGATATATCACTGGATTTTGACCGGAATTTACTTAACTTAATGTGTTGGGTCAGATTTGAATGCATTGATTAATTCAGGAGTATTTTACTTTCAATGTTGATTTAATATTGGCAGTCAGTTGTGGAATTGTACATTGAGAACTCCAAGATGGAGTGTGTTGGTCCTGAGTGACATGTGGTATATATATTGAACACTTTTGGGCTATATGTTGCTATACATGTTGGAATACATATTGGTGTGAATCGATGACTTTGTTTTACTTGTTGGTTTTATTTTAAGCTATTTAGGGCTTAGCTGGTTATGGATCCGTAGTCTAGCTAGAAGTGAAGTTTGTCTATCTTTGTTGGATTAAGCCTAGTCTCCTTAATGCGTTTCCTCCATGATGGAGAGGCCTTCCATGAGGGAAGTGCTGCAGCAACTCCGTTTCCACCATGAGGGTGAGGTCTTATGTATTTCCACCATAAGGGTGATGATATTGGTATCAGATATGGTAGTGGTTCTCAGACTGGATTTCTATCCGTTTCCACCATGATGGCGAGGTCTTGTGTATACCCTAAGAGATAATAATATTGGAATCAGATATGGCAGTGGTACAGATTTGGTAGATGTTCTCAATTGGATTGTTTGGAGGCTATATCTTAACTTTTAAAGTGGTCAAATCTCACAAGTCCCACTATAATATATTGTTTGAAATCGATATCTTTGTTTGGATTTATATTTGCTGAATTTTGTTGGATTATCCGGATTATTCGTGTTATCTCCACCGATATATGTTTTATATCTGATTCATGTTTTAGAACTGTATAAAATGTATTTGAGCATGCATGTGCTAATTGCTGAGATATTTGTATCTCATTTGTTTTGTTTTGTTTTGTTTTCAGATCTTGGCGAGAACAATACCAGCGGGTAGATGCTTGGTTTATGTGAGTTGAGAGTGGTATTACTGTATTTTTATATTTGAGCTTGGGATTACAGTTGACTCTGATTATGTAGTTTATTGTTTTATTCATGTGTTCCTTCACTTTAATATATCGATCTTGTGTGAAATATTAACCTTTGGGGACAAGTTGCGGTTTTCACTATGTAACTCATATTCGGGGCATTACATATACACTCTTGTCTTTTTTTTTCCCTCTTCCATTCTTTCCTCCTTTAATCTCAATTTTTCATTTTTTTTTGCTTTTCAGTTTCTATGAGTATATGAGTATACTCAATACTATATCATCGTGATTTTTTGGATAAATTCACAATTATTTTTACTGGACCAAAATCTTTTGTAAACTAATGAATATCAATTGATTTGGAGTCATCAACCAAAGACACAGGCCTCTAATTTCTGATCTCTATGGAAAGAACAGTTGTGGACTGTGTTTGATGCATACTTTTATCACCATTAAAGTGCTCACCTTGGTTGTTGAACTTTTAACTTAAAACTTACTGGATAATCCAAGCATTGCCCAGAAAAAAAAAAGAATTACCATTTTTATGAATTAAGAGTTAGAAAGAAAACCAGTGAATGCAAATTTCTGCTAGAATCTTCCATACTTATGATTCTTTGTGGACCATGTACTTTGTACAAAGACAAATAAAACCATGGACAAAATGTGGACTTTAATCTCTACAGATTTTTTTTTGGCATTGGTTTCTAGCTTGTGATAATAATGGCTTTTCTTGGGTTGAAATCATTTGCCACAGTAATTTTGCGGCAAACCCTGCAGTAATGTGGGATGTTACCATGTTCAGCATCCCACGATGCTGCATTTTTCACATTTAAAATTGTGAAATATCACTTCAACTAACATTTCACATTTTTAAATGTGAGTTTCACAGCATCCGTGGGACGAATGCATGCTGTAGGGTCTACCACAGGATCATTGCGGCAAACGATTTCATCCTGCTTTTCTTATGTCAGTTGAAAGACTAATAAAAGTTCCAAAGTGCTGTTTGCACTACAAAAAAGGTGGGCAAGGAGGGCGGAGTTTTGCCGGCGGTTGTACAACTGCCGGCAAATGTCTATTTTCCCGGCGGCTTTTTAAAAAGCGCCGGCAAATGTCGCGCAAAAATCGCACGACATCGTTCCTCTTCCGCTGGGCCGCTGGAATCTGCTTTTTCTTCCCATTCGTCAAAGTGGATTCTCCTTATCTCTTATCTTCCCTTTTCTTCTTCCGCCGGCCCTAAATCCCGAAGAACTCTTTCCTTCCCCTGCAGAACTCTTTCCTTCCCCTTCGACAATACAACTTCCTCTTCCGTCGTTTTCTTGGTTTTTATTCCTCTTTTCTTTTCTTTCGTTTTCTTCGATCCCTAACCCTAAATCGTTCGTGTTCTTCTCCATTGCCATTTCCGTGCGTCTGCTCCGTTGCCAATTTTAATTGAAGATTGCTTTTGTTTCGTGCGACAAAGGGGAGACGGCCAACGACGAATAGCGCGACCAGAAATCCAGCCTCTGGAAATATGTAGTAGTCTATTGCTGGGTTTACTTCAGAAAGTGGAGTGTTGATCCCAATCACAAACTCTTCTTGGGTGAGAGTCTCCATGCAAACTTTTTAATGTTTCTGTAATGGTGTTCTAACTTTTGGAACAAGGATGCTTCTCGGGTATGTTTGATAAGCGTGTTCCACTTATATTAAAGGGTAAGTTTTATAAGGCAGCAATTAGACCAGCCATGTTGAATGCATTCAGGATAAAATGGAAGAGAGTAAGTTGAGGTGGTTTGAACATATAAATAGTGTATTTAGCTTTGATTGATTAACTAAACAAGATAATAATCATCATCATCATAAAAAAGCGCACCAAAGGGGGTTCAGTGACACTAATATTGCAAATATGTACAACACCATTGTAGTTTATTGCAGGTTATTTGATTTTAGGACCTATTTGGGCGTGGTCACCCCTACCATTTTAGGGGAGGTGTTGTTGAAATTTAGGTTCATCTTTATTGATTGCAGGTTATTTGATTTTAGGACCTATTTGGGCGTGGTCACCCCTTCCATTTTAGGGGAGGTGCTGCCGAAATTTAGGTTTATCTTTATTGATTGAGACTTAGAATTTTATTATTAAGAAATAGCTGGCATTTTTTAATGTATTTTGGGCTATTTATTATTATTAATTTATCTCCTTAGGGATTTTAAAATAAATCTAACTTGAAATTAATTAATCACTTTTAATTTAGTGTATAGGAAAACTCAATTTGAGTAATTGCAAATGTTTGTTATAATTGAAAGTTTCATGTATGTCTTTTATACTGTTTATTTGTCATATAATATTCATGTTAAACTTATCAATTTTTATTTTTATTTTTTGCAGGAAGCAGGATGAATCAACTTGTGCATTATTGGAAGGCGCACCAGCAAGCGACGACTATAGCTGAAGAGCTATTGAATTTTTTAGTTTAATTACATGTATTTGACACAATTATTAAACATTTTAATGACCATATCTTTTTAAATTAATTATTAGAGTGTACATATGTTTTATGGGAATATAATGTATTAGCACTTTTATTAATTGTTAAGGTTTTATTTATGTTAATTTGATCTTTCTTGTGGCAGTTGAAAAGATTTGGCTGTAATCATAAGATGTTTCTACACGTGTATATATATAGGTTAAGGACAAACTTATAGGTTAAAAAAATTCGGAATAGAAAATACAGGTAGGGCATCCAAATGTCTGGGCTTTAAAAACCGCCGGTAATACCTTTTACCAGCGGTTTTTATGACCGCCGGAGAATGGGTTAGGAAAGTCTAACCCATATGCCGGCGGCCATGATAACCGCCGGCATATAGATTCGCCGGCGGTTTTTGAAGCCGCCGGCGAATGGGTTAGGAAAGTCTAACCCATATGCCGGCGGCCCTTATAACCGCCGGGATAGAGAATCGCCGGCGGTTTTCTAAGCCGCCGGTGAATGGGTTAGGAAGGTCTAACCCATATGCCGGCTGCCAGATTCACCGCCGGCGTATCAAATAGCCGGCGGGTTTTTTGTCCGCCGGCGAATGGGTTAGGAAGGTCTAACCCATATACCGGCGGCCACATTAACCGCCGGCGTATAGAATAGCCGGCGGTTTTTCTGACCGCCGGTAAATCGGTTGACGTGTCCTAAAGATATGCCGGCGCCCACTATATCCGCCGGTGTATGTAATGGCCGGCGGTGTTTATGACCGCCGGCAAATGAGTGAGGGAACTGGAATCCATTCGCCGGCGGCCATACTAACCGCTGGGCAACAGTTTAGCCGGCGGTTAGTCTACCCGCCGGCTATTATTTGATTTGCCGTCGAGGACAATACCCGCCGGCAAAAACATTTGCCGGCGAGAGGGACCCTCGGCGTCCCTTTAAAGCGCCGGTAAAGCTTTTGCCGGCGGTTTTTGGGCTTTACCGGCGGTTTTACAGCCGCCGGTAAAAATGAACAATTTTGTATTGTTGTCCCCTCTCATTTAGGAGGAAGAGGATATCTCTTCCTTGTAAATAGTCCAAGAAAGAAAGGATATATAGAGATTTGGCTCTTACTAATAAAAGAAGGAAATATCTAGTTTGAGATAGTCTTGCAGGTTATGTGCCATAGATCTTGCATCGTGTGTCAGATACTGCCATGTGCAACATCCGACAGCCCCTGTTTTTGAATGTGAAAAGCGCGGCGGTTGGTCTAACATAGGCTTCAGGGTCTATATGAAGACCCTGGGGCATACGATCTCAGCTTGAAATATTTACTATTATTATAAAGCCAATGATTTCTTTTCTAGTTGACATTTGATACCTAAATTGTCCTTTAACTAACTTACACTTACATAACTTCCTCATATATCCAAAATGCTTTACTGTTAAGATATGATGAAAATTTTTGTGGGGTGTTTGTTTTGGGTTTAAAAATTAAACATTACGTATTTTTTAGTTTAAATGGGAAAGATATTGAATTTTCCATTGTTGGGGAAATTGGTTTCTACTAGTATTTTTTTAAATAATTCCGATTCAATCACCTAATTCATCGTGATCAACAATTAGTGATACTTTTTTCAAATAATGGAGAACAAGTATTATTTTACTGTAATGAAAATTTTCTTTCAAACATGCCCTTGTAAATCTTTTGTAATCATGATTTGTTGCAAGCTTTATAAGTCTCTTATTTTTAAGATGAAAAGTTGCATGAACAGTAAATATAACACCTTCTATCAATTATGTGTAAAAAGTATCATTAATTGTCAATTACAAAAAATTAGCTGACTGAATTTGAATTATTTATAAAAAGTACCACTAAAAACAAATTTTCCTTTGTTTTATATTACTACATGTCACACTTTTATTGGGTAGCTTTATTAATAAGAGGGAGAAAATAACTGAATAAAACAGAGGAAGCCCAAATACTATATGATAAAACCCTACCAGATTCCTCCTCCGTTTTCTGTTACGCTTTGCTCCGGTCACACAAAGAATAATAACGAGAACAAGAAAGAAGAAGAAACCCTTTCTTTTTAGCTTCCATGGTTTGCATCAGAGGAGCCACCATGAACGACCTTATTGGAATTCATGACTGCAACATTCTTTGTTCCCCTCCGATATACATGATCAAGGAGTTGTGGAGTTTCCTCCTCAAATGGCCTCAGCTAACGTCGCTAAAGATAACAATGGCGTTATCGTCGGCTACGTTATTGCAAAGATTGAGAATGAAAAACGGGAGGAATACTGTCATGGCCACATTATCTAAATCACGGCGCACTGCCCCAAGGGCGGAGCTAGAAAATTAGCTTAGGAGAGGTAAAGAATAAGTCATAATAAATTCAACTACATTAATATTCAAATGTTTCAGAAAAATTACTTCTAGAAAAAAAATTAGAAAAATTATGAGAAAAGGTCACTTTTGGCCGGTATATATAAAAATGTAAAAATAGTCCATAAAAAAACTTCTTTCTAGAAAAAGATCACTTTTTTTATAAAAAAAAAAAATTTAAACTATATGGTAACTTTACTATAACTACGTAGGATACAAGCGCAGCTTACTCGGGCATCTGGTTCTGTAAATGATGTGACAATAACTACTATTGAAGCTCGATAAAGAATCATTAGCCCAAGTGATTCCTATGCATTGCACAAAAATACTCTCTCAAAGCATAACACTATAGTGTAATTGGCTCCACAATAATTGGGTGGCGTTATGAAAGTAGTTGACCGTCCAACGGTTAGATTGCTTGCCTTGATGATTTTTGTCCCCAAACCGATTTCATTGATGATTGTGGGGTGATTTGAAAGAGACCATTGAGATAATATAACTATATTTCGAGCTAAAAATAAATGCGAATCTTCCACATGAAATTTATTCCAAATCTGACTAGATCTCTTACTTCCCATTACTTAAATCTTTTACATCATTGTCAACATCTCATTTTTGCGCACTGGAAGTGTCGAAAATGAAAACCCTAAAAAAAATGTCAAACCGTAAAGGGGTCAAAAAGTTGACTTTTTATTTGGTACAAATCCGCCACCATACCTCTTACCATTCAATAGAGGATTCCGTTACGGTTCTAACGCCCCGAGTTTGTTCAAATCGGAGTCTTAATGAAGAAGTTATGGATTGGTCAAACCTGAGGGGCAGAAATTGGCTTTTTGCTAAACCTCAAATCAGCTGCCCAAACTTATGCCAGCAGAAAGAGCACTTCGACATGATTCCAACGCAATCAAGTTTGCTGGAATCGGAGTCCCGGATGAGAAGTTATGAGCAAAACTGGCTCCCGGGGAGCTGTTTTGCCTTTCTACTAAAAGCTGAATTAAGGGCTCAATTTTATCTGAGCGGATAGAGATTTCCGACATGATCTCAACGCAACTGAGTTTGCTGGAATCGGAGTTCAGATGAAGAAGTTATGGGCAGGTCAAACCTGGAAATAGTAGAAATTGGCTTTCTGCTAAACCTCAGATCAGCCGCCTAAACTTGTGCTATAAGAAAGGGCATTTCGTCACGATTCCAACGCAACTGAGTTTGCTGGAATAGGAGTCCCGGCCGGATTGAAAGATATGAGCAAAACTAGCTCCAGGGTAGCACTTTTGCACTTTTGCTAAAAGCCCAAATTTATTGCCAAACTCTAGCTCAGTGGATAGAGAATTTTCATCTGATTTCAACGTCACTAAGTTTGATAAAATCGGATACCAGATGAAAGAGTTATGAGCAGTCAAAGTTACGGAAAATCTGCACACGTAGCAAAGAATAAAGAAAGAGTAATGAAAGAAAAAATTTTGAATTAAATAATAATATTTTATATAAAAAATCTAGTTAAGGCATTTAAATTAAAAGAAAAAGAAAATCAAAAAATCAAAAAACGCATGGGCGTCTAAACCCAAAAAGATCCGAATAAAATAATCATAAAAAATATAAAAATAAGAAAAATTAAAACAAATGAAAAACAAATTAATAAACTCAAAGGTGACAAGCGCACATGGTGTATGCCCCCATTGAGCTGTCGGGATAAGAATGGAAATAAAAAAGAGGCATTATATGAAAGTATTCAGATTTTAAGGGGATGAACTTTCATTTTTGATGGATTCGGCCTTACCCATTTTCTCAAACTTTTCTTCCAGGTTTTAGCCCCACCTTCGTCCCCACCTTGTTTCTCTACATCCAGCAAACTTACAAACCCTTCTTTACTTTCCTATCATCACCAATTACTATCTTATCCTTTTATTCACCCCTTTTCTTCATTCGATCAACTTCAAGGAGGAGTGAACAATCATTAGAGAAAAGAGGATTCTTTAGAAGTGCTGTCCACAGCCTTTCAGGGATCTGCATTCGTTCAAAGAAAAGAGATAATGTTACGATAAGAACATTTGTTGTATCTCATTCTATTTATGTCATTCTCAAGTCATTCTCAATGTATTTTGTTCATGTTAAAAGCTATCTGTTGTTTTCTTTTCTAACCATCTTCTTTTGTTTCTTTTTGAGTATCATGGGGGTCCCCATGGTGAGAGAAATTCTTTAAACATAAAGATGAGAGGAGGAGAGCCATTGTCTGGTATAGCAAAGCTTATGTAGTTTACTTTAGATCATTTTTTATTGTTGATTTATTTCCTTTTCAAGAGAGGTTTGTCCTCTTTGCATGTCCTATTTATCCTTAATCTTCTTTTCCCCCTTTCCTTTCTATTAGGATAAATGGTTCATTACTTCATGATGTCTGTTTGCTTTATGCTCCTTGTTTGTATGCATAATCACATGTAGGGATGCATTATTTTAACATGGTCGAATGTTTTCATGATTAGCATGCTATATTTCTATAAGCACTTTCATGATTGGCATGATTAGTGCTTTCATGTCCATGTATAGGAACACTTTGCTCTCACTTGATTATTCATCTTTTATCATATGCAAATAATAATATTAACCACATCATACAGCAAGTCTTTATTAGTGGTTTATACACATGATCACTTCATCCATTCACTATTTTCATGAAGAAAATCTGCTTTCATATCTTAAAATAATCACCATCATTTATTGTTTAAACATTTCTTTTGATTACTATCACTCATGGCATACAAGAAGCATGTTTAAAAATCTGTTTTAACTTGTTTTATAAGTATTGATATGAAATCTTTAGTTTATGAGCACATTTTCTCTATTTTTGGTATCTTCAACCCAATTTCAAAATATATTTGATGTCTTGGTTCATGCTTCTCTTTTTTGGTTACTATTGTGTACTCCACACGATGCTCTCCATACACGGAATCTACTGTTTATCTCAGTTCAATGAGATGATGCATGATTGGTTGGACGTATACATGAAAGAATGGTGAAGAAAGGCGTTTTGAAACAAGTTTGGGATGTTCGGACTACTGTGGGCATGTTTTGGAGCTCTAGCAGATGGCGGACGGTCCTGGGAGGCAAGTGAATCGAACCAGGTGGCTGTCTTGGCCATTCCTTGATTTCCGGGTCTGAACCGCACTGGATCTGCGGTTATGGCCTGACCGTAGGGCATGTGCGGATAGACCTCTTTAATCATAAGAATCCATTTCTATGGACCCGGTCGGATCCGATCCGACCCTTTTTAATACAAGCTGAACCAATTGGTTTTTTGGGTCAACGCAACCCATTTTGAAACATTGGGCCCACCAAGGCTTTGTGGGTCTTCCAACGGGGCCCACATTCAATCCGGCCCAAACCAATGCCCGTTTTCAATAAATGGGCCCAAGGCCGCCTGGTTAATTACCCATGGGCCTCCCCAAGCCCATTGGGCCTTTAAAATTTTTAACCCACTTAACTTGCATGTTTAAATTAATTCAAAATCAAAATAACCAAATCCAATAAGGGGTTACCCAATAACCCTAATGGGCCTTGGGCTTGACTAAAACCCAACTTGGCAACCAATGGGCCTTCCAACGGGGTCCATACCTGACCCACTTCACTCAAATGGCTAAAAAAGATAAAAATGAATAAAAGGGACTTATACCTTTAAGGGTCCCCACTCAGACCTAACAGAATACATGCTGGACTAGGAACGAGTGAGTAGAATTGACTCAAACTATGGTGACCCAAGGGAGCTGTTGAACTAGTGGGGCGGACTGGGGTGTCTCCGGACTTCCCCGAACCGTAACAAATCACTTAGCTAGAATCTCAAGCCGCAAATAAAAATAGACAAACTTAGGCACCCAGGTGTCCGCCTGCACCCCATCAGGCGGTGGCGACTCCAATATTCAGTTTTTAGGAGGCACGCACACGACACGTGCGCCTCACCGTGCGATTTCACCGCGCACAATCATATTTGTAGGTTTCTTATAAAATACTACGTATTTGTTGTGTACTACTAGGGATGGCGGTGGTGGGAAGGGTTAAACGGTAACCTGCCCTACCCCGATCCTAATGGTTAGGGTTTAGTATTGCCTAAAATCGGGTTAGGGTTTAGTTCAACCTGTCCCGAACCCGATCTTTCTATATTAAGGTATTAACTTTTTGTGTTTTAAATATTACTAGCAAAGACCCGTGCGATGCACGGGTGAAAAGGTTTACTAATATTTTAGGTTGAACATAAGATTTTAAAACAGTGTACAAAATTAGGTGTACTAATGCGTACATTGTTTAATATTATAGAAAATTCGCACACTGTTTAATATTATAGAGTGCACAAAATTGTGATTAAAGATGCCTAATTTTGTACACCATTTTTTTAAACTAAAATTGTAAAAACCCCGTGCATAATGCATATGAATTTCGTCAACATATAGTAAGTAGTGATGCATTGAGCACAAATCTTATGTTCACAAACTTTTTAGTCACTATTTTATAGTTATATGCGATTATGTGTTGATGACTTAGTCTTTAGTCTTATAGCACAAAATTGTGAGTTTGTGTCCCCACTTTCAACTAGAGCCGGCAAAATGACACCCGACCCGACGGGTCAACCCAATTATAAACGGGTTGGGTTGACCCGTTTATTAATTGGGTTTGGTGCGGGTTGGGGTTTCCCCAACCCGCCAGTAATTGGGTCAACCCGATTATGACCCGTGCAACCCGATTATGAAAAAAAAAAAGACGGCAAAGTGTCAAGTTTCGACCCGATTAACCCCAAACCCGACCCGAACCAGGTACAACCCGATCCAATTAACCCCCCAACCATATTTTAATAATATTTTTTGAAAAATAAAAAATAAAAATAAAAATAAACAGGTTGGCGGGTTGAACCCGTTTATTGGCGGGTTGGGTTTGGGTTGGGGGTTTTCCAACCCGCATTAATTTAGTCCAACCCGATTATGACCCGATTAACCCCCAACCCGATTATGACTCGACCCGAACCGTTGCCAGCTCTACTTTCAACACAATGGAAACTACAAATTAACATCCATTCATAGAGTGCATGTAGTCCAGTTTTGTGGTTAGCATATTACCTTTATATTATCAAGAACTGCTAAAATATTATGACGTTAGGATGTGGCACTGCTTAACTGATTCTTATGGCATAGTGGGATATGATATCAGCAATATCATTTATCAAGTAGTTTTTGGTCCTATGATTCCTTTCTATATAGTTTTTCTTCCTCTCATTTAGGGTTGAGCGGCGGGCCGGCCCGGCACGGCCCATTTTGCCGGGCACCCAGGCCCGGCACGGCACGCCCCAGCAGGTGTGCTGTGCTGGGCCGGCGGGCCTGGCGGGCCAAACCCCTTTAATTTAAAAAAATATAAAAAAAACTTTAAAAATCCCAAAAAATTCCTGAAAAATACTTTTATTATTCACAAAATTGTCTTACACATTGGGATAGATTTTGCTCAAAAAAATATAAATTCATTAATTATCACAAGTACAATTACAACTTTGCAAAAATTACATAATTACTTGAACAAATAATACTGCATCACTATAGTATAAGCACATCCCAACTAGGTTGGCACCCACTCATCTATCTTTCATTTGCAGTTTAAAAGAAAAAAAAAAAAAGAGAAAGTACAGTTCCTATACTTTGATTACAAAAATTATAACAAAACTTAGACTAATCTGGTTGACTAAATTCAATCAATATTCAAATCATCGAAGTCTCCAGCAAGTTGATCATCTTCATATTCCTGATCTCACAGTTCCGCCCTTAACCAATCTGTAAGACTGACACATACTTGCACCATCTCCGGCGTTAATCTGCTCCTATAGTCGTCCACAGTTCATCCACCTGTGTTAAAAGCCGATTCCGATGCAACTGTGGACACCAGAACCATTAGTAGATCACGTGCCATGGTAGAAAGCACAGGATAATTAACCTGATTTTGCTTCCACCATGTCAAAATGTTAAAAGCATTATGCTCTTCCATAGTATTAAAACTTATTGGGGGGCTTTCTAAATAAATCATTAATTCAGATGATCCCCCACTTATAGATGCTGGTTGTTTTCCCTTTCTTCTCCCACTCAAAAAATTCCAAGAGGAATTATCTGGTAGTGCTTGTTGGGTTTGAGTATGACCATATGTACTACTGCTAGTATCATATTCACAAAAAAGTCTTTCTAATAGGGTTCTTATTTTACGTATATCTATTTGAAAGGTAGAATTCATATTCTCATTTATTCCATCTATTAAGTCTTCCACTCCTAATTTAATCCTAGGGTCCATTGTAGTAGCTAAACAATATAAATTAGGCATATCTTGCCAATATTTTAAAATTTTAGCTTCCATTGCAGGGCAAATTTCCTTAGCAATGGGTACATTTCTATATTTTTTAAAACAAATACTTATTTGATATAAACAAGTTAAAATACTTGGGGATGTTGGCTAATAAACCGCTGATAAATATCTTGTTGCATCATAAAAAACTTTTAAAAAATCTCTTAAAACTTCGGCTATTTGCCAATCAAGTTCCTCTAATTCACTTTCAGGCATTTTCGTTTTATTAAATATTGCAAGTTCTTGTTTTAATCCTAGTGCAGCTTCTAGCATTAAATATGTTGAGTTCCACCTATGTTCAACATTTAGGGTAATTTTTTTATATTGCTTTCCTAAAGTTTCACAATAATATTTAAATTCTCTAGCGGCTGTGCTAGATTGTTTTATATATCTTACTGCATCTCTAATATTTATTAAATGATATTGAACAATTTTTAATCCATCTTGCACAACTAAATTAAGGATGTGACAAGCACACTTAACATGAAATAAACTTCCATCTATATTTAAGTTTAATTGTTGTCTTAATATTCCTACTGCAATATTATTAGCACTTGCATTATCAAGTGCTAGAGCCATTATTTTATTGTGTATTTTATAATTTCTTAGATTTCTACTTATAGCATTTGATATATTTAGTCCAGTATGGCTAGAATCTAGTGTTTCAAAAGTTATGATTCTTTTTTCGATATTTCAATTTTCATCAATATAATGTGCAGTTATAGCTAAATAACTTATTTGTTGTCTATTTGTCCAAATATCTGAGGTTAAAGCTATCTTAAAGGTATTGTTTGAAAAAGTTTCTATTAATGCAGTTTTCATTTTTCCATATAATTTTATAGCATCCTTTCTTAAAGTGTGGCGTGAAAAAGATTTAAATTGTGGTGCTAAATATTTAGTTATTAAACGGTTAAATATTTTAGAATCTATTATTCTAAAGGGTAATTCTTCTTGAATTACCCACTTTACTATTTCAAGCCTAGTTTCTTCTTGATTAAAAACAAAATTACTCATAGTAACACTACTAGTAGAAATTTGGGTTTGCCTAGGGTCAATTTGGCCATGTTTTGGAAGGCATTTCTGCAAATGCTGTTGCAAGTGGCCTGTACCACCTTTTCCTTTACAACTAAATTTTTTTTTGCAATGGTTACACATTGCCCTCTCTTCACTCCCTACATTTGGAATTGTAAAATTGAGTCAAACACTGGAGGTTCTACTCCTCTTGGTGCTCCTAGGTGGTAGGGAAGACGATCCCATATCTTGCTAAGGCAATTCAGTTTCAAGATCTTGGATGGGAGGGTTATTATATTGGGGTTGGGTTATATCATCAGAAAATGTTGGGTCAGAAAAGGGTCTAAGATATTCCCTTTCTTCAGTGTCAAAAAACATAGAATACCTAGGGTCCATTATCAAATTTTTGGAAAAAAAATTCTTAATAAATAATATTATAATAAATATTTGGTGATACTAATTTATAAGAAAGGTAGAAGGAGAGACTTACTTATAATAATAATATTTATACTAATTTTAAAATCAGAAAATTAAATAGAAGAATACCTCTTTAGAATGAATCTTGAACTTTGCAATTGAAGCCTTCAACCTCCAAAGTCCAATTTCCCACTTTTGATGCTTGAACAATTTGAATAGATCGAGTATCACCAATTTCCAATTACAACAATTAAAGCAAAGAAACTATTTGATAATCAATTAGAAGAGAGTAGGAGATTGTAGAAGAGGTGTGGTTTGGAGTGGGAAAGGGAGTGGCTATTTATAGAAAATTAAAAGTGGCTGTTTATCACCTCTACCCTTCAATATGACTGTTATTTTGTAGTTGGAAGGGTAGAAAAGGTCTTTTAATCATCAATTACAACTATAGCCCCCTAATATAGCTGTTATATGGTTGTTGGGGGGATAAAATGGGCATAAAAGTGACTAAAAACCACTTTTATGGAGGGAAGCGGGCCAGGCAGGCGGCCCGGCCCGCGTGTCGCGTGCCCTTGCAGGCCGTGTCCCCAGGGCCCTAGGCTCGGCACGGCCCAGTATTCAACCCTACTCTCATTGTACGTTTGTGTATTACAATCACTTTCTTAATTTTGAGCAGTCCAAGTAAAAAACTCTCCACTCCCTCAAACTTCTATACATATGTAATTCCATATAAATTAGAATTTCATGAATTTAATTCTACTTCCAGAAGGACCAAGGTCTCTACGGAAATTGAAGTTAAAAATCTTTCCCACAACAACCAAATGATTGCATATTTTGGACTATCAAAAAAATGATTGCATATTTTAAACCGGATGAAAGAACACCAGCACCGATGGAGGCTCCAAAAGCTGAAGCATATATCCTAAGTGAAGCTATTAAAGAGGGCACAATCCAAACTCTATTGTTTTAAAACCAGAAAATTTTAACCATAGTTCTCTATAATTAGAACAAATTAAGGCGTACTGAGCAACACCCATATGGAACTAAATCTGAAAACATTGGATTGAACGATTTATTCCTCAATACAATCACGCAAAACTTACTAAAATTTCCATAAATCCTATTTATCAGGAATTCACGAATCAAAACGAAACGGTGGATATAAACTGGAATTACTCAATACCCAGAAGGCAGTAAATCAAGATGTTGGAAGAAAACTGACCAAAAGCCACTATTTCCAAATATAAATTCAGAAATAAGATATACAAAAGGGAGAAAAAAGGAAATCAAGCAAACAAATTCAGGGTTCACGGAAGGGATACCAGTTTCTGCGAAGATTTTCCCTTCTAGAAGAGCACGAAGAGATGGTTTGGAGAAGACAATTGGAGGAGATGAAGCGTGGGATTGAAACCCTATAGAAAAAATGCAGAGAAGATAAGTTTAAAAAAAAAAAAAGTTTAAAAATAATTTGAGGTTCGCAGTAGACGAAGCGTGGGATAGAAAGAGAATACTGGGATAAAAAGAGAATAAGAAGAAGAAATGTTAAAAAAAAAAATTTTAAAATTATTTAGAGGTTTGGACGCCCGAGCGTGTTCGAAGCTGCCATGTCAGCCCAAAGCTGTCTGCCTTAATATAATAGACTAGTGGCCAGCCCGTGCAATGCACGGGCATCACATGTCGAATTCGACATTTTAGAAATACCTTCTAATTAAGAGTTTATTCGATCCTTAAAAATCCTAGACATTTTAATCATGCATGCCATTAAAGATTGAAGGCATTGGTACTACTACTTTATCATCCAATATAAATTTCAAATCAAACTTTAATCTTCAATCAAAGGGCTATGAGATCTTTATCTTAAAGAGACTTTTGTTACTTATTTTTAGCATTTTGTGTAGGCTAAAGTAATTGAAGGAGAATTTTCTTCAACCAATGGATTCTCCTTTGTCTTCGTTTTTGTCTACCTCATTTCTTTTTAATGTACTAATGGAAAGGCACGGATTATACGTGTGGATTTTAAGAATATCAAAGCTTCGTATAAGCTTTTTATTTGATCCATCTTAGCAACTTTGACACACACATATATATATATATATGTGTGTGTTCCTCCGAAATTAGGCTGGTTTGGACATGTGGTGATGTTGATGATGTGTTTCCGTGCGAGCGTGCCAATATCAATTGATACAAAGATTTCGGGTTTGATCCTGACCCCGGGTACTTGTTCCGAATCTAAACCGAAGTCGGTTTAGTCGTACTGCAAGTCACTTGCAATAAAACCGGTTAGGCGATAGAATGAAGACTAGGGGTTCGGTCTTCGTTTGGGTTCTTATACGTGTTTGAAAATCATAACAATCGATGGCGTAGCACTTTATTATAAGATCGGCCGACAAACACGACCGTTGATTACAATAGATAATCCTCAAAAGTAATTCACAAAAGGGAAAAAGGAAAACCGACAGAATTTGCAGGACCGGCCTATCTTGATCTTATAGCTGTAATTGGAGTATAAGCGCAGGAGGAAGGGGGTGGCTGCTAATAAAGCCAATTCGGGGGTTCACCTAGGATTGCTATTTAGCCGAAAGTACGTAAGTTACCTGGCTTGATCAAAGTCGGTCTCGGGACCAGCTGCTTGGAATCCTGTAGCCGTAATCAGGGTACAGAACTGCGAGTCAAGGGCGGCCTCAACCTACTTGCTGGTGGCAGGATTCTGACGTCAATTGGAGTAAACAGGGGCCTAAGGTGTCACTGCGACTGGAAGCAGTGAGAGAAGTCCTAATTTATCCTTCTTGCTACAGTTTGGGGTGTAGGAAACGGGATAAAGATCATGGATGATCAAATTAGCATTATGATAATCGATTGTGGTTTTTTGATGGAGGTTGTCCTCGATCTCTTTGAACTTGTGCTTTTTATAGCCATTCTTGACGGTTACTCAATGTCCCACTCTTGCACGATCTTCATGGAGGTTAGTCATCTGAAGTTTTTCGTTCATGAGAAATAACTTCTCGGCCACAATCATAAACGACTAACTTCCTTGCTCGTAGTCGCCCATTCTCTAACGGTTGACCTTCTACTGATGGTGACGTGATCCCTTAAAAATATGAGGACGTTTGTCGTATGTGATTATGTGGCTTCGGCTGAGTATCTGGCCTATGTGTATGCCGACGTGCCCTATTTGCTTAAGTAAGGCCATGTAGATGCCACGTGGCCTTTCCTTATTTGTCGGTCTCTGTGTAAACAATATACTATTATTAGTATATTATAATAATATATAAATAAATTCTGTTTTTGGGTTATAAAAAAAAATTTCAGAAGTTTAAAAGGATTTACAATCGATCCATCTAAGTAATTGTAAGTAATATATTTGATTAGAAAGTAAAATATTTACCAATTATCATCTCTCCTTCTCCAACCTTTTTCCGCATCTATGGCGACCTTGTATCGGTTCCGACAAACCTCTGTTCTCGTGCTCGGTCTAAGAGACATGGTGGCTACCGATAAAAAATTAACCCCAAAAGAAACTACACAGTAAGATTGAAGAAAATAAAAACCCCAGTAATAGAGAAGGAAAGAGAAAACCAAAAATCCAAAATTTGAGCATGACTCAGTCGCTGTTAAGGGAACCGAGGAGTCTCCCAAAAGCAAATCCAAGTGTAAGATTGCTGAAGAACGAAACCCTCTTCATATATGTCACGAAGGCCTTTGAGAATCGACCTCATAGTGTTGGATATCGGATTTTGGGAATCGCCCATCGGAAATCTTGAGTAGGCCAGCTAACTCAATCGATTGGAGTATACTATTAGCAAAGAGTGAGAGAGAGAGAGAGAGAGAGAGGAGTGGGAAGAGGAACACAATAGAGAGAGAGATAGAGGAAGGAGAAGAGGAAGACAACCAAAAGATAGATAGAGAGAGAGGGATCGACGATTACCAAAAAAATGCAGACGCAAAAGAAAGAAGCTTTAGAATGAAGAGAAACAATAATAAATTGCAGAGAATTTCGACAGAGATAGTGGAGGAGAAAAGGTCTTTTATGGTACAGAGTAGAAGCGTGTAGACAGATCTCTCAAGTTTAGGGCTGCAACTCGGTGCGGTTTAGTTCTGTTTGACCTCAACCCAAGACCAAACCAAGGTTATTGATGGTCGACCCAAAACCGAACTGAACCGACCTCAGAACCGAAATACCCAAACCGAAAACCAAACCGATTATTTAAAGAAAACCCGTAACCCAACTCAAACCGAACCGAATTACAAAATTCGGTTCGATTCAGGTCGTTTTCCTATATTTCAAACAGTAAACCCTAAATAGCAGCTGATCACTATGGAAGAATAACATGGGTAAAATTGGTTTTTAGTGATTTTTTTGAAAGTAATTCAGAATCAGTCGTTCAATTTTAGGTAATTGAAAATCAGTAATATTTTTTAAAATAATTGAGAATCAGTGTCATTTCATTGTTCATGAAAAATTTCTTTTGAAAATACCCTCAAAAGACTTGAAAACTTTACCTGTAACAAAATGAATAAAAAGGATTTCAAAGTCTTTTGAGGGTATTTTTGGAAGAAATTTTTCATGAACAGTAAAATGATACTATTTATCAAATATTTTAAAAAAGTACTACTAATTCTCAATTACCTAGAATTGAGTGATTGAATTTGAATTGTTTTAAAAAAGTATCACTAAAAACCAATTTCCCCTTTATAATGTGAATATACGAATGAGATAACACAGACCTGCAAAAAACGAGAGAAATAACATCATCCAAAAAGAAAGCACAAGTGGAAGGGAGACAAGTAATATCATCCACAGAAATCACAAGTGGAAATCTGAAACTTCTCGCCATGTCTTCTCCGCTCTCACTCCTTCCTTCTTCGAATTGTTCCGATTGTTTTTGCTCGTTGCTCTTTGGCTCCAGAAACCTCGAAAGATTCCAATTGTACCGTTCGAATTAACCGTTTTCCTCAACTTTATGTCACTTTCTCTCTCAAGCACACTCTCTCTATCTCCTTCTCCCGGGAGGGAGAGAGATAGAGAGGCCGGGAGAGAGAGAGGCTTCTGTTGGTGTCAGTGTTCGAAGCGGACCTCGTATGAAAAAGAGAAAATTAATTTTTAGTGGTACTTTATCAAATGATTTAAGATTTAGTCAGCAAAGTTTTGAGTTTTAACTTTTAGTATACCTTTATCCAAATAATTAATTTTTAATGCTATTTCACTGTTACACGTAAATTCTTCCAAAAATACCCTTATACAACTTACTTCCAGGACTTATACAAGCAATAAATTGACTTGTACAAGCCATTTTAGACTTGTACAAGCAATAAAATGACTTGTACAAGTCAATAAATTAGCTTGTACAAGTCAATAAAATGACTTGTACAAGTCATTTGGATGAGTTATATAAGGGTATTCTTGGAATATTGGATTTGTAATAGTAAAATGACACTAAAAATTAATTATTTTGATAAAGGTGCACTGAAAGTTAAAACTCAAAACTTTGCTGACTAAATCTTAAATAATTTGATAAAGCACCACTAAAAATTAATTTGCCCTATGAAAAATGCTTGACACTAAACCCCTTGATTCCGGTGTTGAGCTTAGGTTAGCAGCAGCATGTCTGTCCGTGCGTGACTTGGAAATAGCATGCTCATTTACAATGTTGCCCAGCAAGAGAAAAGTAATTTTTAGTGGTGCTTTATCAAATTATTTAAGATTTAGTCAGAAAAGTTTTGAGTTTTAACTTTTAGTGCACTTTTATCAAAATAATTAATTTTTAGTGTCATTTTACTATTACAAATCCGATATTCTGAGAATGCCCTTATATCACTCATCCAAATGACTTGTACAAGTCATTTTATTGCTTGTACAAGTCTAAAATGGCTTGTACAAGTTAATTTATTGCTCGTACAAATCCCGAAGGTAAGTTGTATAAGGGTATTTTTGGAAGAAATTACGTGTAACAGTGAAATAGCACTAAAAATTAATTATTTTGATAAATGTGCACTAAAAGTTAAAACTCAAAACTTTGCTGACTAAATCTTAAATAATTTGATAAAGTACCACTAAAAATTGATTTTCCCTAATAGCAAAAGACAAAGTAGAGTACGGATTAGGTTCTAAACTTTTTTTGGGTTAGGGATGGCACTGGCAGGTCACATCGCAGACCTAATGAGGGATGGATTAGACCTTTTTCGGTAAAGCCCGCCAGGCTAGCCGCAATCCAAGGTTTCTATTGAGTGAACATGTTTCCAGTGGAGCTCCTGCTCCGGTCTAGTTTAAATATTACAAGGTTTTGGATTGAATACTCAAAACATATGGATCAGGGTTTTGCCAAGGGCAAGTTATTGGATTCACTTGGAAAAGTCCGTAATTTTCTAGAAACACTTTCGAGGAGGAAACGTGAAGTCATCTTATGTTGGTGGATCCATCCTCTAAAACCAATGATGCTATTATATTCAACAAGTCTCAAAAGATGCCTTGAATTAGGGTTGCTTACTGGGCCGTGCCGACCCGAGCACGACATGGCCCAGCACGCCACAGGCATGCCTGGGCTGGCCCGGGCATGCCCACTGGGGCGTGCTGTGCCGTGCCTAGGGCCCTGCGGGCACGGCCCGCTAGGGCACTCATGCTCGCACGCGGCGCGGGCCGCGCGTGCCCAGGTGGGCTGGCCCGCACGCCAGCCAGCTGGGCACGCGGGCCAAGCCACCCGCCTAACCCACCAGAGAGCTAGCCGTAGCTCTCTTTTCCCTCCATAAAAGTGGTTTTAAACCACTTTTATACCCATTTTACCCCCCCAACAGCTATATAACAGCCATATTGGGGGGCTATAGTTGTAATTGATGATTAAAAGACCTTCTCTACCCTTCCAACTGCAAAATAACAGTCATATTGGAGAGTAGAGGTGGTATAAAGCCACTTTTAATTTTCTATAAATAGCCACTCCCTTTCCCACTCCAAATCACACCTCTTCTACAATATCCTATTCTTTTCTAATTGATTATCAAATAGTTTCTTTGCTTTAATTGTTGTAATTGGAAATTAGTGATACTCGATCTCTTCTAATTGTTCAAGCATCAGAAGTGGGAAATTGGACTCTGGAGGTTGAAGGCTTCAATTGCAAAGTTCAAGATTCATTCTAAAGAGGTATTCTTCTATTTAATTTTCTGATTTTAAAATTATTATAAATACTATTATTATAAGTAAGTCTCTCTTTCTACCTTTCTTATAAATTAGTATCACAAAATATTTATTATAATATTATTTATTAAGAATTTTTTTTTCAAAAATTTGATAATGGACCCTGTAGACACCCCCAAATTGCACAATAAAAATGATGAATAATTGGCAAAAATCATTATCTCCTTTGAAACCAGCACAAAATTTGAGAAATGTGCATTTTTCCTTGTATTGGACAACTCAGGTCGGATACAAGCATATCTCTTCATATCGGACATAAGTTGTCGGATATAAGCAGCTCTTAATGTATCCGACGACATATGTCGGATACATATAGATGCTTGTGTATCCGGCCTGATATGTCGGATACATGATTTTTGCTCAAAATTAGGGTTTTCCGAGAGTTTTCACTTTTTACCATCATATCCTTCATTAAAGGAGTGGAAATCTCGGAAATAGCCTTAGGGTTAAGGTTAGTGGGCTCTAGACATTATGTTGTGTCTACCATCATGCAAACCCTAACCCTAGCCTTTACCTATAAATAGGAGGCTCCTCCTTAAGCAAATGGCCAACAATTTTTGCAAAGAGCTTTTGCCATAAGTGGGAGATCAAAGAGCTCCGAGTGAAGAGGGGAACCGCTGCAGTCTTGCTTCCAGAAGCCCAGGTAAGCCTCAAAGCTCCCTTTATTTTTCTGTTCTTACATTCTAGATCTAGATCTCTTCTTCTACCTTTCTGTAGAATAAGGCCTCTTCTATGTGTGTGAAAACCCTTCCTCTACTCAAAGTACCTCGAGACTCCCCCTAGCCATAAAATGTGAAGGCGGGATCTAGGGGAAACGAGACTGAGGATTGATCCTAGTGTTAGCACCTTGTTGGAATAAGCCTTTTGATTCTATGAAAACCGTTTCATATTCAAAGTACCACAAGATTATCTTGAAGAACCGTTATACGGGGAGAGAGAACTAAGGGAAACGATAATGGAACGGAACCCTAGGCTGTTTTAGAGCCCCATTTGATTGATATGAATGCATGCTATATGTTGTTATATTATTGAAGAATGGATTTTTACACATGCACACATAGCACTTTTTTGTTGGATTCGGCTCATATTTCGGATTTATTGCATTCATTGTGATAGATCTGGAATAAATAGCCTCAAATAATTCTGGGATATTTCTTGTTGATTTCAAGCAAGTTTTGTTGAGTATTGAAGGCCTCTAGGTCCAACCTCTCGGTTTTGGGCATTTTTGCTCACTTTTGGGGTTTTTTTGGCATATTCTCTCCAATCGGAGAGAATGGTGAGCCAAGCTTGTGCCCTATTTTTCCTAGAGGTTCTTCAACACTTTTTCAAGTGATTTGAATTCATCTTGTACGGAACACACACACTTGGTCACTGTTTTAAATTGATTTTACTCAAAAGTGGCAAAACGGGACAGCATCTGTACCCCAACTTCAGACACTCGTAACTTCATCGTCCGGATGAATTTTGGCGTGATTTTAGATCCATGGGAAAGGTGAGGCTGTCTAGTTTATGCTTGTAAAATTTCATTAATTTCTATCAAGCGGATGTTTGACACCTTTCTGTCGAAGTTGATAGGTCAGTTCAGGTATGATTACGGAGCCTGTCACTTCGACTGAGCGCCATGTGTTCGTTTTAAGTCCGATTCGAGTGATTCTTATTTCTGTGTTTTCCTTTGGGAGTCTAGTTTCAAATCCAGTTGGTTTCATAATTTTTTGACTCCATTTGTGTCGTGGGTAGCAGATTTACTCAGAACTGCTCAACAGCACTTTTCTGGGCAAACCTGTGATCTTCGGGGCCTGTTCGGGAGATCACCCAAGGCACATCCGAATGAATTTTTGTATGAGGCTAGTTTCATTTGAAATATGGCCATACAGACTTCATTCTCGCCAAATTTCATGGATTTATATGGATCCGATTTTTCTAAATGATTTTCCAAACTTGCCCACTTGTCACTTTTAACTATCTCCAACAGCACTTTTAAAGGAGGATAACTCTTAGGTTTTTAACCGGATTTAATTGCAAATTTGCATGAGTCTTCTATTTATCATAATCTTTCAAATGAATTTGATTTGATTCAATTTAAATTGGATTTGAAGGATTTCAAGACAAATGGCATTATCTTTTACCGAATTTTCCGGATTTGACTCAACTTGGGTTTTGTGCAATTTTTGCTTTGATTTCCATCTATTGGTGATATTCCAGAAGTGATATTGACATAAAAGAGGATCTGGAATTCATTTGGATTTTTCATGTGGAAATATCATATATTTGTTTAATCCTTTTCCAAGGTTTTTTATGATTTTAGCAAGCTTTCCCATTTTTTTTAGCATGAACAACACTTGGCAACCACCTTGTGTGGGTGAATGGGGGTGCCGAACACCTTCCCCCTTTCATAATCTAATCCCTTACCCATCTCTGGATTTGATTTTCAAGTAGAGTTATTTTTACTCTAGTATTTGCCTTTTAGCTCTTTTTGCTTATTTTTGAATCTTTTGGTGTCCATTCACACCTTAAAATTTTGAATGGTGGCGATTTTCCCATTTTACGTTGAGCCCGTGTGTTGACGGTGGGGAAATCATCCCGGTGATTTTTCCATGTCTCATAGACCCTAGGCATCCTATGTTTTTTAACACTGAAGAAAGGGAATATCTTAGACCCCTTTCTGAACCAACATTTTTTGATGATATAACCCAACCCTTATATAATGACCCTCCCTTCCAAGATCTTGAAACTGAATTGCCTTCCCAAGATATGGGATCGTCTTCCCTACCACCTAGGAGCACCAAGAGGAGTAGAACCTCCTGTGTTTGGCTCAATTTTACAATTCAAAATGTAGGGAGTGAAGAGAGGGCAGTGTGTAACCACTACAAAAAAAATTTTAGTTGTAAAGGAAAAGGTGGTACAGGCCACTTGCAACGACATTTGCAGAAATGCCTTCCAAAACATGGCCAAATTGACCTTAGGCAAACCCAAATTTCTACTAGTAGTGTTACTATGAGTAATTTTGTTTTTAATCAAAAAGAAACTAGGCTTGAAATAGTAAAGTGGGTAATTCAAAAAGAATTACCCTTTAGATTAATAGATTCTAAAAGATTTAACCGTTTAATAACTAAATATTTAGCACCACAATTTAAATCTTTTTTACCCCACACTTTAAGAAAGGATGCTATAAAATTATATGGAAAAATGAAAACTGCATTAATAGAAACTTTTTCAAACAATACCTTTAAGATAGCTTTAACCTCAGATATTTGGACAAGTAGACAACAAATAAGTTATTTAGCTATAACTGCACATTATATTGATGAAAATTGGAATATAGAAAAAAGAATAATAACTTTTGAACCACTAGATTCTAACCATTCTGGACTAAATATATTAAATGCTATAAGTAGAAATCTAAGAAATTATAAAATACACAATAAAATTAGAGCTGGCAACGGGTTGGTTCGAATTCGGATTCGGGTCGGTTCGTTATCGGGTTGAAGGTTAATTTGGTCAGTTCGGGTTGAACCCGATTAGTGGCGGGTTGAAAAAATCCCAAACCGAACCCAACCGGCCACTAATCGGGTTCAACCTGCCCAACCCGATTATTTTTTTATTTTGATTTTTTTTGCAAAAAATATGATAATAGCATTGCCAAACCCCATGCAACGAAACCCCATTCAACGAAATAAAAAAGGATTGAAGTTGATTATTAACCAAACCACATTCAGCGAAATCAAAAAAGATTGAAGTTGATTATTAACCAAACCCTCGGATTGGAGAGGCAGAAAAGAGATCAACATTCAACGAAATCAAACCCCATTCAACGAAATCAAAAAAGAGATCAATGATGAACTTTTTGACTAAAAGACTACATAGTCCATGGAATTTTGAGGGGGATCTTTTCCCTTCACGAAATCAAAAAAGAGATCAACATTCGACGCTCACGAATGTTCGTACAAGGAAAAAAACTGAACCGAGATTTTAAACTAGAAGAAATTGCATTGCATGGTTGACAAGAGACGACCGTCCAAGAAATCACTGAAGTCGAGACTCGAGAGACCGTCGACCAGAGGCGGAAACACTCGGATTGGAGAGGCGGAAACAGAAAGAGTCGAGAGACCTTCGCGTCGCGGGTGCTGTTGTGCTTGGCTGCGACAACTGACAAGAGATGACCGTCGACTAGATCTTCGAGTCGCGGCGCAACGGAATGGAAGACAGGGTCACACCGTCATTGGAGTCATAGGAAGAGGAAGAAAAGAGTTCAAGAGTCGAAGACTCGAAGATGAAGAGGGAGAGGGCGAAGAGAAGAGTTTAGACTTCAGAGAGAGTCGAAGAGGAAGAGGGCAGCAAGACAAGAGGAAGAGGCAAGCGAATGGAAAAATGAATGCCCTAAAATTTTTTGTATTAAATAATCGAGTAACCCGTCGGTTCAGGGGTTGTAATTGGGTTGACCCGATTTTGGGCGGGTTGGGAAAATCCCAACCCGCACCCAACCCAATAAATAATCGGGTCAACCTAAACCCGTTTAAAACGGGTCATTTCGGGTTGACCCGTCGGTTTGGAGCACCTATTGCCGGCTCTAAATAAAATAATGGCTCTAGCACTTGATAATGCAAGTGTTAATAATGTTGCAATAGGAATATTAAGACAACAATTAAACTTAAATATAGATGGAAGTTTATTTCATGTTAAGTGTGCTTGTCACATTCTTAATTTAGTTGTGCAAGATGAATTAAAAATTGTTCAACATCATTTAATAAATATTAGAGATGCAGTAAGATATATAAAACAATCTAGCACAACCGCTAGAGAATTTAAATATTATTGTGAAACTTTAGGAAAGCAACCTAAAAAAATTATCCTAGATGTTGAACATAGGTGGAACTCAACATATTTAATGCTAGAAGCTGCACTTGGATTAAAAAAAGAACTTGCAATATTTTATAAAACTAAAATGCCTGAAAGTGAATTAGAGGAACTTGATTGGCAAATAGACGAAATTTTAAGAGATTTTTTAAAAGTTTTTTATGATGCAACAAGATATTTATCAGCGGTTTATTACCCAACATCCCCAAGTATTTTAACTTGTTTATATCAAATAAGTAGTTGTTTTAAACAATATAGAAATGTACCCATTGCTAAGGAAATTTGCCTTGCAATGGAAGCTAAAATTTTAAAATATTGGCAAGATATGCCTAATTTATATTGTTTAGCTACTACAATGGACCTTAGGATTAAATTAGGAGTGGAAGACTTAATAGGTGGAATAAATGAGAATATGAATTCTACTTTTCAAATAGATATATGTAAAATAAGAACCCTATTAGAAAGACTTTTTGTGAATACGATACTAGTAGTAGCATACAAGGTCATACGCAAACCCAACAACCACTACTAGATAATTCCCCTTGGAATTTTTTAAGTGGGAGAAGAAAGGGAAAACAACCAGCATCTAGTAGTGGGGGATCATCTGAATTAATGATTTATTTAGAAAGCCCCCCAATAAATTTCAATACTATGGAAGAGCATAATGCTTTTAACATTTTGACATGGTGGAAGCAAAATCAGGTTAATTATCCTGTGCTTTCCGCCATGGCACGTGATCTACTAATGGTTCCGGTGTCCACAGTTGCATCGAAATAAGCTTTTAGCGCAGGTGGACGAACCGTGGACGACTACAGGAGCAGATTAACACCGGAGATGGTGCAAGTATGTATCAGTCTTACAGATTGGTTAAGGGTGGAACTGAGAGATCAGGAATATGAAGATGATCACCTTGCTGGAGATTTCGATGATTTGAATATTGATGAATTTAGTCAACCAGATTAGTCTAAGTTTTGTTATAATTTTTGTAATCAAAGTATAGGAACTGTACTCTCTCTTTTTTTTTGTTTCTTTTAAACTGCAAATGAAAGATAGATGAGTGGGTGCCAACCTAGTTGGGATGTGCTTATACTATAGTAATGCAGTATTATTTGTTCAAGTAATTATGTAATTTTTGCAAAGTTGTAATTGTACTTGTGATAATTAATGAATTTATATTTTTTTTAACAAAATTTATCCCAATATGTGTAAGACAAATTTGTGAATAATAAAAGTATTTTTCAGAAATTTTCTGTGATTGTTTGGGATTTTTTTTCATTTTTTTAATTAAAGGGCGGGCTCGGCCCGGCAAAACGGGCCTGGTGTGCCGCGGCCCACGCAGGCCCGCCGATCAACCCTACCTTGAATTTTATAGATACTTACACATGCCTGCCTTTACTTCAAAAATGGTCTAATTAAAAACTTGTGGGTTGTGTGATAACGAGTTAATATATTATTAATCAGGCATCTCCTGTCATGACATTACATCATAGTTTATACTTCATACCTTATATTTCGGTTTGGTTTTATACTTAGAAATTTCGATTTGGTTTTCGGTTCGGTTTAGTTAACCCGAGCCTTCAACCCAAAACCGAACCAAACAAATTCGGTTCTCTATTTTTAGAACCAAAACCTACCCAAAGACTATATAACCTAAACCAAACCGACCCAAAGTCGGGTTGGTCCGGTTCGGTTTCGGTTTTAACTGACCCAAGTTGCAGTCCTACTTAGGTTCCATAGGCTTCGAAGAGGGTTTTGAGAGAGAGAGAGAGAGAGAGAGAGAGAGAGAGAGAGAGAGAGAGAGAGAGGGGTAAGGCTGTTTCAGAGGATGGACTTTCAAACGGGTTGCTAATTAAAGAAAAAAAAATGCCCCTAGTGAACCTGCCGACTCCTAGGAAAAAGCGGGCTGATTTTAGCAGGTGGACTTTTAAACGGGATGCTAATTAAAGAAAAAAAATGCCCCCTCTGAACCTTTTTTTTTTGGTAAGAAAAGCACATCCAATACTTCATTAAAATCTGTTTGAAAACCTTACATGCGAGGCTCCCATATAGTCAGAATTAAGTAGTGGACTAAGAAAAGATGGGGAGAGATTTTTCCACAAACACAAGTCAGAATTAAGGAGCGGACCAAGAAAAGATGGGGAGAGATTTTTCCACAGACACGACAAAGTCATCCGAAGCGAAATTTGCAAGCGCATCGGCCATAGCATTAACCTCCCTAAAAATATGCCCCTTCTGAACCTACCGACTCCCAGGAAAAGGGGGATGAAATCGCCTACTGAACAGCATTGATAGGAATTCTGTAGAAATTACGTGGCAACTAAAACCAAAAAGTCCCTTACCAAAAAAAAAAAAAAAAAACCTAAAACCAAAAAGTCAAAGAAAAGGGCTTATTAAAGAGATCGGCGCATTAAAATCGTTCAAATTTGTTGCGTACTTATTACCCAAAAAAAAACTTGTCGCGTACTCAAGACTCAAGAAGAAAAGGAAAATTCGGCCGAACAAAATTAAAATTTAGCAATGGGATCATTAAAACATATCTGACTAAATCTGAAATATTTTAAAAAGTATCACCGAAATCTAGAAGTTTAAAAAAACAAACAAATGGAGAGTCAATGGAACCGGCGCATTAAATGTTGCTCACTGAGTCTAAAAAAATATCACCGTTTAAACAAAACTAGGTTACCCAAAAAAAAAAAAGTTTAAACAAAACTAAAATTTATCACCGTTTAAACAAATCTAAAATTTATCATCGTTTAAAAGCATATCTGACTAAATCTGAAATATTTAAAAAATATCACTGAAATCTAAAACCGAAATCTAAAAGGAAGGAGAAAAAAAAAAAAAAAGGGCAAATAGAGAGTCAGTGAAACCGGCGCATTAAATGTTTGACTAAATCTGAAATATGTTAAAAAATATCACGGAAATTTTTAAAGAATAATAAAAATAATTTTTCAGTCAGTGTAGTAAATACATATCTGACTAAATCTGAAATATGTTAAAAAGTATCACCGAAATCTAATTTTTCTTTTTTTCTCCGGTACAAAGCAAGCAGCTGAACCGCCCGAACCTGACACGTCAGCCCCGGAGCAGCGCGAACCTGCCACGTCAGACGCCACCCCGCTTAATATATAAGATTTTCATATATATTATATATAAAAAATACAATATTTTATTAATAAATATATTATTAATGTATATATTTTATTTAAAAAATCACTTTTTTTTATTCTTATACCCCAACTAAGTGAGACCCTGCCCCATCCCGTTACCAACCTAATATGGAGGGGTTAGGGTTTGGTATTTGTTACATATTTTCGTTATATATTAATGTATGAACCATATATTGTAACATATGATGTTGAAATTTGTGTGTTTTGTTGTGCTACTAAAAATTCCATAAGATGTAAATAAAATAACTAAGTGTACAAGCTTTAGTAGTATCATAGTAGGGGGCTGCATGCGCTATGTACGTAGAAAACGTGGGCCCACTTAGATAAATAGACCGAGATAGTTACAACATGTTTAAAATAGTGGGGGATTGCTTCATTTGCAGAGAGCAATGTTTGGAAAAAGAAAAATAGGGCCAAAATCTGAAGAAAATATTCCTCCGTCTTTTCTTTATTAATAGTATAAATGATACAATATATGGTTTAATGTACAAGTACAAAAATCATAAAATGCAAACGATAAAATTATTGGATGCAGGTCCTAAAATTGCAGGTAGAAACTCTTAACATCCTCTCTCCTATTGGATTTTCCCTTTTGATTTGTGTTTGGTTTTTTTTTCCTTTTTTCAAGGTTTTAAAATGGTTAATGCCCGTTTGGTCGCACATGGCTGCTATTGATTTTCCTTTTTGAAGGTTGTATTCAACGTGTGCGCTGAAAATATATAGTAAACTTTTATCCTTTTTTTATTTGTGTTTGGTTTTTTTTTTCCTTCTTTTCAAGGTTTTAAAATGGTTAATGCCCGTTTGGTCAAACATGGCTGCTATTGATTTTCCTTTTTGAAGGTTGAACCACACTGAATCTTGCATCCCCGACCGTCCGCTCTCCATTGCAGTTAATGTGGAATTGCCGTTTATGAAGCTGACGAGAGGATACAATCGCACCGTGTAAGTAAAATCTTTCTTTTTATGTTGATGGCTGAGTCACAATATAGGACGTATGCTGATCAAACTCAACAAATAGCCGTGCGACCTAAAAGTTTGTTTGTGGATAAATTTTTGCTCATTTGGCTCTTCTTCCCTTTTTGCACTTGTAATGATACCCTAACTCTATCCAAATCAGTTACCGAAACCGACGTCCTTGTATCTTCTGGGCAGAAATTTGCTTTGGGATTCTTTAGGCCAGGCAATTCCACCTACCGTTACCTAGGAATTTGGTTTAACAAAATCCCAGAACAAAATGTAGTGTGGGTTGCAAATAGAGACAATCCAATTAAGAATAATTCGTCCGGGGTCCTTAAGATTAGTTCACAGGGAAACATAGTTATCCTCGACAAGGACACGAACACTATTGTCTGGTCTACTAATTTGTCGATCGCCATCGGGAACAACAATTCAATTGCTACGCTCTTGGATTCGGGAAATCTGGTTTTGACTCGCAGCGATAGTAAAAATTTTATATGGCAAAGCTTTGATTATCCCACAAATACCTTGCTTCCAGGTATGAAACACGGATTAAGCCGAAGATTGGGTTTGAATTGGTCCATAACATCTTGGAAATCAAGAGACGACCCTGGCAGTGGGAATTGCTCCTTTGTGCTAGACTCACGAGGCTCACCCGAGTACTTCGTGTACAAGGGTTCGAACCGGGTTTGGCGAAGTGGTCCATGGAACGGTCAGCGACTGAGCCATATGCCGGTATTAACAAGCCCAGAACTTCTAAATTTTCGATTTATTAATACTCCAGATGAGATTTCCATTATGTATGTGGTCACCAATAGCTCCATCATCACTAGGTTAGTGTTGACCGAATCTTGTTCAATTCAAAGACAATTATGGAACGAAGAAAACCGTCGATGGAATACCCCTTGGTCAACACCAAGAGACCAGTGCGAAAGTTATGCAATTTGTGGCGCTTATGGTAATTGTGCCAATAATTTCCCATTCCAGTGTTCGTGTCTCCCAGGATTTGAACCCAAATTTCCCCAAGACTGGAACTTGGGAAATGGATCAGGCGGGTGCATCAGAAAGAGAGCAGCTCAATACTGTGGGAAAGGGGATGGTTTCTTGAAATTGGTGCATATGAAGGTACCCGAAACCTCAGTTTCTCGAGTCGACAAGGATTTGAGTCTCGAGGAATGCGAGCAGGGATGCCTGAGGAACTGCAATTGCACAGCCTATACTTCTGCAGATATTCGTGGAGGAGGAAGTGGGTGCATGGCTTGGTATGGAGACCTGATAGATATAAGAGAATTTGCAAGTGGCGGACAAGATTTATTCTTACGCGTGGATGCGATTGAGATAGGTAACCTTGTATACAATTCGAGAAACACGATATTCCATCTAGCTAGTTGATTTGCAAATAAAATTTTGTTGATTTCTTCTTTCTTTTCTACCTCTCTAGCGACCAGAGATTCGACAGGTTCTCGTCGTAAAAAGATGACACTTACAATTACGCTAGCGTCTCTTCTTGGAGGGTTGTTTCTTTTTGTCGCATGTCGATGTTACTTCGTTCAAAAAAGGAGAAAAAGTAAAGGTAAAGATCGCCCCATAAAAGTTTTCTTTTGTTCTTTATCTGTTATTTATTGGCAATTAACTGTTATTTTAATTTCCAAAAAATCTTTACTGTTCAGACAACATTTTACTACATGCTTTATTTTGTCTTAGCATTTTTTATGTTGTATTATTGTTGTAGGTGATAGAGGAGGACAACAAGGAGTTTCAGTTTTTAATTTTCCCTCAAATTCTGCAAGATGTAATGAACATCCAAGTGCAATGGAGCTGGATGAAACTACTAGTCGAGAATTACCACTCTTCAGTCTACACATAATAACAGTTGCGACAGATAACTTTTCTCCTATAAAGAAGCTTGGACAGGGTGGTTTTGGACCCGTTTATAAGGTAATTTTAATGGGTAACTGAACTTCAAGACACTTTATCCTTCTCATTTTTTGCTTTGTTTTGCCTCATTTATTGAAGGAAACAAAGAATTGTTAGACTTAAGTACATACAAATTGCAAATCTTTAGGGTCAACTATCCAATGGCCAGGAGATTGCAGTCAAAAGACTCTCAAAATCCTCGGGACAAGGAATAGAAGAATTCAAAAATGAGGTCATGCTGATTACCAAACTTCAACATCGGAATCTCGTTAAGATTTTAGGTTGTTGCGTCCACAATGAAGAAAAGATGTTAATTTATGAATACATGCCGAACAAAAGCCTTGATTATTTTATTTTTGGTATGATTTCTTTGTGTAAACTTCTATTTGCTTGCTTTCTATTTGATTTTTTACTAATGAGATAATTATCTTGTTGGAATATGATGAATTTTAACAGCATTAGATGCATTAACTTTAATGAGTAATGTGTGTAGATAAAACTCGAGGGGCATCATTGGACTGGAGTACCCGCATCAAGATAATAGTTGGGATTGCTCGAGGGGTTCTATATCTTCATCAAGATTCCAGGCTAAGAATTATTCATCGGGATTTGAAACCCAGCAATATTTTACTAGATGCGAATATGAATCCAAAAATTTCTGATTTTGGCATTGCAAGAATATTTGGAGGGGACCATACTCAAGAAACTACTAGGAGAATTGTTGGAACATAGTAAGTATGTTATACATACATGAATTCATGGATAGCTTAAAAATTTTAATCAAACTCTAACAATACTTTCAATATCATTGGAATGTAGCGGTTACATGCCTCCAGAATATGCAATTAATGGGTTATTCTCAGTGAAGTCTGATGTCTTTAGCTTTGGCGTCTTACTTTTAGAAATCATCAGCGGCAAAAGGAGCAATGGCTACTATCATAAAGATACTAATATGATCAATTTGATAGCATATGTAAGATGCACTTGTATTGACATTATACACGACAAGTTCTTAAGGTATTTGTCCTAATCTTTAAACAGTTGGAATGATGACTCTTGATGATTTTAGGTATGGAGCCTTTGGAGGGAAGGCATTGCCTTGGATGTAGTTGACTCACGTTTGGGTGGTGCGTATCCTTCTCATGAAGTTCTAAGATGCATCCAAGTTGGACTCTTGTGTGTGCAGGAAAGTGCAAGTAATAGACCAACAATGTCAAACGTTGTAGTCATGTTGGCCAATGAGACAAATCTACCACTTCCAAAACGAGCTGCATTTGTGGTTAATCAAATTCGGGATGATGCAAACTCTTCTGTAGCAGGAACATCATCTGCTTCTGTAAATGAGGTGACAATAACTACTACCAAAGCTCGATAGAGATTCAAGATCCTAATCGATTTCTCTGTAAGTTGTTAATAACTAGTTGAATTGCAAAAAAATACTCTATCAAATCATGACATTATAGCAAGTAATAACTCTAATCTCACTATAAGGTTGTGGATACTATTATTAATTAGTGCTACCTGCAAAATGGTTGCTGGAAAATTATCAGATCATGTATAACTGCTACCAAAGCTAAGGCCCTGATCAGTTGCTACATAAATGTCGTCTGCCGACCCAAAATATAGCCTGGAGATATAGAAACTATGATAATTATAGAGTGGATGCTACACTTGGAAAATCACTTGCTTTACTTTTTATGGAAATTTTTTTTTCGAAATTCAAGGGCTCTAATTAAAATACTACTGCAACGGTGCAAATACATAATTAAATCTTATAACTTAACCAAAAACGCCTTTTTCTTTTTCTTCTTTTCACTTCGATGCGGTTGTACCAAAGTCTTCTCTAACTGAAAGATTTGAGAGAAAGAACGAGAGAGAGAAGATAATTCAAAGAAATAGAGCTTCCTTAGAAGCTAATCTTCAAAGCATTCACTCTTTTATTGCAACTTGAATCAGAATAAGCATCATAGGAAGAATTCAAATTAAGAAGAAGGTACTTGAAATGACTCCAACTACAAAGTGAGCTTTCACTGCATCCACACCCATTGTAACTAAATCCTGTTCCTAGAACTCTTTGCATCATTTAAAGAAATGGATGAAGAAAATCAAGTTGCTTATTTTTAAGGGTGAGTGCAAATGTTGTTATAGCAAATAAAGGGATGAAAATGGGAACCTTTGGATAGCTAGTGAATGGTCAATCCCAAGCTCCATTGATATTCCAATTGTCAAAAGTTTCAAGTTGAGGATGTCAATCTCATGAGGCATGTGATTCTCTGAGATACTATAAATTTCCCAAAATGCTCAAAAACATGTGTTTCTATTATATTTGTAAATTTTCTCGAATCTTAGCTGAAAATGATATGTAAAGAAAGGTCAAAAACAGAACTAAAAATGAGAAGCCACTAAAGAAGAAATTGGAAATGAATGACACATGAACATACGTGAATGGACTGGAAAACCGACACTTAAGAATTAATCTGTAGATTGATTTATTGCTCTCTTTCTCTCTCTTTTCTACTTTGTTGTCTCTTGTTTTAGGTTAGATTCGTTCTACAATGTTTGAACACAGAGGATCTGAGCACACTACAAAAAAGGACACTTTTACCGGTGGTAGCTTACCGCCGGTAAAACAACAATTGCCGCCGCTAAAACCATTTCCGGCGGTGACTCCTCTTGCCGTAAAAGATGCCGTCACTAACGCTTATAGCGGCGGTAAAAAACTTACCGCCGCTATTGCCCATTCATTACCGGCGGTAATCTACCGCCGCTATTGCCCATTCATTACCGGCGGTAGATTACCGCCGCTATTGTTATCACTCATTACCGACGGTAAGTTACCGCCGCTATTGCCCATTCATTACCGGCGGTATATTACCGCCGCTATTGTTATCACTCATTAGCGGCGGGAATCACCGCCTCTTTTAGCGGCGGGAATTCGATTACCGCCGCTAAAAGTAATTTTTGTTTTTTAATAAATGGCTTTTAGGGGCGGTAACTTGTTTACCGCCCCAAAAAGCCCTCTTTTAGCGGCGGGAATTCGATTACCGCCGCTAAAAGTAATTTTTGTTTTTTTAAGAAATGGCTTTTAGGGGCGGTAACTTGTTTACCGCCCCAAAAAGCCCTCTTTTAGCGGCGGGAATTCGATTACCGCCGCTAAAAGTCTTCGCGTGTACTTCCCGCCAACTTGTTGCCGGCGGTAGGAAGCTTACGGCCCCTAAAAAGAGACTTTTAGCGGTGGTACTTTCAGTACCGCCGCTAAAAGTAAGTTTTTTGTTTTTTAATATATGGTTTTTAGGGGCGATAATGGGTTTACGGCCCCTAAAAGGGACTTTTAGGGGCGGTAATGAACCTACTGCCGCTAATAGTTAGCTTTTAGGGGCGGGAAGGATCTCACCGCCTCTGAAAACCATATTTTAGGGGCGGTAATAGGCATACCGCCGCTAAAAGTGTTATTACCGACGGACTGATACCGCCGGGAATAAGGCTTTTTTTGGCGGGACCTTCCCGCCAACTTGTTGCCGGCGGTAGATATGTTACCGCCGGTAAAACTTACTATAGCGGCGGACCTGCCGCCGCTAAAGGCTATTTCGCACTGAAAAAATGCGCGCCATAGAATTTTCGCGCGAAAAAAATGGTAGATTAATTTTTAGGGGCGGGAAGTGCTTTTACCGCCGGTAATAATGCTTTTAGCGGCGGGAATTAGGTTATCGCCGCTAAAAGGCGCCGCTAATTCTGCTCGTTTTTGTAGTGGCATATTAAATAGAACAGGAGAAATTTGTTTTAGGTAAACTTCTTGAAACTATAAACAAAGATAAACACTGTAGAGATTTCTAATTTGAGGATCCAAGTGTCATTAATTTGATTGCATGATCAAAATAATAGTAGAAATCAACTATGCCCCAACATTTAGAAGTAAACAACTAAAACTACTGAAAGGAGTCTAACTATTTTCTGAAAATTTATCTTCGAACCAGACATACAACAAATTGTTCAAAATTAGCAAAATCAAGTGAGGTTTCGAGTTCGTAGTTCATACCAAAACAAGTTTAAGCGCGGGAATCCAAAGACCAATAGACCGAGAACGGATGAGAGGGATTTGGCAACAGAGGTAAGGATTTTAAATCGTTTTCTATGGTACCAAAAAGAGAAAAGAAAAATCAGATCTAGAAGAAGAAAAGTAAACATTGATAACATATCAGACCATGAAGACTAAGATCTAGGGTTTTATACCTGTTCTTCAGATTAGATCTGGAGAAAATTTCAAAGTTATTTCAAGCAATTTGCATCATACATCATAGGAACATAGGTAGAATTCTCGAGCCATAAGTAATCGACGAAGGCATTGAGATTGGAGCGGGCGTGGAGCTTCATCAGCAGATGATGCTCGTTCATCCATAGAAATCTAACAGCTCACTCGTAGAGCTCACCACCATCACAATGGCAGCAAAAGAGGCATGGCTTACCCTACTCTCTTTAAGGAGAGAGACGCAGCAAGAAAATAGAATTCATAGAGAATGGGAGATGATAAGAGGAAGAGTATGACTTTCAGCGGTGGTCTCTTTTTGACTTTCAGCGGCGGTCTTTTAAAGACCGCTACCATTAGCGTTTTAAGCCCCGCCACTAAATCCAACTTTTTTTTGTTGTGGGGACATAAACGCATGATCGTATATAGGATGCACTATTATCCCACATAGGATGTGTTTGTATCCCGTGTAAAATATGTGCTTGTGTCCCAAGTAGGTTGGGCTCGTAATCACATAGCTAACTAAAAGTATTTAAATTTTTATTTTTTATTTTTCTGAAAAATAACCTTGCAAATCAATTATTTTTAAAAAATGACCCTTTTCTGCAAATGAGATTTTTTTACGGACAGGTATTGTAAATTTAGACAAAAAAAAGTGATACCAAGTCCAAGCTCATTTCCTCTGCCGAAACCGCCATGCAAGATATCTTTCTTGCAGACTACGTCTCTATACATGAATTAAAAGACGACCTTGTTGCCTGCAGTTTCTTGGAGAATCTGGGTTACAAAATCAAATATGTTGAACCCAAGTACACTAGTGATGGAAGGGATGCCTATCTTATGAAGAAATTACTTGAGGGTAGAAAGTACTTGGAACGTCTTCTTCCCAAACCAATTGAAGCTTCAGAAAAGAGGGCAAAAGAATTGGAGTCAATTCCAGACGGAGAATCAGAGGATGAAGAGGACTTTGAAATGGATTTCGAGGACTGGTAGTTGAGGTAAAATCGGTTTGCATTTAAAGATTGAGATCTTTCTTGATTATCTTGTTTAATTTTGAATTATATAATTTGACCATGTGCTTCTCTTCATGTAATTTAATCGATAACTAGCCAAGTTTTGCGTCAAAATTAGACAAGGAAATCTGATTTGTGTTGAATGATCTGGGTGAATAAATTCACAATTTTTTTTTTTACTGCACCGAATTCTTTTCTAAGCTAATGAATATCAACTGATCTGCACACATCAATCAAATTCAAAGACAGAGAGGCCTCTAATCTCTGATTTCTATAGAAAGAACAGTTGTGGACTGTGTTTGATGCAGACTTTTATCACCATTACAGAGCAGTAATCACCTTGGTTGTTGAACTTTTCAACTTAAACTGACTGGATAATCCAAGCCATTGCCCAGATTTCTTCACAAAACTTTCAGATAAAAAAAAAATGGAAATTACATTTTTATGAATTAACAGTTAGAAAGAAAACCAGTCAATCCAAATTTCTGCTAGAATCTTCCATATTTATGATTCTTTGTGGATCATGTACTTTGTACAAAGACAAATAGAACAATGGAAAAAATGTGGACTCTGCTACAGAATTTTTTGGCATTGGCTTCTAGCTTGTGATGCTTGTGATAATAGTGGCTTGTTTTTTTTATGTCCGTTTAAGTTCCGAAGCCTGTTTCTCCCTTCTCATCAAGGAGGAAGAGGATATCCCTTCCTTGTCTGGCTTTTCTTATGTCCGTTGAGAGACTAACACAGACCCTCTCACCAAAAGAAAGAGAGGATATATAGAGAGAAGGTTTGGCTCTTACTAATAAAAGAAGGAAATATCTAGTATGAGATGGGGTATGTGCCATAAACCCTGCATCCTGCGTTAAATGCTGTCATATGCAACATCCGACGCTCCTTGTTTTTTAATGTGAAAAGTGTGAAAACATGACCCGATGGCCCGTATGATGATCCTTTAACTGACACTTACATAACTTCCTCATCTAACCAAAATGTCTTCTAATTCTATTTACTTTTATATCCTTAAACATATAGTAACTTATATTAATTCCTCAAAATGTTCTTTTATTTATATTTTCTTTTTGTCTCCTAATTAATTACATTTACTTATTTAATTCTTTTGCTAGGTGTGCATTTCCCCTAGTTTTAAGTAAACAAAGAGACAAATAAATAAATTAATGTCTCCATCTTTATAAAGTGTACCTAAAAAGACCTAGAGGACAAAAGCCTGAAAATGAAAGTATCGGCCTTGCTTATTAGTATAGATACGTACGAAACTTACGTAACATTGTAAAGTTAATTTGTACACGAAGCTACGTTTGTAGTCACCTTAAGAAAATAAAAAAAAAACCATTTTATATGAAAAAGAAAATTGGTTGTTTAAAGTTAATATACCAATCACAGTATCCGTTGCTGTAAGTTTTTTTTTTTTGGTGAAAACAATGTCCAATTTCACATTGTCTGTAGTGTGAGCCTGTAATGTCTCCTACAATTTAAGACATATAAGCATGGTCTCCCAATTAATTACAAACAAAAGAAGGTTATTTTGTTATCTATTTTCTCAAAGGGATGAGTTCCGCTCTTTCCTTCATTATCTAAGTAACCAAATTGTAAATCCCCGATCCCTATAGCAACGCTCGTCAGGGCTCACGGTTTTACTTTTAGGGTCTGTTTGTTTCACAGGAAAATATTTTCTTTTCCCCATTTTCCGGTGAAAGAAACCGTGAGACATGGGAAATCACCTAGATGATCTCCGAATCATCACACGGGTTTGACAAAAGTAAGGAGTCGCCACCATTCAAGTTAAGGTGTGAATGGACACTTAAGGGATCATGAAAATGAAAAATAGAGTTAAAAGTAACTCTAATTCATGGTCAAATCCAGAGGTCAGGTAAGGGGATTATGTTATGAATATGGCAAGGTGTTAGGCACCCCCACTCATCCATACAAAATGGTTGCCATATGCTGCTCATGCTCCAATAAGTGCTTACTAATCAATATCACTCCAAAAGTGCTTAAAATAGAACGAATACTTGGGTGATTTTCTCACAAGAGTGGTCCAATTGATTCTGGACTCTCTCTATGAGTGTATCACTTCCAAGACTTTGTGATCAGGTAAAAATCTAGATAAAACTTGGAGAATATCAAAATAAGACAAATTCGAAAAGATCAACAAAAGATAAAGCTATTTTAGCTTGGAAATTTTGATCAATCATGAATTCTTTGGTTTAAACTCAAATTAAATGAAACCAAAACCATTTGAAGGCTGATGTGAAATACATGACTTAGTAAAAAAAATCAAATCAATCCAATTCAAAACGAAAGAGTAACACTCATTCAAATCTACTGTTATAACTCAGCAAAAGTAGCGAGTAAGCAACTTTGAAACTCTATTTGGGGAGTTCAGCTCCATATAAATTCATGAGGACCTGCATGGATGAAGTATGAGGTGCCATCTACAAAACTCCATCCATTTGGGACTTGTGCGGCCTCCCAAACATGCCTAGAAGGTCACAGATCAGCTTAGAAATCTGCTACTGAACAGTTCTGAGTCAATCAAACACCTAAGACACAAATCAAAACAAAAACTCTTGAAATCAGTTGGATTTGAAAATCGACTCATCAAGAAAAACATAGAGATTAAAATCACTTGAATCGGAATTAAAATGAGCAAATGGTGCTCAATCAAAGTGATAGGTTCAGTAATCTGATCTGAACTGACCTGTCGACTTTGATCAAATGGTATCAAAAATTGGCTCAATGTAAATTGATAAAATTTTACAGACATATACTAGACATTTTCACCTATCACATGTTTTTGAAATTACTCAAAAATTCATCCGGATGATGAAGTTATGAGGGTTCCAAGACAGGGTACAGGTGCTATTCCAGTTTGAAAAATCTGAACAAAAATGAGCCAAAACAGTGTGTGTGTGCATTTGATCTATATGAACTGATTCAAATTTACTTGAAAAGAGGTAGGAAAACTTCCAAAAAGATGTAGGGCACAAATTTGACTCAAATCTCTCATTGATTGGAGAGGAAGTGCCAAAACACCAAAAATTGAGCAAAATGCCCAAAGTAGGGAAATTAGACCATGAGGTCATCTCCAGCAGACAAAATCACTTGAAATTGATTCACAAAGTCCTGAGAAGTTTGATTTAAGGCCTTTGATTCCAGACCTACCATATTGAGCATGGTAGGTCCATAAATCTCAACCTATTTTGACAAAAATCAGGTGGTGTGTGCATGAAAATGTGTAGGAAACTAGATTTTAGGAAGGAGTTAAGATCATATGCTATGGAGCATAGATCCATGTCCTCTTTCCAGATGTTGAAATTGAAACACATGCAAACAACAATCTCATGTCAATATAAGCAAAATCAAACAAGGAATGGTTCTAAGCCTAAGGATCCATTACAATGCCCGTTTCCCCAAACTCTCTCTTCACGTTTTACGGTTAGAGAGGACGTTTTAGGTACTTTGGACGTGGTTTGGATCTACAAACACATAGAGGCTTTTATACTACAGAAAGGTAGAATATGAGAGAGCCAAATTAAAAGGAAAGTAAGGGAGAAGGGTGTAGGATCTTACCTTGAGTGCTTGAAAGACTTGAGAAAGAACTTGGGCAGAGTTTTCCCTCTTCTTCAAAAGCCTTAGAACTTCAATTCTCCAGTCATTTGCTTAAGGAGGAGCCTCTTATTTATAGGCAAGGCCAAGAGTACGATAGTCCCAAGGGCAGACACAAAAAAGTGTCTAGAACCCTCCAACTCATCTCCAAACTTGAATTGGTAGAATTTGATCAATTCCGAAGGCCAAATTGGAGAATTCTCACTTCCCAGACATAGGTATGGCTGTAAATAAGTGAGATCTTGTGGGATTTTTGAATTTGAAGCAAAAATAGTATAACCGAAAACACAGTTCGGTTATACTAACAAAAGGCTTATAATCGAAATCAAATTTCGGTTATCAACAAAATAAAGCTTAATCGAAATTGCATTTTGGTAGCCATTCTGTTACGCCCACGCAAAATCCATGATGAAGCCTAACAACCAAATATTCGCCAGATCTTTCTATAACGAACCGAAATTAAATTTCAGTTAAAAGCAAATTTGCTCCTACCCGAAATCTTTCCTCAGTTATACACAAAATCAATAATAACCAAAATAAAATTTCGGTTACTCACATTTTCCTTTCTTGCCCAAAATTTGGCTTCGGTCAAAACATAAAAAAGACTTTTATATTTTTAAATTTCAACCTCGTGTAATTTGAGGTGTCTACAGAAACAGAGCCTTAAGTTTTATCCCAAAAGGCCTCATTGCTTGAAGAATCTGCGTGTTGCAGAATGACATTGTTGGTTTGGCATTTAAAGGCACCTTTCAATGTATACTGGCTAGGTATTTGACATAATGATGATAACATATACATACAAAACTATCTCCTCACAATTAGATCATTAGGGGAAGATCCCATCAAAAGGAGAAACAACCCAAGTCCTATCATGGTGACGTGATTCTTGGTGAGACACGTGCTATAGAAAATCAGAGGCCTTTGTCTTTGATGTCTCCAGAGTTGATATAACATTGGCATAGAGTCCAAAACTTGTGAATTTATTCAACAAAACACGATGGTACAGTATTGAGAGTACACTGAGAAATGAAAAAAAAAACAATTGAGATTAAAGAATGAATGAATGGAAGAGGGAAAAAGAAAAGGAAAGAAAGAAATAAAGTCCTCTTCATCCTCTGAATTTTCATCTGGCTTCGTCTCCAAACATTTTCTTCAGCGATGACAGTATTCCTCGCGTCTTTCGTTCTCAATCGTTGCAATAACGTAGCCAACGGTAACGCAGGAGGTGACTCATCAAGTCACTGATATTGTATACCGAAGGGCAGCAGAGAATGTTGCGGTCATGAGTTCCAGGAACGTCGTTCATGGTGGCTCTTCGGATGGCAAGCCATGGAAGGTAAAAGAAATGGTTTCTTCTTGTTCTCTTTCCGTCGGATTGAATAGGGTAATATTATATTATATTTATTTAAATACTCGTTTATTATCTAATAAACATTATTAATTAGATCTTATCTTATCTTAATCTTAAAGAGTATTAGGACTAATTTATCGTTTTTATAGGTATCGGTTTTCTTCTTCCCAACCGATGTGAGACTAAACAGATAAGGTTTACGGATGCCTACAAAAACGCCCCTTATCCCATCAATTAAACCGTCTGTTTGGTTGTTTGGTTCAATCTAAAGATTACAAATGCAAACCGTGATAAATAAGCATTGATTATAAAGATTGGGTTTAATTGGGCAAGCTTGGTCATCAATTATGTGCGTGAACCTTTATGCTATCACGTGAAAGGGGTTTTCCTTATTATAATAAAAAGAAAAAAAAAACCCTAATTGTGAGATCACTACAAAAAAGGATGTTTTTACCCGCGGTAAAAAATCTACCACTGCTATTGCTTGCTCATTAGCAGTAGTAACTTACTACCGCTATTGCTTACTCATTACCAGCGGTAAGTTACCGCCGCTTTTGCTTTATCGGCTGGGCATACCATCGCTAAAAATGGTATTTAAAAAATAAAAATAATAACATCACAATTTTTTAGCGGTGGGAAGTACCGCAACTAAAAGTAATATTAAAAAAAAAATTGCTACCGTCCTTCGGCATGCAACATACATATCGAGAGAGAGAAAGAGGGGGAGAGAGAAAGAGAGAGGGAAAGAAAGAGAGGGTGTAGATACCCCAAAATTGCACGATTTTTGATAAATCATGAAGGAAAGAGATTTATTGGAATTTTCAATTCTTAGCATTGGGTTTGAGATCCTTAACCCATTTGAATCCAAAACCACAAAGGAAAAGGCCTGAATTCAATCTTTTGTGCAAAATCAAACTTTTTCCGGTTGAATTTTGTTGACTTTTGACCCCAGAAAATGAAATATTTTTTAAAGCAAGATTTCAAGATAATTTTTCCCGGTAATTAGGTTTTTAGCAATGTTATTGCATAAAAGAATTTTTGAGATTTTAAATATTGACGAATACCTTGGTATTAACATGTTGAATCTTTTTACCGGACTTGAAAAACCGAAATTTAGCTTGGAAATGGAAAGTTAGCTTTTTATTCACTTGGAATTTGGGTCTGGAATTATTTTTAATGGATTCAAATTGGGGGGGGGGGGGTGTTTGCTTATTTACATGTAATATCTTAAGTAAATGAAGATTAAAAAATATGAGGACGCTTACTTAAATAATATTACATGTAAATAAGTATTGCATGTGCAGAAAAATGTCAAAAAAGTGTAAAAACTAATCAAATCTGTGTTGACCGTATTTTGGCTACGGCCTTGTCGTGCCCGTAATTGATATACGGTCAAGCCATGACCGTATTAACAATACGGTCAAGGCATGACCGCATTATATATACGGGCATGGGCTTTTTTGTGTGAATTCGTCATTTTTCGATTTCTGAACCTTATCTACACTCAAATCTTTCTTTGAGAGATTCGAATCCTCTTGTTTATCCCTTGTGATTTAATGGATTTGAATTATCCCTGTTTTTTAAATTCAAATTGGAATATTCTGGGACCAACCATGCCCCTGGGTTTGCCTATAAATAGAGGGTCTTTCCTCAAGCAAAGGGCCAAGAATCTGAAGCTTGAAGAGCTTCAAGTGAAGAAGGGAACCCTTGCTCCTCTGTTACCTCAATCCAGGTTAGTCTCTTTTCTCTTGTATTTTATCTTTTTAATTCCAGAAATAGCCTAATCTTTTCCATTTTTGTAGAATAAGGCCTTTTTATATTTGTATCCCCAAACCTGCCTCCAAGTACCTCAAGACTCCTCTCTAGCTGTAACATGCCTCCAAGTACCTCAAGACTCCTCTCTAGCTGTAAAACGTGAAGAAAGAGCTAGGGGAAAGGGGAATAGGTGGATCATTAGAATAAAACCCTTTAGTCTGTTCTTTTCCTTTTTTTAGAATAAGGCCATTGATTATGTTTGTATCCCCAAACCTATCTCGAAGTACCTCAAGACTCCTCTCTAGCTGTAAAACGTGAAGAGAGAGCTAGGAGAAAAGAGAACAGGTGGATCCGTAGGATAGGCCCCTGTGTGCTATAATCTGATATCTATGGTTGCTTTTACCATTCTGTTAAGGTTTTAACGATTTTATTCTAAATCTGGAGGAATCCTATGGATCCATGCTGTTTATAGCATGAAATCCTCTTTTCCTCCTACAGTTGGGATTTTTCACCATTTTTTGCACCTACAGCACTGTTTTCTTGATTTTGATGATATTAGGCTAAGATCCTGGATCTATCATGACCTATATGATTGATCTGAAATCAGCAACCTTAAAGTAGTCTCTGGGGTTTCATGAGATGATTTTTGAAATTGTTTTAATCTTTAAGAGAGGATCCTATGGTCTAAATTCTCCCATTTTGATTTTTTTTTATCAATATGGGTGAATCTGGCTCAGATTTCTTAATTAATGAGAAACCTGGACCAAGATCTGTACCCTAGATGATTTGGATTTATTCTTTTACTTCCCAAAGTGATTTTTGGTTTATTTTCAATTTTAGGGAAGGATCTTATGGTCTGAACTCCCCCTTTTGATGCTTTTTCATCAATACGGGTTGATTAGATTTTTGTCTCTCAATTAATGGGAGATATGGATCAGATCTGTACCCTACAGAGCTTTACTCTTTAATGTTTTCATCAAGAGATTTCAATCTAGTTTTCAACCTTTTAACAGTTTAGCCTAAAGATAGTTTTTCAGGTTATACTTTAGATGGGTTTTCTTTGTTTTTACCTCAATTTTATTTCAATCATAGAACCCCTAGAATGGTATGATCATAATGATGGTTCTGAATTAATTGGGCTATTCATATGAAAAACCATACATTTTTGTCACTTTTATGTTTTTTTTCCTTTATTAAGCAAGCCTTCTTATTTTTAGCATGAACAATACCTGGCAACCACCTTGTGTGGATGAATAGAGGTGCCTAACATCTTCCCCTGTTCATAATCTAATCCTTTACCCATCTCTGGTTGTTTTTGTTTTGTATTTTAAAATAGAGTTATTTTTACTCTAATTTCTGTCTTTTATTTGGTTTGATATTTTGGTGTCCATTCACACTTAAACAGAATGGTGGCGACTCCTTGTTCTAATAAATCCCGTGTGATGATAGGAAGTCATTAAATTAATTTTCCATGTCTCACAGAGGGAGAGAGAGAGAGAGATAGAAAGAGATGGAGAGAAAGAGAAAGAGAAAGAGAGAGATGGAGAGAGAGAGGAAGAGAGATAGAGAGAGAGAAACATGCTTAGAGAGAGAGATATAGAGAGAGAGATAGAGAAATATATAGAGAGAGAGAGAGATAGAGAGAAAGAGAGATGGAGAAACATACCTTTAGTTGAAGAGAAGAAGAGACTCGGGTGGTATTTGTAAAGTCCACTTTTACCGGCGGTAGGTACGTTACCGCCCCTAAAAATCGACTTTTACCGCGCCTGCAAGCCCAATTAAATTTGAAAATGGCGCTTCTACTTTTAGCGGCGGTAATTTACCGCCCTAAAAGTCGAAATAAATTTGAAAGGCACGCTTTACTTTTAGCGGCAGTAACCTACCGCCCCTAAAAGCCTAGTCAAAATTCAACCCATTAGAAACGCAGGGAAAATTCCCGCTCTCATTTCACCGAAGGGCCTTTTAGCAGCGGTAACTTACTGTCGCTAAAAGTCCAGTTTCATTTCTAAAGGAGGCCTTTTAGCGACAGTAACTTACCGCGCCTAAAAGACCTTTTCCATTTCTTGAATTATTTTTCCTTCTAAGTAATACTTGTTTTTTTTTTTTAAAAATGAAGAAACTTCTTTTAGGGGCAGTAAATATTCTACCGCCGCTAAAATTGTTTGTATTGGCGGTAAGCTACCTACTGCCACTAAAAGTGGAGTTTTATTTCAACGAAGAAGCCCTTTTATGGGCGGTATCTGAATTACCGCTAGTAAAAATGGCCCTTTAGGGGCGGTAAACATATTACTACTGCTAAAAGTGTTATTACCGATGGGCTTTTACTGCCGAGAACAACTTTTTATTTGGCGGGAGCTACCCACCAACGTTTTACCAGCGGTAAGCTATTTACCGCAAGTAAAACTTAATATAGCGGTGGGAACTACCGCCGCTAAAGGTTGTTTGCGCGCAAAAAACTCGCGCCATAGGTTTTCCGTGCGGAAAAAATGATATATTAATTTTTAGGGGCAGAAAGTGCCTTTACCGCCCGTAATAGTGCTTTTAGGAGCGGAATTTGCTTATCGCCGCTAAAAACCCGCCGCTAATTCCTCTCGTTTTGGTAGTGGATGTTCCATGTGACAACATCTCACTTAAATTGCATGGTCCAATATAGTAATTGGTGGCAAAGGTAAGATCCCAGGATGACAAGACACCAAGATAGCAAAATGTTGATAAGTGTAATAACAAAAGGTGAGGGCAACTCAAGGTCACTGGGGTTCAAAATCCTAATTCTCCATTTTTTTTTATATTACCACGTTTCAGGCTTTTACTGGGTAGCTTTATTAATTAATAAGAGATAGAAAATAACTAAGTAAAACAAAGGAAGCCCAAATAATATGAAAACCCACGAGATTCCTTCTTTGGTTTCTGTTACGCAAGCCATGGAAGCTAAAATAAAGGGTTTCTGGTTCTTTTTTGTTCTCGTTCTTCTTCTTTATGTTGATTGGGTTGTTGATATGGTAGTCCTGTTCTTAAGGTTCTTGTTGTATCGATGGTCCTCCTGTATATTCCGGCAGGTTATGGGTGTCTCTGTAATTTTGGTTTTTGTTCATGAATGTATGTAGGCTTGGCATTTCATTAAAAAAAAAAATTCTTCATTATGCGATCAGACTAAAGCGTAACAGGAACCCAAGAAGGAATTTGGTGGGGGTTTTTATTATTTGTGCTTCCTCTCTTTTATTCAGTTATATTTTCTCTCTCTTGTTAATAAAGCACCCAAATAAAAGTGTGACACGTGGTGATATTAAAAAATCCATATTCTATACATTATATAAATCCAACCCACCTTTAGTGCCCCTCACATTTTATTATATTCACTTTCATCTCCCCTTAACTAACTAAAAATAATATAACTATCTTATATATTATTCAAAGTGTTCTTTACATTTAATTTTATATATTTTTATATCCTTACACATATAACAACTCCTATTCCCCAAAATGTCTTTCAATTTATTTTTTTCTTTTATCTCCTAATTAAGCTAAACCACTTATTTAATTCTTTTGTTATGTGTTATATTTTCCCTAGTGTTTAATATGTAAAGTTTAAACCCAAAACAAAGACCCAACAAAAATGTTCTTCGCATCATCATATCTTAACAATACAATACCTTCCTTGATGATAACAAAACTAGAAGGGGAGCATGTGCAGTATTGAACATGTGTAGGAAGGGACTGAAGGAGACATTATTGAAGAGAACAATTACAAAACTGATTGTTGGTTTTTGAAAAAGTTGAGGCAATTTTTATTGTTCTATCCTTTTATTAGTAAATCTTTTCAATAGTGTGTAAGGGCTAGTACGGAAAGCTGTATATTTTATTCAACACGATTCCCAAGGGCCTCTTCTCATTATATATGGTATATATATAGATGTGTTGAAACACTTATATGATAAACTAAGAGGGCGTTTGGTTACGTGTTTGAACATCATTTTTCGGTTTTTAAAAACAAAAAACCGAAAACTTGTTTGGTGGTAAGAGTTTTCAAATCGTTTTTCAGAAAAACGGTTGAAAAACAACCCCGTTTTTTTAAACCGAAATTTTTGGTTTTTAAAAACGACGAACCGTGTTTCGGTTTGATGGCATTTTTGTAATATTTTTATCGATTTCTCCTATACTCCTATTGTCTTCTAGTTTCAGTCTCCGTCAGTTCACCGTCTCTCCTTTTCCCTCGCGTGTAATGAATGCTGTAAATTTTATCCCCACTTTGTCTGCATCTGCTACGCTTCGATCCCTCAATGGCCAACAGTGGCGTCACGTAAACCCTATATGCGATAGTCATTCAATCTCTTCTTCGCTCCGTCATCGCGACACCAAGATGAAGAAAAACCCCAAGTCCTTGTTCGATCAGAGCATCGAAATGGTGATTGATGTCGAAGACATTTCGAATCGGGTTTCGCTTTCCCTGAGAAAGTTTGTTAGATCGTCCGAATCAAGGTTCCACGAATTTGTTTCTTCCAGTAGGGAGGCTTTGAGGGATTTGCGGACTCTGGTTAAAATCGACGAGGATAGACGGGTAATGATCTCTTGTCGTCGTCTTTCTCTGCACTTTGTGGCAAATTTGGTTCTCTGGGGTTGCGTCATTGCTTCTGTTGTGGCTTTTTTGGTGAAGTTGGGGTTTCGATCAAGTTATGGAGTTGTGGTTCGGAGGGATCAAAGTCTTGCCGGTAGGGAGGTGGTTGTTGTGAGAAGGTCCAAGGAGATGGATGGGAAGAAGAAGGGATCTAGGGTTTCGTTTAGTCCTCTTTCGCTGGATCATGGGACAGTCAAGACTGGTGCAGATGTGGTGACGGAGAGACAAGGTTCTATGGAGGTGGAAAAGAAGTTACCGAGCTGGTGGCCGCTTTCAACTCCTTCGCCGGTTTTTACAATGAACACACAGGAGAGTGATATTACAATTATCATTCTGGTTTTTATCAAATCATATTTTATTATTAATTAGAAATAAATTATATCTCGACTCATATTTTATTATTAATTAGAAATAAATTATAATAATTTTGTTGTCCATTTAATGCAATTTAAAGAATACCATCAATATTTGGTTTGCTCTCACTAAGGGTTTTATGGTTTTTGATTTTGAGTGCCTCTTATGCTTGAAAATTGAGTTAAGAATCAAAGCTTAAATGCCTTTCTCCACCCCAAGCCCCCCCCCCCCCCCCCCCCCCCCAAACTCTTCCCATGGGTGAATCAATACAAAAGGGATCTATACCTACTCCAATTATCATTCCAGTTTTTATCAAATCATAATTCTTAACAATTATCATGTTGTCTTAGGTAAGTATTATGTTCTAGACTCTAGTTATACTGGCATGGCGGGTTATCTTATATCTTATTGTGGACAGCAATAACATTTACAAGATTTTCGAGGAAGAGGTCGACAAGCACGTATATATAGAGAATTATTTAATCATGTCCATTCTTCGTTACGTAACGTGATAGAACAGTGCTTTAGTGTATTGAAAGCTCGATTTCCAATTTTATAGCAAATTTGTTATAGTTTAATAGGTTTGCAGGTTGTATAGCAATACATATTTGTTGATTTTGAAAACTTAAATCGTTTTTTTTTTTAATCAATTGTTATCAAATGGGTTTCTTGTCACCCAGAAAACAGTGATTGTTACCAAACGGGTTACTTAAAGCGCGCCCCCCCCCCCCCCCCCCCCCAAAATACTACTTTATACCATGTAATTAAAGCATCCAATAGTCGTAAAGATTTTTCTTTTGAAAATTTGAAAGCGTTTTTCTTGTAAAAAAAACAAAAAACAAAAAACAAAACCCTAAGATGTTCCACATGGCAGTATTTGGCTTAAGCTGAATGACGAGACACCAAGATCGGCAGATGGTGATAAGTGTGATGACCAAATGTGAGGGCAGCACAAGGTCATTGGGGTTTAAAATCCTAATTTGAGCACTTTATATATGACATAGTATAGTATTGTGTGTATATTTATAAATTTGATGTTATGTATCTATTACTATTATAAAAGTCAACTGTTGTTTTTTTGGGTGACATTCACTTTCTAGAAAATCCTCCAATTCTTTTCAATTTTACTCTAATACTTGATTTGTTATTGCCACATGTCATAACTAATTGTTCTAATTCTTTTGGTATGCGCTATATAATGAGAAGAGGCCCCTTGGGAATTGTGCCGATCTTAATATGCACATTTCCTAAAAAAAAAAACCCTTACAAATCATTCTTAAGATTCTTAAATAAAGGAGTATAATAGTCATAACTGCTTAATTCCTTTAAAACTAAACATGAGTGGTTTTACAATTGTTCCCTCCCTTATTCGTAATTTGCTAGTATCATGAACATCAAGTTTGCTAGGCAGGCCCAAGAAATCCCATACATCATCAAGTCCAGTTTGAAATTATTTTGAGCCTTTAGAAGTAGCCCAACGTGGCTCTATGGACGACCAATGAGATGATCAAGTCCGTCCACAAAAGAGCCATAGCTCTTGTATGGGCCAGGCTCGGCCTCTGATAATTCCATCAAGTCAACAAGCCTAATTTACAGATACCCCTATTACCAACAGTAGTAACTGCTGATGATGCATGCTAGTTAAATAAAATGGTTAGTGTCAGATCAATAATGGCTGGTAGGTTATTGATGGTGATGGGGACGGTGGCTGTGGAATTATGGTGGGCAGTTGTTATTATGGTTAATAATTTGATAGATACCGGTTGACAGCGGTAGTTAATGGTTATGGTTTACGAAGATAAACAATTAGTACATGACACCGTTATCATTGTTATGAAGAAGTCGATTTCGGGTGGTGATGGCGACAGGTGGTTATGTTAGTTGTTAGCATTGATAGTGATTTGTAGTTGCAATAGTCAATCATCGATGAAATGGTAGGATGGTAGGCTGTGTGGTGGCGGTAGGTAGGCGGTGGATGGTGATAACGGTGGAAGACCTATGCAAAGCGTAAAAACTAAAAAAGGTCTTCCATATTTGGGCTACAATCCTTGAAATTTGGGTTAGAAGATTTTTCGCAAATTCCGTAGATTTGCAGAAATTCAAATCTCAGTTATGTTATACTTACCCAGACAAGGCATGACCACGTGTGAATATGGAGAGGAAATCGGTAAACCAAGTAGCAGGAAGTGGATACAGACGACCTGACATCACGGAAGTCTGAAATCGACCAAAGGGTTAAAATAGAACAACATTAGGTATAATGAAGCAACAGGTCCAAACATTTTAGGTTCGAGAACAAGGTAAACAAAATAATAAAAATAAAAAGGGTGAAGAAATATAAAATATCAAAGAGAAACCAAATGGTACTACAGCTCTTGTCTGGGTCGTCGCTTTATAGAAATGAAAACCTCCAAAAGCAACCATGCTTATCCTTTAAAAGCCCATCCACCATGAAGGGATGCAATCGGATTGACCATGTCCAGACATCAAACTATTACACTATTAATGACCAATAACCACACAAATAATGAAGAAAAAAGACGGATAGTTTGAGATTTCACGGAACAAGATCCCGGAGTTAATGAAGGCCCTATGCTTCTCCCCTTTACACAGCAGGTTCTACGGTCATCTGCCTCACTGCAGAAAATATCATATCTTTCAATGTGAATTGAAATTAAAAGCTTAATCAAAGTTTGGTTGATGGGAGGGAAAAAAAAACCATAACCAACCTCAGCATCGTCACCAGCTGCAGCTCTGGCAGAGACGTCATTCCTCTGGCCATCTTCTACTGTAGTTTGTCAGAAACAAATAAAAACATCGGAAAATGAACCATAAAAAACAGTGAAAAACAAAGAACTTGCAAGGCAGCATGATATCAACAACAAAAATAAATAATGGAAGCAACTCTAGTGCGTGCACATGCGCACACAAGATCTGTATACAAATCATTCCCATTTCTAAAAAGAGTCAATCATGGAAAACTCTCAAACTACAATAATCTGAACAAATTAGCAAGACTAACAGTGACAATAACAAGAATAATAATAATAATTTTAAGAAAACTTTGAATTTGCGGATGGGGTTGGGGGTGAAGGGCGGAGTTAGATCTGGCTAACATTTTGAATTCCAAAATCCAAGGATCTGAAATCAATTTATAGGTTTGTTACTTTAGAATCCATCCAATTAAGGAACCCATTGAGGAGAGGCATCTAAGCATGAAAATTTGAGGTTATGGGAAAATCACAAAGTGCAACATTCATAAAATAACTATCAAGACTATATTCACATTCCATTTAAAATGATTAATGTAGAAACTTAAGCATCTCTGTAACTATGTGCATGATGACAATATCCATGCATTACCTCCATCCTCTGGGATGTCAGAAGTCCACAAAGTGAGATTGTCCCTCAGAAGCTGCATAATTAAGGTGCTATCTTTGTATGATTCCTCGCTCAAGGTGTCCAGCTCTGAAATAGCTTCATCAAAAGCTTGCTTTGCAAGATGGCAGGCCCTAAGTTACAGAATCTTACAGTAAGAAATCATTCTATGCCACACTGGACTCAATGAAAAGCATCATATTCTCATAATGCACAATAATCTAAATTGTACCTTTCAGGTGAGTTCATAATCTCATAGTAGAAGACTGAAAAGTTCAAAGCCAAACCCAATCGGATGGGATGTGTGGGAGATAAATCTGATGCTGCTGCACTCGAAGCTGTCTGCAAATATACTGAATAACAGGTCAGAATGCTGTTGTGATTTCATTAATTACTCAGCATCTGAATGTTTGCATCTCTTTTCTTCTTCATTTTTTCTGGTGATGAATTACAAAGATTGTGCTAAAGAATGAAAAAGGTTGCAACATATTGCAACCCAACAAAATAATGAAAACAAAAGACAAGGCAGAATCTAGAGTAACGTTTAATATATATGGAAAAGGTATAAATTGAATCTGCCAGCTTACTCAGCTAATATATCCTCAAATGGCAGTGCAAGGAATAAGGATCTCCGGTCACACTTCAGTCTGCCAGTCCATTGGCTGATCTATGCAGTGTGCCAGTCCATTGGCTGATCTATGCAGTGTGCACATGGGAGAATGAGGTGTTCAACCAATTTTCATGGTGACTACATGTGATGGTCACCAAAAGTGGGAAATATGGAACTCTGTCCACAAGATGAGTACAAAGAAGTCTGTCTCCACTATCAAATCATGGTGGCCTAATGATATTACTACTCTCAGCACTGCCATGAGGGCAAGGCCATCAGCTTTGATCGTGCCTTTACTATGAGCATTTTTTTGTTTCATACAGACACTCCATACAACCACGAAGTTAATAAAAAAAGCAGAAACTTCAAGAAAATAACCACTGGAACATTTTCCTTGACTTTGGTAGCAAATTTGCAGAGACAAATAACCTATAGAAACTCTGGAGGTTCTGTAGCATGAAGGATATCTATTCATGGAACTTGTCAAATGGATTAACAAGAAAGAAGCCTAAAAGGATTTGACATAGCATGGTAGGGGAAAAAGGATCAAATACAATGGATTTAGACTGAGCAAAACTAATAGAAAAAATATATTATAATGAAAAGGAAAACATGCACACATTTATATACATATATATTTTGGGCCACATAGAAGCATGATGCTGGCAATCCAGATCATCTATGTAAGAGGAGACTGTCAAGATAGACCACGTACAATGTTTCCTCACCCAAATCAGCTAATTCCGTACAGTGCATTGTACATTCAACAAAATTTTCCTTGGACTAAATTTCCGACATGGAGATAGACTGATGGGGTGGAACAAGACCTGATACTGCTATTTCAGCTACCATGTTAAAGTCTAACCAAAGAAAAAATCAATTTTGTCAGGATGAATTACTTGGTCACAATGAAAGTGGTACAGAAACAGAAAGATTCTCCAACTGAGAAGAGAAAATAAGGACGCAGAAAAAAACTTAAAACACAATATGTTTAGTTCTGAATCTTCTGATAGAAGCAGCAGTAAAGTCATCATTCAACAAAATAGTGTATAATGGAAGAGAGAAAAAAAACTGAGCAATAATTTTATTCTATATTTTTTATTGTAAAACATTTAAACACAAATATTATAAAATTAAAAGAAAAAATCCCACGTACATGATCTATATACATGGAAGCTAGCAACACAGAAATAATCAGCTGGCTCGACTAGCTATTCAAAATAACATAAAGCATAACAAATAAAGTTAATGAAAAAGAAACAAAAATTTAATCCCACAAAAAGGAGACACACAATATAATTAAACAGCCTTTGATACCATTTTATATCAAGTTATTCAACAATAATAACAACAACAGCAGACAAATTCCTTGTTTAGAGAGCTTGGTTGGCAACATCAATCCTGTCATTCAATTCCAACCTATCAAAAAACTCAATCTTTATTAAGATTATGAGTATTTAAAACCTTTTGGACTACATCCAAATTCTTTTTTGATTTCACCTCATCCTCTAAGATCCTTTAATGACTATCCCGCTCACCCCTTCATAGCTACATACATATGTTGCTTTACATGCCAAAACCAGTAAACTGCTTTCTCCTATTTCATCTCATGATCAAGCAATACATAGACACTCTGGAATATTGCAGTAATTTTCATCCTATGCATATATTGCTACTTTGTAGCCTGACATTTAGATCTGTATGCAGCAGGTTTAATAGCTGCTTCGTCATTATTTTCCTTTTTTCATTTGAGTAGAACAAGTTGATCATATAACACTCTAGAAGTGCCCTACTACTTAAACCATCCAACTCTAATTCAATGTACTACACTGTCATCAATTTCTGCATTTTTAAGGATAATTGATCTAAGATAGTAAAAAATTTGCTTTTAGGAATCTTTTGATTCTCAATCATCACCATTGCTTCATATTTATTATTACTATCAGTGTTGAAGCTATATTTCATCTGATCAAGGCTTAACCTGACTTATTTGAACTGGGAACTAAACAGAACTTGAAGTTTTACCAAGGTAAACTAGTTATATAACTTATAGCCATAACTCTAGTTGTAACCGGTCTGTATGTTTTTTCATTTTTAGGATTAGAATGGCTACCAAGTGCGAACTGATTATTCATTACCAATATTTTGATTAATTCCGTTTCCCAATAAAAAAAAATTCTTCCAAAGATCTGGCTATAATCACACAGGAAGGAATTATTGTTGGTACACTAACTAAAGATTTGATTTTCAAAATTTTAGATGGCAGAACAGGATTCATGCTGGTGGTCCCTACTGGTGGGGCTAAGGCATTTCAGTGTTGCTTTGCAGATTTAGAAAGTCAACTGTGCCAGCAATGAAGAATTAAAAAAAATGCATTTGTATGACAAAACGAAATTTCAGAAAACTGAATCAATTTATTGCCTTACTCAACCAAAATGATTTGAACGGATGCATAATCAATGGATTGCATATAATTAGAAGTACTACTAAATCAATAGCCTGCAAAATAATATTGAGAAATGCATTTTTTTTAGGAAAAGGAATGCTCGTGGTAACTTTTTCTTAAAAAAATAGGACATCGTGCTAGGTAGAATGAAGAGGTCATACTTAACTGGCTAGTTGATGTCAAAGACTAACTGTCTAGTTGATGAAAAAGACAAGACCAAAAACAAAAATATTAATATTTATGTAAGAACAGAAACTTCTAGCGTTACTGAGATCTAACAGCCAGATCTAAACTTTTCAGTCAGCCCTTTATAAACACCAAGCAATCAAGAAAAAAAAAATGATGCACAGGATTTATTAGACAATACAGTAAAAAGGGTAAAAAATTTTACCTTTCACAAAATCAAAAAGAATGGGACACCAACGTACCTCATACGCTTTGAGCGACTGATCAGCAGCCTCTTTCCTATCAGTACCAGCCTTAAACTCGGCAAGGTAACGATAATAATCCCCTTTCCTGCAACCAACCAAAGTTCCAACCCCTAAAAAACCCTTGAACCCAACAAAACGTAACAAAAACATCCAAGATCACCGTATCAACAATATTCCTCACATCTTATAGTAAAAGACAGAAGATTCTCCAGCAGAAGACGAAGGACTGAGGTGCTCATCGATGACAGTCATCACATCATTACAAATATTGGAAAGCTCCGATTCAACCTTCTGCCTATACTCCTTGATCCGCTTCGCGTTCTGCTCATTACCTTTCGCTTCCTCCTTCTGCTCGATCGACGAGAGGATCCTCCACGCAGCCCTCCGCGCACCAATCACGTTCTTGTAGCCGACAGAGAGCAAATTCCTCTCCTCAACCGTCAATTCCACATCGAGATTCGCAACCTTTTTCATCGCATCCACCATTTCTGCCAAAACAAAACAGCTTCGATCAAAGTATCCAAATGGAAAAAGCTTTCGTGTTAGAGATCTAGAGAGAGAAAACCCGCACCTTCGTAGCGCTCAGCCTGCTCGGCGAGCTTGGCGACGTAGACGAAGTTCTCGCGATCTTTGGAGGACGCCATCCCTGATCTGTAAAATTAGGGTTCTCTGAAAGACACTGGCCTTTCGGCTTCGTCTATAGATAGGGCTCCAAGATTCCTCTGTCCCAGTCGACGCCGATCGCGAGAGAGAGAGGAAGGGAGATGGAAATGAAAAGGACGCGATGACCTCAGCCGGCTCCGGCTGTGCTTATATAGTCGACCGGGGTTTTGGCGTACCAGCGCGTACGAGCTGTTGGTTGTTATCCACGTCAGCCTCCCGGCAATTACAACCAAAGAAAGCCGGCCACGTTACCCTATCATTATAATGATTCGAGGTGATGAATTTTTTTTCATTTTCCGGGTTACCCACTTTTTTGCCGTTTTTTCACTTTGTCCACAAAGTTTTCAAAGCTGTTACCGTTTTTTTCTTTGTTTTTGGGAGAGAGAGAGAGTTTTGGTTAACGACTAAGGACACGTCACACACACCCAAGCTACAAGGCTTTTTATACACTGCGAACCGACCGGTTTAAGAGTCTACTTCTCGGTTTTGGTTTTAAAATGTGTAAACCAAATTAACTTTGATTTGGTGTTGGGTTCATGTTTTGATTAAACCAAACCGAACCAAACCGAACTGAAACCTGGCTTAAAAATATAAAATTTTACATTGGAGAGAATTGAACACTTGTATACGTATATGTTTGGTTCGATTTTGGATTGGAATGATCCATTCAGTTTGATACAATTTTTGGTTAATAGTCACAAACATTGGTTTGGTTTTGGGTTGAAGCCAACCGAGATTAAACTGAACCGAGTTGCATCAATTAGGTCTCAATCAATTACCAACATTGTGTTAAATGCAAAACTTCATTTTTTAAACTAAAAATTACAAGGAAATTATAATGAAATTTTGAACTTATGCCCTCCAATATTTAATGATCAAGATGGTTATTAGGAGCTATATCCTATGATGTTTGAATTTGCACCTTATGATGTTTCTGATTATACTCTCTTATGAAAAAGGTCAAATCCTTTTAAGTTTTTTGGATGGATCCTTTGATATTCTGTCTGAGCTAGAGGTAGTCTCCCAACTCCCAAGCAAACGCCCTTTATTTTGATGGAGGAGGGAGTGGAACTATAGTCTAGACTCTAGGCTACAACGAGCCAATACCTTGTCGCTGGAGCAAGCGGCACCTTCCCAACCATTTATCACCTCACCTGGATAAGCCCTTCCTTGAATCTTAGCCTGATCTTGGACTTTCTTTGGATATTTTGAAAGGGTTTGGCCTTAATAATATAATATTAGCGCATAAGGACAATGAGGTTAATGGACTCACTTGTGACTTGTGAGTATCTTGAAGCCGGAGATTATTGTTTGGACCGACCGTTGGACAAACTCGAGTTCTTACTTCTTTTTTCTTTTGAGAAAATTAAAGTTATACAACTCAGGTTTGTCACTTAGCTGATCAGTTACATTTGGGAAGAAAAAGCCCAAAAAAAAATTTTTGTTTTTTTGGGTTATTTGGTCATTGTTTCTATAATATGCTACTACATAATCTAATCTATATCTATTATATATAGCAAAAGGTAAACTCACGAAAGAGCTTCAAATGTAAGTCTCTCAAACCTGATAGCTCCACGTCGCTACTGAAATGGCAGCTTACATGTCGCAGGAAATAATTAAGCTAAAACGTTTCTGGCTATTGAAACACATGACAAACTTAAATTCCAACTCCATTGCATAAAAGAAGATAAGTAAATCTAAAACTAGACAAATTTCTGTGCTTATATATGACAAAATTGAGCTGACCTGGTCTCAAGGCCAATGCCAATTTTATCTTATTCTTGAGAATGATAAATTTGGAAATATGTAGGATAAAAGAATGGATAAGGCAGAGTATAAGGACAAGAAGGGTCAAAAAACAAAAAAAGGCACAACATATGCCAAGATTAATGGGCATATACTGCGGTTCTAAGCCATAATTTGTGATTTAATGAATGAGCAAAAAGGCCACTAGCAAAATGTTAAAAGCTCATGTTGCTAGAAAAAAAATGTAGGTTAAAGTTTGAATATAGCCACTCTGTGCAAAAATGTCAAAGGTTAGGTCGATTGTTCTCCTGTTGGTCTGGAAACCTTGCTTTGGCAGGATATACACCAAATTATGGTCCTTATTTTGCAGAAAGGCCACCAACGCCCTTTACATAAGATATATCAAACTCTATTCTTCAGAAGATATACAGGTTGAAAGACTGGTACTTGTCAAATTCTTATGTTTTGGAATGATATCTGACCCATCTCAAAAATAGCAAATTCACCTATTCCTTTTACATAGAAAGGGAAAATTAGTAAATGTTGTAGCATTGCACTAATTCAATCATCAAAGAATAAATGAAGTTGGATCCATTCATTTATCAAAATAATCATTTCTATCAATCTTGGTACATTTTTCACTTAAAGGCTGGTAAAAGGCAGATTTCTGAGGAGAGATCTGATGCCAAGCAATCCAGAGGAAAATTGCATTATCGGGAGCAAGCATCAATGAGAAATATGTAAACAGAAAATATCATGGACCAAGAAAATTGCAAAAAATTTATTTTGCTTGTGATATTAAAATTTCTGTTACAAGATGTTACCACTTGCAGTGAACTCACATGGGTTTCATGGTTATAGACTAGCACCAATGACTGCAGAGGATTCTTGTTGCTTTATGCTGTCAGCAACATGAGCAACCACTCCAGCGCCAGCATTATGGAACCACTCATTTTTAACCTGAATCCAAACCATAAACTTAAGGAAACAAAAAGAAGCAGAAGCAAAGTTAGGTCAAAAAGTGAATGAGGCATACATGAATGTTGTTATGTGCAAAGAAAGGCCAGACTGCTGAATGAAAACTGACATCAACTTTCTTCCATCCTAACTGTTGTAAGCCCCGTATCATTTCCTCTGTAACAAACTGACAAGATTAGTACCAAGAGAAATAGCAATCAGACTACCACTTAATTCGACACCATTAGTTTTGATCAAAATTTACCTTCCATGATCTCATGATATCCAACTGTGCTCTGTGTGCTGGGTGTATTTTGTGCCACCTCCTTAGCTTTGGCAGCTTCTGGAGGAAAATGAGGCCCTACAGATGATACTGGGGGATAATGCTCCACGTCAACAACATGCTTGTAACCTTCTAAAGATTTTCGAGGGGGCTGCAAATTTTAGCACAAAAGAGTCAAACTCGAGAGAAAATAGGAATTTCTTCTTCTGTGGACAATTTTATATAAGAACCTATTTTGTTCACTTAATTTCCATGGTTCTTACGTCTTGATGGCAAGATAATATCATATTTGAAGCTTTAAGGATCATCAGTGAACAGACAGTAGTTAGGAATCTCTTAAAAGTGCCAATGGAGCTGCTTCAAAGTGATATAGCAGGTATGTATCCCTATACGATATTGCAGGAAAGCAGGCCATGGAAAGCCATTTTACAGTTTTTTGATATAATTGCCCCCAAAAGGTTAAAAAGGCTGAAAAGAGGGAAGGTCACTGCAACTGAAATGAAGGTATGGGAGTCCCACTACATCCCAAAATGACTACCTAAATAAATGTTGGTATTTACGGTAATAAATATTAGAGTTGCCGTAATAAACATGGATTTTTTTTCCAGTCATTCATTAAGTGATAAGTAATTAAATGACAGATTTATGATGTAATAGTTAAAGATCCAACATTTTAAAATTGTATAGAAAATGGCTGGAAAATTGGAAACAACAATAGATATAATTTGATCATTAAAATCAAACACTAAGTCTTGTAACAAAGCCAGTAATCAATTCCAACCTATGAGAAGAGTAGAATCCATTATATAAACCAGTTAATAAAAGAAATACATGGTAATGTGAGTGAATGATAATGATCAGTTACATTGATAGTTTTATTCTGCCAATTCAGGTGACCACACAAAACTAAAGTATATAACTGACGCACAATCAACAATAAACTGACTGGAATAAAGAAATGTGAAAATAAATTATTAGATCACACACAAAACTAGAGAATGCTGCAGCTTAAGAATGTAAATTATTAGATCACCTTAAAAAGTTCTGTCTCTCTCCTAATCGAGGATGTCCGCCAACCAACCATATCTGAGTGATGTGAAAGTAAACTGACCGGAATAAAGAAATGTGAAAGTATTTTTAAAATTTAAATTTTGTCTTCTAATGACAATACTCAAGTATTAATGTGAAATGGGATACGGTCATAGGAGACATTTGCATAAAGAATACGGCAGCTAAATGCACCAAGGGCTGATCTGCAATGAAAACAGAAAAATGTAAGCAACCGTCAAATGTTGTTCAAAATGCATAATAACTCCTTTACTCAATGAAAAAATTCCCAACTTACATAAATTTTCCATCTTCACAATCAGATGCCATTCTTAAAAGAAGTGGTGGTCTGCTTGGTTTACCATCTGTTAGGAACAGCTGACGACCGGTTCGGCCAACAAAAAAATGAGCTATGGAGGGAGCAAATTTTTCCAAGAAGGGAACCCCCAAGAGAAATGGAAGCTGAAAGGTAAACTAGAGATATTAAGCAACTTGGATTTCATATATGAGTTTAAAAACTGTCATATATTCTTTGCCAATAAACAATAACTACATGTTCTCTCCATTTCATAAATGGAAAATAAGAAAGTAAAGGCATATTCTCTCCATTGCACAAGTAAGAATGAATAAAAAGCAAGGATCACTGGCCAAAATTTATAATACAAGGCACAATTTGTATATCCTCCCTTTTATCCAATATCCATTTATTTTTCATCTCTCCCTCCCCTCCTTTGTTCTTTTGGTGGACATGAATTATAAGAATTACTCATGTTCACTGTAGATTTAAGATTTATTTTCCAAACTCGAAAATTTTGGCACCATACCATACATTAACCAGCATGAAATCAATAAAAAAACAAAGAAACTTATGGGAGGCACAAGAACCAGATGATTGGAAGAAAACAATGAATAAAAAAAGGTGCAAATGTATGGAATAATTCATGGATAACGACAAGAGGCTAACATCTTTTACAAAGCCAGGACTGATAAGCAGATGCATTACATTGTGGGAAGTGTAAACTTCAAGAAATAGAGGGCATTTACCATAAGAAACAACCATACAAAAAAATAAGCGAAATATAAAAAATATAGAAAATTATGGGAGACACAAGGAAAGCTGATTGAAAAAATAATAATGGATAAAGAAAGTGCAAAGATATAAAATAATTCCTGTTTACTGACAGCAGGCTACCATCTTAAAAGAAGTCATCACTGATGAAGCAGATGCACTACATTGCTGGAATTTTATGGTGTCCAATTAAAGAAATAGAGAACATTTACCATGAGAAACAACAAAAATAAAGCTGCATTTTACAAGAATGTTTCATGGGTATTCATAAAGTAAACCACATTATCAACAAGGGAAAATATATTAAGACTTCAAAGGTATTGGGTCAACAAAGGAAGATCGTCTACAAAGGGAAGAAAAATCAAGAGGTTGGACATAATCCAGACCATATCACACACGCACACAAACATAGAAAGAAAACTTCACCCAAATGGTAGCAAATAGCTTTTCGATGGTCAAGACACATTATCAAGCAATCATATCTGGCCGTTCTTTTCAGGGAGTGAATAGAGGTTTGCCAAATACTTGCAAAAAGTTGTGAAACTGAATAAAGACGATCTTACAAAATGTTTTACATGATAATATAGAGTAACTTTGAACCATCTGACATTATGAGGGGGAAATTTTGATTCCATTGACTAGATTTTACCCTTGGTCAGCTTCTATGCTTTGCAAATCACACCTCTTTGATCTTGTACAGGACGTAAAAGGGAAGTTTTAATACTCTATCAGAAACATCAAAAACATTGAACAGCTCTGAAATATCAAATATAAAGATAATTTTGGAGGGGAAAATGGGTAAGAAATTGGTCCAAATTGGTATCAAACTGAATAAATATTATGATGGCAATAAAACCAAACAAGGTAAGCTATACCCGAAACGGACCTGTTTTCTCCCTCTCACCCCTAGATGTGGAGTTGCCAAGGTAATAAAATTGATTGGCTGCAATCCGGCAATCCTACCTCGATTTGAAGAGAGAGCTGAACTTTGTGAATTTGCATCTCCAGAATTGGGAAGATCATCGGATAGACCATAGTTCATGGTATTCGGTGAATAAAGAACCGCAATTGCATGTCTCGCAAACAATCCACCAAGTGAATGGGCTAGAAAAGATATTCTTTTCAGGCTATCCCTTTTTTGGACAACTTGCATGACCTGTCAAATAATGCAATTATGAAACAGCCCCAAAAAAAAATGCTAGTCCATAAGATAATTGTCCATCATTTTTCCTTATTACCATGATGGCATGATCTACATATGGTGTAATTTGGATACAGCAATACAAGTTTATTGTTACTCACTTCATCTGCCAGTCGTTTTCCAGCTCCATCTATCCCAGTGAAGGTTTTAGTATAGGTATTACATGAACTTGCTGCAAATAGTGATTCGGTTTGAGCTTTTCACATTAGAACTAACAGAATTCCTTGAGAGTATATTATAAAAGAAACAAAAAAGGGAAAGCATCAAACAGATTGCAACTAGCTCAACAGACTACAATTACCAAACAAACATGTAAAAAAATGCGTTGGGCAGATGAAAGGAAAATCTTAATATGTTGTTTCCAAAAATTAGAAGATAAAGACACTGGAATATTGAAAATGACCATACCATAGATTAAAAAGTTGCTTCCCAATCGCTTTTTCAACTCTGATTCTACATATGTCCAGTCACTGGGGCTGCATTAATTTGGATATTAGATAAATTGGATGTCCAGAAGTTGGCAGGAAAAGTCAGAAATTTAACTATGAGAGAGAAACTCCAATTCTCATGCATAAGCTGGTCAGGTGCCACACTCATCCATTAATCTTCAAAGTTTATGATATTAACATCCACCTGAGTGCATGTTGAAATGGCCCTTTGCCCCAAGAAACAAAAGGCTTCCCAATGGATTAGGAAATACCAAAAAAAAAAAAATTTGGTGAACTATGACAGAAGCTACAAACATTCCTAAATACCTTAAAATGATTGAAAACAAAAAATAGATTTTCATTTTCTGTCTTGCATAGCACACATGTACTTGGAATAAGCATCTTTGATGAAGAATATGGTCTTTGATAAGAAGCTTACAGAGAAATAACAGGCCAAGCAAAGGCAGAACTTCGTGGTATTGATAGGTTATAGGTCCAAGCACAGAGCATAAACCTACTTTACAGATAAACATCTCCCTACACGGACAGCATACCCTAAAATTGCTTGCTCCAGATGAAAAAATAGAATCCTCTAAATGAGCCAAAAGGGATGACCACTCCCACCTCAATATTCAGTTGTGCCTGAATATGGTATTCTATATGATTATCCTGTATCTTGTTCAGAAGGAAATTTTTATGTGAAGGATTCTGACCAAGCCTTAATGATATAGGTGCACACAACAAAAATGATACAATCTGTACATACACCACTTGTCCTCTTAATGCATATTTTCTCCCCATTTTCCACCTTGAGTTTCAATTCCTTCAGTAAGTCCAGTACAAAACAGGCCCTATCTCAAGTACAATCCTGCTCCTCTATTCCAATCTTTCGAATAACCATTTTCATGATGCATTTCAAAATTTTGACTATTTAGGTGGCCCATAGCTCTTTTCTCGTACACCCATCCATAAATATGCCAAATCTTTGGGCAAAAATACTTCGCCCATAGGGCGTTGAGGGTCTTGAAAATTGAGTTCTTTTTGAGCTGAAATCTTCTATTTTGCTGTAGGTTGATACATGAACCAAATCCCTCCTTTTTGAGTAAATATTTTGTTTATAACATTCTCTCATAATATGTTATGTTTATTTCAAGATTCCATTTACAGCAACTCAAAATTTTTTCCTCCTTATTTTCTTTTAGGGTTATTGATAAAAATTTAGTTTGAAAAAGAAACAATGATGCAGATAATCTTGCAACTTCAAAAAGCATAGTCCAGCAAGCTTTTTTGGCGATATCTGAAAATTCTTAAAACCAGCTTCAAATTATCCAAAACAAGGCTTCGAATATACATGTAGAAAAATTGGAATGTTCATGCAAGATCAGGCTAAGCAACAAAGTTTTACAACCATATTCTATCAATGCTTCTTCTGAAGCTGTAATGGAGGCATCCTATTCTGTTCCTTAGCATACTGAACTCCAATCAAAATACCATGTAAGGTTTGTCTAATTTCTTGTCTTTCACCCACCTAATATCTTGTTATTTCACTAAGTGGTTTGTTTGAAATAAACAATGACATGAACAAGTTCTTGTCAAGAACCCCAACAAATGAAATTTGATGGGAGGACTACCACAGCATTGGACCACTTGATGCCTTATACTGCAGGGGAAAAAATGAAAAACAACATCCATGTAAGCCTTTTATGATCAATTTAGTACAGAAAATGTTAAACGGCCTCATACAAATGTTATATTAGAAGAATGGGGTTTCACAATGAAAAAGAACTTACACTGGAAAATTACAACAATTGAAAACAGATTTTTCTTTTTTATTATAGTTGGGGAGGTAAAAAAAAAGTCTTGATTTTCACGTATAATGTACAACATGCTAGAAAATCAGGAATCCATAAATACCTGGCCAAGATACCATGGACGAGGACAAGAAGATGATCTGGTTCATCTTTGGGCTTTGCAATGCCCTCGTGTGTTGTGACATTTCCATGAGTGGTATTCATTGCTTGTAACCGAAGGCTGGGGAACTTCCAGATATTATCTAAGCCTGATGACAAGCCAAAGGGAACAAAAGGGAAAATGAATAAATTGAAAAACTAGAGTGATTAATTCCTGAATGTTGTATACAATTGGATACTCTGATATTTAGACAGAAATATGATCACAATGGTGACAGAATATCAGTTCAAAGAAAAGATAAATTATTAAGTCCAGGGGTTCCATAAAAATCATGACTTGATGGGTTATGAATACTACGAATCTATGTTTTGAGAAACTGGCAAGATAGTATGTATAACAAATATACAAGAAAAATCAATGAGATTTTAAGGATGATTATAAAAAAGGAAACGGATCATCAATCATCAATTAAATACAAGTCTATAACCTATCCCAGAGATGGAGTCAAAGATCAAATGCAAATTGAGTGAGCAACTAAATAATTAAAAGGCCAAGTAAAAAATGGAAAATGAGAAAAACAATTTGAGAAGTTTTAAAAACTAGTCCGTTGTTTAGAGTTGGGTGAGCTACTAAATAATTAGAAAGACTGAGTCAAAAAGAAAAATGTAAATGCGATTGAGAAGCTTCAAAGCAATTCAGTTGTTAAGAGGAAACTTTCAAGACCAGACACTTCTAGAAGGATTTAATTCAACTAGGATATATAGCTTCCACAGTCTACTCATGGATTACGACAGACTGTTAAACCTAACTTCCAACTGCATGCAAATTATATTATTGCAATAAATAGACAGTATTAAATGAAAACCCTAATAACATTGGTTGGCAATGAAACTGCTTAGAACCAGAGTATGTAACTCTTTCGTGTTTCATACTCTTTATATCCATAGACATGCAAGTTCAAGAATCTTATCCTTAACTCTGATTCAGATCTCATTACAAGACAATTCCCATGTCCAAATTTCTGTCTTGTATTGTTGCAACAGGCGCTTTTTTCGCCGTTTCTTTTTTCCTGATTCAAAGTGGGAACTGGACATTTGTGCACCCCTTTTTGAAAAATTTTAATTGTCACTGTCATCAGTATCAGAGTTTCTTTCTACATTCTCTCATTTTAGAGTGCTTTATTTATTTTTTTTTTTTATAGGTAAATAAGGTATATTATATATAAAACTAGAAAGTTGGTTCATAGGTACACAAACAGTGTACCTATGATACATTGAACTTGACCATACAGCACCCAAAAGGAGATTTACAATTCAACTACTCCTGGTCTCATCCCCCACTCTCCACTGATGACAACAGAATACCTCCCATTTCTGGACCACATTTTCTTATCTAGTCTGAAAACCGTTGACACAGGACAAAGTCCTGAAATTGTACATCTTTCATCATGCCATGGACTGCCAGCCAATCATACATAAGCCTGAGAACTTTCCTTTCTAAAATTGGTAGACATCACTCTATGCTCCTAAAGATTCTATTATTTTAGAGTGCTTTATTCTTTTGTCAAAGATTATTTTGGAATTGTTTATTGATAGACTAGTTGTAATTAAGCATGGCTGTGTTTTTTTTCGAGATTGTACCTTTCATCTCTGATGCTCCAAGCTTCAAATTATATGTTCAAGAATGCAAATTATCTATTGTAATTTCAGATACAGAATCATTGATACCCAAAACGTTCCATATTCAATAACCTAAAATCAACACATATCATAGAAACATTGAAAACGTCCCACCATAAAACGCTCATCTAGAATTATCTAGTTCTCAAATACTTCTATACCCTAATTGTCAGATGTTCAAAATAATCAACCCCACATCAATCTTGAAATTTTCTTTCTAATTTCAAACACAGCCGCAATTTCTCAATTTCTAACTCAAAGTCCCATGCCCATCTGGAAAAATCAAGTACAAGAACTCCGAAAACACAAAGAGACCCAATTAATGAATCGAAGAAGGAAAAGAACCCACCAGAAAAGCTGCAAACATTAGAACCAAATGAAGAACAACAATTTGAAGAACAAGAAGAAGAAGAGCAGGACCAAGAGCAAGAAGAATGAGACGACGACCCCGACACGTGTCCGCCGTTTCTTAGCTTGAATCTTATCGAAGAGCAAGAATACCGAGGATGATGGATCAGAGACGCCGAAGCCATAAATAACCGCAACAAAGTCACAGATAGAGAGCCAAAAGGAAGCTCTTTTTTCTCGTTTTCCGTTACGTCAGCATCGCATCATCGTTACCATCACCAAGATCGTCATATCATGGCATCCCATGTGATGACCATCACTTCGGTTACGGCCTTCGGTTACCCTTTCGAGATTTATGTACGTTGATCGGTAGAGAGATGAGTGGAGCGAGTAGGTTCGCGCATCAATCAACTCCTGTCACTGTCCCGGAAGATGCAGAAGAAAAACCCTTCTCTTCGTCGGCAGCGTATTCCGGCAAACATTTCTAGTACCACGTTTTAAGAAGTGACGCGTGTCCTGTTGGCCCTGTTGGACAATGTTCCGTTTTCATCCGCGGTTAGGGTTGAAATCGTCCAGCGGCAGACATGCGCAGATGCTGCCACGTGTAATATATCACGGTTACTATATATTTCACATTTCCTAACGGGATATGTTGGCCCATCATATTTGAAAAGTATAAAAAAACAGAATCCGTGGTACGTTACACATGACAGCATCCCCAGATGTTGCAAGGTCTGTCACATAATTCCCCAAATGTTACAAGGTCTGTCACATAATTCGTGGGGCAAACGATTTCATCTTGCAACAAACAATTTAGTTGCCATGAGATGTTATATTTCTCACAATGTGAAAAATGTCTTTTCAAATTTAAAAAAAATTTAAAATTACAGAAGCCGTGAAATGCTGCACATGGAAGCATCTCACGACGACTATAGTGTTAGGGTCTTACTGCAGACGATTTCATCCAAATGAAATCACTTAAAAGTATATTATAAAAACACTGAAGCTGTGAAATCTTGTAGCGGTTATTGTTGCTGACGTGAGATATTACTATGTGAAGTAATTCATAATCAATGTTTTTTAAAAGTATTATAAATGTTTCAACTACGCCCACTTGAACAAAAAATGACTACATTGTGAGATTCTGCCATGTTGCAAATCTAGATTTTGATTGGCCAAAAGGTTTGATAGACTAAGAAAGAGGAGATTTAACATAGGAATAAAATGGTTCCTAATGTTAAAGTGGATGCTTCCACTTAAAACATTCGTCGTTTTCCAAGTGGACCCCACATAAAACATTTATAAAAAATGACGTGGAATGTTCCATGTGGAAGCATCCCATTTTCATATTTATCTCGTCTAAAAATCTTATTCAAGAAAAAAGTCTTTTTTTAGAGTAAATTACACTTACCTTTTTTATGGTTTCTTACAATTGCATATACGTTCTTAAAATGGCACTTACCTCATTTGTTAGACTTATTGAATATAATTTTAAACCTCTTTATCCCTTATTAATTGTTTATTTAAAATAAGAAAATTTTAAATTTTAAAAATAAAATCATCCATAATTTTTGAATTGATTATTGATACGTTTAAACCTCTTTTTTTATTATAAAAATCTCAAAATCATATACTTTCTACAATTAAATAAGGATAAATTTGTCAAAACATATTCAAATTTTAATAAAATTTCTATAAAACATATTCAAATTTTAATAAAATTTCTATAACAGAGAAGGATATGAAGTAGATAACAGAATAGAAGGGAAATAAGTGTAATTCCAAAAGCCTTATATAAGTTATATAATAGTTGTAAGAAACCAAAAGGAAAAGGAAATGAGCGTAAATTTTTCCTTCTCCTTTTTTAATTGAAAAGCAATCATTCATGCTGTTGTAAGCCAACTTGGAAGCCGCCCCATTTCGATTGGGCCAAACTCATTAATTGGGTTAATTGGGCCACGCCTTATCACATTTTGCTACAAATTTTACACCCATTGAAACAATCCATATCGAGGAAATACAATTTGTGATTCTAGAATCTCGGATCATAATCAGAATCTAGATTCTATAATGCCTACCAAAGGCCCCCTTAATTTACTTATTCAAACCCAAAATTTAAATTACTCGTACTAATTCTTCAAATTTTATAACGCAAAAAAAATAAATAAATAAAAGGGAAGGAAGAAGAAGAAGAAGGTAGAAATTGAAAGCTCCCAGTTTTACAAAATAGTGTATATACAAGAGAGAGATGGATTAAAAATACATGCATAATAGTATGTGAATGTGTCATCAATGATCACATGATAGCACAAGCATTAGGATTGTCATCACTGAACATGTAACCAGCCCCCTCATTGATGATCCTCGAGTGCACAGGCTGAGGATAATAACCATGGTCATGGCCATCATAGCCATGCTTGTAATAGTTATAAGAGGAAGAAGGGTGAGAGGTGTAATAGGTGAACGGGTTGCTCTGGTGATGATGTTGATGGTAGTAGTAATGATGGTAGTCCGGGTTGTAAGGGAATGGCCACAACTCGGCCCGTCTTCCGGTCTTCCGAACCGCCTTGAGAACCTTCTTCTGGTCCGCCCATCCGGTGACTGTCACCTTCTGCATGCCCATCTCTATATCAATGTCATCCACTCCTATCAAGAGAAATAATATAAGTACAGTTAAAGAAGAGTATGTAACCACGTAACATGTTCATGCAATAAGGTCATGAAATTAAAGAAAGATAAGATACCATCTAGTTTTCGTAGAGCCTTCTTTATCTTGCTCTCGCATCCAGCACAGTCCATGTGCACTCTCATCTCAACGATCTGCACAACCATATTAACAAATTTAGAGCTTTCATACAACAACAATGGCTATGACTATGTGTTTATGTATGAGAGAGAGAGAGAGAGAGAGAGAGAGAGAGAGAGAGAGAGCTAACTGTCATGTTGGGTATTGAGGAATTCAAATGGGATTTGTTTTGTGAGCTATGGCTGATAGATCTCAGTTTTGTGAGAAAAAGGATGAGAGAAATAGGAAGTACTATGCCTCTATATATAGAAGTCTCTGTTGGTCTCGTTTCTGCTTTGGAGAGATAAGAGAGAATCCTTTGATTGGCTTGAACCCCACAGATTCTTTCCTTTTCTTTTGCTTTTTGGGCTTACATACTCTGTGAGGGGACCTAGAGGAGGAAAATGAAGATAAGGTGGTTAGGGAGTAAAGCCAACCTTTACAAGAACAAACATATATGGCTGTGATGTCGTTGACCCAGTAAAATATTGACACGTGTAATGGTGGTCGACCCAGCTGCCTTGTAATTCCCAATCAAGCGGCTCGGATTTGAAGTGATACAATAGAGCTATATATGGTCCAAGGTCTCTCCTTTTGATAAAGTTGCAGTAGACAATTTGAAGATCCCTTTAGGAAGGGACGGCTACATGTGTGGATATACCAGACGAACATTTTGACCCAGGTAAATGGGGTTCTACATCAACTGCATTTTGGCCATTTGGAATAGCTTTTGCCACTTGTTTCAGTTCTTGTAAAGCAAACTTGGAGAGAACATCTAGTGACACAACTTATGTAGCAGGTTTAAAAAAGGAATCATGGAAAAGCAAAATTATGAATGAATCCACAACGCGAATGAAAGCTTCAACAGCTTTGCTCCCAAAGATTTCTCACAAAATTATTTGTCAGCCCAAACACAGAGAAAAGAGATCAAAGCTTTGGTAACCTCTAGTGTGGTACCAAATTCAGGAAACATGTTTCCCCAGAGTAATTAGAAATAATCAGAAAACAGGGGAAATGTGGAATAAGTTTTAGAGGCAAAGCATATAAAGGTTAGACTGTCCAAATCAGTAGGGTTGGGTTAACATATGCCAGCTTCGGATCATTTTTCATCCTCTTGAAGGTTGAATTGGTACTCCTTGTTGTCCTTTGACGGTAATAACTTCTCTATCTCCATTCACTTTGGTATTCTTCTAAGCAGTTTGTACAAACCAAATACATTCTTTTGCTGCCATAGATATGGAATGAAGAAGGAGCGGTACATAGATGGGGAGAGCTCTCGGTCAAGGTAAGGCAATGCAGCAACAACCTACAATTTTGAGGCGTTAGTATAAGCATGAGATTTAATTTTAAAGCAAGAATAGGAATCCATTTCAAACAAATCTTTACCTCCCATGTCGACAAGTCATGGCCGCGAGCTGGATATGGCCGGTTAAGATGTAATTCAACGAGGAATGTACAGGCTTCAATGTCCTTGAGCTGTAATTTCAATTCAGTGAGAACTATATAACTTGCGTACAGTTCCCAAAAAGATCATGGCATAACCAAGGGCAATGGCAAAAATGAATTCATTCAGAGAAGGGACAGTTACATATTGTTCATCAGATGCCTTGTTCTTATTGTTGAAATAAGTTGGTGCAGCAGCAGTCCCACCCAAGGTAGAATTGAATGGGAAAGGAAGGAGCCCTCGGAAACCATCGTCTATCCATCGAACTTCACCCACATAATCAGGAATGAAAAAGGATGATGGGAAACGATGCCATTCACTTCCAACACAGACCACGGAACCTGAAAAAGTAACACCATATCCGCAGGAGAAATATTATAGATATACCATGCATTTTACTTTGAAGAGAAAAAATACCCATATTTCCACATCAAGACCAACATAGTATAATGGGATATAACCTATTCCAGCATCTTCATGGTGTACTAGATTCTTGTAAATCTCCAAAGGTGCAGAATAACCATGAATCAGGGAGAATGTCCGACAATGGGATGCGCACAGTATGAGGCCAAGAACCAGAGGTCTAAGAACTTTGGCAATCTGTTTCACACATTCAAGTAAAGGGGATCCATGATCAGTTACTACTAATTGAGGTTGATAGGTAAAAATTTTGGGGAATAAAAATCACACTCACCATAACACTCAAGGAATCATCAGAATACTTGCCATTGCCACAGAAAAGATCAGGAAAACTCTCAATGACAGCTGCAGCAGCAGCACAAAGAAGAGGGTATATTGGATAAAGAAACCTGCATCACAAGTGGTAAACGTTACAAGTCATCACTAACTTCTAAGCCCATTCTTGAAGTACAACTGCATCATAGGCCAGGTTTTAGTCTTTTGACATCTTATGGACCCAAAATGTATAGGGAAACTGATCCTTAAGATCCATGATTTCCTCATGAGAAGCTTCAAATCAAAACTCGGCTCTTGATGTCACATGCTCTTTATTACATATGGGTCCGGAGCTAAGAGTTTGGAAATAATATTTTCCCAACCAACAAATCTGATTTAACATGAGATTCCCAATATGGTTTTGACTCTAAGCCCTTTATTTCTTTGAAGACTGCTAACTAATGTGAGCTCAGTTGGTGGTGGTCACATCCAAAAAGGAAAAAATTGAAGTTGGCAAGAACGAGTTTCTAGAAACAAAGTCATACACCAAAACATCAGCCATCAATGTGATGGTATGAAGGAAGGCAGAAAAAGTTTTTTATGGTAAGGATGGAATGAAGCCCAAAAGTACCCCCTGGTATGTTGGAAAGATATATGTAAAGGGAGGACCAAGGTGGCTTGGGCATCAAGAATCTTCGAGCATTCAAGCACTCTCTCTTAGCTAATGGTCTTGGAGATTTGGGCAGGAAGTATCAAGTCTTCGGAGGAATTTAATTGTAATCAAGTATGGCTATGGTCTTAGAAGTTGGGTACCGACCCCCCTCAATGGCCGTATGGGGTGTAGTCTTTGGAGGCCTATCAACAAGTTTGCCTGCTTGATTATTCCTCATCTGAGATTCTTTGTGGGCAAGGGGGATCGTATAAGATTTTGGGATGTGTGGTGTGGGGATGGATCCTTCAAGGTCAAATTTCCAGATATGTACAGTATTTCAGCAAGGCCTCAAGCTCTAGTCTCGGAGGTGTATCATCAAGATTCTGGAGGAGGAAGTTGGAATCTGAACTTTAGGCGTCATCTAATTGATTAGGAGGTGGATTCGTTATCTGATCTGCTTTCATCCCTTCATGACCAGCACCCTTCTTCGGATCGGGACAAAATGAAGTGGAGTGCCAATGAAGCTGGGGATTTCTCTGCGAGAAGCATATATAACCAGGTATGTAAAAATGCCAATATCTTTGCCTTGTCAAGAATGGTGTGGCAACTGTCTCTTCCCACAAAAATTGGGTTTTTTTCTGTGGACAGCAGTTTTGGGGAAAATTTTAACAGTGGATAATCTCAGAAGACGAGGCTGGCAGATGCCTAATAGGTGCGTGATGTGTAAATCCCAAGAGGAATCGGTGAATCATCTCCTAGTGGTAAGGTGGCAAATGAAATTTGGGAGGTATTTCTATTGAGGTTTGGGAAAAGCTGGGAGCAGCCTTCTGATTTGACTCAGGTTCTTTTATCTTGGAGCTGGGGCAAAGGATCGTCTAAGGTGGAGGTTTTATGGAATCTAACTCCAGCGGCCATTCTTTGGACTGTATGGAAGGAGAGAAACCGTAGAGTGTTTGATGATGCATCTAGACCAATCTCGGCACTTATTCATTCTTCCCTTTGTCGTCTCCTCTCTTGAGCATCGGGTTCTAATTCTTGTAAAGGTTGGATAGTGAGGTTTTTCTATCTTGTGAAAACTTCTCTCTTATGTAAAGGGTGACCTTATCTCCAGCCCTGGCACACTTATCGAGTACTAGTTGGGCTGGTTTCTATATTTTAATATATTTTCTCTATTATTACTGATCAAAAAAAAAAAAAAAAAAGGAAGGCAGTAAAAGCAAAGGAAGAATTTGGAAGAAAAACCCTTGGAAGCAAAAGCTTAAGTAGTTTGAATTAGGAATGGACAAGTGGAATTCAACTTTAACAAAAATGGTAAGGGAGGTGAAGGAAGAGCATAATTGAAAGTCAGAGAATTCCATGTAGACATCGTTTCTGTTATCCTCATTCACAAGTAAGATACTAAATAGGATGTTGATATAAAACTAGAGCCGCATAGCTCAAGTGAAGAGGTGCTTCAAGAATGCAGATCAACAGATCATCAAGCTTTAAGGTAAATTCTATAATACAGCTGTGGGCCAGTAATGAATATGATGTATACTAGAGGATGGTCAACTAAGAAGTACCGCATTCATAGGATAAGGATAATTAAGAAGAGAATGTTGGGAAATGTGTGGGAGAATGGAGAAAAGGAAATGAAAGAATTTCAGATTGTCATAGGACATAAAGTAAAAGTAAAGATGGATTGTGCATTATTTAACTGAGCATTAGAGATCCATTGAGGCACCAGCAAGAGGCAGGGGATACTGCGATTTGGAACTGATCCAATGTACTCTAGATGGAAGCTGCTGAGAAATGAGTCAAAGGCACACAATCTAACCAAACATATGTTTTTGACAACTGCCTCTCAGAATAAATAATTTGTAAAATTTATAAACTTACAAAAATGTCAATCCTTAATAAAATAATATAATTATCTAATTAAGAAGCTAATGTAAGGCTAAAAAAATCTCCTCCACTACCCACCTGCCCAAATGCAGCGGCCCGCACCCAACAAAAAAAAAACAAAAAAATACCTAAACAAGTGTCACAAAAATTGCAATTAAAGGAAATTATGCATTGATAGAAAATGAAATTGATACGATTATATATGATGTCATGATTTGTTGCATAAATATTCAAGATAATACCACAAAAACAAAAACAAAAAAAAACCCCAAATGTTAATTAAATCTCAATGACATTTCCTTAATTAGTTGACTAGAAAACAAGACACAGATTGCCTGTTGAGAAATTTAAAGGAAGAGATCATTTTAGATCAAAAACGAGATTGGAAGTTGAAACAGGAAGCTTTTAATTAAGAAAATCAAATGTAAGTGACTCAAATTATGCTTCTGAAGTTTGAAGCTTGGTATCTTTTTGAAGTCAAATGATTCCAAAAAATACATATTTACCTTTATCTTACAGAGAGTTTCAATTCCCTACTTACAACAAGTAGTTAATTTGGTTGAATTAATTAAATTTTGAAAGAACCATAGAACCATGAAAGCAGCATATACAATTGAAATAAATAACAGAAGTACTGAAACAGTCCAAACCTCTCTTCTTTGTGTGGCTGCAATGACATAAATGCCAACCAAATGAAAACAGGTGAGACTGCGATCACGAAGTCTGGGGCATACTTTATCCTCGCAAATGGGAAAATTCCCAGGAACAGTAATGCAAGTATGAAACAGAAGTTAAAATTGTTAAATCCATTCCTCAGATAATATAAAGGTCCTTCAGTTCCATACAAATGGCTCTCACCACCTCCCAACACATTATATATCAACAAATTGAGCACGGATGATGTCCATCTTTTGTAGTAGTAATAATCAGTAAGTACTGAGAGTGCCTGAAAGAAGACGAAAAATATTCAAAATGTAAAGATGCAACAGAATAAATAACTAAAGATAAAACAAATCTTTAATTATTGTTGATTTTTCATCACATAATTATTCCTGTGAAATTCATAGATCCAAAATAGAAGTGCCATCCCTTGGATTAATACACAGGTCAACTTACAAGAACAATAAGAGATGTAGCTGTGCCATAGAGGAATGCTTGTTTGAATCTCCTAATTAAAGAGTAGCACGTAATAGGCAGAAAGGCCAAGATTGAGAATGGCCAGCCAAGGATGACCCCAGCAGCTGCAACTGAAACTGCCATTGCATATTTCTCAAGAAGAAACAGTGCAGACGAAAGACTGATGGCGTACATAGAGAATGAACTTGGCAAGAAGCCTGGCAAATGCATCAATGAAACTGGACATCAGAGAAAAAGGAAGAGAAAATACGAACAAAAAGGAAATGGAAAATTTTTGAGCAAGGAAGTTAAGACAAAAAATTACACCAGAAAATAATAAATTAACTCATCACAGATTGCATTAGAAGAACCACAAATATTGGAGAATTACAATGAGCAACTAGAATGATATGTTGAAATCAAATAGATGAGAGATGAAAGAATCTACTTACTTGTGCTTGCGAAAAAACAACCACTAGTTAAACATAGCATGGCAAGAGTATAAGAAGCAAGCCGTTTTCCATACTTCCTAGAAAGAGCTACGACCATAGTTGCCTCTGTTATGGCAGAGATAAACCCAAGGAAGAGTCTCACTGCATAAAATACTCTAACCTGGAAAGTTTGAACTTACAATTCGATGCAATCCAACAAATGAAAATAGGAATGGCTGAATCAAAGAAACAAAAGAAAAAAAAATTTACTTCCCAAGGAACAGAAACACATTACCTTGTCCTCGCCAAATAACCAAGAAGCTGGTTTAGCAACTAATTCATGAAACAGAATATACAGATACGACCGAAGAGCAAACTGGGAACTGCATTGTGCATACATACGTTATCATTGATATATGGCACAAGTAAATGTAACCAAAAAATTCTTCCTTTTAGAAGATAAGCATTATCATCATGGAAGAATTTAATATATACTTACCTGACACTGCAAGAATTTAAAACAAACTTATCTGATGATCTAGGAATTTAATACATGCCATTTGGTACTCTAAGATTTTAATATATGCCAATCTTGTACTCCAGGAATTCAATACCTGCCCACTTAGAACTCCTAGAATTTAATACATGCTCATTTGGCACTCCATTTTATGCAGTAGAATATTAATACTATATAAAACAACCATTTAATTCAAAATCCAGTTAAAGATACTTTGCAACCAAACAATCAAATATGATGATGCTTCCCTTGGTAAAATTTTTTTGACTTAATCAAATGACTCTAACAATAATATAATGTTTTGTTCTTATCAATCCAGTAAAGGAGAATTCTTACGTCAGTCCCAAATACATGCCAACTTTTATTACCAACCAACAAGTGAAGATGGTGAATAGGTAATAGCTTTACCTTTTTATCTTCTCAATGAACGATTAAGTATAATGATCGCTCTGCTTATTCTCTTCTAAATAATTAAAATAATTCTCTTTGTAACAAATAAGAAAGTCAAAATGTATAACTTATAATAAATGGGTATCAGATTTTTGCCATCATTATATTGGAAGAAAAGTTCCCTCCCCTCCCAATCCTATAAATGGACAAAACATTCAAAATTGGTTCTATTTTTAAAAAAAAAATTTCTAACTATGTTTCCCATTGTCTTTTTTTCCATGTTTCAGTTTTATGATAAGGGCAATATGACCATAAAAGGAAAATGCTCATATGCCGAAATGTAAAGGGTATGGTTAGATGCTTTATTTCAGTTAACAATTAGCACATATCTGGTTTCATAAAATGTCCTTTTTCAAAGGGATCTTACTTCTATCTTTGGGGCAATCAAGTCTGTCATTCTCTTTGCATACAGAACTTTTATGCATCCGCTGATTCTACTTCATTTACATGTTTGGTCGGTTACCACCTTGCCTTGTTCTCTGTCTGTGAACAGAGAGAGATGCAATAAACCCACATACAGGGAGGTTTATATATGAATGTTGTATCTGAATGATACTGCATAATGTCTCCACTATCCATAAAAGGACTCGAGTTTTTTTTTTTTTTTTTAATAACAGTTGTAGTGTTAGCACTATTAATTATATTATCATGTACTCATGTTTATAAAAACTGTTTTACATGTGAGAGAACTATTTGATCTTATATATTTTGGGGTCTAATTGGTGTTGATTTGCTAATGTTCATTAATCATTACTTATTAGGATTCATGGATTAAGGACTTGGAATTCTTCAACTTGTAGGAAGTGCTAGGCCAAAACCTTTTTGCATACATTGGACACAAGATTTGGGCAGAAGCTTACCAAATCTGTGTAACACAGACAGACAGAAAGTACTACAAACCAACATTTCAGTAACAAACCATATATGCTCAATAGGTACAACAAATAGGTGGGCTTGGGGAAGTTTGATGGGTTTGTCGGGTGTTTGGGGGGTGAGGAATGGGGTGTGGGGTGGCCAATGGGTAGTTTTGTTTGGGGCTGGGAGAGCCCATAGTACCTATATGATGATGTGTAGCATGACTTGAACTAAAAGAGCAGAACTTTTTTATTTGTAACCAAGAATATATTCGAAATCTGTTGAATGAAATAAAAGATCAGAATTTTGTATTTGTAAAGGTGACACTTGTTTGATGTATTTGACTCAACATAGACCAATTCTTGTTCCAAAAAAAAAAACACTGTCCTAAGCTTGAACCAATTCAACTAGAACCCATAAAAGTAGCAAGCAGCTTACTTCAAAAAAAGAAATTCGAGAGTACTACTCCTCACGTTCGGAATAAATATGGTTCGACAAAAACAGAATCAAAATGCTATAATAATTCCAAAGTGGAATCTCGGCTCCAAAAGTTCCATAGGAATTCAATTCAAAATAATGTTCAGATTTTTCCCCGACATTCGAGTCAAAACAAATCCCCTTCAATTATAAGTAAAACGAAAAGGAGCATCAATCTTCTGCATACAAGAAATTCGACAAAAGGATAAACAATATATCTCCAAAAATCAAACCATATACCAGTAAAAATAGAAATAACTAATCTCTCTGTCGCTATAACAAAAATCAAAAGACAACAGAAAATACAGATCGAAAGACAAAATATGAGAGAGAGTGAACTGTACCTGTATTCCCAGGTTTGGAAACCAGATTTGTAAAGGAGGTAGTGAAGGGGCTCCCAGTAATTGAAGACCTCGTCGCAGTCGTGGATGATGTTGGAAGTGGCGCTCATATATCTCAGCACACCTAGGGCCAACAAAGGGAGAAACCAGCTCAATCCTTTGTCATCGATCCCCTCTGCCTTCTCTGGCTTATCAAGCTTCGTGTACGACGAAGACGGTGATGAAGACGAAGAAGGATCCGAAGCGAGAGAGCGTCTCTGCCGCGTAGCCAAAGCCATAGATCCCTATCTGTGATTTGGAGAGGAAACTCGGACTCACAGTTCTATAAAGAAAACAAAGTGAATAAGCCGTTCGATCATCAGAGAGATTCTTCACTTCTCGCTCTCACTCTCTTTTTCCTTTACGAGCGCTTTTCAGAATGCGCAAGACGAGAAAAGCAGAACCACCGAGGAACACTTCACGCGCGGCGTCAAGCGCGTAGTCCGACGAGAGAAAAAAAATTGTAATGGTTCGATTAATATGCTTCAAACCAAAAGAAATGAATGCAAACCTAAGACCAGTTCAATAGGTTCACTTCGGTTTGGATTATTGGTTTAACCGATAAACCGGGAAATCCCTAGTTTGTAATCTAACTTAAGCATATGTATATGTATAGTCGATTCGGTTTGGTCTTAAAACGAAAACCAAAGCGTTTAAGTACAATCAAAAAGCATTTACCTAAAACTAACCCCAATGGATTTGGTTCAATTTGGTTTATTGGTTTTAACCGAACCATTACCATCCTAGACGAGATTGATCACAACATGGACCCAAAGAGTGGCGATGACGCACTTGAGCTCATATGACCCATGCTTGACGCTTCTTGTGAGCGCTTGGCGCTTGTTCAAGTGTTCAATGAGTGGCTTTTAGACCATGGTAAGAAAGGTTCATTCTTTCATGCTAATTACAAGCTTGATAATCTATATCTATAGCTATACCTATACTATATATAATGAAAATTGGTCCATTGAAAAGCGTGCCAACAATTATGCCGATTTCTCCAAAAAGCCCTCACTGTTCGTTGTTAAGGAATGATTAATATAAGGTTAAAATAGTCAAAACTTTGCCTATTTGTTTAAAATCTGGATAGTCGCAAAAGTGTTCCCTCCCTGTACATTTTTTTTTTTTTGGTAAGGAACATGAATCATATAAATTATGTCTTAAGAGGTCTTACAAAAAAGGTTCTTGCATAATTTGCAAAAAGCAAAGAGGATAAAAACCTGGGGGTTTTCTAACCCAAAAACAAGAAAATGAATTAAGAGCAAAATTTGCTAGGGAATCGGCCACATCAGTGGCCTCTCTATAGACATGAGAAATGGAGAAAAACTCAAACTGATTAATGAGAATCAAAATATCAGCAATGATCCCAGCAATGGACTATGGTGCTTCGTCCCCTTCTTCCTTGATCAATAAGCAAATGGTTTTGGAATTAGATTCTAACTCCAGTCTATTATAACCCAGCTGCAGCGCCATCTTGATTCCTTATAGTGCCGCATGAACTTCTGCAACGATTGTTGTAGCTATACCAAGTTTCTGAACTTCAGCTGCTATGAATTCACCATCTGATCCTCTACATATAATTCCACAAGCTGATTGCCCTGGAGTTCCTCTTGCTACCCCATCTACATTGACCTTCACATTTTGCCCAAGAGGTCTCTCCCACTTGATTAATTGGTCTTGAAGCTCTACTGGTTCCATTGTTATCTTCCTCATGGTCCAACGAGATTATAAAATAGCAACGGTTCGATTAAATATTCTTCAAGCCAAAACCGAGCCGAAACCGGTTCAATTTTTTGAAAAATAAACTAAAACTGAACCAAAACCGATTAATGCAAACCTAAAACCAACTTAATATGTTTGTTTCGGTTCTATGTTGGTTTAACCGATAAGCCGAACAATCCCCATTTCGATTCGGTTTGGTTTGGCCTTAAAACCAAAATCGAAGCGTTCTAAGTACAACCAAAAACCGTTTACCCAAAACCAACCCTAGTACATTTGGTTCAATTCGGTTTATTGGTTGTAGCCGAACCATTACCAACCTAGTCAAGATTGAGCACACTGTGGGACCAAGTGGGGCGATGACGCCCTTGAGCTCATATAAGGGAAAGTTATGAAAAATGTTGAATTTAAAAAAAAAAAAAAACCATTTTTCCTGTATAGAAAAGTACATCAAAATTGAATTACAAAACCACTTTTTAAAAATAATTAAATATGAAGATCACTTTATTTGAGATCACATTATACATTTAATACTAGCGCACAGGATACAAGACCGTGAGCATAATCTATAATCTATAATAAAATGATACTATTTTTAATTATGTTATAAAAATGACTCTTAAGGTAATTCTTTTTTAGAAGTGGCCCTTTTATGTAATTTGGAATCTTAGTGGACTGTTTTTATAAATCTTTTTAAAAAATTGACCATTTTTCATAATTTTCCGCTCAAATAACCCGAAACCCATGCTTACGCTTCTTGTGAGCGCTCGTTCAACGGTTCAATGAGTAGGCTTTATATGTGACCGGTGGGATCACTATAAAACTTTTAGATTAATTATTCTTTTTTTACTTTATTATTGTGCTCCTTTGTGCCATGGCCTTACACTTGTCTCCCTATCTCATAAATTCTCCTATATATCTTTTCTATCTTAACTTCTTTACTGATCTAGTTTCGCTCAGGTTTCCTCCAACAGTGCCATGTTGAATGGAAAACCCTTGCCCCGGATTATGGATTGATGCATCCAGATTTGATATCCAATGCTTTTTCTTTTTTTGGAACTCAAAAGTTATTTCACAATGCTAGTGGGATTTTTTGGATTCATGCATCCAGATTCGATTCCCAATGCTTTTTTTTTTTGGAACTCAAAAGTTATTTCACAATGCTAGTGGAAATTTTCACCTGCAAGATTGCTACTTTGATCCAATCTGTTGAATATGCCCTGACTGTAGTTGAGAGAAAGAATGTAAGCCAAAATGTGCTTTCACATTCTATGTATAAGTTCTTACAACCAGCTTTTAAACTGAAATATCATTTTCATACACAAGAAAGCATCTGGACTCTTTTGATTGTTCTGTTTTCTACATATTGGAAGTCCCATAAACTTGTAAGCTGATGGGGTAGCAAAGATCATGTTTTCAAACCATCAGAGCCTTGTGTTCTTGCTGTTTTTGTGAGAACTAGTCTCTCCAGCTGATTGATTAAAGGGTGGAATCCAAAATAAGACCCACTTTGCACATAATGATTTTTGAAAATTATTGGTGCCTCAGTTTGAAAGGTTTTGTGTCTAATGTGTAGTAAGTAGTATAAAGAACTAAGATATTGTTATCTCTGACTATTTTATTGTATTTGTAGCCTTGCTTCCTTACATGAAAATCTGAAGAAACACTGGTGATCCAAACCTTTGCGTCAGGACAAAAAAGCATTAAACATAATGGAAATAAGATTTCATTTAACTATTATTGCCAGGGTTGATGATATATAGATCCTTGATGATTGAGTTATATTGAGGGACCTTTCTTTCTTTTTCCCTGTAAATCTTAAATCCTTGATGTTAATGTATTTTAGATTAGTAGATTAAGAAGTTGGACAAACTTGGATGCAAGTGAAGCATCAAAGTGCATTAATCTAAAATTGTAGAAATTAACAAGTAACATACAATCTGTAGATTTAAAGAACGCAGAAAACGCAGGAAAGATGAAATAAACGATGCAACAAGAACACACAAGAATATGTGGTTTGGCAAGGTGCCTATGTCCATGGGGGAAATGAGAATCAATCCACTAATTCAAAAAAGCATGTAATACAATTATTATACGGACCATAACCTAATTTAGATCCTGTCAAAACAGGGTACTGGGAGGGTTGGATTTGTAACAGACCTCTACCCCCACATGCACATGAATGGTGTGTGCCTTCTGCTATTAAATCATGAAACAGAGGCCTTGTTTCTTTGATCCAATGCTGGTTGAAAATGCACGGAACATGGACATATCACACCATGAATTCATCCTAAGCATGGGAGTTAGACTAAATTTTTTTAATGAGATGTCTCAATTGAGACATGAGCATCTGCTGGTTACATAAACCATGTGGGAGTCGGGCAGCATGTAAGGGAGGAATCATGAATGTTTATACAGCATCACAGTATGGAATAGCATCTGTTCAATGATCAATATTATTGATTTGATATCATTCTTAGGTTAATGATGCTAGATGACATGATTGATAAATTAAAACCAGCTTGTATATGCATATAATCAGAAAATCAAAATATTTGACGAGCTTGGCTGTTGCTCAGCCTCTTTGCTGGAAAAATTTGCTGGAAACCACTTCCTGAGGCCATCATGCACCGCTGTTCCACCATCCCCCCATGGAGGAATTCGTCTACTGTGGATGCATCAAAGATGAAGTTATCTGACAATCTAATTGGTCTGTGAGTTGATGGCTTTGTTTTCCGGCGACCGGCTCCAACGGGTATGTTCCTAAGTGTCCCACCGGCAGTCCAGTACCTCTGGCAGCTCCTACAGAAGTGCCGAGGTTGGTTGATGTTGTAGTTATTGAAGTAACAGAATTTGGTCTCCATGCTTTTGCATCTTGGACATGGTATGATCCTTCCAGTTCTCTGCTGTGCTGTTCCTTGATCATCACCCTTAACCATCTCTTCCTTGACTTGAACTGCAATTGTTGTGCCAAAGAGCTTGAACCTTTGTGCATCACCACTATCTATGTCAGCCATTGCTCAGAGTGGGGAAACCAAAAACTTGTTTGTAGAATTCTTAATTTTCAATGCTTTAAAGAGAGAGACCTTGAATCCTATATACATACACCAGAGATGAAATTCGCCAGGAACAAACTGCTTAGGTCAGAAGAATATTGCAGTCCCATAGATTAAAAGTTGATGTTGAGATTTTAGTCCATGTCACTGCTATACGTCAACATACCATGACATAGTATGACATGGTACCCTCTCTCACACACACACACATAAACACACACACACACATAACTAGATAGGTTGCTTAATAAGAAATACAGAACATGAAATCATAAAGAAATGAGTTTATCCATGCAGAAGCTTCTTTTATACTCAAGTAATAATATGGATCACATTATCAATATCAGATTCTCATGTGTAATGGGTATCATACTTTTTAACTTCCAATTCAAAGGGCAGTATATGTAGGCTATCAGAACTTTTCTATGGCATCTGTCTCATTCAATTAATGCAGAAATCAGTCAATACTATTCACCCATCTACTCCCAAATGTGAAATCCATGTCGGACCAGATTCATCTCACCAGTCTGAACATCCAAAAGTGAGAATGAACATGATGCCTTGATTTTTCTAGGAAGAAATCAAGGCTCATAGCAAGATTAACAAATAGTCCCTTAGGTTGTTCTGCAATTTAGGAGTCTGTATGCAGCAACTTTTGTGACATTTGGATTTATTTTTTAGTCTTTTCATTTGATTACTTTGTTGGCTTCTAACAAGAATCTATAACGGACACATCTGATTCTTTATAATAAAAGAGATTACAGAAACGTTTAACTGTTAATTTAAAGCACAATTAGTACAGTTTCCATAATCTGACATCTGTATGAGGCATTTTTTATCTGTGAAGTAAAGTTGGCTGAAAATTTTAACATAACCAAATTCAGCTGGGATGTAAAGAGCAGCTTGAATGTCAATAAACTTTTGATTTGTTTAATGAAGGAATCTTATCTAATCAATGCAAAAGCATCTTGCTAAAATGTGTTTTCAATAAACAATAATGAAGCATCCCCCTTTATTTTAGTTAAAAGAAAAAAAAAAGTACAAAGATCTTTTCCTTCTGAAATTCAGGAGAAAAAAGCAATGAAGAAAGATGGATGCGTGGAACATGTTGGAAATATTAAGGGCTTTTTGCATCCATGCCCTTATATTATATTATATTTGTATCAATGTCCTCTTGTTTTCAATATTTGTATTTATACCCCTCTGTTCTGTATAATCGTTACAATCATACCTGTGACGTTAAAATCTGTTAACTTTTGCGATTTATTTTTATTTAATGACTAAAGTAACCTTCTATAAATAAAAATATTTTGCATTTATCCTCCGACATTATCTTATAAACTCATTTAGGTCCTTATATTATTATATTATTGCATATATACTTTAAGTCATTGATATTAATTTACTCGATTAATAATTTTTTATTGGAATTCCACCTAGATCCCTTTGTCATTTGGCTATTTAATATATTGTTTTTCATCTTATAGAAGGCTAATTTAGTCATTTAATAAAAATAAACAACAAAAGTTAACGGAATTTGACATTAGGGTATATTTGCAACAATTATGCTAAATGGAGGGGTATTGATATAAATACTAAAAACAAGAGGATATAGATGCAAATATATCATAATATAGGTGTATGAATGCAAAAAGCCCAAATATTAAGTAGGCTGTTGCTTGCTTTACGGCTCATTATCAAAATTTTTTAATCGAATGCGCTCGGAACAGTCATCTTTTGTTCCTTTTTAAATCCTTTTCCATAATAGCGAAGTGGGAATCTACCCACCCCAAATCATATTTGTATCTTTTTATATTGGACAAGGAATACCAGATGCTGATGTCAAGAAGGGAATGAAGTATTACATAAGCATGGATAATCAATTTTTCTTAACTCATTTTTGGGTCTTTTGGGATGATTAAGTGGGAATCAAACACTATTGAATGTCAACCAATGCGACAAGGCTTGGAGGACTCTGCTGATTATATATAGAATGTAATTTGCATGTCAAGCACAGCAACAAAGGCTTTGAGCATCCTGCTGATTATTAAGGCAGATGTTTATATTTAGAATGTAATCTGTAGAAGTGCATAAGCAATCTATACTGTTAACTGTTAAAGGATTTTTGAGGAAACCTTTTTAAGAGTAAAATCCAGCACCTTTAATAGTTTCCAGTTCAGGGCTGATCATACAACCAATTGCATCCATGGAACCCAGGTTTCATTTGAAAAACACTACCCGGGTTCTTTCTCTTTAAGGTTGATAAGGTAGCTGCATTCACCTCCTATAATACTTATATGATATAAAGTAATTATGTTTCAACTGGTGATATTTTCTGAAAGAAACTATGCTTCAACCGGTGTTCTGCATGCCTGCAGCAATGCCCTTCATGGTCAAGATGAGGGTATCCTCCAGGCCAGGAGCGTACTCGCTTGTTGGATTCAGCTTCACCAGTTCTGCAGCAGGCTTGCTTGATTCCATAATCTCCCTGGATAGATGTGGCCTTACTTTCACATTGTAGCTGGGGTCCCGGATCCGCTTCAGTGTGTAGGCCTGGCATACATTCAGAGTTGTGATGTATGAATCACGAAGACGGAGTCTCTGCCTCAAGTATGGGTCCCCTTCAAGAAGATCCTTGTGCCCAGCAATCTACAGATGGAGAACCAAAAAGAGAAAAAAAAAATAGAGAAATTAAATTAAATTTGCCATGATTTATAACTCCAGTGAAGCTTTTGTCAATATGGAAGTTACTATGTAGATCTTATTTCACCTTCAAAAGAAGGCTCTTAGTCTCTTCAAAGTTGGCCCTCAATCGCTCTCCAAATGACCAGAGCTCTTCTGACACTAGGAGCTTGTCATACAAAGCAGCAATGCCTGGGTCTCCCTTGGCAAACACCATCTCAACCAGGTCAATTGTGACCCTGAAGAAGGGCCATTCATTGTACATCTCCTGTAGCATATGGAGATTCTTGATGTCCTTCTGAATGACATGCTTGAATGCTGCACCAAATCCAAGCCACACTGGGAGATGGAACCTTGTCTGGGTCCAAGCAAAGATCCACGGGATTGCACGAAGTGATTCGATACCCCCACTTGGCTTCCTCTTTGATGGACGACTCCCAATGTTCATCCGACCATACTCCAACTCAGGTGTTGCCTGCAATCGGGAATAGAAGAGATCATTCAAATTTACAATTACCTTCAATAGTTCAGTTAGGGATAAAAAAAAAACCATGGCACATTATGAAACATAGAACACTTCTTTCCACAGATGTTCAGAGCTCTCAACACAAACTTGTGTCGAACATTGGTTAGACATTTAACAGAGGTGTTTATCGTCGTTTTGCTCTGAAAAATAATTATGCAATTTACAGATACTATACGTGTTTGTGCTGGTCTTTATGAATGTATGTATGTTTTTACATGCACATAACAATCTCATGTGTCCAGATTTTGGGGAAATGCAATCTCTGACTCTCTACATACATGCCAACAAAACTTGACTCATATCCATGTTCACAGATCATAGATAATACATGATATTTGCAGATACTTACCAGTCGGAAATATTCAACGAATCTGGGTTCTTGGAAGACAATTGAACGATATTCCTCTGTAGAAATGACACCCATCTCATCCATCAGAACACGCCATTCTGGCTTTGGAGAGATTGGCGGACGCATTCCATGCTCAAGAGTAGCAGCTGTGAAACGCTGAAGTGTTCTAAAACACAAGTGCTCCTCACCAAATGATTGTTCAATTACTTCACCTTGAACAGTAACACGTAATGAGCCATGAATTGTATCTGGTGGCTGAGACAATATAGCAAGATGGGTGGGGCCACCTCCTCGACCGACTGTCCCACCTCGACCATGGAACATTGTCAACTTAACACCAAATTGTTTGGCAACCTTTATAAGGTCCTCTTGAGCCTTATATAACTGCCAAGCTGCAGAGAAACGTCCAGCATCTTTCCCAGAATCTGAATACCCAATCATGACTTCTTGCTTCCCATCAATCCTGTTCCTGTACCAGTTTATTGAGAAAAGGCGAGCAAGGGCAGCTGGAGCTGCCTCAAGATCAGCAAGCTTCTCAAACAATGGGACAACTCTCAGAGGCTGCTTAACACGGCATTCACGCTGTAGGAGCTCAACTGCAAGCACATCTGATGGTGCAGTTGCCATTGAGATAATGTAAGCCCCAAAGTTGTCTGAAGGGAGTTCTGCTATGACATGGAATGTGTCTAACACATCAGCAATTTCTTCTGTTTTTGGAACATCAGGGCCAAACAATGGGCGCTTGCCACTGAGCTCAGATAAGAGCCATTCTTGCCTGCGTTCCTCGGACCATGCTCGGTAGGATCCAATTCCCAAGTGGTTTGTTATTGCATCAAGCACATCAGTGTGCCTGTCTGATTCTTGCCTAATATCAAGTCTCACAAGTGAAAGCCCAAAGGTAGAAACTTGCCGTAAGAAATCAAGAAGGCTTCCATCAGCAATTGGCCGATCACCACATGCACAGAGTGATCTATAGCAGAGCTCGAGAGGCTCCAGGAACTACAAAGAAAAAAACAATCCAATTAGTAATCATTCCAGATAAAAAGAGCACAACTAAAATTAAAATCAACCCAAAGATTCCTATTATTTCTTGATAATTGCTACATGTTGGGGGATCAAATCAGAGTTCCGATCACAAGAATTGTTTTGCATAACAACTGGATATCATATCATGAACAATTTTCTCCTAAGAATTTCCTTAAATTTTGAGCGTTGCACTTTAAACAACCTTAATTTCAGAAAAGAGACCTCGAAAAGGAACTTGCATAATTTCTAGGGCATATATTTGGACCCTTTGCATATTGTATAACAGTATTTCCTGTTTCCATGGTCAAAAAGGTTTGCCCTTGAATATGAAAAACTGAGAAATGCCAGGCACATCTTTTGTCATTAGACAAGTAAGCATAAACTTTGAATCTTTAAGGAATAGAAAATGTTACATTTATTAATTAACTATTATGTAAGCAACCGATGGAATTACCTGCTCAACATTGGTGTATGCAGCCTCCTCGGGAATGTCAGAGAACCCACTAGCCAACATATGACGAGAACGCTCACGTGTACTATACAACTTGTCCCTCACATCACCAAGAATAACCCGATATGGTTCACTTGGAGGAATATGCTTCCAAAATTCTATATCCACAAAAGATTAATGCAAAAGATTAAAATCCCATATTTATGAATCAGAACTATGAAATCAATGAAGCAGATTTCTTATTATCACATCACGCTCTGGGATTTAGACAAAGGAAAACAATGTAATAAATAATAGAACCCATTTGTTATATGGTAAAAATTAGGTCATAGCTACGACGGTGGATATAACAGCTTCAGAAAAACATTGGAAGGTTTTTGTAATCGGGTTTGAGAACTCTGCTAAGTGAAAGTTTCCATGCATGAAGTCAAAAAGCACGTGAGACAAACAGTCCTGATAAATACCTATATAGTGTTTTGAATCTTTCTTTGCGGACCTGAGGAGGTAATCTGCCCGGCTACGAAGTTCATCATTGCAGCGCCACATGGACAACTGCAAAGAAAACAATAACAAGGAAATTAAGAGAAAAATTACAATGATAAATTGAACACAGTGCAAGAATCTCTCCTTCAAGGACATCATCATCGTCATAAAGGCTTAAGGCATGAACATTTAAGATTGGAGTGCAGCTTTGTATTACCTCAAACATAAGATCCTCAATCTGAGAAAAGTACAAGTTAGCAGCCATCATTCTAGCCAACAGGCAGACATCCCTTGTAACCTCAGGAGTTACCCTCGGATTTCCTGCAGCCAGTGACCAGACGATGTTATGTAAGATAAATTTATAATGTATGTGTCCATAGAGATATGTGACAGAGAGAAAGAATATCCTCTGCTCTCAAAAACTGCCATGTTAATTGGAATGTGCATGATTTCTATACCCATTACAGTGAAAACTCAAAAAATATCTCCAATTATCTGAGGCAAGATAATATTTATTGTGTCTATATTTTAAATAATAACTTCCAGAAGTCCTACTCATTTTCTGCGACTAGTTCCCATGCTCTTCTTAAAGTAAAGAAATTTTAATTAATATACTAAAGAACACATATTCTAAACATGCATTCTTTAGCCATTAATGAAATGTGGAATAGAAGATGCCTCAACAAATAATTGTCCCTGTAAAAGGCTCCTACCATCACGGTCCCCACCCATCCAGGAAGAAAACTGAATAAGAGGGGCATTGTAAGGAACACGCTCGTCTATTCCTATGTTCTTCAAAGCTGTGTCAACACGGCGTAAGAATTTAGGGACACCCTTCCATATAGTCTCGTGGAAATAGCTCATTCCTGCCCTCATCTCATCTTGTGGAGTTGGAGGAGTCCTCCGAATCTCATCTGTACGAAATGCAGCTTGAATCTGTATAGAAAGAAAAGGAAAGTGTAAAATAAAAAATGCTGGTAAAATAAAGAAAGCCGTAACTTCTATGTTCTAGCTCAAATCAGAGTCTATAAATATCAGGTTGTCAATATTGGATCATATAAAGGACAAATTGAAAAACAAATCAATGTTATTGGTAACAATCAAGTGTTTTATGGCTAAGTGATTATATAGATATTGTGATCACCTATTTCACAAATATATGCAGCGGCATATTAAATGCATGGCTTTTCAACTTAAAGGAATAACACATCTTAAGGGAAAGATACAGAGAATGTAGAGAAGAGCAGGTTAAATATGGAAACACCTAATAATTTCATGATACCATAAAGATAACGAACCTTGAGTGGGAGCTATCTAGTAAATGAAAAAATATACAGAAAGCATAGTTGCAGCAGTTGTTAGTGGGAAATCAAATGGCTTAGTGTACAAACAAATACACCTTTACAAATGAATGATTAAAGCCTCAGGTGAAATATAAAATATTTTATGTCAAACATAAGATTCTAGAACAATAAATCTTGGAATAACGATATGGTTTACAAAAATTCTGAAGTAATATCCTTGCAGTTGAAATTGACAAAGAAGAGAATCTTCGCCTTCTAACCAGATTTACCATTTATAAATTGTGCAGGACAGCCATCTTACAAGATGAGCAGTTATTTTATTTTTATTTTCTTTTAAACTTTAAGGCGAATCTTTCATCAAGTAGACGAATGATACCTTTTGTCTCCCAAATACCCCCAGAGCAACAGTCCACTTTTTCATCCCACATGAAACATAAGTTGAGTGGGACTTGATAAAAACACGAGATTTAGAAAAGCATTTTACTGTACCCTTAATAAGCAGAAATACTTGGAAATGGAAATATATTAATATATTTTTTATATCAAGTATGTTTGTTACCAGCTCTCCGGATCACGTGTTTCCAGAGGACATCATCAATGATTCATGGAATATGTCAGGTGCTGACCATTGAAAAGTTTCGATTTTGCTAAATTATTTTCTGTAAAAAATATTTACAGTTATATATCCTGATAAAAAAAGACAGTATAAAATTAAAAGAGCCTTTAATATTAAACCCACAAAATCCACTAATCCTGTTTTAATTTGGCAATAAGAACAAAAATGAGATCAGGTTTCTGGGAAACTATGCAACAATTCGGTCTCAAAGACAAGAACCCTGAAAAACTGAGATGCTAATACATTCATAGAGTTCAAAATATCACCAAAGTATATATTATTCCATGATTAGTTGCCCATAAAGCTGGAGAAGAAAATATCCATAAATATGAAATATACTGCAATTGCTAAGTTGCTTTATAAGTTCTACCAAAAACTAAAGGTTGAAAACCCTCATTCAGTCAATTATAGAAACACAAATGACCAGAACCATATCATATGACAAACTTCAGCATCTCTACATCACTCTCATTGTAGAATTTTTTTTTCCTAATTTTTTGTTTTCGCTAAATTTGATTCGCTTTACATTTTTCAAGTTGATAACAACATGAATTATCAAGCTATCCCTTCCAGAATTCAAATTTGGCATGATCACAAAACTATGGGCAAATTTTCTGAATCCTTAGCAATAAATGGAACAACAAGGTTATTTGTTGACCCATTTAGATTGGCAGAAGTCAATGAAACACCAGCTTAAAACATTATTACAAATCGTAATTAGTTACACAACAATAATTAAACTATCATCATTAACTTGGTCTTTATTATTCACCTCTCTCTGTAAAGCCTCATCAAGCTCCTGCTTATCATCTGGAGTAATGTCTTTGGCATACACCTGAGCCAAACAATTACGAATCCTGAATACAAAAGAGGAAACAAAAATAGAGAAATTAAAAAAAAAAAAACTGCATAAGATAAAGTTAGAAGAAACTTTTAGACGTAAATCAACTATAGTAAAAGATGCTCACATACAGAAACATGCATGATATAAAATGCAAAGGACTAACCTTCCATGCTTTTGAAGCAAAGATCTACGAACTGCTTGAGTAGGATGCGCAGTAAAGACCAGATCTACAGTCTGATTCTTCAAGGCTGCAAAAACTTCTTCTGGAGACTTCTTCAATTGGACTACGAGTTTCTTGAGAGTCTCTTCAATGTCTGATTCAGTTGTTGCAGAGTTCTCATCAGCAAAAACTCCTTTTTTCAACTTTATACGTCGACGATAAGCAATCTGAACCTCCTCAGCCAAGTTGGCCAAATTAAGCATGTTGGTGAAAGATTTAGCAATGACAATAGAATCCCCTGGATCCAAGCTTGTTAACACGCTTCCAAGCTCCTCCAACTTCTTAGGATCATGATTCCCTTCATATTCAGCAGAGTGTTCATAACATTCTTGAACCTAAAAAAACAGGACAGTGCCAACAATAAGCTCAAATGTTCATCACTGGAAACATATAACCGAATCCATCCACATATGAGGTGCCTCTCACATACCAAATTTAAGACAGGAATCAGGATCAACATAAAGCTAAGATAAAAGAAATCCACTAATGCAACATGCAAAAATTATCTTCACCTCCGACAAATCAAACTAGAGAAAGTCTCAGTCCAAAAACTATTTATCATTTCGGGTTTTATGAAACTAAGTCCAGGGTTGACTTCAAATCCATAACAACTGTAGTCTTAGACATCAGATGCTGGAAGTGGCCTTCATCATTCTTCTTATTCTGGGTGAATCTAAGGACAGGGCATCACTAAAAACCATCCAATATGAAATCTAAGCATCAAATCCATTTCATGCTGAAAAGGGGTTTCCTTTAATTTTACCCATTTTCTTGTACTCGGTATCATGTTCCCTACTGAGAGCCAAAATGAAGTAAAAATCGCTTCCTAGACAATACAAAGCAAGCTACATTAATGATGAAATCAACCACATACAGTTTCCCTGATTTCCTCCCCATGCAGATCCTGAAGGATGTCGAGAAATCGATCCAACAGCAGTGCATCGTACTCCACAAGCTTGTCATCCTCAGACACCTTTCCAGGAACCAAAAGCCTAAGCTGCGCGTCAATCGACGCCATCTTCTCCAAGTTCCGAGCAGCCATACCTTGCTCTCTGTTTCCCTCGAAAGTTCTGTTATGGTCAAATGACTCAAATCAAAGAAACAACTCCGAAGACAAAACCTGCAAAAGAGAGAAAACAATTGTAGCTTCAATTACACCGCACGAACACACTCTTCAGTAACAACACACAAAAATGAAGCCACCGGAATCAGGGACTCCGAAATCAAAAACCCATTTCAAAGAAGAGCAAATGCAGCTCAATTTGGGTAAAAAAAAAAACACAAAAAACAGTAAATGGTGTCACGATATGGACTCTGATGACACCCAAAAAAGACAACAGGGTAGGTTTGGAGATAATCGGCACCTAAGGTCACTGTAGGAGATGAACAGAAGAAAAGACGATCACAAGATCAGATCATACCGCAGAAGAGAGAGAGAGAGATGAGATCCAAAGCTCTTCTCTGGGAGTCTATTTATAGAGAAAGAGAGTAACAGAGGAGAGTTAAAGATTCTCTTTTTCCTGAGTTTTAAGTGTAACTTCCTTTGTCAACATCTTCGCCCGCTTGTCTCTTCCTCCATGCCTTTTTAATTTTCCTTTTTCAGTTTCTATTTTGAAGTTCCTCGGTAGATCAGTCAAAACACTCGCTCTGCATCTGTAATAGAATATCCATGAAAGATACCACTACTCAGTCCTCACTTTTCTTCTTTTGGCATATCCCTTCTCTCTCCCCCATAATTTTGTAGGTTTCCAAAATTTCATAAACACAATACGAAGACAATAATCCAACTTTTTAGGCTAAAATCTCTCTTCAATTATATACATTATTAATTGGTGCAAATCTTGTGTAGAAATCTACTGCAAATACGATGCTATCATTAACTAATGTATCTAATCTTTCTCATTTCAAACCCTAAAAAAGATCGTTACCAAAAAAAAAACCCTAAAAAGGATCTTTTTAGTTTCCAACAAAGAATCTATATTCAATTTGCCATCTTTTATTTAGGGATATTTACAATTTATTCCCTTAAGGTTTTGCACAATCTCATTTACCTCCTTGAGATTTTTAAAATACCAATTTTCTACCTTGAGGTTTACTATGCATAATAGTCTCGCCTCTTAGGGGTTTTGACATTAAAATTTTAATAGTTTTAATGAGATGGCAATAGGGCAAACTTGTATTGACAATGTTGCCCTTTTTAAATTATTTAAAATTAAATACCAAGATTTAAGTGGGGTTCCTTCAATGTTTAAAACATTGGATTAAAAGAAAAAAAAATTCAGACCTAGTTCACATATGCCCTAAGGGCATTTGAAGTACTCAAGGCATAAATAAAGCTTTTTACTTTTAAATCAAAATAAAATGCACAAAAATTTCAACTAATGTTTTCTCAGGAGGAGGTTGTTGCTCGCAAGAAACCTCAGAAGTGGTAAACTAGTATCTTAGAAACCTTAAGAGGAAAAATGTGGTTGTTGGAAATTCAAGAAGATAAACTGTAAGTATCCCTTTTATTTAGTATTTTGTTACATGATGTAATTTCACATACATATAAAAATGTTCATTGTTACTAACTTGCTAATGTTGGTTCTTGGAGAGATTGGCATTAGGAATTATATGTCTCTATGTACATATAATATTTTTGTTTCTAGGTTTTGTTATACTGAGACATTTGCCTTAATTCAGGAAACTTCGTTTCTAGCTGGCATCAATGGGGACTTGATCTCCAAAATTTAATTTCTCACACACAAGGGAAAACTAAACGTATCTTATTATATGTTCTTCACATGAAGGTGTGGATATCCTGTGTAATTAAATCATGGATGTTAAATAAGATTAATAAAGTCTAAGTAAAATTTTTTGTGCTGCAAATTTAGTACCTTTATAATCCCAAAACAATATATGTTATTGTGACAAAACCGTATTAACTGACTTGTTCAAGTACTTCAATAAGTTCCTACAAGGCCTAATTCATATTTTACTTTACTTTTAGAGTTACTAGGGGTTGCACGCACTACGAGTGTAGAAAACGTGGGCCCACTTAGATAAACAGTCCAAGATAATTACAACATGTTTAAAATAGTGGAAGATTATTTTATTTGGGGAAGACAAGTTTGGAAAAAGAAAAGGAAGGCCAGAATCTAAAGAGAATATTTTTCCTCTTTTCTTTATTAATAATATAGATATTTTATGGCATTATAGAACTTCAAAATGCAAAAAATAAAACTAAGTACCAATTAGAACAAAGTGGGGTTGATTGAATCGCATTGATAATGTGTTTTCACAAAAAAAAAAATTCCTGCACCAAATTACCTCAAAGAAAAAAATATATAAAAAACCTAAACAATAACTTTTTTGGTGGAGAAAAACCTAAACATTAACAAAGTAGTGATTGTTTAGGTTTTTCTCCACAAAAAAAAAAATAACAAAACAGTGATGAAAGGGGCCCATAATTAAATTGGGTGGAGGACCCATTAGCCGACAAGTGGGAGGGACACTTTGTCACGGACGCCTTCTCGGAGAAATCAAGGACGTTCCGCACGGTACGGCTTTCCATAATGCGGAGGGGTGTTTGGTCGCAGAGATTGCTTCAGGCATCTTGCATTTGATCTGACGGTGATTCAAACGCCCGTTCGCCAAACATTATTTAAATGGAAAAAAGGAGGAAAAAAAAAAAGAGGAAGTACAGTAAAGGAGCCAAAAACCCCCCGTCTACTGTTCAAACTGAATGACAAAGAAAACAAGGTTTTGGTTGCATTTTGTCTTCTATTCAAGACAAAGCTATAGCTGCAGTCAAACGACTTTAAAGTGAATGCAGTATCTTACTTTTCTTTCTTCCATTATTTCTTTCTTCCATCTTTTTTGTCCTTTTTGTTTTTCTTTGTTCAAAGGGGATGCTGGATTTATTTTGTACTATGTTGAATTATATGTTAGGTGGGCATATATTGTTGATTTTTCATAGTGTATTAGATTAGGATTGTAAGTGGAGATTGGAGATACAAATTATAATCCTAATTTCTTTGAATGTAAAATAAAAGTCCCTTTCCTCCTCTAAACATGTGCATAATGTCAAACCAAACATGTAAATTTTTTAGATTCACTTCTTGTTCTTTCTACTAGGTGCACGTACAGTACTGCACATATGTAGGAAGGGACATAGGGATATAGTGTTGGAAGAAACAGTTGCAAAACTGATTGTTAGTTTTTGAAAAAGTTGAAGCAGTGTTGACTGTTTTACCCTTTTATTGATAAATCTTTTCAATAATGTGTAAGGGCTGGGTTGGAAAGCTATGAATTTTGTTTGGCACGATTCCCAAGGGGCCTCTTCTCATATTATATATATATATATATATATATATATATATATATATATATATATATATATATATATATATATATATATATATATTAATTTCACCTTATTCGAATATCAATTGATTTAATCAACATGAAGGTTTTTGGTTGCTCTCATTATCACAAGTTTACATTTCTTGCATTCAACTCCTTATGTGTAATGTGACTCCTAAATCGATCCTTAAAGACAAGTTTATGTAAAATGCTTGACATTATGGGATTAGATTAGTTATGGTTTTATATCCCATATTTTCATTCACTAGTGAAAAAAGAGCTGAAAATGTGGACTTTGATGCATATACAAAGACAAAGAAAGCAAAACTTGAAAGGGATTCAAATATTAATTAATTCTCAATCACATTCATTATCACCATAATTTCTATTTTTTTAGATTCAGGTACAACAATATAAAAGCAAATAACAATAGGGCTCATTTATCCTTTGAATAATAGTGACTTTATTGGTTTCAAAATGTAAAAAATTAAAACGTAAAGGATAGAATTTACCCGAATCCAAATCAAATGTACCGGGCTGCTTTGGTGGGTTTCTATTGGATCCTGGGTTATAATTTGGATTTTGAAAAACTAGATTTTCCATGCTGATTTTTTGAATTTAAGATCTTGTTTGGATATTTTGGATTTTATCTTTTTTGTTTAAGCAGAACCAACCACTATAAATAGCTTCTTATTATCTGGGTTTATTCTTTTAATAGATAAAATAAAAGTTATAGAAACCCATAAAAAGTGGATTGTGATTTTTTAACCAGATTTTAACACCTGATTTAAAAATCCAACTTTCATAAATCCTATCAAACAGCTTAGTGGACCTCGGATTCTGGATTCTACCAAAATCCAAAAAACCAAAAACTCCACCAAACAACCCTTAGTGTGTCTTAGCTTTGGTTTATTTCTCCAATGAAAAAATTAGTTTTATTTTCACCTTCAAATTTACTAAAATTATATGATACTGCTAAGGAATAACTCTTATAAGTATAGCATGTAGACTAAATCATAAAATATCATAGTTGACAAGTAGAGTGACTCCAAACATTATTGTTGCCCATCAAGTCTCCAACTACATACAATGTCATGTGCCATGTTCTAATTGACTTTTCAATCCTACTTACTAAATTAGGCATAAGAAAGTAAAAAATATGCAAGCTTTAAAGACTTTTCAACTCTTTCATATATAATTATTTTGACTTGGGTTCTGGAGATTGTGGAAAGAAGAGCCCTTTAATTTAGACATGCTTACTTTTTGTCTAAGATTACAAAAGACTGATAAGTTGGATGAATTATTGGTATGGAGACCTACATTGATTATCACAACACATGTTATCAGTCATATGTACATATCCATATGAGAGAAGAAAGAATAAACAAATTCCCATTCAGAAAATAATTAAATAAAAAAAATATGAACAGGTTCATTCCACCTATCCTATCTGATACACAAATCAACCCAAAAAATAAAATTATTTTGTGTTGAATAGTCTGCCTATCACAGAGGGGAATATGCCAAAATGAGTCAAATATATCCATAGTTTTTTCCAAGCCTCTATGGAAGACTTTGGAATATGCCAAAATGAGTCAAATACATGCATTCCACACCTTTTTATGCATGGCACATGCTGCCCCCCTCTCTCTCTCTCCCTTCTTTTCTTAAGGACAACCATTAATTTACATTAAGATGCCAGATCCAAATTAGTAGGAAAGAGTGTCTTAATCAATCATAGAATCCATTCAATTATTTTGATTAATTAATCTGTAAAGAAAATTTAAGATAAACCAGGAATTTGAGTAACAAGAGCTTGTTTTATTTAGTTTGGTTTACTGGACTATTAGGTGTATAACAAGAAGAAATTAACACACCGAACACTTCAAGAAAAAAAATGAAACTAAATCCTAATGGCAAGTAATATTAAAATTATAGTATGAGCTAATGTCATTTTACAACTAATGTCATTCATTAAGTCAACTATAGCTGTTGGGTATAAAGAAAAATTTATCTTCAAATGAGGTATTTATTATTTAGCGACACCAATAAACGGAAGATACTTTGGTGATGTACATTAGCATGACTTAGATCCATGCTTGCAAGTTGCATCAAAACCCCCTTGAGAATAAAAAAGGAAAAAACTATCATAATATTCATCTAGAAAGAGACTCATGGGTTTTGATTCAACTCATTTTATCAAAGTTGACAAACCCTTGTTGGAGAATTAGAGCCATTTTGGAATAGATTCAACAGCTTCTGAGTGGTTTCAATCATGTCGGGATGTATTTAGAGAAGTAAACCAAGCCGCAGATTCATTAGCTAATTTTTGACTTGATAACTTTTCGTGTACATGGCTTTAAAAACTACCCTTCTTTTTATTTTTCTATTTAAGTGGAGGGTATACTTCTCATTTGATTAATGAATGAACATTTTGCTTCTTTTATGTTGAATTGTGTAGAGCCTCATCATATTGGACACCCAGCCACAGCTGTTGCCGGTCGAACTGTATTAGGTTATTTCCAAGAGGGTATTTCGGGCATTTCCATTTGTATTAGGGTTATATTTCCCTTGTATTGTTTTATCTTTGTAAGTTTCTATCATTTAGAAAAGATAGTGAAATAGAACCAGTGGCCGTATACTTAGCTTTATTCTGGGGTGAACCACGTAAAATCTGTGTCTTCTTCTTGTTTGATTCTTTTTGTTGTTTTCTTTGTTTCTCACGATCTCTAGGAATTAGATCGGGCTCCTAACATTTTACCCATAAGTAATGTCGTAAGATTTATTCTACAAACAGGATCATATAACTTAAGTAAATTTGAAGCTGAAAATGAAAGGGAAAATAAAGGCAAGATGCCTGAAGCAATCCTGCGACCAAACACCCCATTGGCATTATGGAAAGCCGTATTGTGCGGAGTGCCTTTGATTTGTCCGAGAAGGTGTCTGTGATTTTTGGGGCAAAGGGTCCCTCCTTTTGGCTAATGGGTCCTCCACAATTAATTAGGGCCCCTTTCACCCTCACTTTGTACTCATTCAAATGTTCGAATTAAGTTGGTTAGTCATAATAACTATTAAGTCCCAAATCCTACCTTAGATATATATGATGGATCATGTACGAGATTATTGTCTTGCAAAAGAGTACATATGGTATAGACAATTAGACATGGGATGAAATCTCCTGCTATGTTTACCTGAATTAGTTTTATGGTCGGTGTCTTTTATCATTATAAATGTTACAAATAGGGCCCACCAAGTAAAAAAAAGAAACCCGAATTTTGATTCAGCTCATTTCATCAAGGGGTTTGTCAACATCACTCTCACTTGAAAAAAGTTGACTCCTGTTACTCCAACCATTATTGCCGCCCATCAAGGCCTTTTTTTTTTTCTTTTTTTTTTTACATTAAAATAGGGGAAATTTTAATTTGTTATTGCTGCCCATGATGTGATATAAGTTGACTAAAAATTAAAAAGAGAAAAACAAAAGATTAGAAAAAGAAAAAATATGGGTTTTTTTTTCTAGCAAGAGAAGCTTTATGATAGCAAGAGAAGCTAGCAATTATTGGACATAATATGAAAAATTAGGTGAAGAAAAGATAAAATAACGCTAATGTTGGACCAATCTTCAACTTCTACAATGTCATCTGCCAAGTTATAATTGACTTTTAAATCCTGCTTAATAAATTAGATAGAATAAACTGAAAATATGCAAGCTTTATGGAGTTTTCACCCTTTTCTTTCTCTTAAAGAATAGTCCCTTTTGGTATGGAGACCTACATTGATTATCAGACACATATGTCATTTGTGCAGAATCCATATGAGAAATGGAATGATAAACAAATCCCCCATTTAAAAAATAATTAAATAAAAAAGTTAGCTCCACCTAACCTATTGATACACAGATCAACCCCAACAAAAAAATTTCTTTTGTGCTAGGAGTTTGCATATCACCTAATGAACACAAAAGTCAATTTCATCATGGTGAAGGGTCTGCATCACAACGTGAACCCCAACACATGTTTTAGAAAGCGTGCAGTTCTAGTTTAATCTTATTTTAAGATTAGTTCCTTAGTTCCTCAGTTCAGTTCCTCCTCAGTTCCTCAGTTAAGTTATAGTTTAATCTTATTTTAAGACCCCCAAGTAATTAATCCTTAATTGATAATCAAGTGGCTACACATAGAATAAATATTTCTTTTAATCTATATTATATACAAGGAGAACACAGGCTTGGGAAGCGTGCTAAAAAATATGCCTTTTTTCCCTAACGATAACCTTTTGACGTCGTTTAATTTGTCTTCTATATTTAGGTGGGTAACTTTGTCTTTTTCATTTTTCACTTTCCAAAAGATACCCTTCAACATTTCTTATATCTTAAATGTCCTAAATCTTTTTTTCGTTTTTCACTTTCTAAAAATGCTCTTCAATAATTTTGTATTCCTTACATGTCCTAAACTTTTTATTTATTTCGTGCAATATTGCATGTGCATACTACTAGTCAACATATACTCAAAGAAGAAACATTGGTAAGCATACCCAGTTGAATTCTTGGTTATTATTTTCTCCATACACAGTGTTAAAAATCAAGGAATAAATAATGACAGAATCCATGCATAAAAAAATTAGTTTAAAGAATCAAGAGACATAATTGAACAATTTGATAGTTTTAGGAGCAGCAAGTATTGAATTACCCTTTAGATAGGGATGGCACCAGTTTGGTTAAAATTTGTGAACTGAACTGAATCAAACTTATGGTTTTGGATTATTCTTTATCGGTTTTATATGGAGATTTTGTTTCAGATCTCAGCCTTTTTTTAAGGTCCAACTGCTGACAATTTGGTTTCAGTTCAGTTTTAATTTGCAGTACTAGGAGACTGCACGCGCTACATGTGTAGCAAATTTGTGGGGCCCAATTAGATAAACAGCCTATTCTAATAGATATCATGTCATTCTAAATAGGTAATTACAACATATTTAAATTGGAACATGGGAATATCAGTAGTGGTATGGTGAGGGATTGTTTTGTTTGTAGAGGACAATGTTTGGAAAAAGAAAAAAAAGAGAGGGCCAGAATCTATAGGGAATATTCTCCTCTCTTCTCTTTATTAGAAGTATAGATATACGTATCGTTTCGGTTTTAGTCTTTTCTCAAAACCACACCAAAACCGAACCATTTTCTACCTTTCGACAAGGCATTGTTAGGAAATAAAATTCAAAGTTTAGTTGTTATCGCTAGTTATTATTCGTATTTGTTATTCATTTTGAATTCAAAATTCATTTGACCAACAGTCTTATAAATATACAAAGCCTAAAGCCTCCCACGTTATTAATGGTATGGTGAGATTTCTCATTTCCGTCCGTTTACATATTTCTTCAAGCATAAGGGGCCTAAATTGAGACAGCGATCCTAATGTTTTATATGCCTAGTTGTTCTCAAAGCCCATTCCCCTGGCCCAATCAAGCCTGCCTCATCTAAACTTCGACAGCTATAAGCTAGAGCCCAGATCAAGTTCAGGCTTGCGTTCGCTTGGTGGACAAATCCAAAGCTTGAGCGGGGTTTGCGTATTCTTGCCAAAGTTTGTCTAGGCCATAACGTGAAGATCCAAGCCTATTCTTAGTCCCAAAGACCAAACCACTCTACCTAAAAATTTGTCTGGGCCCACAATTGATCTAAGAAGATGATTTGTCACAATATCATTGTACTAATCAAACCAATAAAAAATGGGATACCTAAGCAAACATAGTTATAACCAAAATTAACTTCATGGGTTACAGCTAACTTTTCTATTTTTGTAATTCATTGTTGTATGAATGGAAATTGTAGAGAAGAGTCTTGTAGATGCCAAATTATATATCTAAGGTAGGGTTTGAAAACAATCCTTCTCTTGGCTGTTTATAACCTCTCTTCATGTTGTAATTTTAACCCATTAAGTTGCTATTTGAAGAAAAAAATATAATTTAAAACAGAAATTTAATTTACAATTACACCACATTACATTTTTGACAACAGTAGACTCTTTATATATATTTGAAAAAAAGGCCAAGTCCTTCCTCTAAATTTGAAAAAAATGAAAAATGTATGCTTGATTCTTTTGCCATTAAAATTTAGCCAAAATTACATTAAGTCAATGAGAGAAATGACATAAACAACTCTCACCAAGCCTTAAAATTGTGAAAGAATTTAATTCCTGACTAATTATTTTGGTCATTTCCCACATTAACTTAACATCATTTAATCAAATTTTAATAGCATGAGATTGTGCATTTGTTCAAATTTTTAAGGAGGTACTTTGCTTTTCTATTTTTTATTTTTTCAAATGTAAGGAGGTCTAACTACTTTTGTCAAAAATGTGAGGTGATGTAAGTGTAAATTTCTCAAATTAAAATCTATTGCCAAACAAGTGATATAATGCATGGAGGAGGGTATTGGGCTTGTGTGGAAAGGATGACTTCAAAATGGGCAATCCTTAAGTTGGTATGAAAAGAGAGGGATGCATGACCAAATTAAAGTTTAGTAACAAGTTAGATGAAAATAAGGGTCTCCAAAGGCATTCCCATAGCCTAGCTCCAAGTAAAGCATAAGCCTTGGGTAAATAATAAAAATTTGTTTTTCATAGGTTATGTTTCATTCCTTAGGCTGATTTTTTGGGAAAAAAAAGTAATTTTGACTTTATAATGGCCATATATTGTAAATAAAATTTGAGGAAAATTCCTTTTCCTTCATAATATATACAAGCATTGGGGGTTTCCTGAAAATATGGGATATGGTGGGGTTCAGTGATTAGGCATGATGAAGAAGGTTGATTTTCAAGTGAAAAGTTAAACATTTTAAATTAATTGTGCTTTGGAAGACAAAAATCAATGATCTTGTTCATTTATTTTATTTCTAGTGAGCAATTCAGAGGGTCCCATCTCAATTGGAGAGTACTTTGAATTGGCTAGATTATTCTTCCACACATGGTATGTCCTGGTATGTCGTAGCAGCTTTGATATTCGAATTTTGATGTACATTTGTAACAAAACACAATACTATTTGCCTTTTCATATATTCAATTGTTAGAATTTTGGCTAAGTAGATAGCAACCAAATGACTGAATTCATTTGTCAAACTGACAATTAGTTCAATATCTTTCTTTAATTGGAATTGTCTAATGATAAGACCTGATTATCTTTTCAAAAGAAGATATGTTACAACCAATGCCTAGAACCCTAATGGGTTCTTAGCCTTAATTATTGCCTTTGTCTTATTAAGAGCCTTTCTGTAATTATCTCAAGCACTCTTCTTGACTTCACTGGTAGAACACTAGAGCACCATTCATGGGTAAAAATTGTTCAGATCTAGATAGTTATGTACATGAACTAGCTAGTGGAGTGGTCCATTTTTTCAAAGATTTATATCATGAACTTTTATTGAGCTAAACAAAACTCATATAAAACTAATTGACACAATGTTTGTCAAAGTGGTTCAGATCTAGATAGTTATGTACATGAACTAGCTAGTGGAGTGGTCCATTTTTTCAAAGATTTATATCATTAACTTTTATTGAGCTAAACACACTCAACACTCATATAAAACTAATTGACACAATGTTTGTCAAAGTGGTATTAAATGAACGAGAAAGTATCATACAAATTTTAATCAGCTTTCTTTTTTTTTTGTGAAGAAAAGGGTAGGGTTTGTAAAAAGGATGAGAATTTTTAGAACACCTTTTTTTTTTTTTATCAAGATTAAACCTTACAACTCTGTTTAAGTAGTACACCTGAAGAAGTGAGGTTCTCAAAATAAACTTTCACATTTGATCATTGTGGGGGATTTTGATCAGAGCCACATGATTAAATATGATCCTTGAAAAAGTCTTCACATCATGATCCGAGGTTTTCCCACCTTAGCATATATAAATGAATAGTGGGATTTTAATTTCATGATCAACCAATGCACCAGCTTGGATTCTTTTTATGTCGTACCGTACCAAAATGGAACCAGAACCACGGAATCAATGTTCCCCACTTGTTTATCTCCGGACAGAAAAGGAATCGATTCATGGGGTCTGGCCTTACACCAACTTATATCTGCACCAACAACTACTGATTTTTACTAAAAAGGAAACTCAGTCTCGGGGAAGAAGACAATGCGGGGTTGTCTTTTCATCAGTGGGTACAAGCCACGGCGAAACAAAGAATACAGGAAATCCATCAGTACCCACCACAAAGCTCTTCAAATGAAAGGCATCACCGCACCCACACACAGTAATACACTTCATGCGTTCATATACTTTTCTACAGGTATTGTGTCTAGTCTTACTTTGATGGAACTGTCAAAAGCGAATCTGGTTAAATCCACGTACGGTGATCTGTTCAGAGATCAAGCTCTGCAATGGTAGATCTTATGTTGTACATTGTGGTGCTCGTGGGTATGGAACAGGTGCTTGAACAGTAGAAATACAAAAGAAGCCAGAAGAAAAAGATGAAAATGTGAAGGGACATAAGAAAAGGGAGGATTTTAATGTTTCCCCATTCTTCAAATACAAGTGTTGACGAGGGAACAGCAGTACAGAAACAGTGTTTTCTGTCTTATGAAGCTCATAAAGCCATAGAGGAATACTGTAGTTTCTACCAAAGATTCCACCGTAGATGCTGATTGATGATCACTAGAATATTTCATCTCTCTCTCTCTTCTCTCTCTAATCAACTACATGCTTGATGTTAAGGATGGGCATGGTTTGTTTTTGTTATACGATGTAAATGTGGGAGGTATTATTATACGTATGGGGCAAAAGAAGATCGACCAAGAATACATGAATAAAATCAGAAGGCAAAGTTGCCAAAAGGAACTCAAATAAGTGAAAAGAAACAAAAGTGTGAAAACATGAAGGGCCACATATGGTCAGACAAAGAGTACCTTCATTTTGGAATCAAAATCCTTACTCAGATCACTCATTTTCACTTCATGAACGCCCTACACATCATTGCTCTAGTTATCTTTTTGGAGACCAAATTCATTTTATCTTTCCTGTAATAGTTTAATTTAATGGTGCTATATATTTTTTATTTAGCAAAACAACATATTAATGGTGAATGTTAGGAGCAATGTAGCATCTCAAGATATATATATTTTAATTACTTGGGCTCAGTGGTCCATGACTATATGGTTAAGCTAATTCTATTCTCGAATTTCTTTCCTCATCCCGTTATATGCAGATCTGCTCATCCAAATTGAGTCGAGACATAACTTCTGATGTTTTCGTGCTTAATAGAAATGGTAATTAAATTTCTTCCTAACCCTTAGTTAACAGTAAGGGCACTGGGCATCTATCAATGTTTCCATTTGCCTTTGAGGGCAAAATTAATACTCTCAGGGTATAAAACCCTTCAAACAGCCCCAAAACCATGCAAGAAATTTGGTACATTCAATGATATATTTCTTTCAAACAACTGGTATAATATTATAGACATGCATAAATTTCAACCCTAATTTCTGGTGCACAGATTATGTTTAAGGTACCTTTTGAATATTTGGCCATGGTATTAAGCTGGACTACCTTGTACTTCAATCGATTTTATTTTAAGCCTCTGAATCAATGACCACTGATTATGCTTTTCTTAGATCATGGTTGAGTGATTTTGATTCCAGCAAATCAATGCATAATTCTTAATGATGTCACTGCAGTGAAAAGAAAATTAATAAACTTAAGAAATACGACGTTACACACTGATGATTAAGGTTATTCAGTACTTCCTAATTTTCCTTGGATCCATTGAAACCAGTGGACCATACTCTTCATCAGTATATATAATTTAAAATAAAATATTTTAATCTATCAATCAGGATTAATTACCTACTAATCTGATATCTTTAGATGATTAAGATACCGAATCAGAATATAATTCTTCCCCACATTTTCCAATTGTAACCGGGAGCGATTTATAATCTACTTATTTATTCAGAATGAATGCATGTTTAATATTTTTGTCATTACATGTATGCATGCCTTCATCTATTTATTCAGATTTTCTATGCATGATCATTATTTTTGTTGTTTGCATGTATGCATGCATGAATGCATGAATTGAAATCCCAACAGAAAGCTTGAATTTTGGAGACAGGATTCAAGGGTATCTCTTGAAATTACATTGTTTGTATGTCTATTTCAGCAAAATTTGGAAAGGTCATCACAATGAGGTGGACAACCAGGCCAATAACAAAAACCCCTAGAACAGCAGTACAGTTGTACATTTTTTAGTATTATTGAGCATAAGTAGTGGTGGTGATCGATGGTGGTGGTGTAATTATTTTACTTAAGAAAATCTTTGAGAGTCAATCAGGTAATCTAGAAAACTGTTTCTCCCAACCTCTCCTCTCACTGAGTCAGATCATTAACTCTTGAATATAATGATTAGGATGAGTTAACTCATAAATTGATGAGTTAACTCATAAATTGATTGATAGTATTAAATTTTTTAGTTACTCATAAATTTATTTTTTCATACTTATAATTGCTTTCCCCTTTTCTTTTCAAGCTGCAAATTGGTTGATTCAGTGGAATAATCGAGATTATCCTGTAAACCTGTCAAAAGCAGAGTCACTAACTCGTCTCAGGTGTGCCGAGTACTGAGTCACCAGGTTTAACACGATGATCGTCATGAGGCTAATAAAGACAATAATGATTACGTAGATGATGGCACACAATAATTGTAAATTGGATGGTAAAGCATAGTTAATGGAAATAGTACTGTTGAAGGGAGAAAAATAAAACGAAAGGAAAGAAAAGAGGAACAAAAGCACCTTCATAGGGCCCATGGCATGTTTCCTGAGTAGGACCATGATGTGATCTTCATCTTTCTCCATTGCACTGCAATTCATCCATCTCTTCCCCCATTTCTAACCTTCCCCAGAAGAAAAATACACAATAATCATCGGAGTTGCGATGTCGAGCGAGAGAGGAAAGGACACGGGAGAAGGATCGTCGCGATCCGCTTCTGATCAGCAGCAATCGGCTCCACTTAGTCGTTATGAGTCGCAGAAACGGAGAGACTGGAACACATTCGGTCAGTACTTGAAGAACCAGAGGCCCCCAGTTTCACTATCACAGTGCAATTGCAGCCATGTACTTGAGTTCCTTCGGTACCTCGATCAGTTTGGAAAGACTAAGGTGCACTTACAAGGGTGTGTCTTCTTTGGGCAGCCTGAACCACCTGCGCCTTGTACATGCCCCCTTAGGCAAGCCTGGGGCAGTCTTGATGCGCTTATCGGCCGCCTCCGAGCTGCTTATGAAGAGAACGGCGGCTCACCGGAGACTAACCCTTTCGGTAGTGGCGCTATTCGTGTTTATTTGCGTGAGGTGAGGGAGAGTCAAGCTAAGGCCCGGGGAATTCCATACAAGAAGAAAAAGAAGAAGAGGAATCAAATTAAGGCCACTGAAGAATCGAAGTCTACGGTGCAGCCCTCTTGATACTTAAACACCTCATCAGTGGAATGGTAATTTTATTATAATTCTAATGATATTTGGAAGTTTTTGTTAGAAGCTGCATCTAGTGTTGACATGAAACTCAAACTTCATGAAATCACAAATAAGAAATAGTGGAAAAATTGTAGACTAGATTAACTAGGTGACTCTACTAATCTGATTTGAAACACGGTGAGAATACTGAAAAAAACATGAGCTAAACAACAACATCAACACCAATCAAATCAATTTGATTATAAGCAGACACTGATACTCTCTTGTGTGATCTTCAAACAGTCGATAGTGACTTGGACAGGATCTCATTTTTCATACCGAAACCCTAGATCCATAACCACAGAACCCTAATTTGTATTCATTTTAAGATTGTAAATAAAGACTGAAAGAATAACTGTCCCAACGTACAGCTTTAACTGAACATCTTTTACTCTTACCAGCATTAGTTGCTATAATGGTACTGGGAAGAAAACACTCCCTCTCTCTTCTCAAATCATGCAAAACCACTGTTTCTGTGGCTACCTAATTTAATATTTCTTGCTTAAATGTTAACTTTACATTAGATTTGGCGCTTTTTGGGATTGTGCTTGATTTTCTGCCCCCCATGGATGGCCATGTGAGGCATCATTATACTCCGCCATACATTGTATGATGCACACATAGCATTGACGTGGAAACAAATATATATGAAAATCATCTCTGAGAAAGAGATCAATACAGATGCTCCAAGACCTTCTTTAGACCCCATTTAATTCTTTATTTTGAAAAAAAGGTGTTTGTTTCTTAATTACTGTACTTAGGGGTATAGGCATGCTCTTCTTTGGATTGCTTGAACACCATCGTAAATGCATTGAGAGGGCAGATTTGACCTTTTATATCTCTATGGAGTGCTAAACCTTCTGCTAGATTGCCTTATACTAAGACATTATGTAAATTAGTAGGTTAATTTACTACTTTATTCTACATTGAAGTGGTTTAAAAGGTTAAAGCCATATTTTTATTTCGAAGCTTTGGACATGGTAGACTCTTTGGGATTGCAACAGTGCAGAGTTTTAACTTTGGATCATACTAGTACTGCTGCTGATGTTTCACTCAAATCCCTCTTTTCACTTTTCCTTCATGAATGTTCTTGAAATTCTGCTTTTATTTTTGAACCTGTGCGTTTGATGGTATTAAGCTATGCAGATGATTCCTATTGAAGATAGGAATGTAGGCGACATTCATGCTACTTACTCTCATCCATGTTCTTCGTAAGTGGGAATAATATAATTGCTATCATCATTAATCCTGCAAGTCCACCAAATTCTTCTTGTAAGGCCAACTTAAAATGGATTTTAATTGCTGATTCGATAGTATTTCTGATCTTGTTTTGGGTGAACTTCCTCATGACTGCTAAAATAGGATCAATCCCTACTCCATCTGTGGAGCAAGAAGTGGGGTGTGGACTTGACTTTGAAAAGATCTTGAGAACTGATATATATATATATATTTCCAATTTTGTTTGAAGAACGAAGGGTTTCTCTTGCTGGATATGTTTGAGCCACAGATATGTGCATGTTACGTTATCACTTGTGCTCTTCATGTTAGATCACAAGCTTAAACTGACAGAATGGAGACAATAAGTAACATGCAGCAAAGCTGTTGCTACTACTATTACTAAAGGTCATAAAATGCAAACTGTAAAGTTAGCAGTACTGCAATTGAACACAATCTCCAGATAGAATACACACCAGGAAATAAAAATAAGAATAATAAATCAGAACAAACAAAGTCTGTGTGACTAGGCAGTGTACTTGCCTTTCACCTTCTATCAGCTTAAGCTTTTAGGTGAAACGGTTGTTTTACATGTATGCGTCTAGCATTCAGTTAATATAGGTTTTGGGATGGGGGTATTTTTTTAATTTGGGTATTCATTGGTATGTTCTAGAATTGTGTATTTCTTCCACTACAAAAAAAAAAAAAAAAAAAAGAAGGCGATTTAGCAACACCTAATATAGTACAACACTTATACAAAAGTGATGTTGCAAATGTCCTAATATGACATTTTAATAAATGATTTTACAATAGCATTTTTTCTATAAAATGTGGTAATAAATAATTTTATAGTGGCAGTTTGCTAACAGGAGAGGGTTTTGAACTCTGGAATCCTATTTTTATAGATTTAGTGAAGAAACTCTCCTCATTTGTGGATGCAGGCATATTTGTTGAATCACGTAAATTTTATGTATCTGCTTACTTTGTTTTTCTGTTTATCTTTGCATATAAAATAATTTATTTTACTGATATGATTTTTCGGACTATAACTTTTGAGTATCTTAAGGCAGCCCAACTCTTTGCTAATTCTTTTTTAGTGTTACTAATCGATTCGCATCCCCTACAGCATACGCTGTATACACCCCCTCACATTTAGTGGGGGGGACCACCATTCATTTGGGGGGCCCAAACCATTCATGTGAGGGGCTGTCTATAGCATACGCTGTAGACAATGCCCATTCGTTACTAATAGTAGCATACATTGTGAAAATAATTTTATAAAACAAAGATAAGCTTTTGGGGTTGATAGGATTTTACATAAAACTCATGCTGAATTCACTCCTAGCTTATATAGGAGTAAAGGTAATGTGTATTAAATTTTCTAAATTAATTGCCCTTGTGTTATGCATATATATATATACTCTCAAAAGGTATATTAAACTTTCTAAATTAATTGCCCTTGTGTTAAACATATATACATATACATATAATTACCTTTACTCCTACATATATATATATATAGGAGTAAAGGTAATGTGCATGTATTATATATATAGTCTCTCTCTCTCTCTCTCTCTCTCTCTCTCTTTCTTGTGCTTTCTAAGTGAATATCATCAACCATAAATTATTGACATGGAACGTTTGTTATTTTATTTATCTGAAAATTTTTTCTTCAATTGATAATTAATTCATTCTTAAATTTCCAATGACAACCTCTACAATATTTCATACGGGCTTGGACTTTGTATTAGTGGTTAGCCTTCATAGAAGATTTATGATGTGTCCTTTTTGGAATTTTGGGAGTTGCTTTGTTTTTCTTGATATATAATTTATGTGCTTGTTTTATATATGTTTCTTGCAGCAAAATAGCTTTTTGCCTTTTATATCGATATTAAACAAATTATTGTTAATATGATTCTTGGAGTTTGTTAATTAATTAGTAAAATGTTTATACATAATCAACACTGAAAGCATCATAAGAAGATCTTTAAATATTTGGTTAATTCTTGAATCCTCAAAAGGCTATTTTAATCATGAAAAATTATAAAAGCACAATAATTGTATTATCTAGTAACAATTTTAATGTCTTTTCACCACCAGTTTGAAATTTTTAATAGTTTTGGTAGTTCAAGTTCAAATTATATTTAAAAGGTATTTCTTTTTATTGAAATTAGTTTTAGAATATTGTAAGCATTTTTTTCATTATTATATAATTTAAAATTAGAAATATTCAGGTAAATTTGAATATGATGTGTAAAATTTTATCATCCTTTTAACTGTATTCCCATCTCAAATACTGCTATTTTAAGTTTATGTAACCTGCAAACAACTAAGTAGTTATGTGAATATGTATCTAGTTTATTGTAGGAAACTAGCATATATATGATTAATTTTTCAAGAGTTTGAGTTATTCATTAGGCTGATTAAGTTAGCTAGAAGAAAATGCACTTCTGATGATTCTAATCATCTAATTGGAATCCTTTTATGAACAAGGTTACTTTATTGCTTGTAAGTACAAGAAATATTTTGAATAACCAGATCTACAGATACTCTGATTAAGTTAGCTGATTTATGGTGGAAATACAGATCCCAAATTGCTTCCAATCACCTATATAAAACATTTGTCATTAATGTTGATCATGTGCTATTAGGCTTTATCCTTCCTTTAGAATTTAGTAACTAGATTGATTATAACAGTTATATAAACATCACTGCATTCACCTGAGTTTTCTTCCTTTGTATTCTTTGTTACAGATTTGTTCATAAGGGTATACATACACTATAGTTCCATTCATTTAAGCAATCTGAATTTTAGTATGCTAGATATATATATATATTTTTTTTTTCAAGAAAACCCACTAAGGCATGAATAGCCTTATTTTTTTTTTCAAGAAAACCCACTAAGTATGCTAGATATATCGGTGAAGGATACATGTTTATATCTTCAATGGCTTTTCTTTCTTTTACTGTATTGGGTTATTCATTTTGGATTGATAATTGTTACTGTCAGGATAATGCATCAAAGAAGATTCAATTCGAGGATCATAAAAAAGGCAAATGCTCTCGAAGTCTTATGGTTCTGTTTCAAACTCTGCATGTCACTTCCAAGTTAGTAATTGCCAAGGCAATAGATCTGTATAACTAGTATGGCATGATCCTCTCTTCATCCTTATGTTGACAGCCTTTGCCACAGTATAAGTTGTATTATGTCTAAATGTTTCAGGTTAACACTATAGTTTTAATTCAAGGATAGCTACTTGTTTTTTTCCCAAAATGTAGAATCATTTGCTCATTTTGAGAAATGCTAAAAATAGACCTTTGAAAAACATGGATCCAAATGTATTCAATCATGCTATAAGAACAGTTGGAACATTTTGGCATATATGGTTTAATGCGTGACAGCGGAGAGTGCTCTTAGATATTACAAACATTTACCCACAATTTGATTACAAAATAAAGAGATTATTCTTGGTTAAAAAAAAATAGTCTTACCCAGATGAGTACAGGTGGTGAACAACTCATTGTGAATTATCTCCCCAGTAGCCTCTTTTCCATTTCTTACCTTCCTTATTTCCCGGTAGTCAGTGCTGGACATTTTTGGGCATTTCAAGCTTCAAGAAGACTACAGACTACACTGTACCCCAGGACCAGATTTTGACTCTTCCCTTCTACAAATGGTTGCAGCAAGCCATCCCTCCAAGACCTACTGACACGGAATTATAATACTGGTATCACAATTTTTGCCAGACCGACATGGTTTCAGTTAACTTAGAAGTGTTTTCAATGGACCTTCATACTTCACCAACCTTTGAACCAAGACTAGGCTTTCAATTAAGTAGACTCTTCAAGTCCCTAGGAAGTGAGGGAGAGAGAGAGAGAGAGAGAAAGAAAGAGAGCTTGAAGTTTCTGTTAGTGTCGCCATTGACGGGTATCATGTGGATAATAGGAAGAAAAAGAAGGAGAGATTATGAAGGAGGGGTGATCATCCTTTAGAATACATGGTGAAGCTCAGTTATAGTTACTTTACTGGCTTTTTATCTTCCCCAAGGCTTCATGGTCCCGTCTCCCTTCCATGCAATTCATCGATGTGCCTTTTGGTTGAAGGCTCTCATGAATGTTTAGGGCTTGCGACTGTGTTTGAAATTTGAATCGGCTGTAAAAGAGTTGAGCCGAGCCAAACTTTTCTCAGTCCGGCTTAGGCTCATTCACTTAACATTTCTTGCCCTCGCGCTCGGCTTATTAAAGCTTATTACTTAAGTGTGAAATTGTAATTTGGCTACATTAACATGCGGTATTAGATAAATATATAAAATTCTTATATTATCTTACTCTATAGATACTGTAAAGTTATATACATATATTGAATAATAAATTATGTAAGTTAGGGTTTTGCTAATCTGAACCTTGGGGAGAAGCCAGCATATTAACTCAAGAGGGCAAATTAAGTTGATGAATTAATTTTCTATGGATAATGAAGGGATGAAAGTAAAAAAATAAACTTGCATTATGATAATTTAAATGCATTAAATATTTATAATAAATAAATTTAATGTGCATTAAAATTCAAATGTAGACCAGGTGTATCAGTACAACTTGAGTGGTTAAACTCGAGAACTAGCTGATCAAAATTGACTTCGGATTGGTTTGGATTGAGTGTCAAAAACCTTAGTTTGGTTTTGGGTTGATGTCAATTTGGAAGAAACTGAACCAAGTCGCACCCCATATTTGAAACTATAACAAAAGTTGTAAAAGTTAGGCAAATAAATCTTTATACAATTGCTCACTATGAGTTTTTATATTCTAGAACCATTGCATGATTGTCTCCTTGTGATGGTATCAAATATGTCATTTTCAATATGTGCGGTTAAAAATATCTTCATCCATCAATCATCCATCAGACCATGCAATCTATTCTTTTACATACATTTTTATAGGCATTTGAAAAACTACTAAAATCCCAACTATAATTGAGTATCTGTTGCTCCGAAATTGGGCCGGTGTGGACACGTGTCGGTGTTGATGATGTATCTCTACGCGGGCGTGCCAGTATCGTTTGATACAATGATTTCGGGTCTAGCCCTGACCCCGGGCACCTGTTCCGAATCTAAACTGGGATCGGTTCAGTCGTACTGCAAGTCATCTGTAATAAAATCGGTCAGGCGATGATATGAAGACTAGGGGTTCGGTCTTCGTTTGGGTTCTTGTAAGTGTTTGAAAGCGAAAGCAACTAATGGCACACAAATCCTTTATTATAAAATCGGCCGACGGGCCAAAAGCGACAACAGATAATCCTTAAAAGGGAAACAAAAAGTAAAAAGAAAACTGATAGGGCTTGCAGGACCGGCCTGTCCTGGTCTTATAGTCGTAATCGGGTATAAGCACAGGAGGAAGGGGGTGGCTGCTAGCAAAGCCAATTCAGGGGGTTCACCTTGAATTGCTGCTTACTCGAAAATACACAAATCACCTGGCGTGATCAGAGCGAGTCTCGGGACCGGCTGCTCGGGATTCTGTAAACACAGAACTGCGAGTCAGGAGCGGCCTCAACTTACTCTCCGGTGGCATGATTCTGGTGTTAATCAGAGTAAAGAGGGGTCTAAGATGTCACTGCCACTGGAAGCAATGAAAGAGGTCCTAGTTTATCCTTCTGACTACAGTGTAGGAGAGGGGATAAAGATCACGGATGATCAAAATAATATTATAACCGGTTGCGGTTGGATGGATTGTGTCCTTGAGTTTTTCGAAGTTGTGTCTTTTATAGCCAATCCTTGACGGTTGCTCAACGTCCTACTCTTGCACGATCTTCATGGCGGTTGGCCGTCTTCAGTCTTCTGCTACAGAAAGATAACCGCTCAGCCACGATCTTAAAATAGGTTACTCTTGAACGACCGATGGCACGATCTTCTGATAGTTGTGAATGTGGTTTTGTCGTATTGGCTTGCGTGGCTTTAACTGTACTCTTGGTTTATGCGTATGCTGACGTGACCTGTCCAATTGTACAAAGCCTACGTGTGTTGATGCCATGGCCTAAGTAAGCCACATAGGTGCCACGTGCTCTTCTCTTATTCATCGGTTCGTATAGGGTGTAAACAGTATCACTCTCGGGAAAATTCAAAGAATACTAATAATGATATGGAATTGTTCGTTTTCAATTTAGAAATATGAGATTTTTTTTTTCTTCCATTGAAATTGAAATTTCCAATGAAACAAAATTACGGTTTTTCAAAACAGGAAAAACGGTAAAAGAGGCGCTGAAACCAAACCGACTAGAATATACTAATTTAAAACCAAAATCGAACTGAAACCAAATCAGGTTTTTTTTTTAAAATTATAGAATAGAAATCAAATCGAAACCGATTAATAGAAACTCAAAACCTACCTTCATAGGCTTGGTTTGGTTCAATTCATCGGTTGTAATCGAAAACCCAAACCATCACTAGTTGTTAGTCTAACTAATACATAATCGGTTTGGTTTCACCTTAAAACCAAAACAGAATTTTATCTTTATCTATATCTATATCTATACTACTAATAAAGCAAAGAGGGGAGAATATTCCCTCTAAATTCTGGCCCCCATTTTCTTTTTTTAAACATTACCCTCCCCAATTAAAACAATCCTAAACAATAACAACCCCACTATTTTTCAAATTCAAATTTAACCGCCTATTTATATGCTGCATTAAAGGTAAGGACGTGCAATGTGCATGTGCCTCCCCTACTATAGCATAAAACCGAGCAAAACCGATTACTAGCAACCCAAAACCAACCATTATCAGTTTTAACCGAACCGTTGCCATCCCTAGTTGGCTGAACCTATCCACGATGACCATTCTTAAAGCTCAACCTGAGCTTATGAGCATAATTATTAAGTTCAAACCCTACTCATGCAAGCCGAGTGTGAGCCTAAGCGGAGCTAACTCAACTTGGTGAGGACAATTGGGTGGGTGGGTGGGGGTGTGTTCCCGTATCTTAACCTATGCCCCTCTAGCGAGGCAAGAACGATGCCCCGGTAGCGAAGCAAGCACGTGTATTGTCTCCAGTCAAACATACAAACGTCAATATAAGCCATGATAACTCCACCCATTGAATCATTGGAATCCAATGAAACAATAGAAACGGCTCAGTGCGGGTTTAGTTTGCCCCTGCCCCGATTTAGCTAATACCAAACGCTAACCAGCCCATATTCGGTTGGTAACGGGGTGGGTCAGGGTTAACCAGGTTATGATATAGAATGTTAGAAAAAAGTGGGGATCGGAACCCCATTTCGGCAATACCAGACCCTAACCATTAAGGGTGGGGTTACCCATTGGCATCCTAGTTGAAATTGGAATAAGATTGCCAGACAAGACTTGTTAATACAAAAAACTGAACGAATAAGGTCATGTGTCGAGCAAATAAATGAGAGCTCTTCGCTACAGTTTGTGTTAAGGTTTCTATTAAACAAACCCAACTTAGCAGAGGTTTATGACATTTCTCAAAACCCAAAACCTCTAATCGAATTCTAAATAGATACTGTTACAATCAGCCATCAGGGAACTTGGGGTGAATACAAAGGAACTGCGGCTAGAAGTAGGCATTGAATATATTTTATCCAAGAACAAGAACGAGGAAATAAGGATGAGACAAAAGGAATGCATAATTGTACAAGACAATTTGAAAACTACATCTGCTCTAAATCTTCTGGTCCAGTCCCTGGGAGAAAGAAGACCAACCTTCACAAGTTAATCACATAATTTTGCAAGTCCTTCGGTGCCAAGGACTAGATCCGGGATCCCTCTCACAAGATCAACTAAATCAATATGTTCTGCTGGAATAAAATCGAACCTTATGACTCCCAGGAAATGACAGCCTCTCCTTGCAAAGATTTCTTCCTCGGGGCTGACTACAAGTAACCATCTGTAACAGAGAACAAGCAAAACCGGGTTAAGAGATCAACTCTTCTACAGCCGAGCTGATAAGGAGAGCAAGAAAAGGAAAAAAAAAATTCAGCTTAAATGCACCAAGATAAAACTACATAAAACGATATCTAACAAACTGCATTAGTCATTATGATACTCATATTACCAATATTTCAAACCCTGAATAAGATGCGGATCTTGGTTAGGTGTCAAGTTTAGAAGTGACGATGAGGGAAAAAACATGTGAGTTTTCTAATATTCCTTGGTAGAAGATTACAGCATAAACATTTTGTAATGTTTAAAGAATCAATAAAAAATTTAAGCTGGTGAAACATTTCTGGTTCTATCCAGATTTTTAACTGCCATTAGGATAGGGAAATAAGTCATATTTCAATGTGCATATAGCCAGCCCACATGCCCTAAATCTGATTCCTATATTCCAAGTTCCCAACTAGTTGAGTTTATCACAACTAGTTGGGTTTGACAACTTATATCTTGTTCTTATATCCCAGCCTGTCAAAAAACCATAACAAAAGTCAGATTACGTCACGTTGTTTCTGACAAATCCCACCAGGGTCTTCTTCATCTTCCATTAGCTTTTTTGGATCCTTCCTCTTGCACTCAAACTCTCCTATATCTTTTTGTTCCACATCTTTCTTAAGTCTTTCCAACCACCCTAGTGAGCATTTACATCTCAATTACCTCACTATATGGGTATTTTCCTTCTTAATTTCCTGAAATTCTGCCCTATACAGCATAGCAGATAATATCTGCCTCACTAAATTCTTATTTTATATCAAGTTGAACACGAAAATCACATAGAACTCAATAAGCACAGCTCCAGTTAAGCCATTTAGCGCTAATCTTGAGCGAAACATATTCAACAATATTTATCTTATGGATAAATGAATTAAATAATGGAAACAATCACCTTAAGAACCTCGTCGTTCTATATTCTTACTCAAGCTTCACTTCCATTCAAATCCATGGCAAAATTTTATGCCAAATGATCAATCTTAATGTGACTTGTTTTGAAGCCTTTTTATCACTATTTTTAAACCAAGATCAGACCACCAGGCCCCACCAGTTGATCAGGTATTCAACTACAATATGGGCAACAATTCCCTGTGCTAATGGTTAATGACACACAGACCAAATGCCAATTAATAACTCAATGTGACCAAGTGAATGTACTAGACAACCTGGTATATTTTATTTTTCCTGGTTTTGAACAGGATTCTCCATGCCAACCGAGTTGACCCAAGGATCAAATCAAACCAACCCTTGACCAAGTCAATGTCATGTTAGTCTCGGAAAATTGATTTTGATTCCAACGTATCTCTATGCAATTCTAGCCACGTTCCTCTGTAGTTTAGTTTGCCAATACCAAGTATACTAATAACATACACCAAGGCAAGTCTACTGAATGATTCATTAATGTTATTTTGAATGCAAAAATATAAGGTAAACCGTTAAGAAAATCGTCAAATGGTTTCACTGTCAACTAATATCAAACATTTTCTTGGTAGCCCTTTCTTGCTCTAAACCACCAGATTAATTTCCATGGTACTCTATTATATGGTTTTTTTCTAGTCAATAAAAATCATATGGAAATCTCTAATATAATCAAGACAAATTGAAGAACCTCAATAGGTTCAACTAATAACCAATTCTATCAATCATAGATTATGCACATCTAAGTCTAACTACGAACCTTAAGTAACAAGCTACATGCCAACTAAACAGGAAACCACAGAAATCAATAATCAGAATTATTTCCAAAACCTCTCATGACAATCAACATCTGAATTTGATCATATAGTCATCTGCAGTTAAAATCTTTTCTTCACATTAGCACAAGGATGTATCTGACATGTCCTTGATTAAAAGAATGATAACAAAACTGTAATTATCCCAACTTACTGCATCAACCAATAAATCACGTTACATTATCCTATATGTAAAAAACCATATCTTTGGTCAGATTATTCGTATTTGACTAACAATCACAACCAAAAACTACTCTGTTCCTGCAATTGAGATCCATCCATATGCACTGCACCTTCTCATAATCACCTAAATCATCATTGTGAATGCTCAAAGCCTCAAAACATCCAAACTACTCCTCTTTGTCCCATCTCCCATTTGGGCAACTTCAAAAACTTGTTAAGACATTTCCATCCCTTTCCTTATCTTTACTAATCTTTTAAATATCCATCTTGATATCGTTGCCTAATCAATACTAATCCTGTGAATACAATGCTTTATATCCCTGTCTAATCAATACTAATCCTGTGAATACAATGCTTTCTTTGTCGCCTCCCATTTTTCTCAACACTGTGTACACAGCAACGCAGAAAAAATCAGACAGACAAGCAAACAAACAAAATAACAACACCAACAATTTTCTCACTGCTAAACCATACAACTTCCCTTTTCGCCTATGAAGAACATGTTGATACCATAATACTTCAGAAGAGCCTATTGAACTTAAAATTACAGCTCTTAAATCCAAGAGCAATGTTCCCATCCTTCTCCTGATTCTCCTCCTCCTTGCGGAAAATTATCCAAGATATATAAAAGTTTTAGGGATCTCTTAGTTCTCAATTCTCAACATTGCTTCAACATTACCAACATTTGTTCCAAATTTACATTTCGTATACAAAATTTTAACTGGAATTATTTTAAAACTTTTAGATTCCGATATATCTCTCCATAATTTGAGTTTTATGTTTACTTCATCTTAAATTTTGGTCCATGAGTACCATATCATCTACAAATAGCATACACGAAGGGACCATGACATAAATTGTGAGCTGCCAATTCATCCTTAATTAAAGCAAAAATATAAGAAGACATATTTGTCACTTGTTGTAGGCCAATTATTACTAGAAGGTCGTCCATTAAAAAAAAAAAAAACTACTATTACTGGAACGTCAACTTTCATATTCCTCAATATTTCTATCACATTTGGCACTCCCTCACATGTCATTGAAAACTTGGATGTGCATTAGTACTCCCTTACTGACCCATCAAATAAATTTTCTAGGTACTCTATCATATGCTTTCTGTAGATCAATAAAAACCATACGAAAGCCCTCCTTAAACATCTCCACTAATTGCTCAAATAAAGCCCCAGTGGTGAACCTTCTTAGCATAAAAGATAAATTGATTTTCTAATAAATGCTTACTATTGTTAACCTTGCTGCATCACTCCTTTTCACAATTTCATGGTGTGATTCCTAAGCTCAACTCAACAATTAGTACACTTCTAGATGTCTCCTTTACTCTTACATGTAGGTTATAATAAATTGGTCCCTTGAACCATTTGGAGCATGCTTTTCTCCAAGAATTTTTTTTTTCCAAATATGCTTTATTGATGAATGCAAGAAAATAGCAGAAAAAAGGTACCAAAAATACCATGCTTTGGAGACTATGACTTAGCTCAAAGGCACCCGTATCCCAATCAGTATGAAACTTGATCAAACCCAATCTCATGGAGGTACCCTGTTTTTCTTCCAAGGTTGTGTACTTAACAATCTCCAAACGAATGGCAAAGAAAGTGAACTGCCATAACAGCAGGTGCCTACCATTCTTAGAGTAAGATCTCCATTCTGCAAAAAAAAAAAGTTGTATAATATCTTTGCCACCACCCAAAACACTCCAAATGTTTTCATTGTAACATTCCATACTTCCAAAGGTGAAGGAACAATGAACTAGGAGATGATCAACTGCTTCCTCTGCTCCACTAAAAAGAGAACACCTATTCAGAATCTCCAAATTTCCTGAACCAAGACTGCTGACTGTCATACAATATCACTCAATGATGCAGCTCAAAAAAAAAGGCAAAGCTAGATGGAACTGCCAAATAAAAATGCCACGGCTGAAACAGATTGTTAACCAAATTAAAAGAAAAAAAAATCTAAGAATGAAATGGCTCTTCTTGCTTCTAAGCCCAACCTTCTATCTTTACTCCCTAGGAAGGTAGCTTACTGATGCTGTTGGTATTGGACTAGTTAATTCGGTATCTGCCCTGGGTGATACTGACGCTGATATCAAGTTTTGGAAACTAGGGCATGATTCAGCCATGGATATTATTTTGAGTGAACAAAACCATGTTTGTAAGCCATAGGTGCCCAGAAAGAACCTCTAGACAACCAGATTTTGTTGCAAGCACAATGATACTTTGGATGATGTTTAGATGAGCCTTTGTTACTAGTTCTTCAGCAATTGGGGTAGTAAGTATTTTGTTCCTCCTTTTTTTTCAGAATAGATAATAATATACGATAAGCAATGGCTTACCTAAGCATCAACAAAGTGAAAATTAACTTGGAAATCTAAATGCAATCCACAAAATATATACCATGAAAAGCAAAAGTTGTGTAAGAAGAATATGTGAAAACAGGCAAACAGAACTTCAACACCTTGAAGGCACTGAAACGAAGCCTTCTAAGATATCAATAATGACATAGTTTCACAACCTAACATAGCCTAGAACATTAAACTCAAACGATGATCTAGCAATTAATGAAGAAGCCCTTTTCATCCCTTACGAAAACAGCAAGTAGAATCACTAATCAAGCTCTAAAATACAAACAATAACTCAATCTTCCAAGAATTCCCACTCCTGGGTTCAGATTGCAATCATTTCTGCCAGTGAATTTAGGAGACAACCACAAGGGAAAATTATAAACACTATACATATATTTTCATTTAATTAAAAATCTTATAGCTACCATATGAAGTCTCATAAGATTCACTATATAAGATTCGATCCTCAAGCAAAGAGGAACCCCAAAACCATCCAAAGTTAGAAACCCGCAATATGATCCTCAAGAAATTATAGGATCCACATATTACAGTTTTACAGAAAATAATTACAAAAACATATTTAAATTGAAAAAAGGGATAACAATAATTCAATACAACCTTTAGTTCCATGACTCTGTACAGACTACCCTTTGGAAAAGACTTGCAGCCACACTGAATCTAAAAGTCCTAAACGATAAATGAAAGGAGAATAAACAAAATAAAATATCAGATAATTTTCTAACACTAGAATTGAATCTTGAAGATAAAGAAAGGCATAACAAGATAATAAACAGATAAAAAATATCAGAGAATTTTCTCACCAGCAGTGGCTGCTCTCTTCGAACGCTTGATCTTCTCAAGCTGAACTTGTGTATCCATGAAAAGTTGCATCCTCTGAAACTCCAAATCCTTTGCAAACTGCATCCTTTGTTTCTCCAGTTCAATCATCTGCCGCTGCTTCGCTCCTTCCACCCTCTCATACACCTCCCCAAAACTCACAATAGCCCGTGCCAGCTGCCGGAAGCCATCCTCTTCCGCATCCCTACGCCGGCTTTCCGTGCTCGACCTCGAAGATTCAGAATCCTCCGATTCCGCCGCAGCAGCAGCAGCGGCCACCGCAGAATAATTCCTCCGGAAGAACGAATCGTCAACTGGAACAGCAGCTGTAGACCGTTTATGCTTCACCGACCGGGCGGCAACAGGCACTGCTGACGCATGGGGAAGCGCCGGCAGGGTTTTCCGGTAGGGTAACGGAAGCGCTAGAGGCGGCGACGCCTTTTTGGCTGACACGGTAGAACCAATTAAGGTATCGAGACGAGAATAAAAGGGCCATTTACTCTCTAGGGTTCCGTTCGACTCAGAAACCCTAGCCTTCTCTATCTTATACTTCTTCTTCAGCGTATCGATCCGATTCTTGCACTGAACATCAGTCCGGCGCGCCTTCTTGTTATGGCCGTGACAGGCGTTCACTGCATCCGCTACCTCTTGCCAGTGTTTCTGACGGAGATTACCGCGATTGAGCTCAAGATAACGATCGCCCCATGCTTCGATGAGGGTGTAAGTGGCGTCCTCGCTCCAACAGTCTTCACGGAAGGGAAACGACGGGTGTGACGGTCGGGCCTGTCCCGTCGCCGGCGCCGGAGCCTCGGTTCCATCCTCCATCTTCGTTTTCGTCGTCGATCGTCGACGTAGCTGCTCTTCTTTCCCGTACTTTTTGTCGTTGGAGAGAAATGGGGACGATTCGTCGGTGAGGAGATGTAACAACGAAGCGGCGATGATGCGCCGGCTGTCGAGAAGCGCGTGAGCCGCATGTGTGGTGTACGGTAAGGTCGACGGGAGATCGCGTGTATGCCGACGTTCGCGCGGATTGTTTCTGCGTCAGGCTCGGCTGGGACCGTACCGGCTTGGCTCGGATTACGTCGTTTTTCAATTTGTCTTTCCGTTATGTTCCGTTTCGAGAGGAGGAAGATGCAGCCGGTTGGCTATACTTGAAATGACGACATTCTCCTTTTAATTGAAACAGATAGCGTATAATTATTTGAAGAGAGGGGTAATTTAGGAATTTGGAGAATGGGGAATTTCCGTCGACGGAACGGTTGGGAGTCTGTTTGCGTGTGCGGCTGGTCTTCTGGCCGTAACTTCGTTGATTCGAATTTCTTTCGCAGGGAAGAGACGGCGACCCGTTCGGCAAAGGCTATTGTCTGGTTATTAAGTACCCATTAAGAGTCTTTGGCTTCGACACGTGGTTTTATTTGAGATAAAGGATTCGCATCTGCAAAATAATGGGTCCCACCAAATAGATAAGGTTGGTTAAGAACTATTGTTATTTGATTTCTGTCAGGGAGAAGAAGGATCCAAAAAGAATTTATTTGATATCTCCGGCATTTTTCGCAATGTTGATAAAAACTTGAGGAAATTGGTTTTTAGTGATGCTTTTTCAAAATAAATCAATTTCAGTCGGTCAATTCTTGATAATAGTGATATTTTTTTAACATAATTGAGAATTTGTGTCAATTTACTATTCATTAAGAGTTTCTTCCAAAAATGCTTTCAAAAGACTTTAAAGACTTTTTCATTCATTTTGTTACAAGTGTACTTTGCAAGCCTTTTTTAGGCTATTTTCGGAAATTTTTTTAATGAACATTAAAATGACACTGATTCTCAATTATATTAAAAAAGTATCATAAAAATCAATTACCAAGAATTGACTGACTGAAGCTGAATTATTTTTAAAAAGCATAGCTAAAAACCAATAAGTATTCTTACTTTGATGACAAGCACCTAACACATTTTAAACTTTTTTTCTTCTCCCTCTTTTTTTTTTATTTTTTATAATAATAATAAACAAAGTTTAATTAATTAAAATCATTAACATCATTAAATCAATCTGGAAATTGACATATTAGATTTCACAAGCAAGACTTATCATATGGTAAACACGAGCGCATATTGTTTGCACCCAAAATCGCCTAAAATTATGTACCGGTACTTTTATCAGTGCTATGACTAGTGTATTCACTTAAAAAGATACATTTGTCTATGATAAAACAATTTGTTAAAATTAACTTTTTAAAAGCGAATGCAACAATCTTAATTGATATGTGATATGCGTATGGTAAGATGGGTCAAAAGGAAGAAATAAGTCATAATATGTACATAAATCCTCCTCAATGTAACTCTACTATGTCTACTATGATTTTAAACATCATATCTATAACATCCTAATCCCAGCAGCCATGATATTATTCACTTTAGGTCATTAGCCTCAAAATTTATTCTTGTTATCCCAAAAAACCTTGTTGCTTGAGAGAGTTACAAGCCTACATATGTGAACCTACAACTTTTTCCTTCGAAAAAATGTTATGTTCATGATATAACAACATAATAATAACCATCCTGTACTCCATACACCCTCTCACCAATGCATAGCAAGTAGTGAATTGATGATCAAAGAAATTAATAGGTCATCACTCTTGTTATCGAAATGGAATCTTTTGCAATGTTACCCGAATTGGCACCTATTTTGACTGTGAGATGCTTCATAAAAAAAATAAAAAAGGCCGTGAGATACTGCCATGTGAAGCACCTCACGGTCAATATTTTTTCATATGTGTCCACTTGAAACATTTATAACAATGAAAAAGCACTGACCGCGAGACGCTCGACATGACAGCATCAATCTCACAGCCAAAGTAGGGGCCAATTTAGCAGAAGATTTTCATCCCCCTTATCCTTCACATCGTCAGCAGCTCATATAATAGAGCATATATGTGATCTTTTCTACATGGGTTGTCGATGTACATAGTTCATATCTATGCAATTCAAGCAAGGCAACTTTCCATCCCCACAAACGAAACGAAGACAGGCCCATCAAAATTGCTGTGATGCATGGGGTTACAACACACACTTTACATTACAAACCACTTTACCACTTTGAAGAGTCCTTTCTCTCCTTTGAGTTGAACTCTCTTTTGTTGTGTATGCACGTGTGTGGTCTCCTTAGTTTCTTCCACTTTCTCGTCTGTATTTTATTTGGGTGTAAAGGGAAGATAAAAGAGGGCATAGGGGGTTTGGTGAAGTGACGATAAGTGGATAAAATAAAGGGAAAATCAAACCAAAAGTTGGAGACAAGGATGCTTACAATTCGGCGGAAAGTAGTGAGGCGCCGTACGCTCTTCTTGTCTCCTTTTTTTTCTCTTATCAACTCATAGGCCACAAATGCAAGCCAGAAAGAAATTATTCTTCCAACATTTCAAACTCCCAATAACCAACTTATATCCTTGCACCACCATGGCTCTAGGCTGCAGCCAAAAACTTATATATATTGTTATGTTACAAATACTTAGTCTATAATTTGATATGTTCCCCAAATAAATTACCATGTGTGAGATGTGTTCCTTTCTCTGGGGCACTCAATTAACTAAATAATCTACGTTTAATTTCATTTAGTAAGTCCAATTATTACATATATATTGGATTTGGTCAATATTACAATAGCCATATAGTTTTTCTAATTTTTTGGGTTCTTAGTACAATAGAGAGTTTGGCAATGATATAGGAAAACGCGGAAGGAAATTATAAAAGAAATCTTTCTGTTTACACCCGTTGTAACCCGGTGGTAAAATAGAGTTTTACGTGGCTACAAGTCTCCTTAAAATAGGGAAGTAGGGTCTGTTTAGAAACGCCCTATTACTAGGATTTGTTGGGAAAAATCCACAGGATAAGGACTCTCTAAAAACATGGAAAGTGGGGTCCCCCACTTCCTAAAAACGTGAAATGTTTGTATAATGTGGGGTTCAACTTCCTAGAAGTGGGATCGTTGGGAGATTTGTCGATCAAGCAAAGCAGCTTATAAATAAGGACCTGTAGGAAAGAAAAGGGGATCCCTTGATCAACACACAACAAAACTACATTTAGCTATCCCGGTCTCTTCAAACCCCCTATCTGGTCTCATCAAATCACCCTACTCTCATGCTATCCTCATAGCATGAAGTAGCCTATCCTCCTGTTGTTTCCTGTCGCAACAACACATGGAGATTCCCCTTACTCCTCCTGGACAAGGCTAAGAATATACGCCCTACTCCGATCACGGCTAGGTACAATCTTGCTTACTCCTTCAAAAGGCTAAGGGTAGTCACTATGTGCACCCCGGAACCAGTAATCGTCAAGGTGACCCCCGATCTCTTCTCTCTATACTCTAATCACGGTTATAGGGAAACATGCGGCAGGTACCGAGATATTATTGGTTTTATTTTTTACTTTTTATTTATTCTCATCACTATCTATCCTTGAAGTGGCCATCACCCACACAGCACTCAGTTCTTGCAGATTCCCCATCAAACGGTCACCACCAACGTGGCCGTCGTCTATGTTGCCATAAAATTGGAGGAAGAACTTTGGAGGACAAACCCCAATCCTCTCAGCAATCGCCGGATCAAAAGTTTTCAAATCTACAAGCGGCTAGGTCGTATTTGAACTGCAACCTGTTTGGTTTTGCATGCGATCAGCGCCGGGGTCAAAAGTTTCCGACTCCTTGCATCGGCACAGTTGCTGGCATGCCTGCGCACTCACGCATCCCCAAGTTGAGCCGGAAATGATGGGAACACTTTCATTATTATGTGTTGATTTAAATTTACAAAGTCATCGATATAATACCAAAAAATTAAGGGAAGTTGCACAAAAAATAGATATATGCACGTCTAAGATGTACTCATCAAAGTTAAAAAGATGCCACTTTTCCATTTATTTTCTATCTATAGTATCTGTGAGGTAATAGAATTTTGACCTATTAAGATGATTCTCCATTCATGGGTTTTTTTTATCTGTAGATAAATTTTTTTTAGGCGTTAATCAAAGAAAAAAGAAAAAGAAAAATGGAAATAAGTCTTTTTGGGTCAAAATTTGGTATATCAAGTAGGGTACATCGGAATCCTTGTTTACACTGTTGTTATGATCTTAGGTCAAAAGCAATTATAATCTTAAAATGTGTCATGAACAAACAATGTCTAGGAATCAATAATAGAGATACTTAGATGAGTATAAATACAATTTTCGAATCTATTATGGTTTTGTAGTACTACGTATCTCAATCTTAGGTCATCTCTACATTTTCGGTAGCTTCTCATTTTAAAAGAAATTAAACCTCTCTATGCAAAGGAGAACTCTTGACCTGAAGTGTTCTCTAATGTTTTTAGCATATCTCTCTCTCCTTTTATGTAGGACAGGTGGGTGGCACGTATATATTGCCGCTGGTTTACATAAGTTGTACTACTTGATTCTATAGATATTTATGTGTAAAGTAGATAACAATCTAATTGGGATATAAAAATCAATATAAACAAAAAAGAGGGGGTTCTTGGGGCATCGATGTCAGCCAAGACTATGCAGAGTTCTCTTCATGGGATACTATAGATTATGATTTTCTCAATTGATAATGTGTGTCCTCATCTTACATCTGTTACTATTATAAAGCAATCCTATGTTTTCTTGCTGACATTGACTTCCTAAAAGGCCTTCCAATTCTTTTCAATTTTACTCCAATACCTAGTTCCACAATCAATCACTCTCATTTGCATAACAGCTCTTGTTTGTTTCCTTTGTCATCACTGTTAGAGTTGCTTGCCAACCTGATTGTGTCCTCTTGTAACCTGTGGAACAACTCTATGGATGAGTTAATAGATGGGATAGTGCTTTCAAAGATTACCTTGTTACAGGATAACCAAGTATCAGAGCTGATGTTTGACCATGCTGCTGCTATCTGTTCCATAGGGGCCTCTCCTTTTGCATCTATTTTGAGAATGTCATTGAACATCCATTCTTTACACGACAGTCCCAAGTCTGAATCTGGCAAATGCCCTCCTGTTGCACCAAACCAAAGAGCATGAATAAAACTGCAATGAAGGAAAAGATGATTATTTTTTTTCTTGATTATCATTACAAAAACACACATGCTTCTGGGGGTGTGCGCACCTAAACCTGGCCTAGATCGCACACCGGGCGCACCTTTGGTGCGTGCCTCGGGACATTCAGAGTCGCCACTGCCTGAGAGGTGCAGGCAGACACGGTTTTGCCCTAATCGGGTCTAAGTCTGGTTTGCGGCTTTTTAGAGTTCTAGCTAAGTCCTCGGTTACGATCCGGGGAAGTCCTAAAGACACCCCGGTCCGCCCCGTCGGTTTGACGGGTCCCTCGGGTCTCCCTGGTTTTTGAGTCAAGTTCACCCTTTTCCTAGACCAGCATGCTGCCTTGTTGGGTCTGGCGGGGCCCTTTGAAGGTGTGGGTCCCTTTTATTTGATTTCATCTTTTTATTGATTTAAGTGGAGTGGGTCGGACCCGGGTCCTGTTGGAAGACCCGTGGGCTGCCATGGTTGGGCTTTGGGCCCAGTTGGGTTATTGGGTAACCCATTTGGTTATCTTATTTATTTGCATATTTCATGGGCTTAATGGGCTTGGATATGGCCCATTAGCCAAAAGTCAAGTGGCCTTGGGCCTGTTTATTGAAAACAGGCCTGGTATGGGCCAGTCAAAAGTGGGCCCCACAAGTGGGCCCAAGGGAATCTTGGTGGGCCTATCTAGGCCCAAAGTCCAAAGATGGGCTTAAAATAGCCCAAATGGTTTAAGAGAATGGTTCAAGCCGGCTTAGACCGGATCAGGTCCAACCGAACCAAGAAATTACAATTTTTACATTATTTTACAAGTGCCCGTATTTTCTTTACGGTCTCGCTTGCCCGTGAATGGATTCCGGTCCCCCTCATCCGTGAATCAGACACGGTCCAGGCTGGACCGGCCTGAGTTTACGGACGCGACCTGTTTTGCATGTTTGCCGCCGATTTCAATCTGGATCAGTTCCGTAGTCTTTCTGGGTCTTCTGGTGGCTTCATAAAAGATTGCAGGTTCTTCCAGGGACTTCATTTGCCTCATTTGGCCCAAATGACCATCTTACTTTTCTTTTGGTGTTTCTTGAAGAAACACTGCCTTGCATGAATACTCTCCAATTCATGGAAAAGGGGAGATTTACAGGGAATATCATGTGTCCTTAAGCAAGGCTTAATCCTCTCTCATTAAATGGTTAGAAATGACCATTTGTTTAATCAAGAAAAACACTTTCTTTTCCTCATTTCCAACAAAGGTTAATACTTTAATTCTAAATTCTCATGGCTCCTCTCATGACATCCAAAACAGCAAACAAGTTAGTGGTATAGTGATAAAAAAAGTGAGTAAAGAAGACAATGAAATAAGCAAAATTTATTCAAATTAGAGATAATAGTATACTTACAATGTAGTTAGTTTGTTTTGTTGGATTTGTGGTTCTCCAAAGATTTGGGCAGCGCTCCCGCGTCCTCCAAGATTTGCTGGGATGGAAGGGGAAGAGTTTGGTTAAGGTGGATGGGTTCAAGGCCAAATTGAAGTGGATTTGGGCATGGTTTTGGGTAATCTTAGAGCATAGGGGTAGTTTGGGTATAGAAAGAGGTTTAGGTTTTGGAAGGGTGGTGGTTGGGCAGCATTTGGTTGTGGAGTTCACCAGGAGGGAGAGGGGAGCCAGCAAGGAGGAAGGCTTGTTTCAATGAAGGGGGATGGCCTCTCTATTTATAGGCAAAAATCCCGTGCCCGTATTTGAAATACGGGCATGCCTTGCCCGTACTTCAAGTACGGGCGTGCCTTGCCCGTAATTCAAATACGGGCGAAAAACGAATATTTGCAATTATCGCAGATTCGGCCGTACGGGACGCGTGTCCCTCCGCACGGTGACGCGTGTCTGCTTAGAGAATCTTGCCCGTATTTCAAATACGGGCATGCCCTGCCCGTAATTCAAATACGGTCCAGCACGTTTTAAAAATGTTTGGATTTCAAACCTTTATTCAATTTGGTTTTTTGCAAGATTTACATTCGATTTTATGATTATTTTATTATATAAACGAGATTCCTTTATTAAAATATTATTAAACACTTTTATCTTATTTATTTTATTGGTTTAGTCTATTTTTGCTGCCTTTTTGCCACATGAGCAGTTTTTCTGAAACTTCAACTGCTCATAACTTCTTCATCCGGTGTCTGATTTCAACAAACTTAGTGTCGTTGGAATCAGCTCGGAACCACCTATCCATTGGGATCAAGTTTGGCAGTTGAATTGGGGTCGAGCAAAAAGTCAACTTTTCGCTCCCCAAAAGTTTGACCAGCTCATATCTTTTCCATCTGGACTCCGATTCCAGCAAATTCGGTTGCGTTAGAATCGTGTCGAAATGCTCTTTTCAATGAGATGAAGTTTGATGGCTAAATTCACTTGAATCAAAAAGTCAATTTTTGACCCCCTCAGGGTTTGACTTTTCATTTTTTGCCATTTTAGGGGTGCAAAAATCAGGTGTCTACAGGGGGGATTCCTAGTCTGCTTTGAAGCAGATCATTTGTAGCACTAACTCCCTGCAGTTGATTCCACATGAAGAACTTAATCTTCTATGGATATGGTAGGTGCCACAGCTTCAGCCATTGCTTATCTTCAGAATGCAAGTTTTGTGGGTCAATAAACAACCTATATGCTGATGTAACATTGTATATCCCTGAGGAAGTTTCCGCCCAGACCATTTTATCTTGAGAAGTACTTTTGTTGATCGGAATGTTCTTGATTCGCTCCACCTCTTGAGTAGTCCACAATTGGCCAAGTTTGTGCTAATCCTAGCATTTGAGATTGGGATTAATGAGATCTGCAACTGTGTTAAAATCACTGTTTTCTGAAGGTTGAACATCAACTTGCTTCAACCAACTGCTATCTGAGATCTCGATGGATTCTCCACTTGCAATTATCCATCCTCTCCCCAATTTTATGAAATCTCTGGTTTGGCACAGCTGCTTCCATAACCATGAGGCATTCCTTTTCACCTGAACTTGAAAGAAATCCTGACCATGATAATATTTAGCCCTAAGTAACTTGATCCACATCTTGTATTCATTTGCAACCAAAGCCCAAGAATTTTTAGCAAACATGGCCAGGTTGAATTTCCAACTATCCCTTATATTCAAGCCTCCAAACCTCTTAGGTATATATTTTTTTTCCCAACAAATAGTATGTAAAGTCCTATTTTTATTAGGCTTGTACCAAAAAAAATTCCTAGCTTCTTTGTCAATCTGGTCAGTTATGGTATAAGGGAGTTTCAAGCTGCCCATGTGGTATTGAGAGGTACTGAGCAATGAAGCTTTAATAAGGGTCACCCTTCCAGCCTGGGTCAAGGTCTTAGCTTTTCAACCAGCAAGTTTTTTATTGATTTTTTCAATGAGTTCTCTAAAATTGTTGGTTTTAGGGTGATTTAACAAAGTAGGAATGCCCAAGTACTTGCTTGGCTTTTTGGTAGGTTTAATACCAAAAAGCCTAGCAATTCTACCTTTCTCTTTACCTGTAATGCTAGGACTCAGAAATAAATCAGATTTGGTCAAATTAAACTTGTGCCCTGCACACTCACAGAAATTGTTAATGATTGCATTCAAATTTCTAACATTATTAGCATTTGCTCTACCGAAGACCAAGAGATCATCAGCATAAAGCAGATGATTAATTGGTTCGGCCACACGATTAACTATTATGGCTTGAATAAAGTTATCATGATCAGCTTTGGCAAGATTGGCGGATAATACTTGTTGGGTGAGGATGAATAAATATGGGGATAAAGGATCCCACTATCTGATTCCATGGGATGGATGGATAAGGCCACTAGGTTTGCCATTAATCAAAATGCTATAGGAAACGGTTTAAATGCAGAACATAATCATGTTGACAAATCTTTCCTTAAAACCAAAGGCTAACAAGGTTCTCTCGATGAATTTCCAATCTAGCCTGTCGTAGGCCTTAGTTAGATCTAATTTTGCATCAAAGAGACCCATTTTGCTTTTCTTTTTTTTTTTTTTTTTTGCTCTTGATGGTATGATATAATTCTTGAGCAATAATGATGTTCTCTTGGATGAGACGACCAGGAACATAGGTAGACTGATAGGGGGAGACAAGTTTCGGCATTAATGGTCTAAGCCTATCAACAATTAGCCTGGTTATGATTTTGTAACAAAAATTGCAAAGGCTGACAGGTCTAGATTCATTAAGTCTTCTAGGGTTTTCCACTTTAGGGATGAGAACAATATGGATATAATTCAGCTTTCTATTAAAAACACCATTCAGAAAAAACCCTTTGACTTGATCACAAACATCTTGACCTATAATGTCCTAGAAGTTTTTGAAAAAAATGCCTTGAAACCCATCTGGGCTAGGACTCTTGAGAGAACCAAGTTTATTCACAGTTTACCATATTTCTTAATCCGTGATAGGTCTGGTAAGAATTTCACTTTCGAGATCCGAGACCAAAGGGGTGATGTTATTGAGAATAGAAAAGTCTCTATCTTTCCCATCAGCAGAATAAATTCCGGAAAAGTAATCAGTGAAGGTTGTTTCAATCTGCTTAGGGTCAGTAATTTCTTCTTGATCATCATTCTTAATAGAGACTATTCTATTGATGTGCCTTCTGTTTATGGTAGAGAGGTGAAAAAATTTTGTGTTAAGGTTTCCCTCTTTAAGCCACTTTATCCTAGATTTTTGGTGCCAATTCTGCTCTTGAGCTCTTAAGGCAGATAGATAAGACTTATAAACTTCAGATTCCTTAGAGCTCAAGGCAGGATCATCTCTAAATTCAAGGGTTTTTTGGGTTTCTTTAAGCTGTTGATATAACTCAAGCACCCTATGGTTTATATCACCCACTTTTTCTCTGTTCCACTTGCTAAGACATCCTCTTAAATGATTGAATTTGTTAGAAAGAGGACCCCTGCTATTGTTCCAGCTATTAGTGACAATGTTTTGGCATTGAGGCTCATCAAGCCAGAATTGCTCAAATCTGAAGGGGTTTCTCTTATTTTTGATTTTTAAATCTTCAATACTTAAACACAGAGGGCTATGGTCTGATCCCACAATAGGATCTTGCTAAAGAATAGCATTGGGAAATTGTGAAATCCACTCAGTGCTACAAAGAGTCCTATCAATTTTTTCACTGATCCCCCCCCCCCCCCCCCCCCCCCACCACCACCACCACCACCACCATGTCTCCCATTGTTCCAAGAAAACTTCATGCCTTTAGAAGGGAGGTCAAAATGATTGCAGTTATTAATGAAATTGTGAAAAAGATCAGCTTTCCTTACCTGTATACTGTTTACACCTCTTTTCTCATGATTGTAAAGAACGACGTTGAAGTCCCCTATGGCAACCCATGGAAATACACTTCTTTCTGCAAAATGTCTAAGTTGATTCCATTGTCTTTTTTGCATTTGGATATGAGAACTTGCATGCACAAAGGATAATTCAAAAGATGAACAGTGGACGACTATAAGAGCAGATTAACGTCGAAGATGGTGCAAGTATGTGTTTGTCTAACAGATTGGTTAAGAGCGGAACTGAGAGATCAGGAATATGAGGATGATCAACTTGCTGGAGACTTCGATGATTTGAATCTTGATGAATTTAGTTATTCAGATTAGTCTAAGTTTTATTATATTTTTTGTAATTAAAGTTTAGGAACTTTATTTTCTCTTTTTTTTCCTTTTAAACTACAAATGAAAGATAAATGAGTGGGTGCCAACATAGTTGGGATGTGCTCATACTATAGTGATGCAGTATTATTTGTGCAAGTGATTATGTATTATTTGCAAAGTTGTACTTGTATTTGTAATAATTACTTAATTTATATTGTTTTGAGCAAAATCTATCTCAATATGTGTAAGACAATTTTGTAAATAATAAAAATATTTTTCAGATTTTTTGGGTGATTTTTTACTATTTTTTTTGGAATTTTCCTTGAATTTTTTTTAAATCATTTTTTAATACCCCTCACCCGATGGCTGGGGTGTGCCATGCCTGGCCGGGGGTATATGCAAAACGAGCCTAGCGTGCTGCAACCCGCTGGGCACATTGCCTGCGCTAAACGGTCCCGAGCCGTGCCGGGCTGGCCTGTTTAGCACCCCTATATACAACAAGTAGTCTTTAACTGAAACTATTTTATACTACCAGCAAATGGTGCGTGCACTATTATATATGGGCAGCTAAAAAAACTAAAGGGAACAAACATGAGTCCTAATGACAAAGCAAACACGAGTACTCCTCGGAAGTAACAAAGATTAAGGAAGATTTAAGTGACACGCTTTAGAAAATATAGGTAAACAGACCAATTTATTTTCGTAAGACACACGCGCACCGCTCGCACGTGCATCGCAAGCAGGTGTGTATACAGGTAAAGCCCCTGGAGCTTGGATGAGAGATTCTGGCAGTCTTCCTCGTTCCTTTTTTGTATTGGATGAAAATGGTGGGACAGGCAAAAGGTGCATTGCATGGGCTCCAACACTCCACCCAATCAAAAAGCGAATTTCAAGTGATGTCAACTTTATCACAAAGTACACGTACCATCTAATCATTCTCACTCGTCTCGGTGCGAACTTTTCCTCGGGCATCTGATATTTGGAGAGATATATGAGGGGCCAGAGCTGCATCAACTTCCATGGACTCCACCGGTAATTAAGAGTGGCCCACCGAATCAATGATAACTAGGAACAGCCTGTCGATCAGAACCGTCCAAGCAATTCGATATGCCTTATTAACATAGATCTCTATTCCATCGGAGTTGACGTAAGCAATGCGGTTAAAGCACGTAAGATCCCACAACAACAGTATCTGAGCCGACAACTTACCAGATCATCTTTCTCATATAAACTTAGTTTTAGTAGGATTGTTTATTGTTTATCACATCACAATCACTTTTTATTTCTTATTCAAGTGAAATACTGAACAGTACAAGTGGGGTCTCTAGTAACATTCGCTGTTCATCTTACAAAAGAGAACAAATCTCTCTCTCTCTCTCCCTCTCTTGACTGAACAACAACTCCTCAAAACAAGCTGAATTCATGGAAAGATAAGCAAATTATGGACCTTTTCCGGTGCTCGATCGGATCCCACTAGAACTGTTCAGATTCAGACTCAATAACCATAACTAAGAAAACAGTTAGACAGAACAAATAGTACTCTATGACTATATACAAAGCAGATCCATAAATCTTTTGGAATGAACGTAATTAAACCTCTGTTTATAGATCGGTTGGCGTCTCAGAAATGCTCTCTAAATGGGGTCTCCAGATGCCGACACGGCCGCGCCTTGGATCCCTTTGAGGGGATATCTTCTCTGAGAGGATCTCAGTCAAGTACTGATCAGATATGAGAAGCTTTGTCACAGCAATTGAGCTTCCATTGCGATGATGATCAGTTTCTGATCTTCTCTTCTTCCTTCTTGAGGTGGCCGATCCTGACCGGGACTTCGTGGGGAGCGAGGAAACCGGCATGAGAAAGTAGATCTTCCCACGTTGAAGCTCGGCGTCCGGCGGTACAATCGTAATCTTCGGAACAACCCCCTCGTCAGACGGCGACCATGGCTTCCTTACGACATGCTTTGGATGTGCCTTCATGACTTCACCTGCTCGGATTGTTCGACTGAATTCTTCGACGCGCCCGTTCGAATGCACGATTCGGATCACGTCGAGAGCTCCACAGGGAAGAATGCAAGAGATGCAGCATCTGATGGTGTTCTTCATGGTTGCCTCCTCCCTAATCACTCTTTGACTCTCATTAAAGAACGAGAGCTATAGAGAGAGAGAGAGAGAGAGAGGGAAAAGAAGAGCAGAAAGGAGATATACTAAGTGAAAGAGAAAGAATTAAGAAGCCTTGGTAGCTTTTCTTTATGAGATCGATTGGGAATCAAATACCTAAAACTTTGGTAACAAATGATCTTTTGATCATAGTTCTCTCTCTTTTGTGGGAGAATTCTCTTTTGCTCAGGATGAAATCCATGGCCTGAATAATTGCACCTCTCTCTGTACTTGTCTTTTGGATCCATCATTTAGGGCCCCCACCACACCACTTTCGCCTTTCTTTCAATTTCAATAACGTGGACTGGGCACTTGGGGTCAGGATTAGTCCAACATAGGGACCTCCAAGTAATTAAGCGAGGGGGCACTTGGGGTCAGGATTAGTCCAACATAGGGACCTCCAAGTAATTAAGCCAGAGAAAGATGGATGGGATTGTTTTGAAAGGAGGTGACCTAACACGTGGCACTATAATATGAAGGCATGATTTTGCCCCTCCCGAATTGACATGTGTCGATACATGATTGGATGATGTAGGTAATATTAGGTGAGATGGCAGTTAGGGTAGGGTCCTTGTTAAGGAGAGGATGGAGAAGGGGGTCCTCCTTGTTAAGGGGATGGATGCAGAGAACATGGGTTTCGTAGTGAGAATTTTGTTTGTGGAGAGTTAGGTGTTTCTGTTTGTATTTTATGGTGTGAATAGATCTGCTTTTGAGGGGGTTGTGATCTTTCAAAATCCTCAAGCAAGATGTGGATGTTGGTTCTTGTTGAAAACTGTGTCATTACCTCTACCTCTCTCTCTCTCTCTCTCTCTAAAAGTGTCTATTGCTTTTTAGTTTGAGAAGTGTATAGACTAGATGAAGGGTGTAATATGAATTGTCTCTCACTAAGTTATATTGCTTTCCAGTGACTCATAAAATTCAAAGAACATGATCATGGCAGAAGGAAAATTCTTGGTGCTAATCCTTTCATGGATGTATGTTAAAATGATATATAGGTTTGAAATCAATTATTTCTCAATCATCAAGAGCCTTGAATTTTTAGGTCACCCCTAAATTGTGCTATCTAAACATTTTCTGGTTCAAATTTTCTGATTTGATTTGATAATGTCTTGTCTTATTCAAAAGAGTAACTACCCCATTAAATTGTTTACATGGTGGTAGGGTCAATGGAGGGTGGTCATCATACTACTCGATTAAATCACAACCATCTGACCTTAGATCTTTTGAAAAATGGGATCATATGAATGAAATCCTCTGCCATGTCCCCTTGAAATGCTCCCTGATGTGGCTGTGAAATGCAGTCATATGGACCATCTCACCGCCACTGTTTTTTCATATGTTATAAGTGTATCAAGTGGGCCCCACATGAAAAAACAGTGGCCATGAGATGCTCCATATGGCAGCATCTCACAGTCACATCAGAGAGCATTTTCAGGGGGACATGGCAGATGATTTGAACTCATGGGAAGCTATGTCCCTCCCCATTTACCTATTACTAGGGGAATGCACGCGTAACAAATTTGAATATGAATTGAGGGTATTTTGGGTATTAAAATGTTAAGCAATCAGTTATTGATACATGTGGCATTAACAAATGGGTATAGAAGTTAATTTGATAAAAGGTGAAGGGTGTTTTTGGTAACAATGTCAGCCATCAAATGTCAGCCAAAAAACAGGGGTGTTCACTTTATAATAGTAATAGATAAGCAAGTATAGATTATTTCTACCATACACTTCTAGAATTTAAATCCGCTTGCCTGGGCTGGTAATTTGCCTAAGGATATTTATTCATTATGGTTCTTGATTGCCCTGCAGAAATACATTTTATGTAATTATGAATACGTTGTAAAAAATGTAACCTAATAAATAGCATTAAAGGGTGATTGATGAGGTGATATGAGGTTGACCTATTAGCCTAGCAAATCAATCTAACTCAAAACTGTTTGGGTTTCATCACATTTGTGTTTTGTTTGCTGGATTGATCGGTAAACACTATAGATTGACAAAATTGGAACAGGCCTCTTGGGCCTTTGGAGTCCAAGATCTGATAATTCTGGCCCTTGATTGGTAAGACCCTTTTTTATTTATTTATAAATTCTAATGTTTGTTCCATGTTCCCCTTCTGAAACTTCAGGGTGTGTGTATATAATTTTCCTCTTCTTATAACAATCCCTGAACAATTTCAATTCTTTATCATGTCAGATGCCAAATGAAGCTCAATATAACGGTTAACGTAACATTTAGTTTGAGATGTGAAAAAATTCATTTTTGTTGGTTGTTTCATATAACTTATTGTTGAATGTGTATAAAAGTTTATTGAAACTTTATTTGATTGCTTCAATAATATTTTTGAGACTTTTAGAAATTTTATAGCCTTGTGTTGACAGCAGATATAATTGGGAATAAATTGATGATTGATTGCTATGACATGGACATTGTTGATGTTAGAAATGTTTCCTTTTATATGGGCTCACATTAATTGTATTTTTGGTTTTATAAAAACAGGTTGAATATATAGTCTGAGATGATGTTACTAGTGACCCAATATTATGAGTGACCAGTTTAATTGGATTTGGTGCACTTTATTATGTATATTTGATATGTGATATAAGTTGTATGTAGGCTAGGAGATTATATTGGATTAGGAGTCTCCATAGAATCCAATTCAGGATTGTAGTCTTTAATAAGAGGATTGTTTATTATAAACAAGCTAGGTCCCCTCTCCTCTCCTAATTAATTTTGACAAACATTATGCAATCTAAAAAACGTCTTTCATTTGATGGGTTCTGATAAAGAAGAGCAAGGAGAGGAAGAGCTAGTCCTAATCAATATTATTTTACAGAAAATTAAAGTAAGAAAAGCAACCATATCTTCTGCAGGTAAGCCTAAAACTTGGTTTAAATTTTATTCTAGATCAAGCATGTGAATAATATTGAAATATAGCAGTTGATACTTGTAGATGAAAATGAGATGGTAGATACTGTAAGAGAAAATGGGAAGGAAGGAAAGAAAGACACTTTGTCATGAAACTGGATTGGTGGAAGAGGATTAAAGCAGCCAGGATTTTTGGGATTAGGCATGAAATGTGGCAATGATCATGAGTAAAGGGATCATGTAAGCATGAGACATGAACTTGTAAGCTTACAGATCTCCACAGAATAAATTGAAGACATAAAATGAAAATTTGAAAGAATAAAAAAAAATTAAGAAAAAGAATACCACACTATGGAAGAATCAGTAGTTTGTCCTATCATTATTCTACACCATCTTATTCTCCAATGGAGGTTAGTCCACAAGAATGTGCTTTTCTGAAAATCATTTATGAATTCTTTGTCTATGCAATTTGCTCTTATCAAAATTTAACTGGGTATGGTTCTGTCTTTTTTCTTTTTCATCTCTAGTCCATAATTTCTTGTTAGGGAGGTGAATATTTTATTGGTGTGATCTTTGGTTCATGGGCCATTCAAGGGGCCCTAAATCTTGGCTGCCCCAAAACCTGATATTGAAACCTACTGATAATATATGACTGTAGGATCCTTAGATCACCAGTCCTCCAAAGTGGGCCCAAAAACTGAATGCTTCAAACTAGGGGATAGAGCCGGCAAAAATCGACCCGACCCGACTAACCCGATTATAAACGGGTTGGGTTGACCCATTTATTAATTGGGTCGGGTGCGGGTTGGGGTTTTCCCAACCCGCCTGAAATCGGGTCAAACCCGATTATGACCCGCCAACCCGATTAAAAAAAGTGTAAAAAAATTGCATGCATCAACCCGATTATGACCCGCCAACCCAATTATGACCCGAACCCGATTATGACCCGATTACCCCATAATCCAATTTTAATAATATTTTTGAAAAAATAAAAAATAATTAAAAAATATAATCGGGTTGGCGGGTTGAACCCGTTTAATGGCAGGTTGGGTTCGGTTTGGGGTTTCCCCAAACCGCCAGTAATCGGGTCAACCCGAACCCGAACCAACCCGACCCGTTGCCAGCTCTACCAGGGGAGGAGTTGTTTAGTGCATAATTTGATGGGTTTGATTCTGAGACCTCCATGATAGAGAGGTGGTGGCATAGCATCAAAATATGTTTATCCTAATTAAAAGGATAGGATGAAATTGATTGGAATCAGAACAAGGGTAGCATCAGCAGCTTAGTCAGTTCCTTGTGGTGTGTGTGGGTGTGATTGAGAGAGAGTGAGACAGCGTGGATTCCACCTGCAGTATGTGCAGCAAGATACATCATTGTGGGTCCCACAAAACCCAATAATTGCTTTAGCCGTAACGTGTATTGCTGCATATACTATAAATGGAATCGATGCACACAAAGAGAAAGTAGAGCCTTCGTATTTTGACCAGTCAAGCTTAACAATGACGTGGGAATCTTATCCACCATGTTTTGAATGGGTTCGTCTTTTCTGCTTTGTATCTTCCTCTCTTATATTTGACAACTGTTTCTGGGGGTTTGCTTTTCCGTTCTAAAAAGAAAAGTTCTCCTTATCATAATCAATCAACACCAGTCACACTCCAATTTGTCGCCTTAGATATATCTAGAACCTAATCTTAAGAGAATCCCTTCACTAGGGATTCCCTTCAGAGTGGGTTAGCTCATATGAGTGAGAATATATGTTGAATAATCAATAGAAAGAGAAAAAGAAAAAGAAAAAGACAAAAGATCTTATGTGATGCCAAGTTGCCAATTAAGGGATAGGCTTGAATTCCATTATTAGAGCTTGTTGAGTACACGTGTCAAGCCCTGACTGGTCATCAATATGGACTTTTCATTGGTGACTTTGGTTCTTGGATAAGCACATCCCAGAAGTCAAACAAAATGGGTCACTAAAACAAACTGAAAGGTTCGGTGGAGATGGATTCTATTTCTAGGTGTTGGTGGTACAATGCTATATCCTCGCAAGCATCATCATTAGAGTGAAATAGATAGGCACCATTAGGAGCTTGGGTTGGACCCATTGGGATGACGGCAAATCCTTGTGATTCATGTCCTCGGCTTGAGTTCAAAACCTGTCATCATCAAATTATAAGGGTGGTATTCTAAAAACTTGCCTTAACCTGCCCTCACCAAATCATAAGAGTGGTGCCCTCACCAAATCATAAGAGTGGTATTCTAAAAGCTTGCCTTAAACAGAGACATTTCAAATGAGCTTAAGCCAAGCTTGTAGTCAAGTAAACCTAACGTTATCATTTCTCAAGCCTTGAGGTTTATGAGTGTGAGTTGAGTTGGGAAAATATTTTAGCTTGGCAGATTTGGGCTCATTTTTCAGCCTTAATATACCCTCTCCTACTTTGCCCCTTAAAAATGACTTGATATTGGTAGCAATAAATAGGACCAAAGTGATGCCTACTTTCAGTTAAGATTGACATGGTAAAGGAGATAAAGGGAAGTAACTCACGCCTGTTTTCAAACCTAAAGAATGAATATTTTTTTGGGTTAATTTAGGAATAACTAGTGGGGGCATGTGCGTACTATATGTCCTGAACCTAATGACTGTAGCATAGAAATAGGGGTGGGGTTTAAATTTGAAAGTGAAAAGAGCGGTGGATATGGTGGTTATACTTTGGGATTGTTTTGTCTGTGGAGCGAAATTTTTGGAAGAAAAAAGAAAAAAAAAAACAAGGGGCCAAAATCTAGGGGATATTTCTCCCCTGTTGGCTTTGATATTAGTTCCAACTAAATAACAAAATTTTAAAGCAGTGTAGGGATTAGTAGTTATTCTTAGACCTAGAAGCATTTTAGTCATATACAAAAAAATTTGGTTTCTGTTGTTGGAGTCAAATGTTGTCATGTGGAGCATTTATTGTTAGTAATTTTTTTTGTTATAAATGTTTCATGTGGGACCTGCTAAGGGAAAATTGGTTTTAAGTGATACTTTTACAAAATATTTAGCTTTAGTCACACAATTCTTGGTAATGGAGAATTAGTGATAATTTTTTAAAATAATTGAGAATCACTATCATTTTACTGTTTATAAAGAAATTTTCCAAAAATACCCTAAAAAAACTTGCAAACCTCACTTGTAAAAAATGAGTGAAAGGTTTTCAAAGTCTTTTGAGGGTATTTTCAAAAGAAACATTCTGAACATTGAAATGACACTGATTTTCAATTATTTAAAAAAAGTATCACTTGAAACCAATTTCCCAAGAAAAAAAAATAATAATCATTCACATGATAACATCTAACTCTAACAAATTCTTTTTTTAGGTAATGGCCGGGTCTGCAATTTCATCAAAATAGAACAAACTTACATCATCCAAGGTCAAAAAAATCCAGACGGGATAAAGTTGGACAAACATAAACAAAAAAAGATGCAATGAAACAAATCTACATGATTCCTTCCAAAAACCAGAACTCTTCCTTCTACACATGTCATTAGAGTTTTGCATCCGAATGCCAGGCAGGTTGCTAGGGCCACAAATAACAACAGGAACCCACTGGTTATGCCTGATACAAGATCCACATTAAGGCGGATTGAATAGCCCTACATTAAGAAAACGACCATGTTAGAGACGAGCATTCATCGTCTGCAGCGCATGCTGCGTACACCCCCTCACATTTAGTGGAGGAACCCACCATACATTTGGGGGCCCCACACGATCATGTGAGGGGCTGTCTACAGCATGCGCTGTAGACGATGCCCATTCGTTAGAGACACGATGGGAAAGAAAATAGTAATCGGAACACGGATCTACCTTCGAAAAACAAGCACTGTCAAAGCAAACATCCGGTACTTACCGCACTGGAGAACAAGATAAAGATTTTTCTTCTGGGATTGGTAGAGTGGGCCCGCCATTGTCAGGTTGAATGTACGAGACAGGCTTTGATGCACAGAGAGCACGTGTCGCACAACCCATAGTAAACGGCACCGGAGGAGACAACGCCGTTGCCACCACCTTATCTACTCTTCTTCAATGACGTTCACGTGATCTTTGCCTCATACCACGTGACAACAAATCAAGAACAAATCAGAATCGTACGCGTAGAAAGGTGATGGGACCTATCAACGGTTTGTTTTTTGTGGACGTGTTTAACGGTGACATTTCACGATTTTTGTCTCTCTCCGAAAAGTCCGAAGTGGCAATAGGAGAAAAGATTGAGCGATGGAGAAGGCGAGACAGGATCCGTGCCTTCCATAAATAAAGAGAAGGAAAATCGTTTAAGTGGTTTGGGTGATGGTTCAGTCTGTGACTCTGTGGGGCCCATGGTTAGTCCATTTTTGCAAGGCAGTGCATGATCAAAGGAGAGATCCGACCTTCTAGTGACGATTTCACGTGGCATTCATTTACTATGGCAAGATCGTGACTGTCTTGGAAATATGGATTATGCACTTTGGATTTATTTTGGAATTAAGAAAATTACATGTTCACAGTGAAGGCTGTGTTTGGTTTGCTAGACACATCGAAAAATAAAGATAAAAAGATTACTTATATTTTCTTTATTTTTATTAATTTTGGAAGGAAAAGTCTGTGAGAATTTTATTTAACATAGATGATGCAATTTTAGAAGATTGATTATCAAAAGGGACTACATTTTCTTATAAACCATATATAAAAATTTCAATTGAAAGATTATTTTCCTTTGCTTCTCTATATATAAACTATGACAATGCACGCACTATGCATTGAAAGAGAATTTAAGGCGTTATAGGGCTTTTTTGCATTCATGTCCTTACATTATATTATATTTACATTTACGTCTTCTTGTTTTTAATATTTGTATTTATATTTTTCTGTTTTGTATAATCGTTTCAATTGTACCCTTAACGTTAAAATCCGCTAACTTTTGCGATTTATTTTTATTTAATGACTAAAGTAATCTTTTATAAATAAAAATAGTTTGCACTTATCCTCCTACATTATCTTATAAACTCATTTAGGTCCTTATATTATTATATTTATTACATATATACTTTAAGTCATTGATATTAATTTGTTGTATTAATAATTTTTTATTGGAATCCCACCTAGACCCCTTGCCATTTGGCTATTTAATATTTTTTTTTCATTTTATAGAAGGTTAATTTAGTCATTTAATAAAAATAAATAACAAAAGTTAACGGAATTTGACATTAGGGTATATTTGCAACAATTATACTAAATAGAGAAGTATTAATACAAATACTAAAAACAAGAGGATATAGATGCAAAATATATCATAATGTATGAGTATGAATGCAAAAAGCCCTTAATAATATTAATCAGTTAGTTATTGATACATATGGCATTAAAAAATGGGTGTCAGAGTTAATTTGAAAAAAAAAAACATAGAATATGCTTTTTGTATCAAATGTCAGCTAGAAAATGGGTGTTCGCTTTGTAGTGATAGATTCCGTCCAAGCAAACACGAGGGAAACCCAATGATGGTTTTCTTTCTAGCAAGAAGATGGGATAAAATCGTCTATGGCATTTTTTGTCCAATATGGCCTTTACTATCACATAATACTAGTGATTGAACAAAAGCAGCGACAATGAAATTGAAGTTATTTTAAAAGTACCAAAAAGGCTGTTTTAAAAATTATCTTCAATGGAGGAACAAGATTAATGTTGTCGACCATAACCCACTAATAATAATAAAGTTTGTAACTTTGTACTTTACAGTTAGTGTAATCCTTTCATAATGAATTCATTGCAATTATTTTGAGGCAAGCAAGTTAATTTTGGGTTGTCTCAAGGAGTGATCATGTGTGGATGTACAGAGTAAGTGGTTAAAGTGGCATCAAAATAGAAAAATCCTACATGGAATGCAATTAGGACCCACTAGTAGAGTTGTGTCAATTTCACCCATATTCCTTTTAGGAAAATTTTCCTATATAGCCTCCAAGGGGTTGGCTTAGCGGTCAATGCTTGGGGCCTAGAGGTATACTCTTCCTAAGGTCTTAGGTTCGAACTCTCTTATATTCAACTATTTGCAGCACGCTGCATTGGACACCCTGAGTTCCAAAAAAAAATTCATATATTTGGATATCAGTTATAGTTTAAGTAAGCTTGGGCTACATAGTGATTTGTACTTTTTGCTTGGAGTCACCCATGGACTTTGAGAGATGTTAATTGCCACGTTAAACACTAACTGTTGGATTCTCAAAGTCGTAATATTGTTGGAAATAGTGGTTCATATTGTTGAAAACAGTGGTTCAAAAATACCGGGTTTAAGATTAGTATATATATATATATATAAATATATATTGATGTAACCCTAATTGATTTTTTTTTTCATAACAGAAATTTTACAGTGCATAGTGGATGTAGGCATATTAGCGAACCACTTAAACTTTGCGCGTTCTTCTTCTTCTTCTTCTTTATTTCTTTAGTTGCACGATTCTCAACAAATATTTTTCTCAAATTACAAATGTAAAAGATTTTTATTTTTTATTTTTGGTAGGAACATATGCAAAAGATGTCAACCCTTATAAATCGTCTGCACCCAAAATCATTCCCAGGAGTCTGCATGGATGCTACAATTGGTGTATTCAACTAAAAAACGGGTTTTTTTTTTTAAAAAAAGAAGTTGAATGTACTAGTGTGTGTGTGTTTTTTTTATTTTTTTGGGTGCACACTGTGTGTGATTGCTTGTTGTCGAGGTACTTTTGGAAGCCGTATGAGCTGAGGTCCAAGAGGATGGACCAATTAAATTAGTTCATGGGTTAAGTCAAAACACCCATGATTCTTTCTCTAAATCTCTTTGTAGGATCCAAAACTCTATCAAATATTTATAAGAATACCATGATTAACACTACCCCAAAAATTTAAAAAGAGAAAAAAAGAAAAGAAAAATCATTAGCATCATTATTTCACATAGTAATTTGATCTTTGTGAGGGGTATAATTTGGGACTTAAAATCTGCTGGAGCCCTTGGCTGGAAGATCTGCTGGTTCAATGGTGATGTATGTGTCGACATAGGTGCACACCTTCCACCTTTGGATCAGCAGATCTTCCAACGTAAGAGACCAGCTGATATGGCCTCTACAATTTAGCTCACACACGCAAGCATTTGCTCATGCACGCATGCACGAATGCACTAGGGTCAACATATAAAAATGATTCGAACTTGGGCTAACCCAACCTAACCCCCCACACACAACCACCCAACCAAGCATACATACATAAAGGATTGACACAAAGAAAGGAACTAAAGTCATCCATGATTAGAAAAAGATAACCAGGCTCCAAGATATCGTGTGGCCCCACATGTCATTAATTATATTATACCCAGAAAGAAAGAACATTGGATTAAGACCTTTATTTTATTACCAAAAAAAAGAAAGACCGTTATTTTAAGGCAATGAGTTATTCCATGGATAAGAATTTATAGTATAATATGTCTTCTTAAAAGAATAATTGAGGGTTTCTTCAAAAGTTTTCCATGAAGAATAAAGACTAAAGTTATGATTCACTAAACACATACTCCAAATCAAAGTATAAAATAGGGGAGTTATTGAAACACTATAATTCTTTCTAAATGGAACACCAATTCATATTATTTATAATAGGGGTGCAATTTGGGTTGGGTAAACCGGAAAACTGTCCGAGGGTTGGATTTTAACATTTTATGGATAAGTAATTATATTTTACAAAATATACAATATATATGTATTGACACTAGATCATTCTTATGATGTATTGTATTCTATTTTTAAATAATTGGGAAGCCATTCGAAAATGTTGTTGTTCCGTTTTCAAATGAAAGTAATGAAATGCTTGTAAAATTGGCCTAACCCAAACCAAACTGAATCAAATTCACGATTTGGGTTGGGTTGGTTTGGGTTTTACATTTATATTTCGTTCGGTTTTCAGGTTGGGAAGAATAGTTCCAATTTGGTTTGGTTTGGTTTAGTTTCACGTTGGCTCTCAAAAAATTCGATTTGGTCTTAGATTGAGGTCAACCCACTCTAAACCGAACCGAATTGCACCCCTAATTTGTAATATATACCCCCTTCCCAACTCTAAAAGAGGTGACTCATTTATCAAAATGAAAAGCCTCTAAATCAATATCTATCCATATAGAAAGGAAAAGAAAAAAAAGGAGGAATTTTTTTTAATCACTCTTACTCCTTCAAAAGGAAATATACATTATCAGTCCCATAGCCATTACATCAAAGTTGAAATTTTCGCTCTTCAGTCACTTAAAAAGTGAAAATGGAGTTTGAGGCTTAATTTCATAGCCATATTATTATAACTGTGTTTTTTCAAATGAATTGGAGGTTGTGTTTCATCTCCTAATCACTAATGATAAAGAGAGAACGCGAGCGATTGGTGTCAGTTTACAGGTTTCAAACATGATTTCTTTGTATCTAGTGTTTGTGGGCCCACCTCTTTTATCAATTTGCTAGCAAAAGTAAAAGCGCATCCATAAGTTCCTGTGGCCAGCATTCGTTAAAGATAAAATTTTGTACTTTTCATCGTTTGGTTGGTAAATCTTATCCAATTTTGTATTCTTTTTGGGTTGGTAGGTAAATCTTATCCCTTAGATTGCATTTTGACAGAAAAAGGTGTAAGTGAAATGTAGAGAAACGAAGACAAAGTAATAAGCCCACCTTCATATTTCACATTCCCATTTTGTTTCGAGATGGTCCCTGCCAAAAGCTTTTATGGATCTTTTTTGCTTGATGAAAGGATTTTTGCTATTTTTCTTGTTAAGTTAAATAAGAAAGGAATAATTTGAAATCAACTTTTGATTTCATACAAAGAGCCTACAATATTAAGGGAAGAATCTAACGCTGTTGGAGTACCAAAGGATTAGCACAAAAAATTCTTGCAAAAAACCCTTTTTTTCATTCATATAAAATTCTTATGCAATATCTTGGAACCCTAACAACACATAAGAGGAGGGGTAGTCCTTAACCTTAAAATCTCGGCATTAAGGTGAGGAAAGTCTATCTCTCTTATGCAATATCTTAGAACCCTAACAACACATAAGAGTAGGGGTAATCCTTAACCTTGAAATCTCGGCATTAAGGTGAGGAAAGTCTATTTCTTATACGGTAGGTGAAATAATGGTGAATTTTCCAAGGTGGGACAAATTCCAACATAATGTCAAACATCATGTCACGGATGATCCATTTTTTTAATCAGTGCATATTCTTATGTATTAATAAATGATAATAACCAGAAAAATGGATCATCTGTCCCAAAGATCTCATTTTAAGGGTATGAATTTGTCTTTGTTTTCGGCTTGCAAAACTTAAAATACTCGAAAACGGAGAGAGATATTTCTCTTTCACAAGTGATCAAAGCCTCTTACTCAATCCCCGTAGCCAAAGGATGAGAGGCTGTACACGTCACAACTTTGATTTTGTCTCCCTTCCAAAGAGTCCATAACTTCAACAACCCCCACTCACTTTAGATCTTCTTATAATGACAAATGTCTTTATCAAACCACAACCTAATTTATGAATTATCAAACCCTAACGGTTAGAGCGAGTCGGGCCAGGTTGGCAGAAAACTTATTAACCCGCCCCATTACCATTTTTTATTTCACCAGCTTTACACTTTATTTTTTTGTCAACCTGCTTTTACTTTAGACATAAGGATAAATAAAAAAGTAAATTACACTTGCCTCCTTTATGATTTCTAAGAATTGTAGGTAAGTTTCTTGAAGTTTTTGAAATGACACTTCTCTTGTCAAACTTATAAAATATAATTTGATTATTTTAATATTTATCAAATTTTTATTTAAAATTATAAAATATTTAAAATTTAAGTAATAAAATCATCCATAATTTTAAATTGATTATTAAAACTTTTACACCTTAAAAGTATTTTTTATTATAAAAAATCTCAAAATCTTAAATTGTTTTGTATTTTAAAAAAGATGTATTTGTCAAAATATATTATGATTTTAATAACACTAATATGGTGCAGGTGCAATACTACATGTGAGAAAGGATATAGAGGAAAAACTTACAAAACTACTAAACTCTTAAATGAAGGGAATTGAATTGTTATGAGAATTACACCCCATTTATGAAAAAACTCAATCATGTGAGGAAGGTTTTTTTTTGGAAAGTTACTCAATGAGTTTGATACGTTTCCTAAGGGGTCTTTTCGTGTTACATATAACTAGTAGGGTGCACATGCAGTATTGCGGGTGAGAAGGGATGTAGAGGAAATATTTTCAGAACTGTTTAATTTTTAAATAAAGGGAATTGAGTTGTTATGACAATTACACCCTTTTTATTAATAAATCTTAATAATTTGAGGAGGGTTTTTTTTTTTTGGATGAGGGTCAGTTTGGAAAAGTTGCACATTGCATTTGGCATGCTTTCCAAGAGGTCTGTTGGTGATATAGATTTGTTCAAATGGGAGGAATATGAAGTAGACAGCGAAAGTATTAGGGAGGTGAGTGTCATTTTGAGAAACCACATGAAAAATATTTGCAGTTGTAAATTTTTCTAAATATAAAACCGAGCCATTTTTCCCTTAAAGAAATGTCATCAGAAGTCTTTTTTATTTTTTGGTGAAAATGTCATCAGAAGTCAATATGTGAAATCAGAAGAGAAGCCATTTTTGGACTCGGAAGATTCGAGATGGATAGATAGATGGATAGCGAGAGAGACGAGAGAGAACGTAAAAATGGAAAAAGAAAAGCCAGGAAATCAAAATTAAACAAAATTAAACAAGGCAATAAAGGAGAGAGAGAGAGAGAGAGAGGGGGGGGGATATGGATGACGATTACATGGAACATCACACCATGTGAGGACAAACCCATCATCAACTCATTTCTCCTGTATCTTCAACCTCATCCCCATCGCCATCTCCGTCTCCATCTTCCTGTACCCCCAACAACACAACCCCAACTCGTCTCAGGTCCTGAAAATGGCCGACGGCACTCGTCCTCGCTTCCAAACCCAAACCCATCTGCACGACCTACCCGATGTGATCCTCTCCAACCTGTTCACCCTAATCACAGACATTCGATCTCGCAACTCCATGTCTCTGGTCTGCCACAAATGGCGTCTCCTCGACCGCTTGACCAGGACCTCCCTCACCCTTCGCGGCAACGTTCGCGACCTGGCATACATCCCCCAAACTTGCTTCCAAGCCGTAACCCATCTCGACCTATCTCTCCTTTCTCCTTGGGGCCACCCCATCCTCGACTCCTCCATTGATCCTCCCTCCCTCGCTCGTTATCTTCGCGATGCCTTCCCTCTGGTCACTTCGCTCACTCTCTACTCACGTGACCATGAAACTCTTGATCTTCTCGCCTCTCAATGGCCTTCTCTCTCCCACGTCAAGCTCGTTCGATGGCACCAACGCCCTCCTGCCCCCCTGGGCTCCGACTTCGTTTCTCTCTTTAAACATTGCTCATCGCTTTCCTCCCTTGATCTTTCCCATTTCTATTTCTGGACCGAAGATCTGCCGCCGGCGCTTCAGGCTTTCCCGTCGGTCGCCGCCTCGCTTTCCCGCCTCGATCTTCTTACCCTTTCGTCTGCCGGGGGATTCAAAGCACAGGAGCTTCTCGCGATTTCTGCAGCTTGTCCTAATCTGAGCGAGTTACTCGTCGCTTGTGTGTTCGATTCCAGATACTTCGATTTTGTTGGGGATGTTGCTTTGTTGGGTGTTGCTTCGAATTGCCCCCGGCTTTCTGTGCTCCACCTTGCAGATGCTTCTTCGTTATCTAATGTCAGGGGCGATCCAGACAATGAAGGCTTCACCTCAGAAGACGCGAGTATTAGTTGTGCAACGCTTCAGGACGTCTTCAGTGGTCTTCCATTACTGGAAGAACTGGCTCTCGATGCTTGCCAGAACGTTAGGGATTGTGGGCCGGCTTTGGAGATGTTGAATTCTAAGTGTCCGAGGCTGAGATCGCTCAAATTGGGACAGTTTCATGGGATTTGCAAGGCAATTGGATCGCAGCTTGATGGCATCGCTCTCTGCAAGGGTCTGGAATCTCTTTCGATCAAGAACTCTGCAGATTTGAACGATTCTGCCTTGTTGGCCATATCTCGGGGTTGTCCCAGGCTGACCCAGTTCGAGGTTCAGGGATGTAAGAACATTACCGGAGAGGGGATGAGGAATTTTGCCGGAATGCTCAGGCGGACTCTGGTCGATGTGAAGATCTCCTGCTGCAAGAATTTTGATGCTGCTGTTTCCTTGCAGGCATTGGAGCCCATCCGTAACCGAATAGAGAGATTACACATTGATTGTGTTTGGGATGGCCTGAAAGAGTCACAGCGTGTTATCCATGCATTTGACTTGAATGCATTTGAAGAAGAGGATGCAGATTGCAACGCGCCCGACAAGAAGAAATGCAGATACTCCATGGATGGAGATTGTTTTTTGTTTCAAAACAATGCTAATGGGTTTTGGAGTGGCACTTGGGATAGATTGCGATATCTTTCCCTTTGGATTGCTGTTGGCGAGTCACTAACTCCGTTGGCATTGGTAGGGTTGGGGAATTGTCCTCTGTTGGAGGAAATTAAGATAAAGATAGAAGGTGACTGCAGGGGCAAGCCTAAGCCATCCCCAGCAACATTTGGATTAAGCTCTTTAGAAGTTGCATTCGGACTAAGCTCGCTTGTGCAGTATCCTAGTCTGTGGAAGATGCAATTAGATTGTGGGGATGCAACTGGTTATGCATTGACTGCCCCAAATGGGCATACTGACCTGAGTTTGTGGGAGAGGTTTTATTTGAATGGAATTGGGAATTTGCGCCTCAATGAGCTTGATTACTGGCCACCACAGGACATGGAGGTTAACCAGAGGAGCCTCTCTCTCCCTGCTGCTGGGTTGCTTGCAGAATGTGCCAATTTAAGGAAGCTCTTCATCCATGGCACAACCCATGAGCATTTCTTGATGTTTCTTCTCAAGATTCGCAATCTCAGGGATGTACAGCTGAGAGAAGATTATTATCCTGCACCTGAGAATGATATGAGTACTGAAATGCGAGTAGATTCGTGCAGTCGTTTTGAGGATGCTCTGAATCGCCGCATCATCCCGTATTGATGATATAGTGTTTGAGCCCTTTAAATGCAGAACTTGGATGGTTGGTGGATCACCTTTGACACCAAATGCAGTGATGTAGGAGTTCTTGCTTTGCCTGTTTTATATGTGGTGAAGGCAAGTTATTCCCTTTTTTGGATTTTTTGTTTTCTGGTAGTTCCTAGTATGATTGTTCCATTCTTTTTAGTTAACAGCAACACAGATCAACAGAATTCTCTTTCTCATCTTTTTTTATTGCTTTTTAATATGCTTTCAAGAATCCCAGAAGAAGATGATTTAAAAACGAGCTGAGGGGTGAATTTAACACTTCTAATTTACTTTGTGGAGAAACAAGATTTTAGTAAAAAAGTATGAACTCAGAAATGGAGCAAGCAAAGACTGTAACTTATCACAGCCGGGTCGTTCATCTGACGCTACCTAACCATCTGCAATCGGATGTTAAGAAACTATTTTGTCAAAGTGTGATGGACTTGCAATGAACCTTGTTCTGTGGGGACCTTCAGGAATCCCCAATCTTTAATCCTCATACTTAATTGCATAAACAAACTGAAGAAAAATTGGCAATCAAGCTTGTACACCGAAATTCATTTTTGTCAATACATGTATGGGAATAGGAGCACTGCAGTTGAAATAGACAATGGGAATTTCTACCACCAAAATAACAATAGATTGCTGAGAAAACCTATTAAACTGAATACAATTTCACCTACAAAAACCTGAATTTGCCCCGGAAACTGGCTAAGCTCACTAATGGATAGCGATGTGCTTACGCAAACTCAACCATAGGAGCCTTCACAAGGGATATGATTATGAGACTCCCATACTTCACAATAATCACCCTTGCCCACAACCATTCCTGTGCTTCCTCAAATCTCTAGTCACGTCCTCAGGAGAGCTTTGCCAAACCATGTGAGAGGCATTAAGACCAAGCCTCCAACTTCACAAGGATTACACAACCAGATGAAAACTCCATCCTCTTCCAACCCGGCCCATAATTTTTTCGTTTTTTTTTTTTTTTCCAAATTTTCAGTCCTATGGATACTGAGAAGGATCTCATTGATAACCAGATTGAGAAGGCGAAAAATGTGCTTCTAGTCATGAATTATATTACCCTCTTCAGAAAGGAATCTGGTTCAAACTCAAAAGCCATGTCAAGACAACTCCTAGCTTCAGCAGAAAATAATGATGCTGATGAATGAGGAATCATTTCCTTAGCCACAGTCACTCTCCTTATTTGTGTTATCGGTGAGTGGATAGTCAAATAAGAAGGATCTTTCTTGGATGAAGATAGAATTTGCTCTGAAAGAACACCCTCACAAGTCCCATTCTTCTCAGGCAGCAATTGATGAGAAAAGAGAAACAATAAGAGTTGAAAGATTTTACAATTTGTTTTCTCAGACTGACTCAGATTTTTAAGGTTAGATGTTCTTAATGGATAGCCACTCTTTCACTAATTAGATCACCACTCTCCACCTTCAAAGTCCTCCAGCCACATGTGAGAATGCCAATCAAACTTTCTTAAAAGACTTTGCCAAGTAGTACACCCAACTTTCTCACCACCAACAACAAAAACTACCTTAAAACTGCACAAGACTCCCAACTACTAAACCGCTTAATTGAACCGGGCTTTGTGTTGAGTGTTAGGCCCAAAAGATGAGAACCAGAAACTGCCTCGGGGCCAAGCTCTGGCGTGCATACGGACTCATATCCTACGCCATGCCGGACCTGGCCATACCCATTGCCACCCTCTGGACAATTACATTTTGTTCCCCTCAATTTATACGAACTGATACGTTACCTAAAATTTTCTTGTGAGATATGTTATTAAATTCTTTAATTTATTTTTTGTAATTTCAAGTTGTTATTGCTAAATCTATACTATATATAAAGCGAACAGACCCTTTGAAAAGTGGGTCAAACAAATACCTTTTGTTCCGAAAGTAACCTTTCAATGTTATTTTATGTTATACATTTACATGGGTAGCTTTGTCTTCTTCAATTTTCAATTTCTAAAAGATACCTTTTAACAATTTCTTATCCCTTACATGTCCTAAATTTCTTTTCATTTTTTATTCTCTAATAGATACCCTTCAACAAATTCAAGTGCAACCCACTAATATTGCATAACTGTAGCAACAATATATTTCGTGAGCATTTCTTCTAGAGATTAACCAATAATGCATTAATACCAATTCAGAAAAAAAAAAAAAAGAAAAAAAGAAGAAGACAGCAGTGAAGGGTAGATAAGTCAAGCAGCACCTACCAAATATCATAAATTACTAAGACAGGCAGTAATCTTCCAATATATTTACCCCAAAGGGTTGGCCTGGTGGTCAAGGCTTGGGGCTGGGGGTATGCTCCCTCCAATGTCTCAGGTTCAAACTTACATTTTTTTTATGATTCCTACTAGCGACAATAAAGTAAATACATCATGTTCATCGTAGTTAATGAAATTGGAGCAAAAACCAAATAACTATTATATTCTGCCAAAAATTAGTGTAACCTTTGGTAGAAAATTATACTTAGTCAACCAAAAATATAAGTATGAAATTCTACCCCCCAAAAAAAATTCATAATTATGATATGAGACAATCAATTGTAACCTTTGTGTGATTTTGGCTGAGATATTAGTGATTGTAATAGTTTATTCAGAGTTGATGGCATAATCCTATTCTTCATCAGCACAGCCCGCACCAGCCTACCCCATTGACTGTAACACTCACTAAGTTATCTGCATTTTCACTTGTTATTTAGAAAGGTTGATGATATAAGGGCCCGAATTTGAGAAGTTAAAGCATAAATGGGCCAATCTCACGGTTCTCCGAGTAATGAAGCCCATGAAGAAATAGAGATTTTGGTGACAAAAGGGAACTCCGTTAAATTCACAAACCTGGGCCTGTAACTTTATGGGCTTCATTAGGGTTTGATAACAGACGAACTCTATCCTCCATGTGAATGGCGGACTTGGCAGCTTTTGTCTACAATTTTATTTACAGCATATATCGATTGCTACGTCGGTAAATGAAAAACCTATTTTAGGTTTGAAACTTATAGGACGGTCCTAAGCCAACTCTAATTAAATTTATCTTCAGGCTAGATTGGGCTTTAGGCTGGTACAAGCTCAAGCCCAACTTCAATGCAAAATCAACATCAGGCCTCCAAGGTCATGAGCCCAAATGTCACCCAATCCAAAGCTAATAGATAAATGCCACTCTTATTTGAGTTGGGCCGGGCAGGCCTGTTAAAAGTTACAGCTATGACCATCAGCTGATTCCAAGCTCTCTAATCTATTCCTATATGTCCAACTCCCGTGTCTTAAGCCTCTTTTTCCGCTGTAAACCGTGACTGTATGTCGATGAGTTGATATCCTGTGGATCCTTTATCTAGACTCCTTATGTGGATCCTCCACAAGATTGTGCCATGTGCCCCTTCACAGGATTTCAATTGCGATATAATGTTGTAGCCTCATAGGTCTTAATAGGGATCCTAATTAGGCCAGGCCGTCACGGGCAGGGCACGGCCCAACATGCTTAAAGCATGGCTGTGCCGTAGTAGTGGAGGCTATCCTAAATTCACATGTATGTGTATTACCCAAATCAGAGACTATTACAAAGGAAGGGCACAAGGGTACATGGGCATAACGTCATCGTCTGTTGAGGCCCTCTAGGAGCTCTTTCTTATAAGGGTATAGAAAATGTTGAATGTAAAATTTTTGTTAAACTTTCGAAAGAATGGAAACCAAATGATATGACTAAAATCATTTCCATTTGCCAAAGATGTATTTCTTTGGGAGCTACCCCAAGGCCTTTGGTTTAGTAATTACCTGGTTTGGTTTGTGCTAGATGGGGGACTACACAAGCCCTCGAGGATTAGTCGTGGTGTGCGCAAGCTGGCCCGAATACCCCAAGTTTCAAAATAAATAAATAAATCTTCCTATAAATTTTCAAGCACCCCATAGTTGTTGACACTGACCAAGTTACCCTTGTAAATGACTATGACTTTAAGAGTGTCCATTTCTTATAAAAGGATCTTCTTGTAATTTTAAACCAAAAATGGTATAAAAAATTCTCCTAGTCTGACGGTACCATACTTTCATGACCAGTAGCTTGGGATTTTAGCGAAATGTAGAGGAGTTAAAAAGACATTGAAATGCTCTACTTCTCTCTCTCTCTCTCTCTCTCTATATATATATATGTTCAAATCTCTAAAGAAAGAAGAAAGGACGAAATTAAATCAAAGAAAAAATTAAAAAGAAACCAGATTAAATGATTTCGGGGGTTGTGTTGAAATAAACGTTCGTGATATTTGTGAGACATGGAAAAAATCAATTTAATGATTTCCTAAATCATCACACGGGATTAAAATAAAACAAAGAGTCGCCACCATTCAATTTAGGTGTGAATTGTCACCAAAATATTAAATAAGCACAAAAGGCAATTTTAGGGTAAAAATAACCCTCCTAAAAAAAAACAACCAGAGATGGGTAAGGGGATTAAGTTATGAACAGGGGAAGGTGTTAGGCACCCCTATTCATCCACACAAGGTGGTTGCCAGGCATTGTTCATGTTTAAAATAAAGGAAAAAGTTTGCTATAAAAATCACACAAAATCACAAAAAAGCACAACTGTATGGTTTTTTTATATGAATAGTCTGATTGATTCAGAACTATCAAATATGATCATACCATTCCTAGGGTTTCATGATCAAAACAAAATTGAGATAGAATCAAATAAAATCAATTTAAAGTGAAAAATCCAAAAATCTGGCTTCAAGTCAAATTCTAGAAATCTAGAAAAAATATGATTTTTATAAAATATTTCAAAATTGAACTTGAATAGTCCAGGACACAGATATAGCCCAAATTTCACATTAAATCAAGAAATAAAAACCAAAAATACCGACGTTGATGAAGAACATCAAAAGGGGAGAACTTAGATCGTAGGGTCTTCTTTCAATAATGGAAAACGATTTTAAAAATCATCTCATGAAACCCTAGAATTTATGTTCAGGCTTCTGGATTCAGATCTACCATATTGATCATGATAAATCCAAGATCCTAGCCTAAAATCACAAAAACAGTGCTGTAGGTGCAAAAGTGGCAAAAATCCAAATTTTGGCAAAAAGAGAAGATCTCATGCTATAAACATCATAGACTCATGTTATTCATTCAGATTCATCACAAAAACAATTAAACATGATCAGGATATCAAAAGCAGCCATATCTCACAGATTTGAGCACCTGGGGGTCTACCCTACGGATCCACCTGTTCCCCTTTCCCCTAGTTCTCTCTTCACGTTTTACGGTTAGAGAGACTCTTGAGGTACTTAGAGATAGGTTTGGGTATACAAACACAATCACAGGCCTTATTCTATGAAAAAAGAAAAAAAACAGATATGGGGTTCTATTCTAGGGATCCACCTGTTCCCCTTTCCCCTAGTTCTCTCTTCACGTTTTACGGCTAGAGAGACTCTTGAGGTACTTAGAGACAGGTTTAGGAATACGAAAACAGATATGGCCTTATTCTACAGCAATAGAGATGATCCTATTACTTCTAGAATTTAAGACAGAAAATAAAAAGGGATAGGGGACTTACCTGGATTGAGCAGGCAGGCAGCAGGAGTTCTTCTCTTCTCTTGGAGCTTCTTAGAATTCCTTGGACTCAAAATTTCGTGGCCCTTGGCTAGAGGAGAGAGCCTCTATTTATAGACAAGCACAGGGGCAAGGCTGGTCCAGAAGGATATATCCTGATCCTCAGGATAGAGTGAAAATTGGAGATAATGCCCATCCATAGCCAACCAAGGTGGCTTCAGCGAATAAAATACTTAATTCGCTTATTTAAAGACATATTGGACTAAAGATAAAGCTCGGAAATCGAGAGAAGGACAAAACTCGCACGTGTCTTTAGTGACCGTAAATGCACTACGGTCCAACGGTGACCGTATAGTTTCCACGGGCGTGCCTAACCGTAGATAATGTTCGGGCGCGATGGGCCCGTGAAGGAAATACGGGCAAAGCCTGTTTTGTCAATTTTTATGCATTTTTGACCTGTTTTAAGCTATAATTATATGTTTTCATTATTTTCTCATTTGGCGGTGCAATTTGGGGTGTCTACAATATTATGATGAAAAAAAGTATGTAAAGGAGTTCATGCATGATCAAATAAAGCTTGAAAAGAGAAGATAACACAATTCGTAAGTGTTTGGCCGTTGGGGTATGGAAAGTTTTGAACAAAAATAATTCTTGAGTGGTTCAAGTTAGATGTTTAACATGGTATTAGAGTGAGAGGTCTTGTATTGGGGGTTGAGTTACCTTCACATTTATTTTTATTTGGGGTGTGAATTCTCAACAACAAAATCTCCTGTTCCGACACCATATTAAACAATCATTGATCCTAAAAGATTAACCTAAAAAGTGATGGTGTAACTATGCATGTATATCAAAAGGCTTGACAAATATGACATCTCAACAGTCCGCTGCATGTGCAACTTCATACAGGAACATACAAGAGGACAAACATACATGCTCTATACCATGTTAAACAATCATTGCACATAAAATCTTAAGCTAATAAGTAATTGTGTAACAAAGTATATTATACAGCCCAAATACTACATCTAAAAACAACAAAGAAAAAAAGAAGAAGAAAGATACAGAAACCTGACACCTGACATCTGAAAAAAAAAGAAAAAAGAAAGATGAAGAAACCTGACATATATAAACACACTATGAATTGTACATAGTGTGTTTAAGGAGACAGAAAACACATATAAAAAAAACTTAAGGATACAGGTGATGCTGAAACCAAACCAAAGAAACTGTGAATAATGCATCAACAAAACATGCAAACAAAGATGCTCTAGTGTCAAATTTCGTTCGGATCCGCAGATGCAGCAGTCGTAAAAGAATTATAACTTGAGGAGGATCCATCAACTTTTACTGATTGACTATCATTGGAGGGTCCACGTCCAGATATACGAGGCATCTCATGGGGGAGAGGAGGCAAAGGAGCTTTCTGAAGAAGCATGTTAATGGCCTCTCGGATGGTTGGTCGAGCACTTAGCTCTGGTGGGCACACCATAACCCCACAACTAGCAAGCAGTTCATCTCATTCTCATCAAATTCGTTACAGAGTCTTGGGTCAGCAGCTTCAAGAATATTTCCTTTGCCATATTGCGTCCAAATCCACTGTACCAAATGTAGCTTATCCACAAACTCAATTGGCTTGTTTCCACACCCAATTTCCAAAGCAACAATCCCAAAACTGTATACGTCTGATTGTTTACTTGGTTTTTGAGGAAGTTCACACTCTGGAGCCAAGTAGCCTGTAGTCCCGGCTATGAATGTGGTTAGTGGATCCTCTCCCTCCTCCACAAGCCTTGCCAATTCGAAGCCCCCAAGTTTGGATTTGAAATCCACATCTAGAAATACGTTGCTAGATTTGATATTCCTGTGTATAATGTACGATCCCCCCTCCTCATGCAGATGGAGCAACCCAGAGGTCAAGTCCTGAACTATCTTGTACCTCTCCTTCCATGCCAGTCACCTTTTCTCCTTATAGAGATGATCCCAAAGGCTCCCATTGGGCATGAATTCGTGAACAAGGAGGAGCTCTTTTTCTTCATTGCACCAGCCATAGAGTTGAATCCAGTTCTCATGCCGCAACCGACATGTTTGGCGTTCATTTTGGGAATTCATTCCAAGCCTTGGAATGAGTTCCCAGGCCTAGAATGAGTTTTGATGGCTATACCAACGTTTGGTAATTTTGCCAAAACTCGTTCGCTCAAAACGAGAATGAGAAAAACTATCGTTTTGTAGAATCGCCTGCGACCCCGTTTCTGAAATCTGCGAATGAGTTTTGCGTTTTCACGGTGGCAAACTTGTAAAATTAGATGAAGTTTTTGACGGTGGCATAAAACCTAAATATATCCTTCTAATTTTGCTCTTCGTCTTCGTCGAACGCCAACTTGGGCACCAAGAGCAATAGCTGAAGCAACAAGATGGATTCCCTGGACCTTCTTCAGTTCCCTGGTGTTCTCACAAACGAATGAAAACCAATAGAAGGAGAAAAAGAGGGATCCGTCTCTCCATAAATTTGGTCGAGCGATCTGGGAGCGAGTTATGCAATCGATCTCTTCTTCCATTTCAGTAGGTAGAGTTCTTTGTTTTGGTGAAATCAGAGCGAACCATGGCGAGTTTAAACCTGAAGGGGGGAATTTATGTAGTATTCATGGGTTGGCTAGCATTGATGACGACAGATTTGAAGATCTCCGTTAGTGCGAGATCCGACAAAAAGACTAGGGAAAGGTTTTACGGCAACTTTACGTTGGACGCATCGCCTCCTGATTCAGGAGAGGGAAGCATTGCGAAGATGTTTGATCGCGTGCTTGAGAAGGAATTTTCGGAGAATGACCAACCTGAAGGACCTGATCGAAACAGTTTCAACAGTAGTGTTGCAGATCAGCAAGCTATCTTGGAGACTGTAGCTAAAATCACTCACGAGAAGGTGAAGAGAAATGATACCCAAGAGGCAAATGGCACTGGCACTAGACCATTTCAGTTTCAAGATCTTTTTTCATTGGAAAATGAAGATTCTGATGACATGAGGACTTTGATAGAAAAAAAGGATAACGTATTTGTGATGTCAAACAAGAAGTCGAAATATCCAGTGCTTCAAGTTGATTTAAGGTTAATTTCAGATTTGGTAGTTGTAACACCCTAATAAACCGCATCTCGTCCCTTTGGACTAAGATCAGCTAAAGGATGTTAACCAGGTCCTAGTAAACATGATGGTAAAGTTTTTCCTTTATTTTTTTTTGACAAAAGGCGTATATAACGCCTAGAAAATGGACGATATCCAAGTGTGAGAAATGCCTGATAAACGTGGGTGCAACATATACTATATGTGTACAGTCAAACTAACTATAAAAGAGGCATTTAAAGTATAAACCATGAGGTAAAGGTATCAAAAGAACCCATTAAAAGTTATATACATGGTTTTACAAAAGTGGGTCATCTAAGCATCTCACATCCCTCTCTTTCTCTCTTTCTATCTACATAAATCCAAAATAAGATATACATTATCTAAGGAGACCTAGCTGGCCTGAAGAAATCCTCCTCTCGGTATCCCAAAGCTTTCTCCTTCCCCTAATCAGCTTTAGCTCCAGACGTCGATGGATCTAAAACAAAACCGATAAACCACGTTTGATGAGACGAAGGGTCCCAGTAAGCAACACTATGCATGCTTTTGAAAACCACAGTTCATGCCATATCTTTTCAATTCCATGATGCATAGCAATGTATCGAAAACCGATGTAATAATGCCGATATACATCTTTACCTATCATTCATGATATTTAGCACAAGCATACAAGGGCATTCATTAATCAATGGAAACCAGCATTAAAATATACTAACTCTTAGCAACAACAACCATGTTGATCTCATTCCATTTATAGAGTTAATTAGGTGGTTTAATTGTAAACGTCATGACCACATCTAACTCTATAGGTTTCCCATATAGGTTAGGCATCCAACCCGATTCCCCTTGGTATTGGGCATCCTAACGCCGATTCCCCTTAGCGTAGGGCATCCAGATGAAGCTTGGGCATCAGCCACTGATTCCCCTTGGTGCTGGAATTCAGTACAACCATCGGCCTCTAGCCGGCATCAATAGAATCCACACATGATGAAACAATAGTATCCAAGGTCACGACATTTATATTTAAACGCACCTACTTAAGTTATACGGATCCGCATCTTAAGTTAAAATTTTATGCCTTTCATTTTATTTTGTATCTCACACAATCATTTTCATGTCAATAGAACTATGTTTCTCAAACACAGCCCATAGGGCTACTAGTTCACAATCATCCAGGCCATTGCCTCATGGTTTACATTTCGTTTTCAGATCATGGGCCTATGCCCTCATGCTTCCATACATTTCATGTATAAATTCAGGCAATGCTTTCTTATGCAAACAGAACATCACATTTATCTCAATTTGCAAACATACTATAGTCACATGCATCTAAAATAAATTGCAACTCATTTAACAGCAACATATTACTTGTTCACCAAACACAATTTTCTTATAATTGTTCAACATTTTACCAAACACATTATTACTTGTGTTCACCAAACACAATATTACTTGTTCAACATTTTACATATAATTTCAAAGATCAACCAGTTTCTTATAATTATTCATAGAAAAAGAAAAAAAGAATAATGAAAAAAAATTTCATGGAACTCATTTTATTACTTGTTCACCAAACAATTTTCTGGGTGAAAATTCATTCTGTTACGTGTTAACCAAACACAATTAGAAAGACTTCGAAATTAATTCGCAAAATGAGTTTTAAGAACTCATTCTCGGAATGAATTCCTAATCCAGAATGAAAGCCAAACGAGGCCTAAGTGTTTTGACTTCCGATTCGAATTGTTTCACCCCTCGATCACGAGGCCCTTTTGAGAACTTCTTGATAGCCACCTCCAAATTATGGTCTCCCAAGAAACCCTTAAAAACTTGACCAAAACCTCCCCTGCCAATCATTTCCGTGAAGTTCTCTGTAGCATCCACAATTCCCAATACGAAAACTCTTTAGCAAATACAATTTCTGTTGTACCAGAAGCCGGTGGTACCGTTGTGTTTGGGGCTGTCGGCCACATTTCATCAATGGGATCATGAAACGCACTAGACAAAGCCATCTCTCTTGTACCTGCATATTGCTCATATTCATTGTTAGTAGGAAAAATTGCAATGCCATTTGAACCGCAAATTCTTGGATTCGATCTAAACATTTTAAAGTTTAAACATACTTAAACACATTTTTTGGCACGGAATTAAGCCAACACAACCTACTAGACCTAACACATAGGATGCCTAGATGGAGTAGCGTTAAAATTTTTACCGTTTGAGGAGGATCGATCAGCATTGATTGGTGAATGATCATTGGAGGGTCCAGGTCCAGATATACAAGGCATCTCCTGTGGGAGAGGAGGCTGTGGAGCTTTCCCGCGAAGCATGTCAATGGCATTTCGGATGGTCGGTCGAGCACTTGGGTCTCGCTGGGCACAACATAACCCCAAAACTAGCAAGCATTTCATCTCATTCTCATCAAATTCCTTGCAAAGTCTTGGGTCTGCAGCTCCAAGAATATTTCCTTCGTCGTATAGCATCCCTACCCACTGTACCAATTCTAGATTACCTATAGGCCTAAATGCCATTCTTCCACACCCAATTTCCAAAGCAACAATCCCAAAGCTGTACACATCTGATTCTTTGCTTGGTCTTTTACGATGAAGGCTTTCAAACTCAGATCTAAGTAGCCTCTAGTCCCGGCTACATATGTGGTTACTGGTTCCTTTTCCTTCTCCACAAGCCTTGCCAATCCGAAGTCCCCAAGTTTGGCTTTGAAATCCACATCCAGTAATACGTTGCAAGATTTGATATCCCTGTGTATGATGTACGATCCCCCCTCCTCATGCAGATGGAGCAACCCAGAGGCCAAGTCCAGCACTATCTTGTACCTCTCTTTCCATGTCAGTAAACGTTTCTTTTTAAAGAGATGATCAAAAAGGCTCCCATTGGGCATGAATTCATAAACAAGGAGGAGCTCTTCGTTTTCATCACACCAGCCATAGAGTTGAACCAAGTTCTCATGCCGCAACCGACCAAGTGTATTGACCTCAGATTTGAATTCTTTTACCCCTTGGTCACTATTCCAGCTCGAGAACTTCTTGATTGCTACCTCCAAATTCTGGTCTCCTAGGGAAGCTTTAAAAACTTCACCGAAACCTCCTTTGCCAATCATGCTTTCCGTGAAATTTTTTGTTGCATAGGCCAATTCCCCATAGGAAAATTCTTTAGGAAATGTATTTCCTGTTGCACCAGAAGCCAGTGGTACCATTGTGCTTTGGGGAAGTTTCAATCAAGAGACTATAAAGAGTAGGGGTGCAACTCGGTTCGGTTTGGTCCGGGTTGATGTCAACCCAAGACCAAATCGAAATTACATGTATTCAACCCAAAACCGAACCGAACCGAATTGTAAACCGAAAACCTAAAACCGAACCGAGATTAAATAAAATAACCGACAAACGGAACCGAACCGAGTAAACTAATTTTTGAGGAAGAACGAGCTCCGCTTCAAGCAACCTCCTCTGCCTCTACCTCTCTTACTCTCTCGCTATCGATGCAGGCTTTATCTAAATTACTGAATTTGTTCTGTGGGAATAATGTAGATCTGCCCTTTGTGGAGACACTACTTGTAGAACACACAAGGACTTATCTTTGTAGTTGACAGCAATGATCGAGACCGTGTGGTTGAGGCGAGGGATGAATTGCATAGGATGCTGAATGAGGTAATAGAGTGTGTCAAAAACAGCATATAATAAAAAACAACAGTAGAAAGAAGACGAAGAATTACTAGCTGAATTACTGAAGATGGCGAAATTATGATCACCGAATATGGATTTGCAGCGTTGAAGGGAAGACACAAGACGGGGACACACAGAAAGAGAGTATGGAGCAGTGAGTGTGTTGTCTTTGTCGAAGACAAATCCCTTGAAACCCCTAGATTCCAGTTCCGCCCAATCAATCCATCTGATATCTGGAACGTTCACATGGGGAAGGGCCAAATGCCGGTCCCTCGCCACCACTCTTGTCGTTGAGAGAATGCCCTCCAAGTTAAAGCTCTGCCCCAAGGCCCCTTTCAAGTTCACCCACCACATGTTTGACGTATTAACCCTAGAGCCCTTTGTGCATCTTTTTTCCACCTTTTCTCCTCCCACTTCTTGGTTTTGGCTTATTTCAGGTCTGCAAATTTCCTTCAACAACAGGAGGTCATTTTGACTGAAGCATATCTTATTTTTCTTCTCCTCCTTTCTACTTCTTATGGGACTGAAGCATCTTTTGTAGTGACTCTGTGGGTATGGAGAGGAAAAATGGGTTCTCTTTTTTGAAGAAGACGATGATTAGAGTAATAAGTTGACCAAGAAGCAGCAATCGAGGTCCAAGGCATTTTGCGATTCTGCTGCTGAATGCCATGAATGCTACTGAGATCTTCCGAATGCCATGAATGCTGCTGAGATCACTGATAAGCTAGGGCTTCACTCTCTCCATCAACGCCATTGGTATGTTAAATCAGGAGCCGCAGCAGGTGGCGTACTTGTGGGAGAAGGCGTCTGCGATGGGGGAGAAGCCGTTGGAGATGGCGGAGTAGACGCCAGCGGAGGCTGCGTCGGTGCCACATGAGGTGTGGCCTCGGGCGCTTGAGCTAGAGCAGATCCCATCACCGACTTCAGTTGGGGGGTAATGGGGTTCTATTGTTCTAGGGTTTGGAAGATTTTGAAGAACGAAGGGTTTGGGAGATTTTGAAGGACGAAGGGAAATATGATCGACTTAAGACTCTTAAGTTAAGAGAGGGGTGGGTTCGGTTCGGTTTTGGTTCGGTTCGGTTTAACCGAACATCTAACCCAAAACCGAACCGAATTAATTCGGGTTAATATTTTATAGACCAAAACCGAACCGAATTTTTAAAAAACCGAACCAAACCGAACCGAAATCGGTTTGGTTCGGGTTGGTTTCGGGTTTACCCGGACCGAGTTGCAGCCCTAATAAAGAGAACAAACCAAGCCAAGCCCTTGTATATAGAATGAACCTCGCACTACAACAAGTTTTGCTCATTAGTTGCATAGAAACTTAAGAACTGCAAATGAAGAACCCTAGAAATGCAGAACCAAAATATACCTTCGTTGGCGCAATGGAGAACCTTGGTAACAATTGAGCAGTGGTTTGGGAACAAACTCACGCGCAAGGATTACAATATCGGTGCCGATGGGCGTGCCGCCCATCGGAAAAAACGGCATGCCGGCGAAATGCCAAAAAATTTAAAAAAAAGCAAAAAATTAGAAAAAAATTGAATTTTTTTGATTCTGTCGATTTTTCAGCGGCACGCCGAAAAAATCGCTGGCACGCCGCCAAAAAAATCGCTAATAAAATTTAAAAAATCGATTTTTTTGTGAGTTTCGGTCCGTTTCGCTCGGCACGCCGCCAATTTTTCGCTGGCACGCCGAAAAATCGGTCGATTTTTGGTGTTGATTCGTTTCGCCAATTGAAAAAAAAACGATTTTTCGGCGGCACGCCGCGGCGTGCCGCCGAAACTGAAAACGCTGCTCACGCGCAATGAACAATGATTGGGGAAGAAATGACAAGGGTATTTGGGGAGAAAGTCCAAAGCGCCGAAAGCAACTTCCAGTTAATTGTGGGGACTAGCTAATTGCGGAGACTTGGCCTAACCAAGTCATGAGAAAGTGAAAAACAATTGAGAAAAAAAATGGACACTTCCTAGGCCAGGGCCCGCGAGTGCACCATTGGCAAATTGACTCACTTTGCTTCAGTTTAGTGTTTGATCAAATTTAGGCTTTAGTTCACAGATCATGTTAAGATTTACTCCCACCTATAAAGTTCGGATATGGGGTCACCCAGTCTAAAAATATAATCTGATCCAAAGATCTAGCTAAATATTCAGATAAGTCCTTGAATGCCTTGGGTCACCCCACTATATGAAAGTTTCCAAACAACGATGGTTGGACTGGGTTCATTGTACCAAATCACACTTCTCTCACCTCAATTCAATCGATCTTTTAGATCAATTAAACCATTTTTGGTTCATAAATATTGAGGCTTAACTCTCCAAAGTCAGTTGGTAAAATTTATATTGGGCCCATTAATTCTGATTAGGATTTGCGATCCTATTATAAGGCCTAAAACTCCAATTTTGTCCAATTCGGCTGGTGCTCAGTTTGGCCATATCAACCACATCAAGAGTGGGTTTACCACATTTTAATGAAGTTAGGATTTAAATCCTTTTAATTTTGATTTCCATGCACATGTAACTTTCCCTAGTCACTATGAAATTGCTCTTCTGCCCATTGGGCTAGAGGTGGCAATTGTGACCCGTGACCCGCCCGGTCTTAAGCGGGTTAGGGTTGACTGTTTCAATAAATGGGTTGGGTTAGGGTCATGAATTCTCAACCCGATCATAAACGGGTTGGGTTAGGGTTTGACCCCTCAACCCGAAATGACCCGATTACAACCCGTTTATTTTTTTGTATAATAGAAGTTTGGAAAATTATAATAACAATACTTGTGGTTATTTAATCTTTATTCTTTTAATATAAATAATCACAAAGGATGAAGTGAAGAAAGACTTTTTATGTATAAATATTTCAAATTTCTTAGACTCTACTAATATAAATTGACGCATTGATGACAAATAAAGTCTTTTAAAACTTTATTAGTATGTTTTAATTCTTTTATTCATGTTATTTTAGTTATATTTTAATGATTGTTGTGTTATTATGCTTGTTAAGTGTCCTTTAATATTAAAATGAATTAAAAAATAAAATTTGTATAGACTTTGATATTAGAATGAATTAAAATTTTTAATTTTTAGTAGTAATTTAAATTATTTAAACGGGTTGAAGCGGGTTGGGTTAGGGTTGGGATATTCCAACCCGTTTATTAAACGGGCGGGTTCGGGTTGAGCCTTGGCTCGTTAACCCCATACATCAACCCGACCCATTGCCACCTCTACGTTAGGCCATTACCAAACGAGACATGGTAACTTTCCCTCACTCTGCTGTATCCATAACATGTTCGTACGACACCGTCTGTCTCTCCCACCCACCCACCCACCCCCCCCCCCCCCCCCCCCCCCCCCCCCCTCCAATTACTTCAAGTTCAGTATGACCAAGTGGATAATTGCGGGGAGATTTGGCTTGACCATTCAAGGGTGAAGCGAGCTTTTTCTAACTATGATCTGACATCATACTGTTTACTTTTTGACTTAGAATTGTTGTAATTGGGTAAAGTATATCATAATCGAAGAAAGAGGAAAAACACGACAGTGATTAGAAGGAAAAAGGAAGGATTCACATCACCTGCTGGGTGCCCAACACTGCTGGGCATCCAGCAGCCAATGGGAATCCTCCAAGTCAGGGGCAGCCCTGACACAAAAGTCGCATTTTTTTAATGTGGCCCTGGCTTTGGATTCCCATTGGCTGCTGGATGCCCAACAGTAAGCAGGTGATGTGAATCCAAAAGGAAGGATTCACATCACCTGTTGGTGCCCAGCACTGCTGGGCATCCAGCAGCCAATGGGAATCCCCCAAGTCAGGGGGCAGCCCTGACACAAAAGTCACATTTTTTTAATGCGGCCCTGACTTTGGATTCCCATTGGCTTAATGAGTTCAATTTTGACCATTCGTTTTTTTATTTTTTTCCTTTCTTTTTATACGCAAATTGAAGGCCTGTATAACACAGTGAAAGCTCGCCTAAATTAACCAAAGTTCCGCGATAATTAAGTCTGCCACCTGATTTAGGGATGCAACTTGGTCCGGTCAAAATTGAACTCAACTCGAAAGAAAACAATTTTGATTCGGTTTTTTATAGTTATTCGGTTCAGTTTTGGTCCAAAAATCTCTAAACTCAATTAAGTCAGTTCGGTTTAGGGTTGAATGCTCAATTAAACCAAACTGAATTCATATATTTGCCTATGACCAAGTGGATAATAGTTCACATCTTGTAGGATTTTTATCTACAACCTTATCTTGTAGGACCTTTATCTACAACCTTATTTGTAGCTTTTCACAGATTGTTTAAAAATTTACAGCTATGCCATTCACAGTACACATGGCATGATCTTTATGCGGGCTTCACATAAGGTTGTAGATAAAGGTCCTACAGGATCTCAATTGAGTGGATAATGGCACTTGCCCGGTCCATGTCCTACGCCATGCCGGACCTGGCCATACCCATTGCCACCCTCTGGACAATTACATTTTGTTCCCCTCAATTTATACCAACTGATACGTTACCTAAAATTTTCTTGTGAGATATGTTATTAAATTCTTTAATTTATTTTTTGTAATTTCAAGTTGTTATTGCTAAATCTATACTATATATAAAGTGAACAGACCCTTTGAAAAGTGGGTCAAACAAATACCTTTTGTTCCGAAAATAACCTTTCAATGTTATTTTATGTATACATTTACATGGGTAGCTTTGTCTTCTTCATTTTTCAATTTCTAAAAGATACCTTTTAACAATTTCTTATCCCTTACATGTCCTAAATTTCTTTTCATTTTTTATTCTCTAATAGATACCCTTCAACAAATTCAAGTGCAACCCACTAATATTGCATAACTGTAGCAACAATATATTTCGTGAGCATTTCTTCTAGAGATTAACCAATAATGCATTAATACCAATTCAGAAAAAAAGAAGAAGAAGACAGCAGTGAAGGGTAGATGAGCAAGCAGCACCTACCAAATATCATAAATTACTAAGACAGGCAGTAATCTTCCAATAAATTAACCCCAAAGGATTGGCCTGGTGGTCAAGGCTTGGGGCTGGGGGTATGCTCCCTCCAATGTCTCAGGTTCAAACCTACATTTTTTTTATGATTCCTACTAGCGACAATAAAGTAAATACATCATGTTCATCGTAGTTAATGAAATTGGAGCAAAAATCAAATAACTATTATATTCTACCCAAAATTAGTGTAACCTTTGGTAGAAAATTATACTTATTCAACCAAAAATATAAGTATGAAATTCTACCCCCCCAAAAAAATTCATAATTATGATATGAGACAATCAATTGTAACCTTTGTGTGATTTTGGCTGAGATATTAGTGATTGTAATAGTTTATTCAGAGTTGATGGCATAATCCTATTCTTCATCAGCACAGCCCACACCAGCCTACCCCATTGACTGTAACAGTCACTAAGTTATCTGCATTTTCACTTGTTATCTAGAAAGGTTGATGATATAAGGGCCCGAATTTGAGAAGTTAAAGCATAAATGGGCCAATCTCACGGTTCTCCGAGTAATGAAGCCCATGAAGAAATAGAGATTTTGGTGACAAAAGGGAACTCCGTTAAATTCACAAACCTGGCCCTGTAACTTTATGGGCTTCATTAGGGTTTGATAACAGACGAACTCTATCCTCCATGTGAATGGCGGACTTTGCAGCTTCTATCTACAATTTTATTTGCAGCATATATCGATTGCTACGTCGGTAAATGACAAACCTATTTTAGGTTTGAAACTTATAGGACGGGCCTAAGCCAACTCTAATTAAATTTATCTTCAGGCTAGATTGGGCTTTAGGCTGGTACAAGCTCAAGCCCAATGTCAATGCAAAATCAACATCAGGCCTCCAAGGTGAGCCCAAATGTAACCCAATCCAAAGCTAATAGATAAATGCCACTCTTATTTGAGTTGGGCCCGATAGGCCTGTTAAAAGTTACAGCTCTGTCCATCAGCTGATTCCAAGCTCTCTAATCTATTCCTATGATATGTCCAACTCGCGTGTTGTAAGCCTCTCTTTGTGCTATAAACTGTGGCTACATGCATATGAGGGACTCTGTAGCCTCTATCTACAATGTTATTTGCAGCATGTATAGGACGCCGTTCATTTATTTTTTGATCCATTTTTTTAGTTTTTTATTTTTTTGTGTAGGACCCACATTGAACGGCATTCCTCGAATGCTATAAAAAAAAGTGTAGACAGAGGCTGTACAATCCACATTCCGGGTTGCATGTCGATATAATGTTGTAGCCTCGTAGGTCTCAATAGGGATCCTAATCAAGCCAGGCTGTCACGGGCAGGGCACGGCCCAGCATGCTTATAGCATGGCTGTGTCATAGTAGCGGAGGCTATCCTAAATTCACATGTATGTGTATTACCCAAATCAGAGACTATTACAAAGGAAGGGCACGAGGGTACATGGGTATAACCTCATCGTCTGTTGAGGCCCTCTAGGAGCTCTTTCTTATAAGGGTATAGAAAATGTTAAATGTAAAATTTTTGTTAAACTTTCGAAAGAATGGAAACCAAATGATATGCCTAAAATCATTTCCATTTGCCAAAGATGTATTTCTTTGGGGCTACCCCAAGGCCTTTGGCTTAGTAATTACCCGGTTTGTATTGGATGGGGGACTACACAAGCCCTCGAGGATTAGTCGTGGTGTGCGCAAGCTGGCCCGAATACCCCAAGTTTCAAAATAATTAAATAAATCTTCGTATAAATTTTCAAGCACCCCATAGTTGTTGACATTGACCAAGTTACCCTTGTAAATGACTTTGACTTTAAGAGTGTTCATTTCTTATAAAGGGATCTTCTTGTAATTTTAAACCAAAAATGGTATAAAAAATTCTCCTAGTCTGACGGTACCATACCTTCATGACCCGTAGCTTGGGATTTTAGAGAAATGTTGACGAGTTAAAAAAGACATTGAAATGCTCCATTCTTTAGGAGGTGAGACTTGGAAATTACATTTTTCTTTATTTGCTCTATATATATATATATATATATATATAATATGTTCAAATCTCTAAAGAAAGAAGAAAGGACTAATTTAAATCAAAGAAAAAATTAAAAAGAAACCATATTAAATGATTTCGGGGGCTGTTGATGAAATAAACGTTCGTGATATTATAATGAAAAAAAGTATGTATAGGAGTTCATCCATGATCAAATAAAGCTTGAAAATGGAAGATAACACAATTCGTTAAGTGTTTGGCCGTTGGGATATGGAAAGTTTTGAACAAAAATAATTCTTGAGTGGTTCAAGTCGGGTGTCTAGGTGTTAGAATGGGAGGTCTTGTATCGGGGTGTGAATGCTCAACACAAAACCTCTTGTTGTAATACCATATTAAACAATCATTGATCTTAAAAGCTAAACCTACAAAGTGATGGTGTAACTATGTATATCAAAATGCTTTACAAATATGACATCTCAACAGTCTGCTGCATGTGCAACTTCATACAGGAACATACAAGAAGACAAACATGCATGCTCTATACCATGTTAAACAACTGTTGCACCTAAAAATCTTAAGCTGGTAAGTAATGGTGTAACAAAGTATATTATACGGCCCAAATACCTACATCTAAAAAAAACCAAAAAAAAAAAAAAAGAAGAAAGATACAAAAGCCTGACATATATAAACACACTATGAATCGTACATAGTGTGCTTAAGGAGACAGAAAACTCATATCAAAAAAATTAAGGATACAGATGATGCTGAAACCAAACCAAAGAAACTATGAATCGTACATCAACAAAACATGCAAACAAAGATGCTCTAGTATCAAATTTCGTTTGGATCCGCAGATGCAGCAGTCGTAAAATGTTTATAACTTGAGGAGGATCCATCAAATTTTAATGATTGACTATCATTGGAGGGTCCACGTCCGGATATACGAGGCATCTCATGGGGGAGAGGAGGCAAAGGAGCTTTCTGAAGAAGCATGTTAATGGCCTCTCGATAGTTGGTCGAGCACTTGGTTCTGGGTGGGAACACCATAACCCCACAACTAGCAAGCAGTTCATCTCATTCTCATCAAATTCCTTACAGAGTCTTGGGTCTGCAGCTCCAAGAATATTTCCTTTGCCATATTGCATCCAAACCCACTGTACCAATTGTAAATTATCTACAAACTCTATTGACTTCCTTCCAGACTCAATTTCCAAAGCAACAATCCCAAAACTGTATATATCTGATTGTTTGCTTGGTTTTTGTCGGAGTTCACATTCAGGAGCCACGTAGCCCATAGTCCCAGCTATGTATGTGGTTAGTGGATCCTCTCCCTCCTCCACAATCCTTGCCAATCCGAAGTCCCCAAGCTTGGCATTGAAATCCACATCCAGTAATACATTGCGAGATTTGATATCCCTGTGTATAATGTACGATCCCCCCTCCTCATGCAGATGGAGCAACCCAGAGGTCAAGTCCTGAACTATCTTGTACCTCACGTTCCACTTCAGTAAACTTTTCTTTTCAAAGAGATGATAAAAAAGGCTCCCATTGGGCATGAATTCGTAAACAAGGAGGAGCTCTTCGTTTTCATTGCACCAGCCATAGAGTTGAACCAAGTTCTCATGCCGCAACCTACCAAGTGTTTTCACTTCAGATTCGAATTGTTTCACACCTCCACGCTTCCTTTTTGAGAACTTCTTGTAACGCCCCGAACTCACAATATACAATAAGGTATACATGTGACGTACCAGAACGTTACCAAAACACTAACTACCACAAAATCCATGATTCAATAAAAACCCAGAATAAAATAAACCTGTCATGATGAAGAGATTCATCATCTTCAATCATAAAGTGGAATTAAACATAAAACCAACACCAACCAAAGTGAAAAAAAAAATTCTCAGTACACCCCACTGAGATGAGCACCAAAACTTAAGGTAAATATCCTTAATAGAATGTCTACCATGTGCATTCAAGAGACTTCTCGAAAATAAAACAAGCTAGTCATTCTTCCTCGCATCTTGGTTTTGGTGTGAACCTGAAATATAAATTCCCAAAACAGGGTGAGCAAAACAATGCCCAGTAAGAAGTTATTGCCCACCAAATGAAAATGATGTGACACATTACCATATGACCACTTCCAAATTATTAAAATTTTCATATGGGAAGTAAGCAATAAATAAATATAGAAATGCTTATTTATATATATCATAAGCTTACTTAGTTTCAAGTTGACTTGGGTCACAGTACAAGGAGTATAAAGATTTCACCAAGAAGTCTAGATTTTAACAGTTGCTCATATCAAACCCTAGCCGGTCTTACGGATACCCGCCGTCTAGGACTATCCAGATTCTGGCCTGGATCCCGCCATCGGATCCCATTTCATTAACAGTAGGGATCAAACTGTCCCAACAACCCATGTGCACATCATGAGGTTTAGGGCCTTTCAACTCAATAATATATTCTTTTCGGGACTCAAACCCCAGGAAATTCCAACCCCTTTTAAGATTGAAATACCTGATGAGCAACTAATAAAATGTAGGCATCCATTTATTTTATTTTCATTTTTTTTTTCTCTTCTCAATCCAACTAGTGTCTTTTACACTAGGAGTACCATCAATCCGTCATTTCTAGCTAGTGCCTCATTACATTAAAAAAGGATTTCATCCTTTCTTACACAACTAATTTCACTTTTAACCTTTATCTAATATTATTATTAGTTTTACCTCATAACAACAAGTAAAGATATAAAACACATACACGAACATTAACTTATATAAGTACCCATAATCCCTACTTTAGTCCTAACTATAATATCATGCATTATAGTTTAATGTAATACCTACATATTTAAATATTCAAGTAGGTTTTTCGAAGAAATTCATTCATTAAAGTAATCACTATGAATTAACTCAAGAATTAAATAAGCATGAACTATTAAGTAAATGAAGCTATAAATTTCTAGCAATGAGCATAACAACTAATGTCAATGGAATGGTGGGGTATGGCATGAGCATCTTTACTTGCATAAAAGTTTACTTTTGGTTGTGATAACCTACATCACATGGTTTAGTAAAAAGGGTGTAAAAGAGTGGTCTAGTACAAGACTTTTGGGAATTGGTGTAAAAACAGTCCTAAATTAAGTTTTGGTTTTAATATTCTACTATATTTACAATGGAAGCCATTGTGCTCTTGAAAAGCTACCTACGGTCAATGTTAGGTTGCTAATGTTGACCACTATTTTTCTCACTTAACATTGCATCAAATCATCTCAAATTAGAATCTAAAGACACATCTTAACTTCAAGAATCTCATGGAACCAAAACATTAGCCTAGCAATGCACAAATCAATAAGGAAATAAAGCCAAAGGTCATGAAACCAACTATTTATAAAACCTAGAACAGAAAATCAAGTGCTTGTGTTACAATATATATTACATATTAGAATCATTTTATTTAGGCCATTGACATGGCAATTACTAACAAGTAGATTCACTATGGGCATATAAAATGGCATGGACTTGCATACATGTACATGGCAAAATAAACCCCCTTCTAAAACTCAGATTTTATGAGAGCCCCTTTTTCTAGAAAAATTACAGATTAGTAAAGAAGGTAATGCACATCAAACATTAAGGGGGAAGTAACCCTTACCTCTTTTAATACCCTAGCAAGATTTCCTCCCTTGACCCCTTCCTAGAGTTGTTTCCCCTTCTTCCTACACAAAGAATGACCCAAATGAGAGAGAGAAACAAGGATGGGAGAATAGGAAATAGGGGAAATTACCTTAAAGAGATAGAGGGAGATGGGTTGAAGCAATTAAGAGATGGGGAGAAGAGGTGGGGTCATAGCATTTAAGAGATGGGAAATGGGGTTGTTGAGACGGGGAGATGGGAGAATGATGGGTTCGTTGAGGTGAGGAGATGAGGGAGTGGGACAGAGAGGTGGGGTAGGTGGAATGGGAGAAAGAGAAATGGGCGTATGGTTTTTGAAGTGTTTAGGGTTATAAAGTTTGGGTTGATATGGTGTGTGTGCATGCATAGCCAAACATGCACCACACCTCACAAAGCTCTTTAAACACATGACTTTGACCCAGTCCAAGATTTGACCAAGGTCCAAGTCAAAGCTTTTAATCCGGGTCTTTACACTTCTTGATAGCCACCTCCAAATTCTGATCTCCCAGGGAACCTTTAAATACTTCACCAAAACCTCCCTCGCCAATCACTCTTTCCTTGAAGTCTTTTGCTGCATCAGCCAATTCCCGATACGAAAACTCTTTAGGGAATCCATTTCCTCTAGCCGCAGAAGCGGCAAAGATTGTGTTTTGGGGTGTGGGCAGCATTTCATCAATGATACCATGAAAGGCACTAGAATTTCCTCTAGCAGCAGAAGTGGCAGAGATTGTGTTTTGGGGTGTGGGCACCTCTATAATTGCCACGGGCATGGGTCCGTGCGTTTCATGGTGATGAGTCTGTTCCATTCTTATTACTATACAAGCGTTGGAAACATCATCATTTCCTTGATTTCTTCTTACTTGATCACTGTTAAGCAAAGCATGTTCGTCTTGATTGTTTGTTTGTTCCAGTTCCTGATTGGGTGGACCATTGTACGTTTGGGTGCTTCCGATTCCTTTCTTCCCACAAAAAAACCATATCAAAACGAATCCACCAAGCAGGACACCAATAACACAAGGAACAAGAACCGCCCACATGATCTTTTTCTTCCTCGGAACGCTTACCGCATGAGTTTCGTTTCGATGGCTTTCTGCAAACGTTTCGTTTCCTTGGATTACTGCATCAGTTCTGTTTCGTGGGCTTTCTGCAGCAGTTCCGTTTCGTGGGCTTTCTACTGTTTCCAAGGTAGATTGAAAATCCCAGTACTGAACAGAGTGTATCTGGAATACAGTTCCCGTGGATGCGGAGAAGCCAATAGTAACCCACTCCGGTAAATAGTCCCTTAGATCCACGAGACGGAAAGCGCTCGAATACGCACCAGGAAAATCATCATAGGTTAAATGAACACTGAAGTTTTTAGTACTCGAATTATAACTAACGGTAGCTCTGTTTCTTGCATTTGACTTACAATACCACCTTACAATTGGAACTGATCCAAGCGAGTTGAAGTTGATACCGACATGATCATAATTGGGGTCCCAGCTATTTTCGAAGTTATCAAACTCCACTGCAACAAATGGATCATGACTTGGGTTGATTATGTTATTGCAACTCATAAGGCCAAGACATCCGCCTGTGGAGTTTGAAGGCAAGGACTTGTTTGCAGCCAGGAAGAATGTAAGTCCATGTCCATAGTATGGGAGATCTAGGGTATCAATTGAGAACGAGAAGTGGGTCGTGAAGTCGATTAGTCTTTGAGTCTCCCTGTCCCAGATGCGCACTGGATCACGATATACGGCTCGACCAGCACAGTGAGTGAGATTTGCGTACGCCTTGCTCTTGGTGAGTTGGATGAGACCATTCGACGGAAAAGCGTCTCCCTCGTATTCCATTTCATCAGGATTACCATTGTAGAACGAATCGAAAGTGAAGGAAACAGGAGCAACAGAAGGAAGTAAGATGGAGTAGAAGGAGAAAAACGACAGTGTAGAGATTTGAAGAAGAGCAATTCCATGAATTGAGATGTGGAGATGAAAATTTCTTGTGCTGCAACCCATTGTAGGCGAGGGTTCAAGCAAAAAAACGAAATGAAGCCAATCCTCATAAAGTGAATGAACTTGGCAGTGCAGATGCATGCAACTATCATGGCGTCAACGTCAACGGTACGAGACCAGAACGAGTGAGTAATCGGTCCACAAACGTGAAGAAAGAATACACGGCTTGTACAGTAGTGTTGGTCGAGAGATTGCCGATCAAGATGATCATATCATTATTGGTAAGATGATCATACTATTAACGCACTACAGCTCAGCAATGCCACTGCGCCTCCTCAAAATAGTAACTTCCTTGATGACTCAAAGAGTGACAAGAAGATCCCACAATCAAAGAGTAATACATATACAGTTCAGTTCTCTAGCAATCAAGGAGTAATGAGGCTATAGTTGGAGAGCAATCTAGTGATAAGGATGAATCAAGGCAAGCTTGCCATATGTTATGCTGTAAAAGAGCCGTTGAATGAGGAATCTCTTAACAGCACAACTTACCAAAGTCAACAAGTATCAGCAAAAAGGAAAGCTTGCCATATGTTCTGCTGTAAAAAAGATACTCAAGTAATAGCCGTTGAAGTAATAGCCGTTGAATGAGGAAGCCGTTGAAGTAATACCTGTTGAATGAGGAATGGATTGCCTGAGCAATCTTTATAAAATAAAGATCTTCCTACATTTGTAATTAGTGCTCACGTTCTTTGAATGGAATAAAGCCATTTTTTTCTATTTCAATTCTTCTTTTCTTCTTGGTATCAAAGCCTCTGTGAGCACTTTTCTTATTGCAGCCATCATATCATGACTTCTCTTTCTCTCAATGTTGGAAATTTTGTTACTCTCAAACTCACCCCAAAAAACTATCCCTTGTGGCGTGAACAACTCTTAGCTCTTGCAGAAAGTCAAGATCTCATCGGTCACCTCAATGATGAAGATCCAACACCCCCCAAATTCACTACCTCAGATCCAAATCCAAACACAGATACTGAAATTTCCACACCAAAATTGACAGATGAATTCATTGCGTGGCGAAAGGCTGATCGTCTTCTTCGCGGGTGGATCATTGGCACACTATCTGAAGAAGCTCTCGGACTCGTTGTTGGCTTAGATACTACTCAATCTGTATGGGATGCTCTCAAAGATTCATATGCTCAAGACTCACAAGAGCGTGAATTTACACTACGACAACAAATCACATATCTTCGTAAGGATGATGATACAACTGTTGGGGAACACATTCGTACCTTTAAAGCTCTCTGTGACAACCTCGCAGCCCTTGGGAAACCGGTCTCAGATAAAGAAAAATTTTTTTTCTTCTAACTAGTCTTGGTCCTCAATATGAGACCTTCACAACTACCATGCTCAAGCCTCCACGACCAACCTATTCAGAATTGATCTCTCAACTTCAAAGCTTAGATCAGCGACGCAACTGGTTTTCTGGCAACATAGATGGCACAACTCGTCACTTCTCTTCTCAATTGGCTTTCTATGGTCAAAAACAGCATTCCCAACGCAGGTCTTCCATAGAATATCAAGGACACTCCAAACAGTTTACATCTACTGGTCGTGGTTTCCAAGCACATAACACCCATGGCAATTTCAGCAACCATGTTTCTCCAGCAAATTCTACACATTCATCCAATGACAACAAGAATCCTTCTAGTCCAAATCATTCTAACACCATGCCACGTCGTCCTCCTCCACCCGGTGAACGACGCATGACCCCTACTGAACGAGATATGTACCGTGAAGAACGGTGCCAATATTGTGGTACGATGGGGCATATAGCCAAAATCTGCTGGTGGGTGCCAAAGAAGCCTACTCAATCTGAGGAAATTCCTCAAGCTCTTGCAGCTCTCACCTTGGACAACACTGTTCTTGACACCGAGTGGACAACTGATACTGGTGCATCCAATCATATGACAGGTAATTCAGGTATGTTAATCAATCTCCGCAACTACTTGGGCTGTGACTCTGTTCTTATTGGTGATGGGTCCTCTCTACCAATACGTGGTGTTGGTGACGCTTGTCTCAAACAAAGAACTACCACCTTACCCCTTCACAATGTCCTACTTGTTCCAAGTTTGACAAAGAATTTATTATCTGTCAGTAAACTAACTGATCAATTTCCATTGAATTGTGAGTTTTCTAATGATGGTTTTTGTGTTAAGGAACGAGAAACAGGTCAACAGGTGATTAAAGGGATGCGCAAGGGTGATCTCTACGTGCTTCCCAATCCACCTGAACTACATTTCTCTCATCGGTTCAAATCTGGGTCTGCAGAAATTTGGCATCAACGTTTAGGACATCCCCAATTGTCCACAGTGCAACTCTTAAAAAATAAGGGGTTAATTGATGTATCAGGGGTGAATAAAATTGAACATCTTTGTGAAAGTTGTCAATTGGGTAAACTTAGTAGATTACCATTTTCTTGTTCTAACAACTCAAGTTCTGCTGTTTTTGACAAACTTCATTGTGATTTGTGGGGCCCTGGTCCCGTTTTATCTATTGGTCACTTTCGTTATTATGCTTGTTTAGTTGACGATTTTCTCAATATACGTGGATTATCCCCTTGAAAAACAAATCTGATTTTTTTGATGCTTATTTAGTTTTTGAAAAATACATTGATAGGCACTTCAACAAGAAAATCAAATTCTTTCACTCAGATGGTGGAGGTGAGTTTATCAACTCTAAACTATCCTCACATTTTCTCTCCAATGGTATTGTTCATCAGGTATCTTGTCCTCACACTCCAGAGCAAACAGGTATGGTTGAACGCCGTCATCGTATTATTCGTGAATTAGGCATGACTATGCTTTTTCATTGTGGCGCCCCTTTGTTCTTATGGGTTGAGGCTTTTACTACTGCTGTTTATCTTCTAAATCGTCTCCCTTCATCCTCTCTTCACTTTGAGACTCCATACTTCACCATGCATGGGTCTCACCCTATTTATTCATCTCTTCGTATTTTTGGTTCCCGATGTTTTCCATACACGTGGGACACACGACATCATAAATTTGATCCAAAAACAGTACCATGCATCTTTATAGGCTATAGTGATAAGCATAAAGGTTATAAGTGTTTTCATCCTCCTAGTAAAAAAATTTTTATTTCTAGGCATGTGGTCTTTGATGAATTGTTATTTCCCTACAAGGCTAATCACCCTACCAATACTGTCTCTCTAGTCCCCCATGTGATAAGTATTTTTGATTCTTGGATACCGGATACTAATATATCTTCTTCTTCTACAGGTGCACCATCCTCACCACTGTGCCTAAGCCCTCTTCCTCATGTCTCATCAAACAAACTTAATTCACCCATTGAACACCTGCCACCTACTATGTCTACCCACTCTTCCATTGAGCCCCACCTTTCCTCCATGCCTCTCTTTGTCAATGACAATAGCATGTCTCTTCCCAACCCACCTACTACGTCTACCCACTCTTCCATTGAGCCCCACCTTTCCATTTCAATGCCTTTCTCTGACAATGACAATAGCATGCCTCTTCCCAACCCACCTACTACTCCTTCTACGACATCCTCTCTCTCTCCTTCTCTATCTAACAGACCCCATATATCTAACACCTTTTTTGACTCTTCACAGGTGACTTCACCTTCTGATCCGGCTGCCCCTGTCCATGCACCACAACAGTTGCATCCTATGGTCACTCGTTCTCAACTTGGTGTGATTAAACCAAATCCCAAGTATGTGTTGACCACTACTGCTATTCACATTCCTCGTGAACCTAATAACATTCGATCTGCATTAGCTCACCCCGGTTGGAAATCTGCTATGAACGAAGAACTTGCTGCCTTGCTTCATAATCAGACGTGGAAACTTGTTCCACGCACCTCCTCTATGAATGTTATTGGTGCCAAATGGGTATATAAAGTTAAACTCAATGCTGATGGTTCTCTTGATCGACTCAAAGCCCGATTAGTTGCAAAGGGCTATCATCAAATTGACGGGGTAGATTACACAGAAACTTTTTCTCCAGTAATCAAACCCGGCACCATTCGGATGATTATCACGATTGCTCTTGTTAGGCACTGGCCCATTCGTCAACTCAACGTAAAAAATGCATTTCTTCATGGTACTATATCTGAAGACATATACATGGAGCAACCACCCGGCATGATTGATTTGACTCATCCAAATCATGTCTGTAAACTTCAACGAGCCCTTTATGGTCTCAAACAAGCACCACGTGCTTGGTTTGATCGTTTTAGTGGTTTTCTTATTAAATATGGATTTTTTTGCAGCCTTGCTGATCCTTCTTTATTTATTTTTCACTCTAATCATGACTCACTAATTTTGCTTCTTTATGTTGATGATATACTTCTTACAGGTTCCACTACGAAGCTTGTTGATAGCTTTATTCATCTTCTTAGTTGTGAATTTGCCATGAAAGACTTGGGTCCCCTTCATCACTTTCTTGGCATTCAAATCTCTCCCACCAATGATGGTCTCCATCTGTCACAAACCCACTATGCCCTTTCCATTCTTGAAAAAACACATATGCTTGACTGTAAGCCCATGAGTACTCCACTAGAGGCTAAAACAAAATTCTCTTCAAATGATGATCCTGTGGATGACCCAAGTTTCTATAGAGGCATTGTTGGTGCCTTACAATACCTCACACTCACTCGTCCCGATCTTTCATTTAGTGTAAATTATATTTCTCAATTCATGCATGCTCCTAAACTTATTCATTTAAAAATGATTCGACGTATCCTTCGATATGTCAAAGGCTCCATCCATTTGGGGCTCACTTTCACTTCCCATACTACTCTTGACTTATGTGCTTTTTCAGATGCAGATTGGGCCGGTTGTCCAACCACGAGACGCTCCACCACTGGCTATTGCACTTATCTTGGGCACAATCTTATCTCTTGGTGTGCAAAGAAGCAACATACGATCTCTCGTTCCAATACTGAAGCTGAGTACCGCGCTATGGCCAACACTGCAGCTGAATTGACATGGATGACCTTCATTTTGAAAGACCTTCACATTCTCTTACCACATCCTCCAATCCTATACTGTGACAATCTCAGTGCTCTTCATATGACCGTTAACCCTGTGTTTCATGCTCGTAGTAAACATATTGAATTGGATTATCACTTTGTACGAGAACGAGTTGCTCTTGGTCAACTTATCACTCGTCACATTCCTTCTGAGTCACAACCTGCAGACATCTTTACCAAGCCAATGTCCAAAGCTGCTCTCACTTATTTCAGACCCAAACTTTGCCTCCAACCCCGGCATAGTTTGCGGAGGGGTATTAACGCACTACAGCTCAGCAATGCCACTGCGCCTCCTCAAAATAGTAACTTCCTTGATGACTCAAAGAGTGACAAGAAGATCCCACAATCAAAGAGTAATACAGATACAGTTCTCCAGCAATCAAGGAGTAATGAGGCTATAGTTGGAGAGCAATCTAGTGATAAGGATGAATCAAGGCAAGCTTGCCATATGTTCTGCTGTAAAAGAGCCGTTGAATGAGGAATCTCTTAACAGCACAACTTACCAAAGTCAACAAGTATCAGCAAAAAGGAAAGCTTGCCATATGTTCTGCTGTAAAAAAGATACTCAAGTAATAGCCGTTGAAGTAATAGCCGTTGAATGAGGAAGCCGTTGAAGTAATACCCGTTGAATGAGGAATGGATTGCCTGAGCAATCTTTATAAAATAAAGATCTTCCTACATTTGTAATTAGTGCTCACGTTCTTTGAATGGAATAAAGCCATTTTTTTCTATTTCAATTCTTCTTTTCTTCTCATACCATTCAGGGGTGAAGCGAGCTTTTTCTAACTATGATCTGATATGAGACTGTTTACTTTTTGACTTAGACTTGTTGTAATTGGGTAAAGTATATCATAACGAAAGAAAGAGGAAAAACACGACAGTGAGTAGAAGGAAAAAGGAGAGCGGTCCGACGTCCTTGTGTGACCGGTCTTTTTTTTTCTCCCTTACTTTCTATACGAAAATTGAAGACCTATAATAACAACTGTGAAAGCTCGCCTAAATTAACCAAAGTTCCGCGATAATTAAGTCTGCCACCTGATTTAGAGATACAACTTGGTCTAGTTAAAATTGAACTCAATCCAAAAGAAACCAACGTTGGTTAGGTTAGGTTCGGTTCTGTTTTTTTATAGTTATTTGGTTCGGTTTTGGTCCAAAAATCTCTAAACTCAATTAATTCAATTCAATTTAGGGTTGAATGCTCAATTAAACCAAACCGAATTCATATATTTGCCTAAACCGACCTAATATATATATTAAATTTTGAAAATTTGCTTTTAAAATTTGAGGATATTACAAACAATACCCTTGTTTGAGCACAAGTATGTGCTGGTCTAACCCAAACCTAACCAAATTGAATTGACTTCATGAAATTCGGTTTGGGTTTTCTTATTTATTTTTGTTCGGTTTGACTACAAATATTTTTTATTTGGTCTTGAGTTGACCTTAACCCAAACCGAACAAACCTGAGTTGCACCCCTACATGATTTGCCTCACGACAACCCCATTGGAATCTTACTTCCTAAAACCAAGTCATGAGAAAATGGAAAACAATTGAGAAAAAAATGCACACTCCCTGCACCAGGGCCTGCGAGTGCACCATTGGCAAGTTAATTCACTTTGATTCAGTTTAGTGTTTGATCAAATTTGGTCTTTATTTCACAGATCATGTTAAGATTCACTCCCACGGATATGGGGTCACCCAGTCTAAAAATATAGTCTGATCCAAAGATCTAGCTAAATGACCTGGTTGTGTCTCAAATAAGCCCTTGAATGCCTTGGGTCACCCCACTATATGCAAGTTTTCCAAATAACGATGGTTGGACTGGGTTAATTGTGCCAAATCACACTTCTCTCACCTCACTTCAATCGATCTTTTAGACCAATTAAGCCATTTTTGGTTCATGCATGTTAAGGCTAAACTCTCCAAAGTCAGTGGGTAAAATTTATGTCCGGCCCATTAAAGTCCGATTATGGTTTCCCCAATTTAGAGCCCAGTAGAAGGCCTAAAACTTCAGTTTTGTTCAATTCGGCTGGTGTTCAGTTTTAGCCATAGCAAGTACATCAAGAGTGGGTTTACCACACTTTAATCAAGGTAGGATTTAAATCCTTTTAATTTTGATTTCCCTGCACTTGTCACGGCTACTTATCACAAATTCTCTTTGGGAAAAAGTTCTTGTGTTCGTCTTCTGTAATAGTGAGGATTTGGGATTACTGAAAGTAGTTCCCAGTTAAATGCAAGCCCTTTAGTTGAATTGAAACCCGGAGTCCATTCTTGTTTGAGAATTTTCTGTCTTGAGCAAGAATGAGAGAAAACAGTTTAGACAAAGAGTTGACAGAAAGAATAGAGACTGACCAAAACAAAAACAGCCCTTCCTTGTCGTGAACTTAAGAGTGAATCAGGGAGCAAGAGAGCCTCAGACCCAAAAAAACGAAAAAGAAAAATTAATCTGTCTCTATCGCAAATTGAGAGCAAATAGAGAAAGATCCTGAATTTTTTCCAAAACCAGCCGTGACTTTCCTTTTTCTTTTCTGAAAAATTCTCTCAAGGGTAGTAGCGACTCCTTGTTTACAAAGCAATTCACATCATAATAAAACTCAAATAATTAAATAAAAAACAATGTGGCAAACAGCATTCTGAGTTCCATATATAGCTATAATCCAAGAGAGGTGTTGTTCCCTGAAGTTTGTTAGGTCTAGTAGGTTTTGTTCGCTTAATTCCATGCCAAAAAGTGTGTTTAGAATGTTTAGATTGAATTCAAGAAGTCATGGTTCAAACGGCATTGCAAACGGAGTTAAAATGAGCCTTTTATGCTCAACGTTTGATCCAGCGTTCGAACGTTCGGGGTCTGCAGAGAAACCTGAGAGTAGCATTCAAGAGCTTGAGATACAGCGTTCGAACGTTCAGTGTCTGCAGAGAAACCGGAGAGTAGCGTTCAAGAGTGTGAGAGTGGCCGTTCGAACGTTCAGTGCATGTAGAGAAACCTGAGAGTGGCGTTAGAGAACGTTTGATATGGCTTTTGAACGGTCGCTCAACGTGAGACCCGCGTGAAATCAACGTGAGACGTGGAATTGAATGTGAGAAGTTACGAAAAATTACATAACTTGTTTTAATTCGGATTGACTTTAAACTTCTTGGAGAACCTTTAAATAGGATTAGGGTCCTTCTAAACGTAAGAGAGCCTCATTTTAGAAGCCCTAAATATCATTTTCTCTTGTGGAAAAACCTTTTTCTTGGTTTTTCTATTTTGAGCCATAAAACCTTTTTTTTTTCTTTCTTCTTTTACTTTGGGGTTCCAAGTTGGGGAGATTGAATTGTGGGAGTTCCTACGAATACCAAGGGAGTTCATTTGGATAATCGTGTGAGAAGATCTTCAGAATTTTGAGGTGTTGCTGTGGAGCAAATATGAGGATTTCTTCAGATACTTTCAAGTCTGTAAGTTGTAGAGTCTAGCATAGGATGTTGAGTCGTCTGAACTACAGGTTATAAGTCTTCTTTTCATAGTGGATTTTTTAGGTGGCTCCTATATAGTCCGAAGGGTTTCTCTCATAGAGAATTCTCTTTGAGTTTTTCCTTCATCACCAAATTGCTTTTGTCTTACTTTACATTCTTTAATTATTTACTTGTAATTTGAGTGGCTTGTTAATTACTTTTGATTGGTTATTTGATTTTCTTGAATTACTTTGAGGATTTGTTCATTCCTGTTAATTAAGGACTTGTCTTTAATTAATAGAAAATTTTTATTCCGTTGTGCTCCACCTATTCACCCCCTCTAGGTGTATTCAGAGTCTGAACCATATTTTTCAAAGTTGATATTCTCAAGTAATCTAGTGAAGACATTGCAATCTCATTATTTTAAGGGTTTTTTCCATCCATACTCCTACATTATAATAAATTTGCATCTATATCCTCTTGTTTTTAGTAATTGTACTTATACACCTAAATTTAAGATAATTATTGCAACTATACCCCTAATGTTAAATTCCATTAACTTTTGTCAATTTTCTTTCTATAAAAAAAAATATATTAGATAGCTAAATGACTATATGCTTGGATGAATTTGTGTCAATTAATTATTAGTTGGGCAAATTAATATCAATGGCATAATGTATAGATGGAATAAATATAATATTACAAGAGCATAAATAAAAATATAAGATAATATAATGGGTTAAATATAAAATATCTTTTATTTTATCGAAGGTTTTTTAGTCATTTAGTGAAAACAAACAATAAAAGTTAATTGACTTTAACATCAAGGGTACAATTGCAATAATTATGATAAATAGAGGGACATAATGTAAATATTAAAAACAAGAGGAAATATATGCAAATTTCTTAAAATGTAAGGATATGGATACAAAAACCGCTTATTTTAATATAGTTGAAGTTTATTAGCTAGAAGATGTCTTGTAGTTTTTCCTTCCACATACATGGGTTTGGTGCGTAAGAATTTTGATTTATTTGGGTGGTCCATTTTGGCGTTTCTGATTCCTATTTGTTTATCTTTAACTCCACAATTTATCTCTATGTTGGCTATATGCAATGGCGGAACCAGCTTATGTTCACGGGGGACAATTACCCTCATTGAACTTTTTTTTTAATTAACATTTTTTTCCTATATGTTTTAATTGAAATTTTTATTTTACCCCTCCTAACTCATTGAAATTTCTATATTGTATGAAAAGTGTTAAATTTCTATGTAATATTTTGTAGTACTTTGTAATGTAGTATATTAAATATAATATATATTTTTCAATTATGTTATTTTATATATTATTTTGCCGCTAAAGATTTAGAGTTCTTGTTCTGACACTGGCTATATGTCTATTAAATTGCACATGGAGGGAAATGTGTACGTGATTTTCTTACAAAACAATAACAAGGTGACCGGGATGAAGTCTTAGTCCAATATGCCCCACACATTGTTATGGACAATAAAGGAAAGGGAACAAAGCATCATGATGACAAATTTAACTTCCATCATAATTATAAACAATATTTTACAAATAACGTTCGAAGAGCCAAAACAATATTTTATACTATCACTTATAAGCTTAAGCTTTTAGATGCGCGGCTGACTCTCTTTGATTCAGTTTGGTATTTGATTTAATTTGGGCTTTGCCAGTTGATTTAAGAATCATCACCACCTATCAAGTTTAGACATAGGAGGTGACCTGGTCTAAAAATATGGCGTGATCCAAACATCAAGCTAAATGATCAAGTTCAGCCCTCTATGATGCCAGTTGATCAAAATTATATCGGACCTATGAAGGTCTAATTAGGGTTTGCCCAATTTCAAGCCTATTAGAAGGCCTAAAACCTCAGTTTTGTCCAGTTCGGCTGATGCTCAGTCCTTCCAATAAAATTAACAAGTACATCAAGAGTGGGTTTATGTTTATTAGATTTTAATAAAGTGAGGATTTAAAATAATTTTTTGTTGCATTTTACTAAAGTTAGGATTTAAATCCCTTTTCGAGTTAACCAATCTGCCGTGCCGATTATGCAATACAGAAAAGGCAGGCCCATTCTTGTTGGAGAATTTTCTGTCTTTGAGCTCAGATACAGTAAGAAAGAAAGGGAGAACCAGAGAAGCATTAGAGAGACAGAGAGCTATAGAAAGAAGAGAGACGGATCAAAACAAAAACAGCCCCTTCCTCTCGTGAACTGAGAGTGAATCAGGGAGCAAGAGAGAGAGAGTCTTAGACAAAAAAGGAAAAAGAAAAAGAAAAAGTTAGTCCCTTTGTCGAGAATTGAGAGTGAGTCAGAGAGCAACAGAGGGAGACTCAAAAGATTAAAAAAGAAAATTTTAGTAGCACTTGCTTTCTCGGGAACTCAGTCAAAAAACAGAGAAAAGAGCGTGTGAGCGAATCCCATTAGGAGGAAAAGAACATAGAGATCCTGAATTTTTCCACAACCAGTCGTGACTTCCCTTTTTCTTTTCCAAAAAATTCTGCCCTAAAGAGATTCCTTTTACTCAGGCTTTTTATAAGCTTTCCCTTTTCATCCCATTTCTCTTTCCTTTCTCGTTGAAAGTGGCCAAAACCTAGCCTCCAAATTGATCAAATATTGCTGAAAATCCAACCACTTAGGATCATTTTGTTAGTAGTAAACGTATGAGAAGAAATTACTGGATTAATTGATGGGTAACTAAGCACATCAAAATTCTGATGTTATTCTTTATGGTTTGTTTTGGCATTTCTGATTCCTACTTGTTTATCTTTAATTCAACATTTTTTGTCTATTAAATTGCGCATGGAAGGAAATGTCTGGTTTTCCTACAAAACAATCTCAAGGTGAAATGACGAGAGGACATGAAGTCTCTGGCCAAAATAAACCCCATATATTGTTATGGAACAAAGCATCACGATAAAAAATTTAACTTCAATCATCTATGTGAATGATGTTATTACAACGATACATAAACACAATCAAAAGACAAAGCAGGCAGAACTCACATCTAAAAAACTTAAGAATACAAACAATGCTGAAAAAGAACTACTAGTCATTCATTGGGACGCCCCTGACGGAGCAGTTTTATAAGATTTACCACTTGAGGAGAATCCATCAACTTTGACTGGTGGATGATCATTGGAGCGTCCACGTCCAGATATAAAAGGCATCTCCTCTGGGATAGGAGGCAGTGGAGCTTTCTGAAGAAGCATGTTTTTGGCTTCTCCAATAGTTGGTCGAGCAATTGGGTCTGGGTGGGCACACCATAACCCCACAACTAGCAAGCACTTCAACTCATTCTCATCAAATTCCTTACAGAGTCGTGGATCTGCAGCTTCAAGAATATTTTCACTACCATACAGCATCCAAACCCACTGTTCCAATTCCAGATTACCCACAAGTTCAATTGCCTTCCTTCCACAACCAATTTCTAAAACAAAAATCCCAAAACTGTATACATCTGATTCTTTGCTTGGTCTTTGACGACGTACTTCACACTCAGGAGCCAAGTAGCCTGCAGTCCCAGCTATGTATGTGGTTAGTGGATCCTCTCCCTCCTCCACAAGCCTTGCCAATCCGAAGTCCCCCAGTTTGGCTTTGAAATCCACATCCAGTAATACATTACAAGATTTGATATCCCTGTGTATAATGTACGATGCCCCCTCCTCATGCAAATAGAGCAACCCAGAGGCCAAGTCTTGAACTATCTTGTACCTCTCCTTCCATGCCAGTAACCTCTTCTCCTTAAAGAGGCGATCCCAAAGGCTCCCATTGGGCATGAATTCGTAAACAAGGAGCAGCTCTTTTTCTTCATTGCACCAGCCATAGAGTTGAACCAAGTTCCCATGCCGCAACCGACTAAGTGTTTTGACTTCCGATTCGAATTGTTTCACCCCTCGATCATGAGCCCCTTTTGAGAACTTCTTGACAGCCACCTCCAAATTATGGTCTCCCAAGAAACCCTTAAAAACTTGACCAAAACCTCCCTTGCCAATCATTTCGGTGAAGTTATCTGTTGCATCAACCAATTCCCGATACGAAAACTCTTTAGGAAATACAATTCCTGTTGTACCAGAAGCCGGTGGTACCACTGTGTTTTGGGATGTGGGCCGCATTTCATCAATGGTAACATGAAACCCACTAGACGAAGCCATCTCTCTTGTACCTGCATATTGTTCTTGTTCAATATTTGATGCTGGGATTGTGATTTGGGGTGTGCGATCCTCTATAGCCAAGGACATGCCTCCGTTCGTTTCAAGGATGCTACCATGAACCGCAATAGACGAAACCATCTCTTGATTCTTCCTTTGTTCCAATTCATCACTTGTCAAACCATTGTACCTTTCATTGCTTCCGCTTCTCTTCTTCCTCCAAAGAAACCAAATCAAACCGAACCCTCCAAGCAGGACAACAACAACACAAGAAACAAGAACCACCCACTTGTTTTTTTTCTTCTTGGGAATTCCTACTGGAACAGTTTCGTTTCGTCCACTTTCTGTAACAGTTCCGTTTTGCGGGATTATTGCAACAGTTCTGTTTCGTCCTCTTTCTGCAACAGTTCCGTTTCGCGGGATTACTTGACTAGTTCCATTTTGCGGGATTGCTGGAGCAGTTAAGTATAGAGGAGGAGGACTAGGGATTGCTGGAGGAGGGATTGCTCGAGGAATTAGGTATGGAGGAGGAGGACTAGGGATTGCTGGAGGAGGGATTGCTCGAGGATTGTATGGTTGTCCTTTTGCGTATGGTTGTCCTCTTTCTTGACTAGTTCCATTTGTAACAGTTACGTGTTGCGGGGTATCTGCATAAATTCCGTCTTTTCGGACTTCTAAAACTATTCTGTTTTGTTGGCTTTCTACTGCTCCCAAGCTCGATTGAAAATCCCAGTCCAGAACAGAATGTATCTGGAATACAGCTCCCGTCGATGCGGAGAAGCCAATAGTAACCCACTCCGGTAAATAGTCCCTTAGATCCACGTGATAGAAAGCGCTCGAATACGCAGTCGGAGAATCATCATAGCTTAAGAAAACACTGAAGTTTTTAGTACTCGAATCATAGCTAACTCTTGCTTTATTTCTTGCCTTTGACTCACAACGCCACCCTACAGTCTCAACTGATTCAAGCGAGTTGAGATTGATGCCGATGTGATCGTAGTTGGGATCCCAAGTATTTGGGAAGGTATCAAACTCCACTGCAACATATGGATCATGAGATGTGTTCAATCCGTTGTCGCAGTTCACAAGGCCAAGACAGCTACCTGCAGAGTTTGAAGGCAAGGACTTGTTTGCCGCCAGGAAGAAGGCAAGTCCATCTCCATGGTCTGATTGATGTAGGGTATCAATTGAGAATGAAAAGTGGGTGGTGAAATCGGCTAGTCCTAGAGTTGCCCTGTCCCAGATGCGCACTGGATCACCATATATGGCTCGACCAGAGCAGTAATTAAGATTGCGGTACGCCTCGTCCTTGGTGAGTTGGATAACACCATTTGACTGAAAAGCATCTCCCTCATATTTCATGTCAGGATTACTGAGGTTGAATGAATCGAAAGTGAAGGAAACTGGAGTGACAGAAGGAACTAAGATCAAGTGGAAGAAGAAAAAGGACATAGTAGAGATTCGACAAAGAGCAATTCCAAGATTTGAGGACTGGAGATTAAAATTCCTTGTGCTGCACTCCATCGTTGGGGAAGCTTCAATCAAGAGACTATAAAGAGAACAAACCAAGCCAAGCCCTTGTATATAGAATGCACCTTGCACTACAGCAAGTTACTTTTGCTCATCAGTTGCATGGAAACTCATGAACTGCAAGTGAAACCTGAGTCAACGTCAACCATATGGAACCAGAGCGACTAATCCGTCCCGTCGGTCTTCAAATGCGAAGAAGAATACGCTGTTTGTACACGGTTTGGTCCGGTGAGCGCTCAAGAAGATCATATCATTGTGTTCTATTATTTTATTCATCCATGAGTGATTTTCAAACTGCTTTTGCTTTTTTGCTTTTTGACTTAAAAGACCTGTTGATGACTTCGTGAGGTATGTTATAATGGAAGACTTTACCAAAAAAAATGTTATAATGGAAGAAAAATGTCATCATGGAAGAGCGCCCACACCAAAAAAAAAAAAGGAAAATTGGTTTCAAATGATATTTTTTTTCTGTGTAATTGAGAAATAGTACTAGCTACTTTTTTAAAATAATTGTCGGAGGAGTCTTATTTTACTGTTTATAAAGATTTTATTTCATAAATGCCTTAAACATACTGTAATAACAAACTATTTAACAAAAGGTTTACACTTTACAAGTCTTTTTTGAGGATATTTATGTAAGAAAGTTTTTATGAATATTAAAATGATACTCTTTCTCAATAATTTTAAAGAAGTGTCACTATTTCTCAATCATTCAGGATTAAATGACTGAATCTGAATAATTTTGAAAAATATCAATTAAAAAATTGTTATATTGGGATGAGGAGAGAAAACGCAAAAAAGAAGAAGAAAGAAATCATTTACAATGCCAAAAAGGAAAAAAATCTTCAGCAATGCTTTATTGCATTTTGTGACTGAGAGATGCTACCATGTGGAGATGTCATTGTTAATGGTCTAGTGAGAATAATTCTGTTTTAATTTAATGGATAGGGGAGGCCGCCTCCCATTTATACTAACGTAATATATTTGTTAGAGAAGAGCCGAAAGTGCGATCCATTGATTCATTAAGATGGTAGATAGTTGAATTATTAGTTTGAGTAGCCAGGGTTTTCTTGGGAATGGCCTCTTAGGCTGCGTTTGGTAACGCTTTTGCTTTTTTGCTTCTAAAAGCAAGAAAGCAAAAAAGCAATTTTATGCTTTTTAAAAGATCTTTTCTTAAAGCAAATGCGTTTGGTAAACTTTTGCTTTGTTTCTAAGAAGCAAAAAAGCATGTTTGATAATTGCAGTAACATAGAAATTGCTTTTTGCTTCCATAAAAGTATTGTACACAATTTATGTATTGTACTTAGAAATATACTCAAAAATATAAGTCCAATATTATAAAAGATTCATAAAATAGTCATCTAATTACGTTCAAATAACTAAACAAGTATCTAATATCACCATTGTGCTAATCCATATGCACTAGCTAGTCTACGTGGAATTGAGTCTCTTAATTCTGACATCTCTTGTCGAGATCTAGCCGTCACATCAATCTCTATGGGTTGTTCTGAACTTGAACCTGCTAGCTCATCTTCGACCACCATTTCCTCATCTTCAAATTCTGTGAATAAATTATCTTCATGTGCTTGCATTTTGATAAAATTATGTAATGCACAACAAGCAATAACTAGAGCTGGCAACAGGTCGGGTTGGGTCGGGTCATAATCGGGTTGGACTAAATTAAGGCGGGTTAGAAAACCCCCAGTCCAAACCCAACCCGCCAATAAACGGGTTCAACCCGCCAACCCGTTTATTATTATTATTATTTTTTATTTTTCAAAAAATATTATTAAAATAGGGTTAGGGGGTTAATTGGATCGGGTTGTGCCGGGTTCCGGTCGGGTTTTGGGGTTAATCGGGTCGAAACATGATACTTTTGCCATCTTCTTTTTTATTTGGTTACTCGTCGGGTTGGCGGGGTCATAATTGGGTTGACCCGATTACTGGCGGGTTGGGGTTTCCCCAACCTGCACCCAATCTAATTAATAAACGGGTCAACCCAACCCGTTTATAATCGGGTTGACCCGTCGGGTCGGGTGGCATTTTACCGGCTCTAGCAATAACAATACGTTGTTGCTTCTTAAGTGAGTATAGAGGCATCATCTTTAATATAGGAATAAAGCAATAGGGTATCGAGGGGTTTTGAAAGCAATAAAGCAATTTTGTAAAAAAATTGAGAAGCAACGTTTTGTTGCTTCCGGTGAAAAGCAATAAAATTGCTTCTTTGCTTTTAGTAAATTGCTTCTCGTGTGCGTTACCAAACGGTACTTTTACTTTTAAAAGCAATTTTTTGCTTTCAAAAGTAAAAAAGTACTTCCAAAAAGCGTTACCAAACGCAGCCTTAATGTGGCTTTGTCTCACACCCCAGCCTGGTTGCAGATGGTCGGACCCCCCGTCATCCGTATATGCATGGCTTTTGTTTAAATACGAATGACACTACGAAACTGCTCTTTTGCCCATTAGGCCATTACCAGTGTTGCTGCCTTGAAATTTCACTTTTTTTCCCCTAGCGATGCATTTCGCTGAGGGAATTCGTTAGGGTAGTTTCCTTGGCGATTTTTTGACGAAACGGGGTGGCGTGCCGAGCGAAACAGGCAAAACAGCTGAAAAATGTAAATTTATTTAATTTTTATTAGCAAAATGGGTGATGTACTGACGAAATTTCCCCAAAATCCAAAAAAACCCAATTTTTGCCCATTTTAAATTTTCCGACGTTTAGGTAGCGTGTCGCCGAAATTTTGTTTTGGCACGCCCATCAGCACTAAAACAGTAAACCTTGGTCATTACCAAACGTGTCTCTGGTACGCTTATCGGTACTGAAACAGTAAACCTTGGCCATTACCAAACGTGCCGCCCATTGGAGTCAAAACAGTAAACCTTAGCCATTATCAGACGAGACATGGTCACTTTCCCTCAATCTGCTGTCTCCATCACTTGTTCGTACGACACCCTATGCCCCACCCCCCACACATTACTTCAAGTTCAGTATGACCAAGTGGATAATGGCACTCCCCCGGTCCAAGTCCAACTCCCACTGTCTCGACAGCCTGGTCTTGGTCCCACCATAAAATTAACTCAACTTCCACAGGAGAAGCAAAGCTTCTTTGACCATCTAAACCAGGGGCTGAGAAGAGACCAGACAGCCAAGGAATTAAGAAATCTAAGCTGTAATATTATAGTTTAATCCCCATTAAAGCTTCTCCATCCCATCTGGCTCACAGGAAGCCTGTATCCTGACTACCAAAAAAAAAAAAGGAAGCCCGTATCCTCCAGCGGACGTCATGACCTCGTCATCCCGCTGCGAAGACGCCTCACGTGTCTCGTGTCCTTTCTACCGAAAGCAAAATTAGAGGATAAGATTAGGCTTCTTTACCTTTTTTATATCCAAAAATAAGCAAAGGACCCCACATAATTCTATCACTCATCATGCAATACGGTTGCTAAACGGGCCGGCTTAGTACGGCCCGAGCCCTTTTAACCCGGACTGGCGTGCCACGACCCTAGGTATGGCACGGCACACCCCAGCCAACAGGCTTGGAGTATTAAAAATGATTTTTTTTTTTATAAAAAAAAAGAAAAATTCCAAAAAAGAGTAAAAAATCACAAAAGAAATTCTGAAAATTATGTTTATTATTCACAAAATTGTCTTACACATATTATGATAGATTTTGCTCAAAAAATATAAATAAATTAATTATTACAAGTACAAGTATAACTTTGCAAATAATACATAATCATTTGCACAAATAATATTGCATCACTATAGTATGAGCACATATGAGCACATCTCAACTAGGTTGGCACCTACTCATCTATCTTTCATTTGTAGTTTAAAAGAAAGAAAAAAAAAAAGAGAAAGTAAAGTTCCTAAGCTTTGATTACAAAAAATATAATAAAACTTTGACTAATCTGGAAGACTAAATTCATTAATATTCAAATCATCGAAATCTTCAGCAAATTGTTCATCTGCATATTCCCAATCTCTCAGTTCCGCTCTTAACCAATCTGTAAGACAAACACATACTTATACCATCTCCGGTGTTAATCTGCTCCTGTAGTCTTCTACTTGCACTAAAAACTAATTCCGATGCAACTATGGACACCAGAATCGTTAGTAGATCACGTGCCATGGCGAAAAGCACAGGATAACTAACCTGATTTTACTTCCACCATGTAAAAATGTTAAAAGAACTATGTTCTTCCATAGTATGTAAAAGTATTGGGGGGCTTTCTAAATAAATCCTTAACTCAGATGATCCCTCACTATCAGATATTAGTTGTTTTCCTCTTCTTCTTTCACTTAAAAAATTCCAAGGGGAATTATCTGGTAATGTTTCTTGGGTCTGAGTCTGACCTTGTCTGCTACAGTTAGTATCATATTCAGAAAAAAGTTTTTCTAATAGGGTTCTTATTTTACGTATATCTATTTGAAAAGAAGAATTCATATTCTCATTTATTCCATCTATTAAGTCTTCCACTCATAATTTAATCCTAAGGTCCATTTTACTAGCTAAACAATATAAATTAGACATATTTTGCCAATATTTTAAAATTTTAGCTTCCATTGCAAGACAAATATCCTTAGCAATGGGAATGTCTTTATATTGTTTAAAGCAAATACTTATTTGACATAAACAATTTAAAATACTCGGGGATGTTGGGTAATAAACGTTGATAAATATCTTGTTGCATCATAAAAAAACTTTTAAAAAATTTCTTAAAATTTCTGCTATCTGCTATTGGAAATTTGGGCTTGCCTAGGGTATATTTAGCCATGTTTTGGAAGACATTTCTGCAAATGCCGTTTCAAGTGGCCTGTACTACTTTTTCCTTTGCAACTAAAATTTTTTTTTTTTGCAATGGTTACAAACTGCCCTCTCTTCACTCCCTATAGTTTCAATTGTAAAATTTAGCCAGACACCGGAGGTTCTATTCCTCTTGGTGCTCCTAGGTCGTAGGGAAGATGATCCCATCTCTTGGGAAGGCAACACAGTTTCATAATCTTGGATGGGAAGGTCACCATATGGGGATTGTGTCACATCATCAGAAAAAGTTGGGTCAGAATAGGGTCTAAGAAATTCCCTTTCCTCAGTGTTAAAGAACATAGGATGCCTGGGGTCCATTATCAAATTTCGGAAAAAAATTTCTTAATAAATAATATAATAATAAATTTTTGGTGAAACACTACCTATAGTAAAATGAGGAATAAGTATGCAAAAATGCATCAGGAAAATTCCCAGGTAAGTGGAGGGGTCACAAACGGTCTTGCTTAAAATCTACTTTCCTTAGGCAATTATCTCGTCCTTTATGACAGAACTTTCCTAGAGATGCACTTAGTTGCACAATATTCACCCACTATACTAAGCTTTAAAATAATAAGAAAGGTAAAAGGAGAGACTTACTTATATATATAATATTTATATTAATTTTAAAATTAGAAAATTAAATAGAAGAATACCTTTTTAGAATGAAGTGTGCGCACCCCGGTTTTCAGGCCGCACGACGAGGAGCATGAAGAAGTGATGCTCGCCTCGGGACTGGTTTGGAGTCGCCACTGCCTGAGAGGTGCAGGCAGACACAAAAAGGGCACCTATTCGGGGCCTAATTATTCTGGTCTGCGGCTTATTAGAGTTCTGAGTAAGTTCTCGGTTACGTCTAGGGAAGTCTGAAGACACCCTAGCCCGCCCCGTCGATTGACAGGTCCCGTGGGTCTCCTTGGTCTTGAGTCAACTTAAGTCTCACCCTTCCTAAACCAGCATGCACACTTATTTGGTCTGAGTGGGACCCTCTGGTGGTGTGGGCCCCTTTTTTATTTGATTTTATCTTTTTATCAATTAGTGAGGCGGGTCTGATATGGGCCCTATTGGAAGGCCCAGAGGAATCCAAGTTGGGCTAAAGTCAAGCCCAAGGCCCAAATCGGGTTATTGGGTAACCCTTATTGGATTTTGGCTATTTGATTTGAAGGTTTATTTATATTTACACAATTTATCGGGTTTGAGTTTTTTTATGGCCCATTGGGCTTGGGTTTGGCCCACGGGCAGTTAATCATGTGGCCGTGAGTCCGTTTATCAAAACGGGCCTTGGTTAGGCCATTCGGGATGTGGGCCCCATTGGAGGGCCCACGAAGCCTTAGTGGGCCCACCTAGGCCCACAGTCTCAAGAATTGGCTTGGAATTATCCAAGAAGCCCAATTAATCGGGTCAAGTTTAAATGGGTTGGATTGGGTCCAACCGGGTTAGAAAAATTACTTTTTTAAGTTACCTTATCGAGTGACCGTATTTCAATCATGGTCTGGGCTAAACCGTAATTTTAATACGGTTCAGGCCAGACCGTAGATTAATTACGGGCACGCCTGAACCGCTCTGAGTTTACGGTTTTCCTCCGAACTTGCATTCTTGTGCCAATTTTGACCGGAATCAATTCTGTGGCCTTCTCAGGTATTCTGGTAGCTTCAGTTGGGATTCCAGATTCTTCAAAGTCCTTCCTCTTTCTTCTTTTGGCCTAAAAGGCCTTCTTCTTCTTTCTTCCTCTTTTAACATGAAAACCAGCTTCTTTTGGATGATCCATGATCGTCTTTTAGAGGGGGAAAGTGGGGGAATTACAGGGAATATCAGAAATTTGAAGAAGTTCCAGAATTATAACCAAATTAAGTAGTGTATCATTCTTTTAATAACCCTTGGTTATTCTTTATTCCTTGCCATGGAAATGACCACTTTGGGTTAAGTTGCTCATCACATACAGCAGCCAAAACATGTTAGAAGTGACATAATAAAAACAAAACAGATAATAACTTTAGGAGATAGCCAAAAGTAATAGAAATTTACTTAAAATTGTAGAGATGCTTACAGTGCAACCTTTGGATTATTCTTGATGTGTGTTAGTTCTTCCGGACGATTTCGGCAGCGCTTCCGCACCTCCGTTGGATTTCACGGATTGGTTTGAACAGGGGTTCACTGGGTTTCCTATGCTAAAAGGGAGAAACAGGAAGTTGAGCAGCACTCCAGGGGCAAAATGGGTATTTTTGGGTTAGGTATTGGGGGTGGCGAGGCTTGGGCAGAGTTTGGACGTGGAGAAGACAAGGAAAGAGAAGGGGGCCAGCAAGGAGGACCAGCTTGTTGAAATGAGGGGGGTGGCCTCTCTATTTATAGGCAAAATTTTCGTGCCCGTATTTGAAGTACGGGCGTGCCTTGCCCGTACTTCAAGTACGGGCATGCCTTGAATTACGGGCGAAAAACGCACATTTTCAAATCCCGCAAAATCGGCCGTACGGGACGCGTGTCCCGCCGTACAGCGACACGCGTCCCCTTCTAGAAGCTTGCCCGTATTTGAAATACGGGCATGCCTCGCCCGTACTCCAAATACGGGCGCGCACGTTTTTAAAATGCTGGATTTCAAATGCTTTATTAAATTTGACTTATTTAAAGATTTTTATCCGATTTTTTGATTATTATATTATAAAAACGAGATTCTTTTATTAAAATATTATTAAAAAATAAAGATATTCCTATTAAATGATTATTTTATTTATTTAATTCATTTATTCTGCTTTTTGCTGCTGTTTTGCCACATGGGCAGCTTTCTTTGAAACTTCAACTGCTCATAACTTTTCCGTCCGATGTCCGATTTCAGCAAATTTGGTGTCGTTGGAATCGGTTCGGAATGCTCTATCCAATGGGATCAAATTGGGCAGTTGAATTGGGGCCGAGCAAAAAGTCAACTTTCGCTTCCCCAAAAGTTTGACCGGCTCATAACTTCCTCGTCCGGACTCCGATTCTGGCAAACTCAGTTGCATTAGAACCGTGTCGAAATGCTCTTTTCAATGAGAGGAAGTTTGATGGCCAATTTTCTTTGGATCAAAAAGTCAAATTTTGGTCCCCTCAGGGTTTGACTTTTTAATTAAAATTTCATTTTTTGCATTTTTTGGGGTGCAAAAATCAGGTGCTAACATGAAGCTTGAACTTTGCAGTTGAAGCCTTCAATCTCCAGAGTCCAATTTCCCACTTTTGATGCTTGAACAATTTAAGCAAAGTAACTATTTCTTGATAGGCTAGAGAGATTGTAGAAGAGGTGTGGTTTGAAGTGGGAAAGGATATGACAATTTATAGAAAACCAAAAGTGGTTTTTTACCACCTCTACTCTCCAATATGACTGTTATTTGGCAGTTAAAAGGGTAGAAAAGGTCTTTAACAGTAAATTTCAACCATACCCCCCAATATGACTGTTATATACTTGTTGGGGGGGGGGGGGGTGTAAAAGTGCTAAAATAAGTGGTTAAAACCACTTTTTTGGAGGGAAAAGTCAGCGGGCCGGCCTGCCGCGCCCAATGGCAGGCACCCGTGGCCCTAGCTGGCGGCCCGCTTTGATGCAGGCCTAGGCCTCCCACTTGCCTAGCGAGCTGTGCCTAAATGAGCCTGCGTGGTGGCCCACTTCGATGCAGGCCTGGGCCTCCCGCTTGCCTAGCGGGCTGTGCCTAAACGGGTCGTGCCGGGCTCAGGTCACCATGACCCCGATAAGCATCCCTATCATGCAGTCCTATTAGTAGTCTCGAGTCATAGTTTTCGTTCACGTAGTTTGAAACCCAATAATATTTTGCATTGAATAAAGCGCTTGGCACTCCAGGTGCGTGAGCATTTCTTCTGGAACCAAAATCTAGTGGTTCAGTGAAACCATCGGTTGGGATGCATTTTGGGGTGTGGGCCCCACTATTAGAAAGGGCCATCCATCCCTATCTTTCATGTTGGAACCACGGAGTGGCTCCAGATGAAATGGTCTCTCCATGTGCGTGCAACTATTCGCCTTATTTTCAACGGTACGGGACTAGAACAAGTGAGTAATAATCGTTCTACAAACGCGAAGAGTACACGGCTTGTACAATAGTGTTGGTCGAGAGACCGCCGATCAAGATGATCATATCATTATTGGTAAGACGAAGAGGGAGGTACTTAAGCAAGTTCCAGCTAATTGTGGGGAGACTTGGCCTAACCATTCAGGGTTGAAGTGAGCTTTTTCTAACTATGATCTGGCATCATACTGTTTACTTTTTGACTTAAACTTGTTGTAATTGGATAAAGTATGTCATAACGAAAGAAAGGGTAAAAACACGACAGTGATTAGAAGGAAAAAAGAGCGGTAGGACGTCATTGTGTGATCGGTCTTTTTTTGTTTTTTCACTTTCTTTTTAAACGGAAATTGAAGACCTATAATAACAATTGTGAAAGCTCGCCTAAATTAACCAAACTTCCGCGATAATTAAGGTTGCGTTTGGTAACGCTTTTTAAAAGTATTTTTTTTGCTTTTGAAAGTAAAAAATTGATTTTAAAAGCAAAAGCACAGTTTGGATTTGCACACATAAAACAATTTATAAGAAGCACTAAAGCAATTTTATTGCTTTTCATGAGAAGCAAAGAAATTTTGCTTCTCATTTTTCCAATAAAATTGCTTTATTTTTTTCAAATCTCTCAATACTCTCTTAAGACCTCCCCGCAAGCTTTCGTTCAACTGCGATCTCCCCAGAAGCTTTCGTTCAACTGCAACTTGCAAGTCCTTTGTCAGAGTGAGGCTACGTTCAACTCAGAGACGAAATTCTTTCTCGTCGGCGGCGAGCTTCTTCTCTGGTGACTCTTCGTTTATTGCGTTGAGTGTCTTCTCCGGTGACGGTAAGAGATTTTTACCTTTACTTCTCTGTTAAACGGCCTTCTCTGTTGAGAGTTTCTTCCCTGCAAGCTTGCGTTGAGTGTCTTCTCTGTTGAGATGAAACCAGATATGATTTTTCAAGTCGGATTCCAAATCTTGTTACACGGAAACCCTAATTCAAGTTGGCTTCCAATATTTCCTCAACGACTTTGGAACACGTTTCCTGTCAGCAATGAATAATAGAAATTCTGTTTTGGTGGTAGTTTATGAGTTCTGAGCAATCTAGTTGTGTTGGGTTTTCCATATTTTGAAATGGGGTGATTTCTTATCTTCATATCAAATTAATGCTTTACCATTGAATTCATTCTGGAATTGGTTTAAGCATTGTTAGGTTTCAATGGATGGGGTGAATTAAGTTGCAATAAATTTATGGCCTCTTTTAATTTCTCCTTTTGGTTTACTTTTTGTTTAGTTTGATTTCCTTATGTGATTATTGTATTACTGTTGAATTCTTCCGATTTGATATTCATACCTCTAAATCAAGAGGATTTGGAGATCCATATTCATGTTTTGACAGATCAAGCATTTACCCGAGCCTTTATTCGTCATTTCATCTAGGTCATTTGCCAAGATCCTGTTGTATCTCTGTTTCTTTGTAGAATTCTTCTTTTATGCAGCATCTCTCCATATCAACTCATCATTTGTCAAAAGGTTAATTGCACTAGGAATTCTTCTTTTGGTTTACTTCCTCACATTCTGCTTCCATGCACAAATTCCTGTACCTCACCTCTACGGTAAGAATTTTCAGACCCACTCTGGACATGAGGGCAAAACTAGAATAGTTAATTGCAGTTCAAATACATCTGTGAGTGTGTAAATCCATGCATACATAAGCAAGTTTATACATGTAATTACCTGTATACATAGAAATGAGATGAATACAACTAATAGGTGTTTAAGCAAATGACAAGCAGAGAACAAATTAAACAATTAGTCATGAGAAATGAATTTGTATAATTTTTACCAGGTAGAGATATGAGTTGTAGAGATTATCCATTTGGTAATTCTTGGAGTTAGGTGATGTGGTGAATTACCAGATGCTGGTACTAATGATTAAATATATTGGGACCTGCCATACAAATTTTCCTTCTTTTCAAGCATATGGATTAACACAATGGTGATATTAGATACTTGTTTACTTATTTGAATGTAATTAAATGACTATTTTATGAATCTTTTATAATATTGGACTTATATTTTTGGGTATATTTCTAAGTACAATACATAAATTGTGTACAATACTTTTATGGAAGCAAAAAGCAATTTCTATGTTACTGCAATTACCAAAAATGCTTTTTTGCTTCTTAGAAGCAAAGCAAAAGTTTATCAAACGCAAAAGCTGACCTAATATATATTAAATTTTGAAAGTTTACCTTTAAATTTTGAGAATGTTATAAACAATTCCCTTGCTTGAGCACAAGCATGTGTTGGTCTAATCAAAACCTAACCAAATTGAATTGATTTCATGAAATTCGATTTTTCAATTTGATTTGGGTTTGCTTATTTATTGTCCGATCGGTTTGACTGCAAATATTTTTTATTTGGTCTTGGGTTGACCTCAACCCAAACCAAACAGACCTGAGCTGCACCCCTACCTGATTTGCCTCAGGATAACCACATTGGTATCTTACTTCCTAAAACCAAGTCATGAGAAAGTGAAAAACAATTGAGAGAAAAATGGACACTTCCTACGCCAGGGCCCGTGAGCGCACCATTGGCAAATTGACTCACTTTGCTTCATTTTGACTCACTTTGCTTCATTTTAGTTTTTGATCAAAATTGGGCTTTGGTTCACAGATCATGTTAAGATTCACTCCCACCTATAAGTTCGGATATGGGGTCACCCAGTCTAAAAACATAGTCTGATCCAAAGATCTAGCTAAATGACCTGGTTGTGATTCAGATAAGTCCTTGAATGCCTTGGGTCACCCACTATATGAAAGTTTCTAAACAACGATGGTTGGACTGGGTTCATTGTGCCAAATCACACTTCTCTCACCTCAGTTCAATCGATCTTTTAGACCAATTAAGCCATTTTTGGTTCATAAATATTGAGGCTTAACTCTCCAAAGTCAGTTGGTAAAATTTATATTGGGCCCATTAAAGTCCGATTAGGATTTGCCCAATTTCGAGCCTATCATAAGGCCTAACTTCAATTTTGTCCAATTCCACTGGTGCTCAGTTTGGCCATATCAAGTGCATCGAGTGGGTTTACCACATTTTAATCAAGCTAGGATTTAAATCCTTTTAATTTTGATTTCCATGCACCTGTTACGGCTACTTATCACAAATTCTCTTTAGGAAAAAGTTGTGTTCGTCCCCTGTAATGGTGAGGATTTGGGATTACTGAAAGTAGTTCTCAGTTAAAGGCAGGCCCTCTAGTTGAATTGAAACCTGGAGTCCATTCTTGTTTGAGAATTTTCTGTCTTGAGCAAGAATGAGAGAAAATAGTTTAGACAAAGAGCTGACAGAAAGAAGAGAGGCTGACCAAAACAAAAACAACCCCTCCCTGTTGTGAACTGAGTGAATCGGGGAGCGAGAGAGAGAGTCTCAGACAAAAAAAAAAAGTAGTGTTTCTCTGTCGCGAATTGAGAGCAAAACAGAGAGAGATCCCGAATTTTTTTTCCAAAACCAGCCGTGACTATCTTTTTTCTTTTCCAAAAAATTCTATCCAAAGAGATTATTTTTAGGTAGTGGCGACTCCTTGTTTACAAAGCAATATATTGACATTATAATAAAACTCAAATAATTAAACAAACAACAATGTGGCAAACCCCATTTTGAGTTCCATATGTATAGTTGTAAACTTGTAATCCAAGAGAGTTGTTGCCTCTTGAAGTTGATATTCTCAAATAATCTAGAGAAGATATTGCAGTCTCATTCTTTTAATATAGTGGAAGTTTATTAGCTAGAAGAGGTATCAGGCCAATATACCCCCACACATTGTCATGGACAATAAACGAAAAAGGAACAAAGCATCCCGATGACAAATTTAACTTCAATCATCATTATAAAAGATATTTTACAAAACATGTTTGAAGAGCCTTAGGTTTTGTTAAACATATTTACACCATATGAGAAAAGAAAGTAAAAGAAAAGGGAAGTAAAAGAAACTGAAAAGTAATATTCTTGATATTGTTTGGATGTTGCAAGAAATTTTTATTGTTTTAACTGAAAATCTAGAATTTTGTGTTTGAATACCAAGAAAGTTAATAGAAAACTGAATGCAATTTCCAAGTCTACCCTCACGTGTATGCATTACTTTAACTTTGTTCTATCCTTACATTAGCTAGCATAAGTGTCTATTTTGCTTTGCACATGGATACAATGCACAAGAATATTTTTTTTAAGAAACATGTCATCCACAGCCACAACAAGATAGATATATACCTTGGATGTTGTTACAAGGAAAAGGAACTAATGTTCAAATAATTCACCATGGCGCCTGCAAGTCCTTGTTCAAGAATTATTTCTCCACGATGTTTGGGGGGGGGGGGGGGGGGGGGGGGGGGGGGGGGGGGGGGGGGGGGGGCGTATCAATGAGTCAGAAATGCCTTTTTTTTTTTCAGCTTGAAATCTTTCACAATTTATTTTAATAGAAACTATAATTGGGACCACCTCGAGTATCATGAATGGAACTTGAAATTTGGCTTTGTGTTTTATCTTTACGAAACTTGGCAATTTATAATATTTGACTTCAAATCAAGAGGGTAGACACTAGATGATTTTGGTTTTGGGTTTCTTTGATCGGTGCCATAGTTGGGTGTAATTTGCTTATAATCACTACAAAAAATTAGATTTTTTGCGGGGTTCATAAGAATGCCGCAAAATCTAAAATGAATGTCGCTATAGCTATTCACGATGAACATTGCGGTGAACTTACTTTTATCACTAAAGGCCGTGTCGCAAATAATTTACCGTCGTTCTTTGAGTTCGTCGCCAAAGCTAAACATTTGCGACATTTTATGAGTGTCGTTATGTTTGCCACTGTAAATGTAGTACAACAACACCCATATGAATGCTGCTATTTATTTATTTTAGCGACACATATATGAACGCCACAATTTGCTTAATTTAGTGACACACTTGTGAATGCCGCGATAAGTGTTATTTAACGACGAACAAATGTACGATATTATAGATTTAAATTCTCTTTTTTTTTTTTTTTTATAAGTTCATTTTGTAGCTTCCTTTGAACCTGTGTAAGAATTAATTAACCAATAAATCCAATAGAATTCCAACGTACCGTGGATTGTAATGATGCATGATGATATTTCTTAGCCACATCCAGCAAAACTTGCAAAACATTCCAATTACATAATCAAAAACAAACTTGATGAAATTCTTGAAGAACATTCCAATTTCGTCATAAAAAACAGACATTACTAAATTCAACTAGCTGCCATTTCTCCATATCCCTTGCTAGGCTTCAGCAAATCTAACAAGCAAAGATTTCAAAGAATTCTCAGAACTCAAATATTTGAAAATGCGAATATAATTATGTAAAGCAACATGTTAATATTGTACTTACCCCAGCTCTGAGAGCTTCATATGAGCTTCTGCATAGTCAGCAAAAAAGACATCCTCATCCTAGAGCCAAAAAAAGGCATTTAGGACATTTTCAAACAAAATAATTTATGGTATAAGATTTAACTTTAATTTGATGAAAGAAAGTAATAGATTGATCTATAATGCAAACCTTAGCATATTTCTCAACAAGTGGCCGGAAGACTGGATCCCCCAGAAGAGCCTTGTCAGATGGAAGTTGGATAAGATCTTCCTTCTCACCACTCAGAAGTTCCCTTTCAAAAAGAAAATAATATTAATTACAACAAAACAATTCAATTGCACTGCAAAATTTTCCCTTTAGTTGTTCTCCAGAAGATAAACATAATGAACCTAGAGAAGGGGCAATATCAAAGATGGGGCAGTGAGCTAATTGTATTGTTAAACCAACAAAAATGGATGGAAATTCCAACAATGATATATAGAAACTAACTTGAAGTATGAATTATCAAAGATTAGCGGTTTGGTAGTCCAAGCTCCCTCGAATCCAGAGCGCTCCTTGTGGCACCTTCCTTGATATCAATATACCAATTTTAACCACTATCAAATTAATTACCTAGAAACAATGCAATAACCAAATCATTTTCTCCAAAAACAATAAATAGAAACAAAAAACATATGGGTCCTCTCATCATGCAAAATATGACTTACTGGATATTGCTGCTATATCATTTGCACATGACATGTTTCTATTTGCCCAAGGTGATGAAAATTTAGTGGGGAGGCTCATGAGTGCATTGGAGCATGCCAAATCCTTAACAGGTCAGCTACAGTGAGAATAGAGTTCAATTTTTTTCTGTGCAGTGGAAAGTAATGTAAAGGAAAGAAATTCTACAGATGTCAGGATTCAAGGAGGGGACGCTACCAGCTTGGTACCTGGGATAATCTTTATCTTCAAAGAAACTCAGACATGGAGATTGTGAAAGCTTGATTTTGAACAATAAAGGAAAGAATTCAATCTTGGAGAGGCCAATTGCTGTCCATAACTGGTATAGCTCAACTAATACTCTGGTGCTGTTTGCAATACAGGTAAATTGGTTATCATGCTTTATTCTTCCAAAATGCATTCTCAAAGAGATAAACCAGAAGTGTTCATAATTCTTATGGGGGGCTGGAGATCCAAGAAATTTTCTTGCTTGAGCAATATAAGATGCATTATACATATCAAACCTGGAAGAAGCTTGTCATGATTTGCAACACAAAGAAACAAAGAGAGATGGTTGCAGACATCGCATCCATGGGGATAGATTAAAATGTACCTGCAAGTTCAAATCAACAAACTATGATTATATTATGTGCAGCAACTTCGTGTCTTATATACATAATTCCATATATGTGCATGCATTTGTAACTCATGGGGATTTGCATCAAACTCAAAACTTCAACCCGAAAAAGTACAGCACTGTGGCTGACTGAAAAATGGGGAGAGGGGCAACTTTAAATGCCACTTGAATATCTAATTGATTAACTCATCACTGAGAGCACCAATGATAAATCAAAACCATCTCCATTTACACGAAGTACAATAGTTGTTAACAGGATCTTAAGTGTATTCCTCCCCTTCCCCAACCCCCTAAAACCCCATCAAAAAACAAAAGCAAAAACAAAGAAACAGGAAGAAGAAGAAAAAGAAACGCCAACAGAAGGTACTAGTTACTAATTTATATCAATTATAAAACTCAAAGTTCATCAAAAACATCCCATATTCGTCTTCCCCACACCTCAAAAATCCCATTGAACAACTTAAGAGTTAAGAAACAGAGAGAGAGAGAGAGAGAGAGAGAGAGAGAGAGAGAGAGAGAGAGGAAACCCAGACAAAAGGAATTTGTTGCTAGTTTATGTCAATAAAAAAACTCATAGCTAGCACCTAAGGAAACTAAGATTCAATTATTTATTTCTAAAACAAAGTATAACATGAGAATTACTAAAAGTATATTAAAATTGGACTAAGCTAACTAATTACTTGATCAAATCAGATATTAAAGCTTACCAAACTTGATATTAACTTGAATTGAAATTAACCTGAACCTAAAGAACTAAGAGGGCTTGGCAATGAAATTAAAATGCTATTTAAACCTGAAAAGTAATATAAACTAAGACTTGAAACTAATAGCAAAACCACAGTAAATGAGATTTACTTGTATTCAAAAAGACTTAAACTAAATTACTATTTCTGATCTGTGCTTTGAATCTATTTAAGAAGCTGAAATTGAAATAAAAACAGGAAAATTAGTTTGAGAATTTTCCATATCAAACAACCAAACTTACCCAAATCACCTTGACTATAATATTTCTTCTCTTTCTCTATTTTGAGTTGAAACTAATGCTAAGATGACCTGCTACAGATGCCAAACTAGCCATGGTTCAGCATTTGGGTTTCTTTGATCGGTGCCATAGTTGGGTGTAATTTGCTTATAATTAATGGTGTGCTTATTGGGTTAGTAAACTTTGTCTAAGAAACCATCTTGTTAGCTGTATGAGGTAATAAGGATCAAACACGGGAATTACAATTTATTCTTGTAAACACAAAAGATGACACGGTTATTCGCACTGAAGAAGCGAATTGTAGAAATATGCAGGTTCGAGCTAAGTTTACTGAAACACAGAGGTTTCTGGAGAATTGTACATCAGCAAAATTGCGACACACAAGCTCATTGGAAAAGTGAGCCTTGTAGGTGGAAAACTAGGAATGGCAGCTATTGATGACAGTAACAGTGAAAGAATCGGTAGAATTTCCTTGACGGAATCGAAGCTGCTGCCATTGAAAGCAGCATCGTCATTGGAGAAGTCGAGGAGGCCCTCAACAATGAAATGTTCTCTGTTTCGACTCGGAGTGACACCTTTCCGGCATGAATTGAGGATTTCAGAGGTAGCGAGAGAGGTGGGAGCTGATAGAATTGCTGGGAAATGGAATTGTTTGGGACAAGAAGGCACTTATTTAGAGTCTGATCCGCTAGACACAGAAAGAGGGTAGTGTTGGTAAGTTGCGTGCTTTGCGTTTCTCACGATGCAAAATCCGACCTCTGTGTGCAAGAAATAAAATGTGGCAGTTATCATCGATTGTTCTCTCGAGAAATAGTGGGTCCCACGGTTTCTCGGTATCAAAACACCACCATAATACGAGAAAAGCTTAATTTCTTTCACTTTCTTTCACTCTCGTGCTATCCAAACACGGCCAAGGTGATTGAAAGAAAAAAAGGCGAGTCGGTAGAAGTCATTGTGTGACCTGGTCTTTTATTTTTATTTTTATACGAGAATTAAAGACAGATTATTAAATCTTAAGTCTGCCACCTGATTGAGTGAAAATGGGCTTAGGACACTATCAAAAAAAGAATATGGGCTTAGGAGTTCACACTCAGGAGCCACGTAGCCTCTAGTCCCAGATATGTACGTGGTTAATGGATCTTCTCCCTCCTCCACAAGCCTTGCCAATCCGAAGTCCCCCAGTTTGGCTTTGAAATCCACATCGTAATACGTTGCAAGATTTGATATCCCTGTGTATAATGTAAGATTTCCCCTCCTCATCCAGATGGAGCAACCCAGAGGCCAATTCCAGAGCTATCTTGTACGTCTCCTTCCATGCCAGTAACCTCTTGTCCTTTAAAGAGATGATCCCAAATGCTCCCATTGGGCATGAATTTGTAAACAAGGGGGAGCTCCTTTTCTTCATTGCACCAGCCATAGAGTTGAACCAACTTCTAATCCGCAAACGACCAAGTGTTTTGACTTCCGATTCGAATTGTTCACATCTTGATCATGAGCCCCTTTTGAGAACTTCTTGATCGCCACCTCCAAATTCTGATCTCAGGTTCCCATGATTGGTCATCTCATACTTCGATGACTCTTGGAAATTATTACTAATACATCCTGATTATTCCTATTCATATCATAATCTTGTTCACAGTTAGAGGTTCCAGCTGAGGCATTCCATCTGAGGTCCCATCTTGCTTCTTCTTTGGACTAAGATTTCCTAATACATGTATGTACGTATAATAAAAATACACTAATATGTACACATACATCGATTGGTAAACTATATACTTATATTTATAATATCAAAAGAAAGGTGTAGCTTTTTGTATACAAAAAATATACGCCACTATCTGTGCGCACCCCCTTTTCGGTTTCGCACGTACGAGGTGCATGAAGAAGTGATGCTCGCCTCGGGATTGATTTGGGGTTTGGAGTCGCCACTGCCTGAGATGTGCAGGCAGACACAAAAGGCACCTATCCGGGCTTAATTAATCTGGTCTGCGGCTTTTTAGAGTTTTGAGCAAGTTCTCGGTTACGTCTAGGGAAGTCCGAAGACACCCTAGCCCGCCCCGTCGATTGACAGGTCCCGTGGGTCTCCTTGGTCTTGAGTCAACTTAGTTTTCACCCAATTCCTAAGCCAGCATGCACACTTATTTGGTCTGGTGGGGACCATTGATGGTGTGGGTCCCCTTTTTATTTGATTTTATCTTTTTATTAAGTTAGTGAAGTGGGTCTGGTAGGGGCCCCATTGGAAGGCCCATTGGGATCCAAATTGGGTTTAAGTCAAGCCCAAGGCCCAATTCGGGTTATTGAGTAACCCTTATTGGATTATGGTTATTTGGTTTAAGGGTTTATTGCATATTCACAAAGTTAGTGGGTTGAAGTTTTTTAGGGCCCATTGGGCTTGGATTTGGCCCAAGGACAGTTAATCAAGTGGCCTTGGGCACATTTATCAAAATGGGCCTTGGTTGGGCCGGACTGGGCATGGGCCCTATTGGAGGGCCCAAGAAGCCTTTGGTGGGTCCGTTGGGCCCACAGTCTCAAGTTGGGTTAGGAAATACCCAATGGGTCAAATTATATTAAATGGGTCGGATTGGGTCCAACCGGGTCAAGAAAAATGGATTTTTTAAGTTACTTACAGGTTTGACCGTATTTCAATCACGGTCTGGGCTGAACCGTAATTTTAATACGGTTCAGGCCAGACCGTAGATTAACTACGGGCACGCCTGGACCGTTCTGAGTTTACGGTTTTCATCCGAACTTGCATTTTTGTGCCAATTTCGACCGGAATCAGTTCTGGTGGGCTCCTTGGATGTCCCGATGACGCCTGTTGGGGTTCTTAGCACTTTCATTATACTGCATTTGCTCCATTTGCCTTCAAATCCTCCTTTTTTGTCTTCAATACCTTGTAAAGGAACAAAGTCCCTTCTTCTTCATTTTGCTGGTTCACCTTTTAGTCATTTTCAATGAAAAGGGAAGGAGGGATAAGGATTACATAGGATAAATTTAAGAGGGTACATTCCTCTTGCGTTGGTAAATGGAATTCAATAAAAGCTGTTAGTTTCCATATCCCTTTTCTTTGACTTGTTCCACTTGTCCATTATCTTTCTTGTTCATGAAGAGACTCTCATTCGTATAAGGGAATTCCAGCAAAAGTAGAGCAAATGGGTTAGTAGCAAGGTAGTGAGAATGAGAGAAATTGTTTAAATGAAACAATTCACATATATATATTTACGAAAAAGAAAGAAGCTGCTAAAGGAGTTACCACACTGTTACTTATTTGGTGATGTTTGGATTCTCCGAAGATTCCGGCAGCGCTTCCGCGTCCCCTTGAATTCTTGAATTGGGTTTTGAAAGGGTTTTGATGGGTGGTTATGTTCAAAGAAGGATTAGAGAAGGTTTGGACAGGGTTTTGGTAAGACAGGGGTATTTTGGGAACAAAAAAGGTTTGGGTATTGGGAGATGGAAGTTGGGCAGAGGTTGGCCGTGGAAAGCACCAAGAAGAAGAGGGGAGCCAGCAAGGAGGAAGGCTTGTTCAAATGAGGGGGGTGGCTTCTCTATTTATAGGCAAAATTTTCGTGCCCGTACTTGAAGTACGGGCATGCCTTGCCCGTACTTCAAGTACGGGCGTGCCTCGCCCGTAATTCAAATACGGGCGAAAAACGAATATTTGCAATTATCGCAGATTCTTCCGTACGGGACGCGTGTCTCGCCACGCGTCCTCTTCTAGAAGCTTGCCCGTAGTTGAAGTACGGCCATGCCTTGCCCGTACTTCAAATACGGTCCAGCACGTTTTTAAAATGTTTGGATTTCAAACCTTTATTCAATTTGGTTTATTTAAAGATTTTTATCCGATTTTTTGATTATTTTATTATAAAACGAGATTCTCTTATTAAAATAATATTAAAAGATTATTTTTATTTATTTAATTCATCTATTCTGCTTTTTGCTGCTGTTTTGCCACGTGGGCAGTTATCCTTGAAACTTCAACTGCTCATAACTTTTCCGTCTGATGTCTGATTTCAGCAAATTTGGTGTCGTTGGAATCAGCTCGGAACCCACTATCCACTGGGATCAAATTGGGCAGTTGAATTGGGGTCGAGCAAAAAGTCAATTTTCGCTTCCCCAAAAGTTTGACCGGTTCATAACTTCCTCATCCGGACCCCGATTCTGGCAAACTCAGTTGCGTTAGAACCGTGTCGAAATGCTCTTTTCAATGAAAGGAAGTTTGATGGCCAATTTTCTTTGGATCAAAAAGTCAAATTTCGGTTCCCTCAGGGTTTGACTTTTTAATTAAAATTTCATTTTTTGCATTTTTTGGGGTGCAAAAATCAGGTGCTAACACTATCAATAATGGATTTAGCTAAAATACGTATAATCACAAATCATGTATATATACTGCCTCTGTTATATACGTATTGAGTATGAAATCAGGAGAGGATGTCAAGTCTCTGGCCAACATACCCCCATGGACGATAAAGGAAAAAGAACATTGCATCACAATGACAAATTTAACTTCAATCATCTTTGTAAATTTAATGATATAAACGCAATCAAAAGACATAGCAGACAGAAAACTCACAAGTAAGGATACAAACAATTTTGAAATAAATTACAACTCAAAGATACAACTAAACATGCAAAACCAAAAAATTCTGTACCATCAACTTTCATTGGAATGCCTTGATGGAGCAGTGGCAAAAGATTTACCAAGTGAGGAGGAGGATCCATCAACCTTGACTGGTGGATGATCATTGGAGGTTCCACGTCTAGATATATATGGCATCTCTTGTGAAAGAAGAGGAAGTGGACCTTTCTGAAGAAGCACTTTATTGGCTTCTCCGATAGATGGTCGAGCAGTTGGGTCTGGGTGGGCACACCATAACCCCACAATTAGCAAGCACTTCATCTCATTCTCATCAAATTCCTTGCCGAGTCTTGGGTCCGCAGCTCCAAGAATATTTTCAATACCATACAGCATCCAAACCCACTGTACCAATTCTAGATTACCCACAATCTCAAGCGCCTTCCTTCCACAACCAATTTCCAAAACAACAATCCCAAAACTGTATACGTCTGAACTTTTGCTTGGCTTTTGTCGGCGTTCACACTCAGGAGCAACGTAGCCTGTAGTCCCAGCTATGTATGTGGTTAGTGGATCATCTCCCTCCTCCACAATCCTTGCCAATCCAAAGTCCCCAAGTTTGGCTTTGAAATCCACATCCAGTAATACGTTTTGAGATTTGATATCCCTATGTATAATGTAGGATCCCCCCTGCTCATGCAGATGGAGCAACCCATTGGCCAAGTCCAGAACTATCTTGTTCCTCTCCTTCCATGCAAGCAACCTATTCTCCTTAAAGAGACGATCCCAAAGGCTCCCATTGGGCATGAATTTGTAAACAAGTAGGAGCTCTTTTTCTTCATTGCACCAGCCATAGAGTTGAACCAAGTTCTCATGCCGCAACCGACCAAGTGTTTTGACTTCCGATTCGAATTGTTTCACCCCTTTAGCACGAGCCTCTTTTGAGAACTTCTTGATCGCCACCTCCAAATTCTGATCTCCCAAGAAACCCTTAAAAACTTCACCGAAACCTCCCTTGCCAATCACACTTCCCGTGAAGTTTTTTGTTGCATCGGCCAATTCCCCATACGAAAACTCTTTAGGGAATCCATTTCCTCTCGTACAAGAAGTGGTTGATGCCATATTACCACCGGCTGGGATTGTGTTTTGGGGTGTGGGCTGCATTTCATCAATGATAGCGGCAGAAGCGGCAGAGATTGTGTTTTGGGGTATGGGCTCCTCTATAATTGCCAGGTGCGTTTCACGGCGATGAGTCTGTTCCATTCTTTTTCTTATTGCTATACTAGCCTTGGAAACATCATTTTCTTGATTTCTTACTTGATCACTGTTAAACAAAGCATGTTCGTCTTGATTCTTTGCTTGTTCCAGTTCCCGATTGGACGGACCATTGTACGTTTGGGTGCTTCCGCTTCCTTTCTTCCCACAAAGAAAACACATCAAACCAAACCCACCAAGCAGGAGAACAGCAACACAAGTAACAAGAACCGCCCACATGATCTTTTTCGTCCTTGGAACCCTTACCGCAACAGTTTTGTCTCGATGGCTTTCTTCATTCTTTTCGTTGCGTTGGGTTACTATAGCAGTATTGTTTCGTGGGCTTTCTGCAACAGTTTCGTTTTGTTGGTTTTCTACTGTTTCCAAGGTGGATTGAAAATCCCAGTACTGAACAGAATGTATCTGGAATACAGCTCCCGTGGATGCGGAGAAGCCAATAGTAACCCACTCCGGTAAATAGTCCCTTAGATCCACGAGATGGAAAGCGCTTGAATACACACCAGGCAAATCATCATAGGTTAAATGAACACTGAAGTTTTTAGTACTCGAATTATAACTAACGGTAGCTCTGTTTCTTGCATTTGACTTACAACGCCAACTTACAATTGGAACTGATCCAAGCGAGTTGAAGCTGAGACCGACGTGATCATAATTGAGGTTCCAGCTATTTTCCAAGTTGTCAAACTCCACTGCAACAAATGGATTATGACTTGGATTGACTATGTTATTGCAACTCATAAGGCCAAGACATCCACCTGTGGAGTTTGAAGGCAAGGACTTGTTTGCAGCCAGGAAGAAGGTAAGTCCATGTCCATGGTATGGGTGGTCTAGGGTATCAATTGAGAACGAGAAGTGGGTGGTGAAGTCGGTTAGTCTTTGACTCTCCCTGTCCCAGATGCGCACTGGATCACGATATACGGCTCGACCAGCACAGTGAGTAAGATTTGCGTACGCCTTGCTCTTGGTGAGTTGGATGAGACCATTCGACGGAAAAGCATCTCCCTCGTATTCCATTTCATCAGATCAGGATTACCTTTGTAGAACGAGTCGAAAGTGAAGGAAACAGGAGCAACAGAAGGAAGTAAGATTGAGTAGAAGAAGAAAAACGATAGTGTAGAGATTTGAAGAAGAGCAATTCCATGAATTGAGGAGTGGAGATGAAAGTTTCTTGTGCTGCACCTCATTGTAGGCGAAGGTTCAACCAAGAGATTGAGTGCAAAGAAAGGAAATGAAGCCAAGCCTCGTAAAGCAAATAAACTTGGAAGTGCAGGTGAAACTATTGGTGTCAACGTCAACGGTATGGGACCGGAACGAGTGAGTAACCGGTCTACAAACGCGAAGAAAGAATACACGGCTTGTATAGTAGTGTTGGTCAAGAGACTGCCGATCAAGATGATCATATCATTAAAGACGAGGAGAGAGGTACCTTAAGCAAGTTCCAGGTTATTTGTGGGGAGACTTGGCATGACCATTCAGGGGTGAAGCGAGCTTTTTCTAACTATGATACGACATCATACTGTTTGCTTTTTTTTGACCTAGGCTTGTTGTAATTGGGTAAAGTATATCATAGTGAAAGAAAGAGGAAAAACACGACAGTCATTAGAAGGAAAAAGGTGAGCAGTAGGACATGATTGTGTGCAGTGGCGGAACCAGGACTTCAAACCTGAGGGGGCAAAAAAAAATTTTCAATTCACACTTACACATAAATTATAGAAATTTCATGGAGATAGAGGGGCAAACCGGAAATTTTAGGGGGGGGGGGGGGCAAAACCTGAATTTCAATTAAAACATATATACTTTTAATTAAAAAATAAAAATTTAGGGGGGGCAATTGCCCGCCCTAAGCAAAGCCCGGTTCCGCCACTGATTGTGTGACCGGTCTTATATTTACAAGATAGCTTGAAGGCAAAATACCATGATATTTCTTATATTATTATGAACGTAAATGTGCCATGTCACACGAAGAAGATTTCAACCCCTCAATTAGTGACGTAGCTATCACTTAATGTAGTGAATTTGACCGTGAGCTTAGCTTGAAGGCAAAACACCATGATATTTCTTATAATATTATGAACGTAAATGTGCCATGTCACACGAAGAAGATTTCAACCCCTCAATTAGTGACGTAGCTATCACTTAATGGAGTGAATTTGACCGTGAGCTTAGCTTGAAGGCAAAACACCATGATATTTCTTAATTCTTATAATATTATGAACGTAAATGTGCCATGTCACACGAAGAAGATTTCAACCCCTCAATTAGTGACGTAGCTATCACTTAATGGAGTGAATTCGTCCACATGCTTTAATGCATTGTAGACTTATTTGAAATGTTTATTCAAGTGGGACTCACCTGTAGCATTTACATAAATGAAGAAAATATGACTATGAGATGCTTTACATGACAACATCTCACAACCATTGCAGTCTGCAATGCAGACCATATCATTCCGTAATGGTTACTACAATTTAACGTAAAGGTCGGGCCTACTCACGTAACGTTCATACCACGTGAGAGAGCAACAGCTTGACTTGGCTCTGTTGATAAAACCGCATTGACTCTTTGGCTCTATTCTTATCCAATTTTGTTTTTCTCTTTTTAATGAACAAACAAATTTGTGCATATCTTCGAATGCATTTCCACGGGAACTAATACCATGAAAGCACAGGAAGGGATATATTTTGGGATGTTGGGCGCGCCCTATTAAAACATCCAAGGAACTAAAATCCCGTGATACTGTGAAACCACAGGAAGGGATATATTTGGGGATGTGGGGCCCTATTAAAATAGGGCATCCATCCACACGGAAAAGAATGAGATATGAATATCCCAGTAAGCAGCACATGCATGCTAAAATACAGTTTATCAGTTAAGAAAAAAACATGATACAGTTGTAAAGCATGCAACAGTAGCAATAATACGTCAGTTCCGGATAATCCGAGTAATTCAACAGTAATCCAATCAATCAGTATAAGATACAAGAATAATCCAGTTAAACAAACATATATGTAACATCAAATCAACAGTTGATAAGTCCCAACAGGACTCATGAAATAAGACTGCCTTTAACTTGTGTAAAACCATGCTCACTATGCTACCTCCCGGCTTATGAACGAAACCGAGCTACACGGTCATCGACTTATTGCGGGAGAACCCATCCAGATACAGTAATGGGTTGGCACGTACTATCCCAAACATAGCCGCAACCAACCAGATACAGTGAAGGTCTCACCGAGATACACGATGGAACACGTACGTGATCAAAGTGTTACGACTAGCAAAGGACAATCCTTCCCACTATCTAGTTCCTAACATGGATCCATATCGAGCTATGCCCACTAGACTCTAAAACCAAAACCAACAGAGAAATCCAATAAGCACAACTCATCTGTATCTCAATCATATCATCCCGAGCTACACGGGGCATCTCCGAGATACACGGGGCATCTCCGAGATACACGGAGGTAAGATAAATATCAATCCATCAAAAGTCCCAAAAACATCATTCGAGTACAATCAGAAAACCAAATAATCACATTTATCCAAAATAATTTGATTTTAAGTCCTTTTTCAAAGTATTGCATAAAATTCTCTTTTTATAGTCAGAGTTTGGTGAAATTGCTCAATTTCGGTTAAACCGGCAAATCCGAGTATTGAAACCAAAATTTAACTATGTTACTTAATCCTGTCTTGTATTACTTGCTTAAAACCTAAACAGTAGTTTACAATTAACATTTATACTCATAACACTCTCATTTAGCCTAAATCCCCAATTCCTTACTTAACAGTCGTATTTCTTCTAAAATTTCCACATCGATTTCAATAATTAAAATCTTAATTGTGATCCTATTTCCAATGTACCACAACCTTTAAAAGTCCTTTAATAACTTCTAAATAAATTTCCTAATGATTCCCACAATGAAAATTTAAAAGCAATTACAACAATATAGAAACATATAAGCTGCTAGGAGGGTGGGCGCTCCTCAGCCATCCTCAGGAATCCTGGGCGCTCCCTTTAAATTCCACAATGTGGGTTGCTACTGGAGCAATCCAACTAGGACTGACCTAATGTTTAAGTTTCCATGACTTTTTCCATTAATTTCCATAACATTCCTCTAAAAGACAATATTTAGTAAAAGTGTTATTCTCCGATTGATCCGGTAAAATCATATGCTAAAAATCTGGATTTGATCCTAACAAAGATTTCAAAGTTGCTTTCACTCATTTTAATTTCAACAGTTGCTTTTCCCTATATAAATTTATCCTTAAGTCTTCTCCCTCTAAAATGAGCTATACCAATGCCTTCCTAAAAAAAACATTTAACTTACTTAAAAGAACCTCAAATCTTCACTTGTAGTTATCTTTATTTCTTGTAAAGCTCACTTTAACCAACTTCAATTAATCCCATACTTGTACAGCATAGGAAAGAAATGCTATAACCTTTACTCTTACCAATATCAATCACCTGTAATACTTATACATTATCTAATACCTGCACCAGTTCTCTTTATGTCAAAAACTCTTTACTTATAAATCCTATTTTCAGCATCTCTTCATTCACTCCAATTTGTCCTTTATATAATTTTCCCATTTAAGTTTTACAACCTACAGAGACTAAGAGCTGGACAGAAAATCTGATCTCCTAAGAACTCTTAACTTATTACTAACCCAGTTCCCTAGTTTCAGTACTAAATACCATAGTATACCTCTAGCTCCAGCACCTATACTTCACCCAAGTATCTTCAGATACACCTATCTAAAACCCCTAACAGAACTCCCTAATTTGCCACTTTATATTAGCCACAAAATATACCTAAGAGAGCTGGGCGCCAACCCCAGCAGCACCTGACATACACACAAATTTACTGATTTCAGAAACTGATTTCTTTAAATGTGCTTCCAGTTCAGCATTCCTATTCATCCAAAGTAATGCAAATTGTCCCTAACTAAGTCCCCTAAGAGACTCCCCTAATTGTAATTAAATAATAATCACAAAGGCTATATAGATGAGCTGGGCACCAACCTCTGAAGAGGTAGGCCATCCTGAGCCATCCTAGGCCATCCTAGGCGCTCTAGTCATTCCTTGCTATACAATGCGGCAGATCTTTTTACCAAAAGAGCTTACCTATATATGTTCTTCTAAACCCTTTTCATATCCTTCCTAGACTTCTAACTACTGTTCCTGCTTCCACAATATTCAGCAATTCTGATTTCATATATTCCATTTCAGCACCTCATGATTAACCCAAAATCCTTCAAGTTTACCTTTACCTAAGATCCTTAAAGTAAAACTTTAATTAGAATTTTAATATCACTTTAAAAACTAAAGAAATAGGCTGGGATTTAACTGGGCGCCAACCTCTGGGGAGGTAGGCGATCCTCAGCAATGTTCAGCGCCCAGGCCATATTTCCAGTTTTCGTTTTGTTGATGAACCTAAACACCTGGACAGCATTGATACCTTGCTTTCGAACTTTTTCTAAGATAATCTAGACCTTCCCAGCAGTATATCAAATCTCATTCAAATTTACTTAAGCACCAAAAACATTCCAAAAAATCTTAGACATCCATGTTAACTTGTAACAGCAAATTCAGCAACACCAAATTAATTACAAATTTGAATATGTATAACCTGATCAAATTTTCTTATATTCCTCACTTCCAGCATCATTCTAATCAACTAATAGATCAAATAATGTGCAGTAGAATTTAATTGGATCATGAATTTGTGTTATTCAGGTCTAGGCACCAAAAACAGAGTATTCTTCAGGTTATTTACTCAACCACTACCACAACTCAATTTCTACTAGGACTGAACTGAAATTCCACTTCAATAGCACCTAAATTCTTCTTTTACTACTTCTAACAACCGAATTAACACCAATTGAAATTAATTCGATCTTAGTTCATCCGCAAACAGAAAACTCTCACATAAAAGTTCACTGCCGATAAAACTTACATGCAGCAATTTGAATCCAGTTTCAATCAGATTTCGGTTGCAAATCCGAGAAAAATGTGTGCTACTTACATAAGAGATGCTCAATTCAGACTTCTACCACCAATGAGTCCACAATTAGACTCCAGATTTGCCCTCTCCTTCTTATTCCACTATTCTCTGCAAAGATGGATTAACTTGCTCAGATCTGCCCAGATCTGAGATCTAATTCATAATAGTTATAAAACCTAAACGAAATTATTAAGATATGAGCAAACTTACTCGAATAAACCCGAATGGGCAGAATTTAACAGCTATTGAATCAACCAAGGTTTGCTGCCGCAGTTGAGAACAACTCCTGATCACCCAACGACTGAACACCTTCTGAAAAATGATAGTCCAATCAGATCTCTACAGATCTGAACTTCCTTTGCTAAAAATTTATCTACTTATAACATAATTCACTAGACTCACTTGATTCTCAAATTGAAGAACAGAGATTTGCAGCGCATGGACGAAATTGATTGCTGCCGCACAGCTCTTAACTCTACCTTGCACAAAAACCAAACGGCCACCAAAACCTTCTTCTAATCTCCATAAATTCTCCAGACTACTCCTCAAACCCTATCTCAGCTCTCTGCAAATTCTGATCTTCAGTTTTTTCGAGCTCCAAACAAAAACAAACGGACTGAATTCTATTGGTTTTTATATTTGCCGTCCTTTGCAACTCAAATCATGATCTAATGATGCTCCACTCCACCAAACTCCCTACACCATCACCATTAGTTGATTATCAACTCATGCATGCCTCAACGACCACCCAACCTAAAACCATCCAAACAACTTTAAATAATTTTATCACTTCATAATTATTATTTTCCAAGTTGGTTCACCCAAGCAACCTCGATTAACTCTTTTGATCTCATTTTTTGAAAAATTCTGCCTATAAGCCTTATTCTACCTACTAAAAAAATTCTACCTCTTGAGAGGTTGGTGCCCAGCTCATCTATATAGCCTTTGTGATTATTATTTAATTACAATTAGGGGAGTCTCTTAGGGGACTTAGTTAGGGACAATTTGCATTACTTTGGATGAATAGGAATGCTGAACTGGAAGCACATTTGAAGAAATCAGTTTCTGAAATCAGTAAATTTGTGTGTATGTCAGGTGCTGCTGGGGTTGGCGCCCCGCTCTCTTAGGTATACTTTGTGGCTAATATAAAGTGGCAAATTAGGGAGTTCTGTTAGGGGTTTTAGATAGGTGTATCTGAAGATACTTGGGTGAAGTATAGGTGCTGGAGCTAGAGGTATACTATGGTATTGAGTACTGAAACTAGGGAACTGGGCTAGTAATAAGTTAAGAGTTCTTAGGAGATCAGATTTTCTGTCCAGCTCTTAGTCTCTGTAGGTTGTAAAACTTAAATGGGAAAATTATATAAAGGACAAATTGGAGTGAATGAAGAGATGCTGAAAATAGGATTTATAAGTAAAGAGTTTTTGACATAAAGAGAACTGGTGCAGGTATTAGATAATGTATAAGTATTACAGGTGATTGATATTGGTAAGAGTAAAGGTTATAGCATTTCTTTCCTATGCTGTACAAGTATGGGATTAATTGAAGTTGGTTAAAGTGAGCTTTGCAAGAAATAAAGATAACTAAAAGTGAAGATTTGAGGTTCTTTTAAGTAAGTTAAATGTTTTTTTTAGGAAGGCATTGGTATAGCTCATTTTAGAGGGAGAAGACTTAAGGATAAATTTATATAGGGAAAAGCAACTGTTGAAATTAAAATGAGTGAAAGCAACTTTGAAATCTTTGTTAGGATCAAATCCAGATTTTTAGCATATGATTTTACCGGATCAATCGGAGAATAACACTTTTACTAAATATTGTCTTTTAGAGGAATGTTATGGAAATTAATGGAAAAAGTCATGGAAACTAAACATTAGGTCAGTCCTAGTTGGATTGCTCCAGTAGCAACCCACATTGTGGAATTTAAAGGGAGCGCCCAGGATTCCTGAGGATGGTTGAGGAGCGCCCACCCTCCTAGCAGCTTATATGTTTCTATATTGTTGTAATTGCTTTTAAATTTTCATTGTGGGAATCATTAGGAAATTTATTTAGAAGTTATTAAAGGACTTTTAAAGGTTGTGGCACATTGGAAATAGGATCACAATTAAGATTTTAATTATTGAAATCGATGTGGAAATTTTAGAAGAAATATGACTGTTAAGTAAGGAATTGGGGATTTAGGCTAAATGAGAGTGTTATGAGTATAAATGTTAATTGTAAACTACTGTTTAGGTTTTAAGCAAGTAATACAAGACAGGATTAAGTAACATAATTAAATTTTGCTTTCAATACTCGGATTTGCCGGTTTAACCGAAATTGAGCAATTTCACCAAACTCTGACTATAAAAAAAGAATTTTATGCAATACTTTGAAAAAGGACTTAAAATCAAATTATTTTGGATAAATGTGATTATTTGGTTTTCTGATTGTACTCGAATGATGTTTTTGGGACTTTTGATGGATTGATGGTTATCTTACCTCCGTGTATCTCGGAGATGCCCCGTGTAGCTCGGGATGATATGATTGAGATACAGATGAGTTGTGCTTATTGGATTTCTCTGTTGGTTTTGGTTTTAGAGTCTAGTGGCCGGGCATAGCTCGATATGGATCCATGTTAGGAGCTAGATAGTGGGAAGGATTGTCCTTTGCTAGTCGTAACACTTTGATCACGTACGTGTTCCATCGTGTATCTCGGTGAGGCCTTCACTGTATCTGGTTGGCTGCGGCTATGTTTGGGATAGTACGTGCCAACCCATTACTGTATCTGGATGGGTTCCCTCGCAATAAGTCGATGACCGTGTAGCTCGGCTTCGCTCATAAGCCGGGAGGTGGCATAGTGAGCATGGTTTTACACTATTTAAAGGCAGTCTTATTTCATGAGTCCTGCTGGGACTTATCTACTGTTGATTTGATGTTACATATATGCTTGTTTAACTGGATTATTCTTGTATCTTATACTGATTGATTGGATTACTGTTGAATTACTCGGATTATTCGGAACTGACGTATTATTGCTACTGTTGCATGCTTTATAACTGTATCATTTTTTTTTAACTGATAAATTGTATTTTAGCATGCATGTGCTGCTTATTGGGATATTCATATCTCATTCTTTTCCGTTTTGATTTGTTTTGTTTTCAGATTCTGGTAAGGATGGCACCAGCGGGTATAGGCTTGGTTAATGTGAGTTAGTTAGGATATGGTATTTTATATTGGAGCTTGGGTTATAGTGCACTCTGATTATCCAGTTATTGACTTATTTATGTTTTCATTCACTCTAATTTACAACTGTATCATATTTTAGAACTGATAAACTGTATTTGAGCATTCATGTGCTGCTTATTGGGATATTCGTATCTCATTACGTTTTGTTTTGTTTTGTTTTTCAGTTTCTGGTAAGGACGGCATCAGCGGGTATATGTTTGGTTCATGTGAGTTAGCCTCGGTTATGGTATTTTTATATTGGAGCATGGGTTATAGTGCACTCTGATTTTATAGTTATTGTTTAATTCATGTTTTTCCTTCACTCTGATTTGCTATCTTGGGTTATATAATAACCTTTGAAGAGAAGTTACGGTTTTATCTACGTAACTTGGATCCGGGGCGTTACAGATGGTATTAGAGCATATCAGAGTCATGAAAGGAAACATGATATAAGGATCGGAAACCCTAGGATTGCCTTGGGGGTTGTGTGCTCGCTAGATAGCACTCCATAAATAGGAAATATAGGACGAGGGTGATCCTTTCATTAATTTTGCCGCAGTTATTATTATTAAAGTTAAGTTACTTACACCTTATGATACACCTATCTATTGTCATATGGGATGGTTATTGTGACGTATAGCCTATTACTGTGATATGAGTAGAGAAAAGTTATTTGTCTCAAATCAGAAGGCGATGGGGAATTTTGAGAAGTAGTAGATGTGAGATAAATCTCAATTATTGTTGATCATATCGGGAACACGAGGATGGTGATGGTTGATTAAGCATGCATGCTATTGTATGCTTAATTGAATGATGAGCCAGATGTATACAGCTATACTTGAGTAGTGTAAGGCATCGGCCAATGCTGAACATATACCTGGGAATTAAGCTTTATACAAATGGGGTATGTAATGTAATATTTATATATAAACCAGAAATTGTTTTGTGCTATATTGTTTAATTTAAGCTAGAAGGGGATTTACATGATTTCTTCCCTATTCTTCATATAGGTGCACATATATGAAAGGGTGGGTGACAGCAAGTCATGATATTCTCTTCTGAGTTATTTTGTAGTATGTATAAATATTGAGAGCAAGAAATTGGGAATGATTACATTTATAAGGAGTATTAAGGATGGATTAGTGATTTGGAAAATAAATAAATAATGAAAATGTGGTAGAAGCGTAGTGGGTTTAAAGAATAAAGGATGAGATATCTATCATGAGAAGGATTTCCTTTGTCTAGAGTTAGTATTGGCAACCATGATGTCCACATTTAGAATATTTGGAGGAAATACTTATGGGAAAATAATATTTAAATATACTTGGATCATAAGAATTCGAGGTGCATATTATTTCGAGGAAAGTTTATGAAAAGAACTCCTCTGTCAGGACTTGGTGTTGGTAATCATGATGGTTACAAGGAAAATTTTGGAAACCTTACCTATAGGGATTGAATGGAGGTATTGTAAGTAAAGATTGAGGAGCATATTATTTTAAAGAAGTCATAAGTTGAAGTACGGAAAAATCATAATGAGAGATTATAAATAATTTCTCTTGGAGTGCAATCTACATCGATCATGAGAACGAGGGTTATGGAGGTTATATTAGGTGAACAATATGAGAGTAATTCCCAGGAGATGAGATCATGTGGATGCAGCAGAAAAGAATAGTAAGTCATGCTCTAGAATTATCGCATTTAAAGAGCGGAATTAGAAGAGTATAAATGTGGTGGAAATGGTTGGAATGTGGAGGAATAAATCAGTCTAGGAGAAAGGAATTTGTCGCAGGCATGAAGTATAATTATGGCTAGGTGCACGGGGTTGCTGACGTACCCAGGGTTGGTGCCCATGCCAAATTGATATATTTTTGTTAATGATCAGGGCAGCCTGGATTCCTGGTGGTTGGTGTTCAGATGGTTAAGTTAGTATATGTGTAGTGTTAAATTGTTGTTCTTATTTAAGTTTTATTTTTATGGACTTTGGTTGAGTTAATTAAGGAAACATAGAGTAAATGAGTGCTATTAATTTCAGAAATTTTATGGATGTGTGTTAATATAAAAGAAAGTAAGTAGATGCTGAAATAAGATTATAAATGACATGGTTGAACCTAAAGAGAGTTTTAGAATGTATTAGATGAGGTATAAGTATTTCTTAGTGCATTGGTAATTGCAAAGGTATAGGTTATAGGAATTATTTTTTTGTGTAAAAGTTATGTTTGGAGTTAATTGGAGAGGTATTGAGGAATAAATGTAGAAATCTAAATTAAATAAGAGAGGTAAAATTCAGGGTCTTCATTTAAGTGAATTGGAAGTCTTCAAAGGAAGAAATATGTTTTATTTTAGAAGTAAGGACATAAGGTAAATTCTTAAAGGAGAAATATGTTGTTTGATTTTAAAATGAGCTAAACTATTATGAACTTATTAATAGGGTTAAATTCTGAAATGTTAAGGTTCCCGACAAAAATTTTTGCAGGAAGGATATCCCCATTAGCTACTCTCATGACTAAAGAGGGTAGTCTTGTGAATATTGTGAGATATTACCGTGAAGGGTTCAACATTCATAGTGGGGGATTGATTATAGCATGGGCTATGTGGAACCTGATGTGAATTATATATACTTGGAAAGAGAGAATGAGATGAAGGAGACTTACCGGATTTGGTTATTACATCATGAAGTGGGAACATGTGGGTGGTAGCATGATATGAAATTTCGAGGACGAAATTTTTTTGAAGGAGGGGAGTATGTAAAATCCCTAATTTTTAATGGAATTAAAAATTTATTATTTTAGTAATTAAATTATGGCTAGTTAGTAATTTTGTAGAGGAAGGAGGCCAAATAGTTAGACCGGGGATTCAAATCGGAGTGGATGATTTCAATTAATTAGGTAAAGGGCATTGCTGGAATTTTATCTGTGGATTATGGTGGTTTTGGAGGTGGGACCAATATGAAGTCATGACCAAATAAGGGTTGCTGGTGTAGGGATCCTGGTAGAATGGCATAGCATGGGATCATGTTTAAACTAGCCCTAGGTGGTAACTATATAAACACAAGTGAATTTCAGTTGCTGTTTTGGCATTTGAATGAATGGAACCTTGGAGCTTTCGGGAAGAAGAAAAGTCCGAGCTAGGGTTGCTAGATCTGATTTGGAGGATTTTATGAAGAGCGAAGGATTTTGTTGTGGCCATTTGGATTACTGTCAGAGAAAAGGTGTATATCAGATTTCGGCAATTTCCAATTCTGATTGAGAGCCAAAAGCTAAGTTGTGGTGAAACAAAATTCAGAATCAGTGAGCTCGTTTGGTTTTGGAGTGAGGAATCAGAGGTCGAATTGTGCAAATAGGTTTCCAGCAGTTGCAATTCAGAATTCAGAGATAAGTAGCATAAATTGATTTGGTTTAGACACTTTGAATTGAAGTTGTATTGAATTAGAATAAGTATTTGATCGTACCCTGTTTCTGGTTAGTAATTGGCGTCTGAGCATGAGCAGCCTCTAAATAGGTGTACGCGTGTCGGAAACGTGGCACGGGAAAATTCGGAGTCGCCACCGCCTGATGGGGTGCAGGTGGATACCTGGGTGCCTAGTCTTGTCTATGTTGGGCTTTGGTCTGCGGCTTGAGATTCTAAGTAGGGTCTCGGTTGCGGTCTGGGGAAGTCTGTAGACACCCCAGACCACCCCGTCGGATGACAGGTCCCTGTGGGTTCCCTGGTTTGAGTTAGCTTACTTTGGTTCCCACCCGATTCCTAATCCAATATGCAATTTGGTTAAGTCTGGCGGGACCACCTGTGTGGTGTGGGTCCCTTTAATTGGTTTTATCTTGCTTAATTTAGGTGATCTAAGTCTGCATGGGTGGGCCCCATTGGAAGGCCCACAGTTCCCTTGGTGGGCTTTGGGTAAGCCCACATGTCCCATGTGGGCCTCTGTCTAAGCCTAAGAGGCCCTGTGGACTTGGGTGAAATGAATTAATTTTACTTAGTTTATCCAAGTTGGAGATTTATGTGGTTTTCATGCAATAAGTGAGTCTGTATTGGTTTGTGGGCCCCTGGGTGGGCCCCCATGGTGGTTTCCAAAAGGATTTTATCTTTACTTAAATTCTCCAAGATGTTTTGGACATTGGGCTTGGGGCCCGTGGTCCAGTTCCGGGCTTGAAAGCCCATGTTCTAGAAGTGTAGGGTTTTGAACCCTCACTTGGTTTATTAGTAGGCTTTGATGGGCCTGATAGGCCCTAGCCTAGGGTCTCGGCCAAATCATATGACTCAAACCTCATTCCACAAAACAAAATTCGGGTGGGCCATATCGGGTTTGGCCCGCCCGGTTCAATCAGTTCATTTTACACAACTTGCTTAATTGCATGCTTTTGGGTTTATCGGGCTTGGTGGGCCCCGTTGGAAGGCCCATTAGTATACCAAATTGGACCGGTGGTCCAAGTCCCATGTTGGGTTTCCGGGTGACCCAGAAACCCTATTGGTTCACTTGGTTTTGTTGAAAATATCATGAAAATTCGACAAGGAACAAAGAACACAAAAAAGACATTTTTGTCATGTATCCGGCCTTAGTTGCCAGATACACACAAGCTGTAGGTGATCTGGCCTGAGTTGCCGGATCACCTCAAAACTGCTCTTTTCGGGGTTTAGGCAATTGGGGTGATTTTCAGGGGTTCCTAGGAGCTTTCTACAAGTCATGTGGGCCCCTGGGAGGGCCCACCTTGGTTCAGATTTGGGGAGGAGCCTCATTTGGCTTCCTTTGGGTTTCTCCAACAAAGGCAATGACGCAAACAAGAGGACATGAGGTATGGGCATGCATACCGGTACAGTCGGCTGCTGTTGGGACTTGGGGCTTCCTAACAGGTGGTGAAGAGGTTGGGAGGCATGCTTAAGGGCACAAAGATGGCATAGGGATAGGGTGGGGCAGCAAGCATAGTATGGCATGCGTATTTACACACAAAGAAGGAAAACACAACATGCTGTAAAAAGTAGTGGGGGCAGCGAGCTTGGGGAGAAGGGAGCATGTGTAGCGCCCCAGATCCGGGTTTGCCCTATCACGGCACCAACCCGTACCCGAGACCTACTTATGGGCCCAAAAGAACCTGATAAGTATAATTGATGTGGGCAATTGCAATGTAATCATCAGAGTGCATAAGATAAAGAAGCATGGAATTTAAAATTTTTCATATACTAAAAGGGCATCTGTATAATAACTCCAAAATACAACATTTAGGTACACAAAAAGGCAACTAAGATCTCTCCATCGCTGTCTCTCACATGAGCATTCATACACAAAAATAATAATCTAAAGATAACTCCCAAGTTTACAAATCCCAAAAAGAATAACTATATTCCCCTTGATAGTTTCTAGGAACTAAATACAATAACATAAAGAGAACCCCTAATACGGATAGTAAAAGTCCTCGGGCTTGCGCTCAGACTCACCCTCAATAGCTGCCCCAGTACGTGGCTCACCAGACGGATCTGAAAACAAATCCGGTAAAACAAAACGCGTGAGACTTAAAGTCCCAGCAAGTAGCAAACATGCATGAATGGAAGCAGTTAATACAATTCACATAATATCACGATTGGAACAGTTTAGGCAATTTACATAACATCATGAGTAGAGGCAGTTTATGCGATTCATATTCTCAAGTCAAGCATCTAAATAATATAATCCATAAAAATTAGCTAACAAACCTGGTAGGACTGATAATGTAAAACAAACCTGTGGAACTCACGAGGTAGGACAAACCTTGCTCAGTAGTTATTAGAACCAATGTCACGTTCCACCACCCAAGATATAATACGCAATGAGCAACCAAGTGTCAAGTGTCAAGTGTCATGTGTCATGTGTCATGTGGGACTACTCGTCCACGGATGAAGGCTAAGTGGGACTACTCGTCCACGGATGAATGCTAAGTGGGACTACTCATCCAATGGTGAATGCTAAGTGGGACTACTCGTCCACTATTGAATACCAATTGTCAAATAATATTCACAATGCGTAAGAAATAACTAATAAGCACTTCACATCCAAAACCAAATCACAGTAGAGTACATACACCATAAAATCCACAAATTACGTATTCGAGAAGTAGGATAGTCTTAGGATCCCTAATAAGAACACCATGCCAAAAATCAACGGATTTTAAGATAAAAAGTTTCGGACCTAAAAATATTCCAAGTCTGGGTAAAACGTTGACTTTTCGGTGTATAATTTTCCTAGACAAATTTACAAGGAGTTTATGGTTCAAATTCTTGTTGTAGTCTATTGAAGGGTATACAAATCTTCTAGAATTTTCTGGGCTTCAGAATCACTCATTTGGATATCAAACTCAAAAAGTGGCCATTTTTGAAAATCGGGAAAACTGGAAATTTAGGCACAAACTGAAAAGTTGACTTTTTATTGGTTGGGAATTGGGCCCTGGGAGTATTTTTATTGGTTCCAAATGGGGGGTAAAACCTTATTTACATGTAAAGACTTAAGTAAATGGAACAATAAATACACAGGACATTTACTTAAATGTCTTTCATGTAATAAGGGTGCTATGCGAGAGCCTTGGCTTGGTTGGGAAAGGGTTTGAGAGAAAAAGGCTAAAAATCATGAAACAGGGTCCACGATTAGGTCGTGGATTAATCGCCCAGAGGCGATTAGCTCAATGTTCGGGTGTTCAGGTTAAAGGTTCGCGCGCCCAGGTTTAAAACAGGGTTGACGCGCGCGCGCTAAAGTTTAATGTTCGTGCGCTAAGGTTTAAACCCTCTTGACGTGTGCGCGCTCCCTTTGAGCGTTCACGCGCTAAGACTTTGGATTAATCGCCCAGGTTAATCCTGAGCCGCGATTTGAATAACAGAGACTGGGTTTTAGGGTTTTGGCTCAGGATTAATCGCCAAGTTTTCGGGCGTTCAGGTTAAAGGTTCGCGCGCCCAGGTTTAAAACAGGGTTGACGCGCGCGCGCTAAAGTTTAATGTTCGTGCGCTAAGGTTTAAACCCTCCTGACGTGCGCGCGCTCCCTTTGAGCGTTCACGCGCTAAGACTTTGGATTAATCGCCCAGGTTAATCCTGAGCCGCGATTTGAATAACAGAGACTGGGTTTTAGGGTTTTGGCTCAAGATTAATCGCCAAGTTTCAGGATTAATCGCCACCTCGGGTTTTCTACTATTTTTGACTATCTTCAACTCAAAACTCGTACCAACCCTATCCAACCTTCTCAATACCAAATGTGATGATTCCAAAACATCCCAACACACTCAAAAACTCTTCCCAACATAGGAATCCATACAAAATCCTCATGAACATGAATCCAACATAGAAAGTGTCATTCAATATACCCATCTCAAACCCTAACCAGAAATATAATCATTAGAGGTTGCAAATCCATGGCAAATCGATAGAAAACTAAACAAGATAATTAGATATACCAAACCCTACGAATTTTAGAAACAAAACCCTACATGCAAGTGATTCTCCAGTTTATCAAAACCCTAGGAAAGAGAGATACGAAAATCCATTAAATTCATTTTTTGTTTAAAGGGTTTGCTACTTACTTGTTAATGGAGAAGCAACCTTCCCTTCAAGCTTTTCTCTCCTTCTTCTTCTTCCTCTTGAAGCTTCAAGCAAGCTCCCACACTTTCTCTCTTGTTCTATACGTCCAAGACAAGAGAAATGGGTTTTCAAACCCTCAATTAGAAATTAGGGCATCCTTTTATATGCCCAAGTTTTGGGTCTTTCAAATCTGCCCCTAAACAAGGCTTTTATTCAACTAAACCCTAGGGTGTACCTAAGGCATACCAGGAGTACCTTAGTGTTATTTGAGTGGGGTACCTTAGTATTAAGTGGGGCACCTTAGTGTTAAATGGGGTGTTTGCCTTAGCCACTTCAAAAGGCATGCTTTAAGAATGCTTGGGAGGTGTACCTCAGTTATCACAGAAGGGTACCTTAGTTATATGAGGGGTACTTTAGTTATTTGAGGAGGTACCTCGATGTTTCAAGGGATTTACCTTAGTCATTCTAAGGGGTAAACTTTGAATAAGCTTAGGGGGTGTACCTCAGTTATATTGAGGAGGGTACTTAGCTATAGAAGGAGTGTACCTTAATTATATGAGGGAGGTACCTTAACTATGTAATGGGTTATACCTTAGGCAAAACAATAGGGGTTACCTTACTTATATAGGGGTTACTTTAGTTATACAAAGGGGGTACTTTGGCTATATAGGGGGTGTACCCTAGGTAAAACAGTGGGGTACTTTACTTATATGAGAGGAGTACCTCTAGGAAATACAAGGGGTGTACCCTAGGTAATATAGGGGATGTACCTTAGGTATATTGGAGGTACTTTAGTTATATAAAGGGGGTACCTCTAGCTGCATAAGGGAATGTACCTTAGCTAAACAAGGGGTACTTCAAGTAAGATAGTAGGGTACCTTAGTTAAAACAAAGAGATACCTTAGGCAATACAAATGAGGTATCTTAGGTATAGTTAGGGGATACTTTAGGTATTCGAATGGGGTACCTTGGGCAAAACAGTGGAGTACCTTAACCAATATGAGTGAAGTGCCTTGGGTAATACAAGGGGATACCTTAGGCAAACACAGGGGTACCCTAGGTAAATGCAAGGGGATACCTTAGGTAAACACAGGGGTACCTTAGGCAATTAAAGTAGGGTACCTTAGGGATACAAGTGGGGTACCTTAGGTATAATTGAGGGGTACTTTAAGTAACACTTGGATGGTACCTTGGGAAATACTTGGGTGTACCTTGGGTGTACCTTGGGTATAGAAGTAGGGTACCTGGGGTATACTCGAGAGGTTAATTGGGTGTTCTTGGGAGATACTTAAGATACACTTGAGAGGTACTTTGGGCAATATAAGAGGGTACCTTAGGGATATAAATGGGGTACCTTAGGCAATGTGAGTGAGGTACCTTGAGCAATATATGAGGGTACCTTAGGGATAATTAGGGGATACTTTAGGTATACTTGAGTGGTACCTTGGGTAACACTTGGATATACTTTGAGTAATACCTTCGGGTACTTCGGGTAATACATGGGTGTACCCTAGGTATTCTTAGATGGTACCTTGAGTAGTACATGGATGTACTTTGGGTATACAATGGGAGTACCTTGGGTAATACACGAGGTACTTTAGTGGTATTTGGGAGGGTACCTTGGGTACCCTTAGGAGGTTTTTTTGGTACTCTTAGGAGTTACTTGAGGTACATGTGAGAGGTACCTTGGGTACACTCAGAAGGCACTTTAAGTATACTCGGGAGATGATTTGTGGTACACTTAACTCCAGTTTTTCTGAATTTGATTTCCAATTCACTAGGTCTAATTGAAAGATATCTTAGCCAATTGTAATTAAGACATAACACTAACTAAGCTTTTCTTTAACAACTTCAATTCGATTCCCCTAACTCTTTAGGTATAATCCATACTTACCCCATCTTCATAACACAATGTCTTAATTAGTCTAATAATCACACTTTAGATAATTAAGCTTAATAATTAAGGTATAATCTGGGACGGGGTTTTACAGCATGCATCCATGCTTTTAAAAAACTAGATAAAGGGAAAGAAAAACATGGCATGTGAGTTGAAATAGCCAAGGTGAAGACATGATACTGCTGCCGCCAGCCATAAGCCCAAAACTAACCCACATGCTTACTAAGCTAACAGGAAAGTAAATGGAAAAGAATGGGTGAAGGAGGGGGTGCTACTGCTGCTCCCAGCAGTAGCCAAGGTGAGTCATGATAGTAGTGAGGTGGGTGGCATGTTGTCATTCAACAAACAAAAAAACAGCAGCCACTATGCTTCGAGAAGATCTCTTACCCAAGGCTCACTAGGACAGCCTATGCCAGTTGGAGGCATCTTGGGATTGGGGGATAAGCATTGGTTGTGCCCTTGGCTCCAACAAGTACCATGCATGAGGCTATCATGCATGGAGGTAGTATGCCAACAATGGGAGTGCTGCTGCTGTTTCCAGCAGTAGCTAAGGCGGGTCATGGCATATATAAAAAACAGCAAGTTACTAAAAGACAAAAGAGCATGCACTTCTATCTTGACACACAAACAAAAAAAGTAAACAAGACATATTGTAAGCTCATAATAGACAAACAAAGGCCTGCTGTGAACAGGGGGACAGCAACCAGCAACCTGAACTTGCTGCTGTCCCATCCCCCATCAACAACTTGCATGGAGCTTGGGGGGTCTTGCAAAGTAAAGGAAAGAGGAGGGCAAAAAGGGCTTTACTGCCCTGGGCAGCATGTTGTTACTCAAAAAAAATAGCACGTAGCAATTAGCATGTTATTACCATAAAACTCATGCCTAGACACGCAAAACAGCACGTAGGGGGATGGGCGTGCTGCTGCTGCCTCTAGCAGCAGCCCAGGCAAACCTTAACAGTGGGTCGAAGAGGCGAGGGGAACATACTTGTTGACCATGAAATAGCAAATAGCAGAGGACAAGCAAGGAGGCACCTTGACACCTCAAAACAGTGACATGTTTCAGGGTACTTACAGCAACAAAGCATACAGTGGGGGAGCATGTTAAGGCCTTAACCAGCTAGCCAAAGGGTGGGGGGAACATGCTGGAACTGAAGCCAGGAACAGCTCACTAACTAACATGCATTCACACATTGGTTGAACACACCAAATCAGCAACTCATTAAGTAAGAAATCAAGTTAGTAAGAAGGGGAAAGAATGGGGGTTACGTAGGGATACAAAGGATTACTAATATGAGGCAACTTGCTCCCTTTTTAATGGAAGCAAATACCACCAAGACCAAAAAAAAAAAAAAAAACTACAGCAACTTACCATGACACTTAGACACATTTTTTATCCACTAAAAGGTCTTCTCTCCCTCACCCAAAGCAACACTTAATCCCTTTCACCTTCGAAGAGCTTCGGGTGGTGTAGATGAAGAAAATAAATGAAGTAAAGGTGCATGTGGATGGACCTGCTACAGCAAGGAGGCCATCCACTCATACCAATTCAAGACATAGCCATTCTCATATATATGGTGTAAAATACAGGGAGGAACAATACTTGGGGGTGAGGGGACCCTTGAGTGCAGTGTATGGAGCTCCTTGGAGTCAAAACCAAGTGCTGGAGGCCTTCTCTCCAACAGCAACAGCAGTGAACCACTTCTTTGTTTTTGGTAGGAAGATGGAGAAGAGGAAAAAAGCAAAAGGGTCTATGGCCTTGAGATATGGTGGGGGTTGGAAAGCTTCCTTGGGGGTTGTAGACACCTCCTTGGAGCTTGTACAAGTGCTGAAGTCTTCTTCTCCAGCAACTACAGCAGATGTCCTTCTTCTTGTTGGAGTGAGAGACCAAGAAAATGAGGGAGAACTAGAGGGTCAATGGTATAAGAGTGGTATGTGATGGGGGTGGGAGCAAAGGAGGCTGGAGAGGAGTGCAATCGGATGGGGACAAGTGGAGGAAGGAGGCCAAAGAGGAGCAAAAGAAGCCAACCATGTGAAAGGGGGCTGCTGCCCCCTTTTATAAAGAAACTTAATGTATCCAGCATTATATGCCGGATACACTAATACTTATTCATAGCCGGCCTCCATGGCTGGCTATACACATGTCACTTTGTATCCGGCATTAAATGCCGGATACAAAGCTTAATTATTTGAAATTTTAATGCCGCTGTGAAGTTGTCAGGGAATCGGCGCGAATCTTGCTGGAAAATCTCCTTGTATCCGACGAATAGTGTCGGTTACATACTGAGGTATGTGTATCCGGCATATTTGGTCGGATACAGATCGGAAAAATTACGGATTTGCCCCTCAACTTGACCGATTCGACCGATTTGACACTTTTGGACATCTGCGGATTGCCCCCTGCAAATTTTGGTTTAGTCCCTGGGATATTTGACAATTTTTGGCTATTTGAGATTTAGTCCTTGAAATATTTCGCTGCATTGGCCGCCACGTGTGCAGTTTCCGGTTTTGTTGCTCGAAAACTTCGACAGCTCATATCTCCTTCATCCGAACTCCGATTTGAGCAAACTCAATTGCGTTGGACTCGTATCAGAGCCCTCTATCCAATGACATAGGGCTAAGTACTTGGCATGGGGTTCGAGAAAAGTCAACTTTCGGCTCCTCTTTAAGTTTGACCGGCCTGCAGAACCTTCATCCGGACTCCGATTCTAGCAAACTTAGTTGCGTTGGACTCGCGTCGGGATCCTCTATCCATTAAGATAAAGCAAGGTGGCCAATTTTCACTTGATCAAAAAGTCAATTTTTTACCCCTCAGGGTTTGACCTTTTAGCCGAGTTTTGCATTTCCGGCTTTTCCAGGAGCACAAAAATGAGGTGCTTACAATAGGTTTCAAATAAAACTTAAAGGTAGGGTTGCTGATTTATTAGATGAAATGAAGTGTACTGTGAGTAGCATTCTTTTTCTTTAGATTTATAAACGCAAATTTTATATTAAATTGGATCTAAATCTGCTGTATGTAATTTTGGCGTTTATGATCAATTGTGATTGAAATGTCGAAGTGATGATTTATCTAAGGTTGATTTAACCCAATCGTGGTGGAGAAGATTTTCATGAGAGATAGGAATCGATGTAAGTTAAATTTTAGGAGAAGATAGTAGTTCAATTGAGACAAATTGCACCATAGTAATAATTTAGCCTCTGTGCGTGAGTGTAAGGACTTGAGCGCCAACCAATGCTAACCTTATCAGGTTGGTGCTGGTTGCACAAATTGAATACAAGTCAATAAGTTGAATAGAAGTCAGGGCATAACCTTTCCACATCAGCCAAGTTCGGTTGTAGCTCCAGCAGAAAATTTTGACTGTCTAAAAAATGATGGAAGACTTAGTTGGCGCTGGTTACATGAACTCAATAGAGGTCAGTGCTCAGTCACCATTACAATCAATTGCGGCTGTTATATATCAAGCAGTTTTTGTTGACTAAATGGCAAAAGCTTTCTTTAGGAGTTTACTTAAGTGTCAACATTAGGTTAAGGAGGTTAGGAGCTGAAGATTTCACCTAACTAAATTATAGGAGAATTAAATGAAATTTCTGCTGGTTGGCGCCCAGCTCATCTATATAGCTTTTGTGATTATTATTTAATTACAATTAGGGGAGTCTCTTAGGGGACTTAATTAGGGACAATTTGCATTGTTTTGGAGGCATAAGAGATGATGAATTAAAAGTATTCTTGAGGCCTTAAGTTCTGCAAATTATAAAATCTGTAAGTGTATTATAAAAGGGCTGAGTGGCACCCAATTTCATTTCAGATCTTGTAAGTGTATTATAAAATCTTGTTTGGGAATTACTTAGGGAGTTTAATTGATGTCAAGTTAAGGGAATTTGTAGGAGTAAAGAGATAGTGATTAGGGATTATACTAGGGGTTTTAGTTCATGGAAATGGGAACTTGTTCTAGGTGGATATTATAAAATCTGTGCAAGTATAGTCTATAAGAAATTTAGCTAAGGGTCAGTATGCATCTGAGATCTGATTAGGGACTAAATTAGGAGGCTTAATTAGGGGTAAACAGATGTACTTGGGATAAATAGGAGGAGCTGAAATGGAAATACACTTAAGGTATCAATTAAGGAGATCAGAAATCTGTATTTGCTAAGAATTGTGTATTTTAAAGTGCTGAAATATTTCCAGCACATATACATTTTAATTTGTGGAACTTAATTGGGGATCTACTTAAAGGATTATCTAGAGATGATTAAATGGGATTTGTGTATATCTTGGGTTGCTGAAATAAGTGTATAAATAAGGAGTTTTAACCTAATGAGCATGGTGAATATGTTAGATACGGTATGGGTGACCAAGGAGCATTGGAATTACAAAGTAAGGAGTATAAGAATGTCTCTTCTTTGGTTTAGATCAAATCTGAGGTTACTTGGGAATATACTAGAGAATAATTACAGAGATTAAACTAAATAGAAAGGTGGAAAGCTGTGGGTCTCATATAATTGAATTAGAAAGTTTTAATAGAAGGTGTCAATAGTCTATTCTTATGTAAGTGAACTAAGGGGGCTATTCATAGTAAAAATCTACAACTTGGAGTTTTAATTGAGTAAAACACATCTAGATTTGATAATAAGTTTTAAATATGAGATTTTGCACTTGAAGTTGCAGGTATAGCCGAGATAGACAGTTTTACCAACTTGAAACTATTAAAGGGACTTTTATGAAAAATTTATGGGAAATATGTTTTTTTTTAATAAATTATTTTGTTTTAAAATGATTATTTGGACTAAAGTTCTGGCTTTGCGAATACGATTGAACCTTAATTATTATCACCGAATTATCACCTTAGATTTGACGGGATTGTCATGATTATGTAATTTTTACATTGCACCGGTTTTATGCGGATTCTACGGAAAGAGAATTTTTTAAATTGAATATGAATGATTGGTTTTCTGGTTTGGAATTGGTTTTCCTCCATGTACTTGGAGAGACAGTTTGTGATGCCCATGTACTTGGGTAGTTGTGATACCTCCGTGTATCTCGGAGATGCCCCGTGTATCTCGGGATACTGTTGCCTCCATGTATCTCAGAGATGCCCCGTGTAGCTCGGGATGATATGATTGAGATACAGATGAGTTGTGCTTATTGGATTTCTCTGTTGGTTTTGGTTTTAGAGTCTAGTGGGCATAGCTCGATATGGATCCATGTTAGGAGCTAGATAGTGGGAAGGATTCTTCTTTGCTAGTCATAACACTTTGTTCACGCACGCGTTTCCATCGTGTATCTCGATGAGGCCTTCTCTGTATCTGGTTGGCTGTGGATATGATAGGATAGTACATGCCAACCCATTACTGTATCTGGATGGGTTCTCCTGCAATAAGTCGATGACCGTGTAGCTCGGCTTCGCTCATAAGCCGGGAGGTGGCATAGTGAGCATGGTCTTACACTAGTTAAAGGCAGTCTTATTTCATGAGTCCTGCAGCGACTTATCAACTGTTGTTTTGATGATACAGATATGTTTGTTATACTGGATTATTCTTGTTATATCATATTGATCGACGGTTTATTGTTGAATTACTCGGATTATTCGGAACTGAGGTATTATCGCTACTGTTGCATGATTTACAACTGTATCATATTTTAGAACTGATAAACTGTATTTGAGCATGCATGTGCTGCTTACAGGGATATTCGTATCTCATCACGTTTTGTTTTGTTTTTCAGTTTCTAGTAAGGACGACATCAGCGGGTATATGCTTGGTTCAGGTGAGTTAGCCTCGGTTATGGTATTTTTATAATGGAGCTTGGGTTATAGTGCACTCTGATTTTATAGTTATTGTTTAATTCATGTTTTTCCTTCACTCTGATTTGCTATCCTGGGTTATATGATAACCTTCGGAAAGAAGTACAGCTGAGAGAAGATTATTATCCTGCACCTGAGAATGATATGAGTACTGAAATGCGAGTAGACTCATGCAGTCGATTTGAGGATGCTCTGAATCGCCGCATCATCCCGTATTGATGATATAGTGTTTGTGCCCTTTAAATGCAGAACTTGGATGGTTGGTGGATCACCTTTGACACAAAATGCAGTGACGGAGGAGTTCTTGCTTTGCCTGTTTTATATGTGGTGAAGGCAAGTTATTCCCCTTTTTTGGATTTTTTGTTTTCTGGTAGTTCCTAATATGATTGTTCCATTCTTTTTAGTTAACAGCAACACAGATCAACAGAATTCTTTTTCTCATCTTTTTTATTGCTTTTTAATATGCTTTCAAGAACCCCAGAAGAAGATGATTTAAAAACGAGCTGAGGGGTGTATTTAACACTTCTAATTTACTTTGTGGAGAAACAAGATTTTAGTAAAAAAGTATGAACTCAGCAATGGAGCAAGCAAAGACTATTTTGTCAAAGTGTGATGAACTTATCACAGCCGTGTCGTTCATCTGGCGCTACCTAACCATCTGCAATCGGATGTTAAGAAACTATTTTGTCAAAGTGTGATGGACTTGCAATGAACCTTGTTCTGTGGGGACCTTCAGGAATCCCCAATCTTTAATCCTCATACTTAATTGCATAAACAAACTGAAGAAAAATTGGCAATCAAGCATGTACACCGAAATTCATTTTTCTCAGTACATGTATGGGAATAGGAGCACTGCAGTTCAAATAGACAATGGGAATTTCTACCACCAAAATAACAATAGATTGCTGAGAAAACCTATTAAACTGAATACAATTTAACCAACAAAAGCCTGAATTTGCCCCGGAAACTGGCTAAGCTCACTAATGGATAGCGATGTGCTCCCATACTTCACAATAATCACCCTTGCCCACAAACATTACTGTGCTTCCTCAAATCTCTTGTCACATCCTCAGGAGAGCTTTGCCAAACCATGTGAGAGGTATTAAGACTAAGCCTCCAACTTCACAAGGATTACACAACCAGATGAAAACTCCATCCTTTTTTTTTCCAAATTTTCCGTCCTATGGATACTGAGAAGGATCTTAATGATAACCAGATTGAGAAGGTGAAAGATGTGCTTCTAATCATGAATTACATTACCCTCTTCAGAAAGGAATCTGGTCCAAACTCAAAAGCCATGCTTAAGTTCAAGACAACTCCTAGCTTCAGCAGAAAAGAATGGTGCTGATGAATGAGGAATCATTTCCTTAGCCACAGTCACTCTCCTTATTTGTGTTATGGGTGAGTGGATAGTCAAATAAGAAGGATCTTTCTTGGATGAAGATAGAATTTGCTCTGAAAGAACACCCTCACAAGTCCCACTCATCTCAGGCAGCAATTGATGAGAAAAGAGAAACAATAAGAGTTGAAAGATTTTACAATTTTTTTTCTCAGACTGACTCAGATTTTAAAGGTTAGATGTTCTTAATGGATAGCCACTCTTTCACTAATTAGATCACCACTCTCCACCTTCAAAGTCCTCCAGCCACATGTCAGAATGCCAATCAAACTTTCTTAAAAGACTTTGCCAAGTAGTACACCCAACTTTCTCACCACCAACAACAAAAACTACCTTAAACTGCAGAAGAGTACTCCCAACAACTAAACCGCTTAATTGAACCGGGCTTTGTATTGAGTGTTAGGCCCAAAATATGAGAACCAGAAACTGCCTCTGGGCCAAGCTCTGGCGTGCATACGGACTTTGTATTGAGTGTAGCCTCGTAGGTCTCAATAGGGATCCTAATCAGGCCAGGACGTCACGGGCAGGGCACAGCCCAGCATGCTTAAAGCATGGCTGTGCCATAGTAGTGGAGGCTATCCTAAATTCACATGTATGTGTATTACCCAAATCAGAGACTATTACAAAGGAAGGGCACAAGGGTACATGGGTATAACCTCATCGTCTGTTGAGGCCCTCTAGGAGCTCTTTCTTATAAGGGTATAGAAAATGTTGAATGTAAAATTTTTGTTAAACTTTCGAAAGAATGGAAACCAAATGATATGACTAAAATTATTTCCATTTGCCAAAGATGTATTTCTTTGGGAGCTACCCAAGGCCTTTGGTTTAGTAATTACCTGGTTTGGTTTGTGCTAGACGGGGGACTACACAAGCCCTCGAGGATTAATCGTGGTGTGCGCAAGCTGGCCCGAATAACCCAAGTTTCAAAATAAATAAATAAATCTTCCTATAAATTTTCAAGCACCCCATAGTTGTTGACACTGACCAAGTTACCCTTGTAAGTGACTATGACTTTAAGAGTGTCCATTTCTTATAAAAGGATCTTCTTGTAATTTTAAACCAAAAATGGTATAAAAAATTCTCCTAGTCTGACGGTACCATACCTTCATGACCAGTAGCTTGGGATTTTAGCGAAATGTAGAGGAGTTAAAAAGACATTGAAATGCTCTACTTCTCTCTCTATATATATAAAATATGTTCAAATCTCTAAAGAAAGAAGAAAGGACGAATTTAAATCAAAGAAAAAATTAAAAAGAAACCAGATTAAATGATTTCGGGGGTTGTGCTGAAATAAACGTTCGTGATATTATGATGAAAAAAAGTATGTAAAGGAATTCATCCATGATCAAATAAAGCTTGAAAAGAGAAGATAACACAATTCGTAAGTGTTTGGCCGTTGAGGTATGGAAAGTTTTGAACAAAAATAATTCTTGAGTGGTTCAAGTCAGATGTTTAACATGGTATTAGAGTGCACCATTGGCAAATTGACTCACTTTGCTTCAGTTTAGTGTTTGATCAAATTTAGGCTTTAGTTCACAGATCATGTTAAGATTTACTCCCACCTATAAAGTTCGGATATGGGGTCACCCAGTCTAAAAATATAATCTGATCCAAAGATCTAGCTAAATATTCAGATAAGTCCTTGAATGCCTTGGGTCACCCCACTATATGAAAGTTTCCAAACAACGATGGTTGGACTGGGTTCATTGTGCCAAATCACACTTCTCTCACCTCAATTCAATCGGTCTTTTAGACCAATTAAACCATTTTTGGTTCATAAATATTGAGGCTTAACTCTCCAAAGTCAGTCGGTAAAATTTATATTGGGCCCATTAATTCTGATTAGGATTTGCCCAATTTCGAGCCTATTATAAGGCCTACAACTCCAATTTTGTCCAATTCAGCTTGTGCTCAGTTTGGCCACATCAAGTACATCAAGAGTGGGTTTACCACATTTTAATGAAGTTAGGATTTAAATCCTTTTAATTTTGATTTCCATGCACCTGTAACTTTCCCTAGTCGCTATGAAACTGCTCTTCTGCCCATTAGGCCATTACCAAACGAGACATGGTAACTTTCCCTCACTCTGCTGTATCCATAACATGTTCGTACGACACCGTCTGTCTCTCCCTCGCTCCCGCCCCATTACTTCAAGTTCAGTATGACCAACTGGATAATTGCGGGGAGACTGTTTACTTTTTGACTTAGACTTGTTGTAATTGGGTAAAGTATATCATAATCGAAGAAAGAGGAAAAACACGACAGTGATTACAAGGAAAAAGGAAAGCGGTCCGACGTCATTGTGTGACCGTTCGTTTTTTTTATTTTTTTCCTTTCTTTTTATACGCAAATTGAAGGCCTGTATAACACAGTGAAAGCTCGCCTAAATTAACGAAAGTTCCGCGATAATTAAGTCTGCCACCTGATTTAGGGATGCAACTTGGTCCGGTCAAAATTGAACTCAATTCGAAAGAAAACGATTTTGATTCGGTTTTTTATAGTTATTCGATTCAGTTTTGATCCAAAAATCTCTAAACTCAATTAAGTCAGTTCGGTTTAGAGTTGAATTCTCAATTAAACCAAATTGAATTCATATATTTGCCTATGACCAAGTGGATAATAGTTCACATCTTGTAGGATTTTTATCTACAACCTTATCTTGTAGGACTTTTATCTACAACCTTATTTGCAGCTTTTCACAGATTGTTTAAAAATTTACATCTATGCCATTCACAGTACACATGGCATGATCTTTATGCAGGCTTCACATAAGGTTGTAGATAAAGGTCCTACAGGATCTCAATTGAGTGGATAATGGCACTCGCCCGGTCCATGTCCAACTCCCACGGTCTCGATAGCCTAGTCTTGGTCCCACCATAAGATGCTTCTATGTCGAGCATCTCACTCGTGGTGATTTTTCATGTGGTCTCACTTAAAATATTGACAACAGTGGAAAAACTCTAACTATGACATGCTTCACATCGCAGCATTGTTGACATGCTTCACATCGCAGCATTGTTGTTATTGAGTAAAGTATGTTATAATGAAAGAAAGAGAAAACAAAACAAAAACTAAAAGTTATTAAAATGAAAAAAGAGAAACCCGCCAAAAAAAAAAAACAAAATAGAGAGAGAAAAATAAGGGTGAGAGAGACCCGTCAGAAGTCGATGTCTGACCCGGGTTTTTTTCCCCCATTATATACAAAAATTGAAGACCTGTCATTGGAGAGATCATGTGGTAAAAAACAACAAAATAAGAAATTCCGGGGGACCGATGAAACCAGTCCAGGCCAAGGTTTGCTATTGGTAAGTCTGCCAAGTGAATCGCCTCACGGTAAAAGTGATGGAAACTTAGTGGAAAAATTATGGAAAAGGCCACTTTTGGCTGGTATTTATAAAAACAGCCCATCAAATAATTTATTTTCAAAAAAAGGGTCATTTTTAAAAAATTATTAAATTAAAAGAAAACGTATCTGTGACAAAGTAGACACAAAACGCACAAGACGAAGTCATCTCTCTTGAACCTGCATATTGCTCTTGTTCAGTATTTGATGCTGGGATTGTGTTTCGGGGTGTGGGATCCTCTATTGCCACGAGCATGCCTCCGTTCGTTTCATGGATAAGGGAAGCCGCCTCCCATTTATACATCTAGCTAGCCGATGTAATATATTTGTTAGAGAAGAGCTGAAAGTGTTGTGTTTATGATTCTAGTACGGGTACCTCCCAAGAGGACTTCAGACCAAAACACGAGGCTTAATCTTCTATGAAGCTGAATAATTATCCCAAGCAAAATTAGCAATCTTATCGATCACCAGCCTTATTGGCTTCACTAGAAACATGTGAAATAGTAAAAAAAATCATAAGATTTAAGTATCTCAAAAGCTTCAGAAATTATTGGAGAAATGGTCCACAATGTTTTTTTTTAATCCTGTTTTGCCTGATAGTGACGAAGGTGGAGGAGTCACATTCAAATTCCACGCGCTTTTCAGTCCAAGATTCCTTGCTAGCTTCCCCTTTTTTACAACTTTACAACTGGTTTCCTTCAGATTTTCCATTTTTTTAATTAAAGGATGCTGAAGAAAGAAGAAGCAAAGACATTTTTTCAAAAAATTCCATATCCAGATATTCCCAAACAACACTCAGAAGACAAGGCAGATTGAAACCAGGAGTCCATTCTTGTTTGAGAATTTTCTGTCTTGAGCAAGAATGAGAGAAAATAGTTTAGACAAGATTTGACAGAAAGAAGAGAGACTGACCAAAACAAAAACAGCCCCTCCCTGTTGTGAACTTAAAGTGAATCAGGAAGCAAGAGAGAGTCTCAAACCGCATTTTGAGTTCCATTTATAGTTGTAATTAGGGGTGCAACTCGGTTCGGTTTGGTTTGGGTTAAGCTCAACCCAAAACCAATCCAAAATTATTTGTAGCCAACCCAAACCAAACCGAACCAAAATTAAAACCGGTTTGTTAAAACCGAAAACCAAACCGATAAACCCAACCAAACCAAACCGATTCAAACATCGGTTCAGTTCTAGTATACATCTAATCAGTTAGATTGGGCTTCTTTGGATAGAAATCTACCAAAAACCACATGGACTGGTTCGCCTAGCTGTGCTTTATTGGGCTAGGTTGGTCAGCTCATTTTTCACTTTATTAAGTTCGGTCAACCCACTCTTTTACCTTTTATAACCAATCGGTTGGGGAATTCCTTAGTCCCACATCGGTTGGGCACTAAGGAATTCTCCAATCGTTTTCCTATAAAGGCAAAGCTCCTTTCCAATGCTTTAGAAGTTATCAAGTGACGTGTGCTCACATGTGCACTCTGATTGACAATTATGTAATAAAAAATCTAAACATAAATATAAATTATAATATAATATAATATTTGTATCATATATATTATATTATATTTTGTATTATAGAAAATCAGTTCGGTTCGGTTATTTGAGGTTTAAACCCAAAACCGAACCAAACAAATTCGGTTCTCTATTTTTAGAACCAAAACCTATCCAAAGATTATATAACCCAAACCAAACCTACCCAAAGTCGGGTTAGACCGGTTCGGTTTCCATTTTAACCGACCCAAGTTGCAGCCCTAGTTGTAATCCAAGAGACGTGTTGTCCCTTGAAGATGATATTCTCAAGTAATCTACTAAAGACATTGCAATCTCATTATTTTAAGCGCTTTTTGCATCCATGCTCCTACATTTTAATAAATTTGAATCTATATCCTCTTGTTTTTAATAATTGTATTTATACACCTAAATTTAAGATAATCATTGCAACTATACCCCTAATATTAAATTCCATTAACTTTTTTCATTTATTTTTATTAAATGACTAATGTAACTTTCAATAAAATAAAAAAATATTAGATAGCTAAATGATTATATGCTTGGTTGAATTTGTATGAATTAATTATTAATTGGGCAAATTAATATCAATGGCATAATGTATGGATGGAATAAATATAATATTACAAGAGCATAAATAAAAATATAAGATAATATAATGAGTTAAATATGAAATATTTTTTATTTTATAGAAAGTTGTTTTAGTTTAACGTCAAGGGTATAATTGAAACAACTATACTAACTAGAGGGACATAATATAAATATTAAAAACAAGAGGAAATAGATTCAAATTTCTTAAAATGTAAGGGTATGGATACAAAAACCGCTTATTTTAATATAGTTGAAGTTTATCAACGAGAAGAGGTCTCGTAGTTTTTCCTTCCACATATATGTGTTTTGTGCGTAAGAATTTTGATTTATTTGGGTTGTGGGTATATGGCGTTTCTGATTCCTGTTTGTTTACGTTTAACTCCACATTATATCTCTACTTTGAGTATTTGTCTATTAAATTGCACATGAAGGGGAATGTTTACGTGGTTTTCTTACAAAACAATCACAAGGTGACAAGAGGAGATGAAATCTCAGGTCAATATACCCCACACATTGTTATGGACAATAAATTAAAGGAAAAGGTACAGAGCATCACGGTGACAAATTTAACTTCCATCATCTTATAAAAGATATTTTACAAACAACGCTTGAAGAGCCAAAACTTTTAGGTTTTATTATACATATTTACACCATCACTTGTAAGCTTAAGCGTTTAGGTACACCGATTGTTTAACATGATTTAAAGTCAGAGATTTTGTGTTCAACTCCCTAGGAAGAGTTGCCACTAGCCTTGGAATTTATTTACATCCAGAGCATGATATCATGTTATAATGGAAGAAAGAGAAAAAAAAAACACAAAGTGATTGAAAAGAAAAAAACGAGTCGTCAGAAATAATTGTGTGACCGGTCTTTTTTTATTTTTATATGAAAATTGAAGACCTATCATTAAATCTACCACCTGATTCAACTTATTTCCCGACCGATTTCTTCTACGACATTTCCTCTTACGAAACCTCCGACATCCATTCGAGAGCCGACACGCGTCCCACTTTTTCAGCCGAGCGAAAACGTTTTTGAGCCGCGTTTGTGAAAATGGCTCGATGGGAGTCTCATTAGAAAAATCATTTTGAATTAATGGCTCGAACGCATATGCAAATCCCACCTCTTGTTGGCGGGAAATCAAAAAATGCAATCCTCTCAAATCCGAAGCAGAAGCATATCAAAAAAGTTTTCTTCATACTCTTCTTCATCTCTCTCTCTGGTTAAAAAGGCTGAAACAAGGTGAGTGAGCTTCTTCCATGGATTTGGAGATGGGTTCTTGGCAAATTGTGAGAGAGAAAGAGTAATGGTGGCGGATCTGTTATCTGGTAAGGAAGAGACAAGCAAGAGGTGAGAGAACACAAAGCAGATACAGAGGAGATAAAATCGACCGCCTACCATGGCTTTCTTCAGCAGGTCCTTCTGAGAGATTACGTTACTGGCTTTCCCAAAGAGAGTGACATGGTTATTAGCTCTTCAACGATCAAGCTGAAGGTTCCTGAAGGATCAGATGCCGTTCTCGTGAAGAATCTGTACTTGTCCTGTGATCCCTACATGCGAATGCGGATGTCGAAGTCCAACGGTTCCAGCTACATTGATTCGTTCACTCCTAGCTCGGTAAGAGTGCTAGATTCCTCCCCTGTTCTTTGATTGCGTCACAAGATTCTGGTCCCTTTGGAATAATTTTATTTGAAAGAAGCTATGAGTTTCTTGGAAGTTTAAGCTCTTTGAATATTAAAATAATTGTGTCGAATTTGGTTCCGATTTTCCTGGAACCTTTCAGACGTTGAGGACCAGAAGAAATAATAGCAACTTATAGGACTAATTTGCCTCTGATAATCTGAAAATTGACTAATGCAGTCTGCAAGTGGGCAGTGCTTTGGTTATGAGCTGTTCGGACTGTTTTAGGGTTTTTTAAAGCTTCTTAAAGTGTTCCATTGGTCTGTGTTTAGTATTTAATTACCTCTAGCTCTTGTTCTATACTGTTGTTAACCATGCACTGATGGCCCCTGCTAAGGCTGTAATCCTTACTCCTTAGATTTTGATGCTATTATCCTTGTGGGAGTGGTTATGGTGCCTCTTTCTCAGTTTTTTCTTCCGTTATTTTACTTCTTGGGGGTTAGTTTTTGGTATGCTTTTGTCCCTTTATTCTTTACAATTTTGTAGAAACTCTTGATCATTTTTCCATGATTATGCAATATTGAGAAATATAATATTGTTCTGTTGTAGAACAATTATTTTAATCCATGATTATGCAATATTGAGAAATATAAAAGGAGGAATAGTAAAGGCAACTAAATGATAACACTAAATTTTGTGTACTGATAACTTATCTTGTCCATGAATACAGCCTATAGTGGGGTATGGCATAGCTAAAGTTTTGGATTCTGGACATCCGGACTTCAAGCAAGGTGACTTGGTTTGGGGATTCACCGGCTGGGAAGAGTACAGTCTCATTACAGTGCCAGCCGGCCTGTTCAAAATCCAATATGTTGATGTACCTCTGTCCTACTACACAGGAATTCTTGGTAAATAAAATAATATTCCATTTTTTTGTTGAATATCTGAACTTTAAATCTTTCATTGGTGCCAAATTGTGCCCCGTTTATTTAAGATAGCTAAGTTGGTGAATTACTTTAGGTATTATCTTACTTTTTTAAGCATTGAGTTTTAAGTCACCTAATCATATTCAATACAAGCAGGATTTCTAAGGTTACATACTTAAATTTACAAGTTGAGTTTCAGTTTTCAATGGCTCTGAGTCCCCCAATTCGATGTTGACTGAGACCCATTCATCAAATGGAACATCTGAAATGAGGAGAAAGCCTATTCATATTTTTTAGAAACTTGGTTACTAAATTTAGGTCTCCTTGCAGACTTTCTCTTGTACAGTCTCTTCTGTAGTGGAATTAAACTGTGAAAAATTATGTTATAGACTTTTACTTATCTGCACCTCCCCACCTCAACACCCTGAGACCCATGCAACAACTGGAACCACTGAAATTATAAATCTCTCACATTGAAACAAATAAACCCACTGAGACGAGCCTATTAACGTTATACGCTTATTCTTTTGGGATAAGTGAACAAGCTCCTGGATTCCAGTTTTGTGTGATTGTAAATTTCTTGTTTAGTCTAATTTTAGAGTCAAGTAAAAATTAACCAGTTTTGTGTCAATCGCATGATCTATGGTATGAGTTATGACTGATGATAAACTTTTTATTGAAAATGTCCAAGATTCAATAAGTGACAAATTACCATAAGGCGCTGATATATTTTTCTTGCCATATTATTTCTACTTTCATTTTATCATGCTAATTAATATTTTTCTTGTTTAGAAATAAAAATTTTCCAAATCAAGAAGAAGCAGTGTATATGTGGTTGCCTTTTATTCTTACAGGTGAGGACTTACAATAAATGTTTACAGTATTTGTTACATTCGTAATGTTATTTTATTTTACTTATTAAAGATATCCGTGTCGAGTAAGATGGTTGATCACCTTTGTTTTCAGTTGTTTTATTATGAGCATGTTCTTGTGGGTTTGGCCGAGGCTGACATACGGACACCACGATTGTTGGTTTGGACTCAAGAGCGTGTCAAGAATAGAGAAAAAGCAGAGAAAGTTGCTGGTGGTTATGGGCGTGGACAGGTATATTGTATTTTATAACTGCCTTGTCACTAAAATAAGAATTTTTCTTATACTTAGTGTGTTATATAGGTAGATCCAACAAGATTGAGGAAGTATGTTGAAAGTGGCAATGAAAGAATTCAAGATAAAATCCCAGACATCAATCATGTAAGAAAGTATCTCCACAGTTTCCATAATGAAGGTTCCCGCTTTAGTTGTTGTGTTACAATATTCCCAAATTCCCTAATTATGTGTTGTGTAGGTTGATCCTCCTGAATTCGAGGATGCTACCGCCATTACCAATGGAGACACTAGAACTTGCATTAATTGCAAACAACGATCCTGTAAGAAAGCATCTCTAAGATTTTCACTTATACTTTTTGTGTTTGACTTATGTAATGGTGCATTATATAGGTTGAACACCAAAGTTTTTTTAAGAATGCAGCTGTATGCATAAAAGATATTCGATCCGAAATTCCAGACATTGACCCTATAAGATTTGTTTCTACAGATAATTCCATGATTTAATAGGAAGAACTGTTGTTTTACGTTTTCTTCATTCTTTGAGTTGTAAATCTAACCATATAATCAAACTTTGTTAGGAGGTGGCTAGTCAATTGGAGCATATGCAGGTGCTACTGCAGACTATGAGTTATGCATATTCATCATCATTAGCACTTGTAAGAGAGGTCTATGGAAGGCACAAAGACATGGGTAATGCCTCGCAAGCTAGAAGTGACTTGGGAGCCCAACAACATGGTTGAATGTTTTTGAAAATTTAGTTTTGGTAAAACAGGAAATCAAAAGAATTTCGTTAATTCTTTTGATATTTGGACGTATTTCATTCTTGTTGTTTATTTCGAAGTATGTATATAACTTCTTTTTTTTTGAAGGAAAAGGTATATACCTAATAGGCTGTGTGGTTTGTGAACATAATTTTGTTAATTCTTTTTACCTCTATAATCCAATTATAATCCAAATCAGGAAACTCAATTCTAAAGGGTGCTAAAAACACCAAATTGCATAAGTTGGTTGGAAATATAGAAGGCTTCCATCTCTGCAAAGGGTGCTAAAAACACCAAATGGCATAGTAGGATACAAGCACATTCACATGGGAAACTAGCACAATCATACGAGGACACAATCACACTCATAGGGGGGAAACAAGTATGATCATAGAGAGATGCATGCATTTTCATAGCAGGCTGCAAGTCCTATCTAGGGGGGATACAAGTATTTTTCATAGGAGGATACACGTATAATCTTAGAGGGATACAAGCATTTTCATAGGAGGATACAAGTCCTGTCATAGGAGGATACATGCATTTTCATAGTAGGATACAATCACACTCATAGGGGGATACAAGTATGTTCATAGGAGGATACATGTATAATCATAGGGGGATACAAGCATGTTCATAGGAGGATACACGTATAATCATAGAGGGATACAAGGCCCCTTATAGGAGGATACAAAGCCTGTCATAGGGGCATACAAGCATGTTCATAGGAGGATACATGTATAATCATAAAGGGATACAAGCACCCTTATAGGAGGATACAAGGCCTGTCATAGGGGGATACAAGCATCTTCATAGGAAGATACACGTATAATCATAGAGGGATACAAACACCTTTATAGGAGGATACAAGGCCTGTCATAGGGGGATACAAGCATGTTCATATTAAAGTGCACGTATAATCATAGAGGGATACAAGCCCCCTTATAGGAGGATACAAAGCCTGTCATAGGGGGATACAAGCATGTTACAGAGAGCATTTCTTCTTCTACGATTCAATGATACAATCCGTGAGACGCGAACAGATCGCGTCCCGTGGGAGCAGGCATTAACCCCCGTTTCATTTTTTTATAATTATTATTAGTTTTTTCTTTCAAAGTATGTTCGTGTGAGACAAATTCGGTGTTGGCGAGAGAGTGAATGGTTTTGGTTTTCAGATTTCAAGTCAGGTTTCAAAACGAACGAATTAATGATTTCGTCTGACACGATAGAAAATAAATAATAAATAAAACAATAAAAAAGCATAGACAAGCGTTAACGCCCCTTTTTGTTAGCTCACTTTATTAGGGACGCGCGGCTACAATCCCTTAAGTGTATCACGGATGGTACCACCAAATGGCAAGAAACGAAATGCACTTGCCGTTTCATAGTGGGGAAACAAGTATAATCATAGAGGGATACAAGCATTTTCATAGGAGGATACAAGTCCTGTCATAGAGGGATACAAGCATTTTCATAGGAAGATACAAGGCCTGTCATAGGGGGATACAAGCATGTTCATAGGAGGATACCCATATAATCATAGAGGGATACAAGCATTTTCATAGGATGATACAAGGCTTGTCATAGGGGGATACAAACATGTTCATAGGAAGTACACGTATAATCATAGAGGGATACAATCATTTTCATAGGAGGATACAAGTCCTGTCATAGAGGCATACATGCATGTTCATAGGAGGATACACGTATAATCATAGAGGGATACAAGCATTTTCATAGGAGGATACAAGGCCTGTCATAGGGGGATACAAGCATGTTCATAGGAGGATACACGTATAATCATAGAGGGATACAATCATTTTCATAGGAGGATACAAGTCCTGTCATAGGGGGATACATGCATTTTCATAGTAGGATACAATCATACTCATAGGGGGATACAAGTATTTTCATAGGAGGATACACATATAATCATAGCCATGCCATCCATATGTCTCCTGATGGAAGGGAGAAATTATATGTAAGCCCTTTGTCATCATCACATTTGTTACCCGACTTAGAGTTCACTATGGGAAGACGAAAGTGGCAAGTGGACTATGTTGAACCTTCAAATGAGCTAACCCTCCTCAAATGTTAAAAAAAAGGATTACACACATTATTTTCGAAAGAAAAGAATGAAATATGCATTGCATTTGGTGATTTCTTCTGAGATTAACTCAAAAAGAAAGAAGAAAAAAGAAAGGGGAGTGTTAGCTTCTCAGTTTACATTGCTCATGGAAACAACAAGCAAATTGAGCAGTGTTCTTTACTAAGGATGGTGGTCCGTATCTGTAGACACCCCAAATTGCACAAACAATCATCAAAAATCATTATCTCCTGGAAAGCCAGCACAGAATTTGAAGAAAATAAACTTTTATCTGTATCCGGATACAAATACCCTTTCCCGTATCCGGATACTCATACCGGATACATGTGAGCCTTAGCGTATCCGGTACCATGAACCGGATACCTTAAGGCCCTTTGTTATCCGGTCTGATATACCGGATACCTTAAGTTTGCTCAAAATTAGGGTTTTCCGAGAGCTTTTCACTTTTACCATCATGTCCCTCATTAAATGAGGGGAAATCGCGGAAATAACCTTAGGGTTTAGGTTGGAGGGGTTCTAGACATTAAGTTGTGTCTACCAATGACCTTAGCCCTTGCCTATAAATAGGAGCCTCCTCCTTGAGCAAATGGCACACAACTCTTGTTTTGAATTCTCGCAAAGAAGAACTCCAAGAGAAGAAGAAAACCGCTGTGGAATCGCCTCCAGCACTCAGGTAAGCCTCAACTTTTATTTTTATTTCCTGTCTTTACATTCCTAGATCTAGATCTCTTCTTCTACCTTTCTGTAGTGTAAAGCCTTGTTTGTATGTGTGGAAATCCTTCCCCGGCTCAAAGTATCTCAAGACTCCCCTAGCCGTAAAACGTGAAGGCGGATCTAGGAGAAACGAGACTGGGGATTGACCCTAGTGCTAGAACCTATGTAGCATAAGGCCTTTTTGATTGATTGTAAACCATTCCATATTCAAAGTACCCTTGATTATCTTAAAGAGAACAGAGGGAAACGATAATGGAACGGAACCCTAGGCTATGCTAGAACCTATTTTGTTGAATCTATATGCATGTTGTATTGATCTTGTTTGGTTTTTTACACTTGCACATACATATCACTATTTTGGCGGGATAGGCTCATATTTGGGGTTTATTGCATTTATTGTGATAAATCTCAAAGAAATGGCCTCAATCAATTCTGGAATGCCTTTCAAATGTTTTTCAAAGGTTTTGGATTCATCTTGCACGAATTTCATTTTTGTCAATTTTCGGATTTGAATTTCTTCAAAAGTGGCTTAACTTGACAGCACCTGTACCCTTACTTCGGACGCCCATAACTTCATCATCCGGATGAATTTTGGGGTGATTCCAGAACCATGGAAAAGGTGAGGCTGTCTAGTTTATGTCCACCAAATTTCATGAATTTCTATCTAGCCGATTTTTGACACCTCTCTGTCGAAGTTAAGTGGACAGTTCAGGTCCAAGTACAGAACTTGTCACTTCGACGGACCGCCATGTGTTCGTTTTAAGTCCGATTCGAGTGATTTTTGTTTCTGAGTACTCCTTTATGAGTCTATTTTCAAATCCAGTTGGTTTCATAATTTTTGAATTCCATTTGAATTATTGGTAGCCGATTTACTCAGAACTGCTCATTTGCATTTTTCTGGGTAAATCTGTGATCTTCGGGGCCTGTTCGGGAGACCACCCAAGGCACATCCGAAGGGATTTTTGTATGAGGCTAGTTTCTTTGGAAAGATGGCCATACAGACTTCAATCACACCAAATTTCACGGATTTCTATGTTGTGGATTTTTCTAGACAATTTTCCAAAGTTGCCCACTTACCACTTTTAAAAATCCCCAGCAGCAACTTCAAAGGAGCATAACTCCTAGGATTTTTATCGGATTAACTTGGGATTTTGCATGAGACTCTCATTTACCCTAATCTTTCAAATGGATTTGGTTTGGTTCAATTTAGAATTGGATTTGAATGATTTCAAGGCAAATGGCATACTTTTTACCAAACTTCCCGGATTTGATTTAACTTGGTTTTGAGCAACTTGTGCTTTGATTTCCACCTTTTTAATGTTCCAGAAATGATATTGACATAAAAGGAGAACCCGAAATTCATTTGGTTTCTCATGTGAAGGTATCATACATTTGACCTTTTTCAAGGTTTCTCATGATTTTTAGCAAGCTTTCTTACTTTATTTTCTGCATGAACATACACTTGGCAACCACTTCGTGTGGATGAATGGGGGTGCCTAACACCTTCCCCCGTTCATAATCTAATCCCCTTACCCATCTCTGGATTTGATTTTCAAGTAGGGTTATTTTTACCCTAGAATGTCTTTTGGCTATTTTTGCTTGTTTTGAACTCTTTGGTGTCCATTCTCACCCCAAAATCATGAATGGTGGCGACTCTCCCAATTTTGCGTTGAGCCCGTGTGTTGACGGAGGGACGATCACTCCGGTGATTTTTTCCCATGTCTCACAACTGGCAACTCTGCTGGGGACTTGTGGATTTAAGCCTTTTTGTGTACATTCATGCTTGCTACTTTGTTTAATTCATTTGTATATATTCTTGTATTTCAAATCAGATTGGGATGCTTTTGAATTTTATATGAATCAAGTCATGTATGTTTTGCTTGATGTTGCCTAAAGGTTGATTTAGGAAAAGCCTATCTTGAAGCATGATTTGGTTGTATTTGGTGATAACATGCTCTAATTTGAATTTTGAATACCATGGTTTGAATATGAGAATTAGTAGCATGAAATCTAGGAGTTCAGAATTTTTGGGTATTCAAACATGATTCCTATAAAGCATGCTTTTGTGTGCTTAAAAATTTTTGTCATGCCATGCCTTTGATTTGGGGTATAGGGGAATTCAATTTGAGCATGAAAACCAAGAGCATGAAATCTGGAATTTTAGTGCACATTGTGGTTTTTTTAGTATGTTCACCAATATACCATGTCAAGTAGTTGCTAAACTTTTAGGCATTAATTTGGGGTATAAAGGATGCACTTTTGGGCATGAGAAATCTGAAAATTTTGGTGCATATTTCTGGAGATTTTAAAGCCTATTTTACCTCATTTAAACACTTTTGAACCATGCCAAGTAAGTGCTAAAAATTTAGGCTTCAATTTGGGGTAAATGGTACACTTTGAGCATGAAAAAGAACATGAAAATCTGGGATTCTAGGAATGCTTTTGGGTTTCAAGCATGCTTACATGGTTTAATTGTTGTTTGTACAAATAACATGTTTTGTATACCACTTTTTGGGCATGTAATATTTTTTGTGCATATTTGGTTACTTTGGTGCTTGCTTGCTTGTATTTAGCTTCATTATTTTTGTCATATGTACCTTGGCTTAAAATTGAATGCATGGCTACGAAAAAGAGTGGCAAGGGGCTGGGACGTTGTGAATGTTACCACAATTTAAAATTGCACTTGAGCACTTGAAACAATTTGCACAGCCTACCCTTTTACCTATTAGGAAGTTGAACCATGAATGTGTGTAGCTTGGCGCACCGAGGTCGTGACTTCGGAAAGCGAAAGTGAAAACATTTACCTTAGAATTTGGGTCAATGATGTGATGACAATGGGATCCGTGATTCGATTCCGGGCATCACTAGACTTGAGTTTTAAGTTGCCAATTAAGCCAAAACCCAAAAACCATACGCCTGAAGGTGGAGAAACACGTTTTCGGCTAAAAGCACACAATTGCGTTTGGGGAAATTGGGTGTAAATGTGGGAAGGCCGTTTGCATGTTTTACAGGCCAAGGTATAATGTGAATACCATATGGAATGAAGGTAATACAAGGTGGCAAGGTAAAGCCATGTTCTTTTCCTAAATTTAGGGAATTTTGCAAGTATGATGTCCAAGCCCAATTTGGGGCAAGTTTTGAAGGTCAAATTAAGGTGAACATCAATTGGGAATGAAAAAAAATCAAATCTGGTGAAAAAAATGAGGCAAAAAGGGCCATTTCGGCAATAACCGGTAACTCAGGCCGGTTAATAACAACTCTGTTCATATCCGGTACATATTTCCGGATACAAAGACATATGCGGATATCCGGTTAGGTTGACCGGATACAATAAGGCATATTCTTATCCGGTATAGTATACCGGATACATTCAAAAAAGGCACAAATTGGCTTTTCAGCCAAAATTTTCAAAATAAAATGCCTAGAACACTGTGGATAATCCTTAGGCACCCCGAAAAGGACATAAGAAATGTTCCCAAAAATACAAAATCAAAGAAAAAAAAAACAAAAAAGAATAAAATAAAATATTCTTTCGGGATTTAACCTAAGTTTGAAAATCAAAGAGGAAACCAAGGTGTCATATTTTTTGACACCAACTCAACTCAGACATGTGTCAGTCAAACTTTGGAACTTGAAAACTGAGAAAATTCAGCAAAAATGAAAAAAAAAAAGAAAAAAAACCCTTTGGTTGGTTATTTTTATCAATCAAATCAAAACATTTGTGGGATACTTGGAAGCCCTAGAATATTCCAAGACACCTTTGGTTGGTTATTTTTATCAATCAAATCAAAACATTTGTGGGATACTTGGAAGCCCTAGAATATTCCAAGACACCTTTGGTTGGTTATTTTTATCAATCAAATCAAAACATTTGTGGGATACTTGGAAGACCTAGAATATTCCAAGACACCTTTGGTTGGTTATTTTTATCAATCAAATCAAAACATTTGTGGGATACTTGAAAGCCCTAGAATATTCCAAGACACCTTTGGTTGGTTATTTTTATCAATCAAATCAAAACATTTGTGGGATACTTGGATAGAATATTCCAAGACACCTTTGGTTGGTTATTTTTATCAATCAAATCAAAACATTTGTGGGATACTTGGAAGCCCTAGAATATTCCAAGACACCTTTGGTTGGTTATTTTTATCAATCAAATCAAAACATTTGTGGGATACTTGGATAGAATATTCCAAGACACCTTTGGTTGGTTATTTTTATCAATCAAATCAAAAAAAAAAAATTTGGGACCCTTGGAAGCCCTAGAATATTCCATGAAAACCTTGGTTGGTTATTTTTATCAATCAAATCAAAAAAAGATTGGGACCCTTGGAAGCCCTAGAATATTCCATGAAAACCTTGATTGGTTATTTTTATCAATCAAATCAAAAAAATTTATTTGGGACCCTTGGAAGCCCTAGAATATTCCATGAAAACCTTGGTTGGTTATTTTTATCAATCAAATCAAAAAAAAAATTTGGGACCCTTGGAAGCCCTAGAATATTCCATGAAAACCTTGGTTGGTTATTTTTATCAATCAAATCAAAAAAAAAATTTGGGACCCTTGGAAGCCCTAGAATATTCCATGAAAACCTTGATTGGTTATTTTTATCAATCAAATCAAAAAAATTGGGACCCTTGGAAGCCCTAGAATATTCCATGAAAACCTTGATTGGTTATTTTTATCAATCAAATCAAAAAAAAAAAATTTGGGACCCTTGGAAGCCCTAGAATATTCCATGAAGACCTTGATTGGTTATTTTTATCAATCAAATAAAAAAAAATTGGGACCCTTGGAAGCCCTAGAATATTCCATGAAAACCTTGGTTGGTTATTTTTATCAATCAAATCAAAAAAAGATTGGGACCCTTGGAAGCCCTAGAATATTCCATGAAAACCTTGATTGGTTATTTTTATCAATCAAATCAAAAAAATTTATTTGGGACCCTTGGAAGCCCTAGAATATTCCATGAAAACCTTGGTTGGTTATTTTTATCAATCAAATCAAAAAAAAAATTTGGGACCCTTGGAAGCCCTAGAATATTCCATGAAAACCTTGGTTGGTTATTTTTATCAATCAAATCAAAAAAAAAATTTGGGACCCTTGGAAGCCCTAGAATATTCCATGAAAACCTTGATTGGTTATTTTTATCAATCAAATCAAAAAAATTGGGACCCTTGGAAGCCCTAGAATATTCCATGAAAACCTTGATTGGTTATTTTTATCAATCAAATCAAAAAAAAAAATTTGGGACCCTTGGAAGCCCTAGAATATTCCATGAAGACCTTGATTGGTTATTTTTATCAATCAAATAAAAAAAAATTGGGACCCTTGGAAGCCCTAGAATATTCCATGAAAACCTTGGTTGGTTATTTTTATCAATCAAATCAAAAAAAAAAATTTGGGACCCTTGGAAGCCCTAGAATATTCCATGAAAACCTTGATTGGTTATTTTTATCAATCAAATCAAAAAAATTGGGACCCTTGGAAGCCCTTGAATATTCCATGAAAACCTTGGTTGGTTATTTTTATCAATCAAATCAAAAAAAATTGGGACCCTTGGAAGCCCTAGAATATTCCATGAAAACCTTGGTTGGTTATTTTTATCAATCAAATCAAAAAAAAAAAATTGGGACCCTTGGAAGCCCTAGAATATTCCATGAAAACCTTGGTTGGTTATTTTTATCAATCAAAACAAAAAATTTGGGACCCTTGGAAGCCCTAGAATATTCCAACACAAAATCAAAAAAAAAAAAAAAAATCTGGATTGGTGTTCACCTAACCTACTGGTTTACATATATAGGGGTGTGTTTCAAATCAAATGGAAGCTGACTTGTGTCTTCGTTTTTCTTACTCAGGTACATTTACTTTCAACCCAGGTACACTTATTTGCAGTCATTGCTCCCGTGACCAGATCCAAAGCAAGAGCCATGAATACTGAAGAGAACCAAGCCCAAGCTACTGTCCCCGCTCAGGACTTTACACAGCTGCAGGAGCAAGTGGCCGGTCTGGCCAAAATGCTGGGAGACTTACTGGCGGCTCAGGCCCAGCAGGCCCAAGCCCAAAATCAGGCGTCGACTTCTCATCCGGCACCGCCACCTCAGGCCTATATTCCGCCTCCGGCTCAGCCCATGCCTGAGCCCATTTCTGAACCAGTCCCTGAGCCCATTCTGATCAGGGAAAATACAGTAGAGTCTAAGAAAGAGCTGGAAAAAGAAAAGGCGAGGGATGAGATGGAAAAGAAAATGCTGCTGAGGATAGAAAGAATCCAGGCAGAGCTGAAGGAAGTGAGGGGGGGAGGCAGCCATGCAGGCACCACCTTCGAGGACCTGTGCATGTACCCGGACGTCTGTCTACCGGCTAAGTTCAGGTGCCCAGACTTCGACAAGTTTGATGGCACGGGCTGCCCATTAAGCCATCTGAAACTATACTGCGGGGCCCTGTGCCAGTTTGGCCGGGATGATGGCATACTGATCCAGCTCTTCCAGAGAAGTCTGACCGGGTCAGCCCTTCGGTGGTTCGCTACAGTGGACCATGGAAGGATTAGAAGGTGGAAGGACTTGGCCGATGCTTTCCTGGACCAGTACAAGTTCAACTCTGAGATCGTGCCAGACCGGTACGACATGATGAGGATGACCAAGGGGAAGGATGAACCGGTACGGCAGTACGCCAAGAGATGGAGAGAGGCCGCCTCCCAGGTCAGGCCACCTATGCAAGAGCCGGAGATGATCTCCACATTTATGGGCACACTGGGGCAGCCCTTTTACAACCATCTGGTGGGTCAGATCACCACCAACTTTGCTGCCTTGGTACAAGTGGCGGACCGGATCGAGGAAGGGGTCAGGTCAGGAAGGCTGATAGACTACTCTACTCTGACTGGGCAGTCTGATTCCTCGGCTTCCATGGCCCAAAAGAAGGGAACTGGGTTCAAGAAGACAGGGGCCCGAAAAGAAGGAGAGGTGAACCTGGTCCAAGCTCCTCCAGCCAAGAAGCCACTGCACGTCAACATCTCTGTACCCCCGCAACCCCAGCAGGCTCAACAGGCCCAGCAGTCTTATCAGAGCCCGCAGAATGTCAATTTCACTCCCTCCGTACCAGCAAACACAAGGAGGACTTTTTCTAAGGAGGAGCGGGATGCCTGGTTCACAGCAAGAAAGAACCGGGTTTTCACCCCTCTACCCATATCTCTGTCCCAACTACTGCCAACCCTGCTGAAAGGGGAATACTTGACTCTGAAGGAGCCTAACCCAAATGCCCCAAAGGGGAGAAATTTTGACACATCGGTCACCTGTGACTTCCACATGGGTGCACCGGGGCACTCTACAGATACCTGCTGGGTATTGAAGCATGCGGTCCAGGACCTGTTGGACCAGAAGGCCTTGGTGTTCAACACTGCTGCACCCGCCCCGTCGGGGAATGATATTGGGCAGAACCCTCTGCCTTACCACAATGGGGCAGGCCCATCCAACTCCATCACTGCCATATCCACCACCAGAAGGGCCTTTGACCCATCACAGCTCATAGCTCCCGTGGGGACCACGGTCCAGGTCCGATTTTTCCCAGAAGAGGAAGAAGAGGAGATCAACATGGTCTCCCAAAAAAATAATCTCGCTGCTGAGGACATAAGCTCCTCCTTAAACCGGGTCTCTTCTCTGATGACCCAGATAAATACTGCAAGGCCTCCATTGGTCTTCAATTGCAGTCCACCCACTTATTCCCCATCCAAGCCGTCTAAGGCTCCACTGGTCATCAATCTTGACCCCACCACTGCTTCCATCACTTCTTCTGTCCCCACCAAATCCAAACTTCAACCCTTGGTTGTAAATGTGCAGCCAGCCCATACAATCCCTAAACCGGCCCATACATCCCGGTCCAAACTCCAGCCACTAGTGGTTGACATCCCTAAATTAGCCTATTCAGAGGCCGCTGTACCATGGAATTACAGCGAGGGAATCACGGCTACGGTTCCAATGGTTAGGAACCAGAACCAGGAGGAGGTGAACCTCATAATGAGGTCGGGGAGATGTGCAGGGGGTGAAGAGAAAGAAAAAGAGATAGAAGTGGAAAAAGAAAAAAGAGAAAATGAAGAAAAAAGAAAACAGAAAGGAAAAAATAAAGTGGGAGAAGACACCCCCCAGGTTACAGAAAATGAGGCAGCAGACCTCATAAAAATAATAAAGAAAAGTGAATTTAATCTTGTGGATCAGCTGAACAAGGTCCCGGCCCAGATTTCAATACTGGGCCTTTTGCTGAATTCTGAAAAGCACAGGGATGCATTGTTAAGGGTGCTACAGAGTGCACACGTATCCCAAACAATTGATCCAGACCAGCTTGGTAAAATGGTTGGTCAAATCTTGTCACATAATGTGATAAGTTTCTCAGAGGGTGAGATCAGCCCAGGTGGGTGTTATCATGTGGACCCTTTGCACATCACTGTGCTTTGTAAGGGCTGCATGGTTGCACGGGTTTTAATTGACAACGGGTCGGCATTAAACGTTTTCCCGTTAATCACTTTTACCAAGCTGGGTCTGGACCAGTCAAGGATCAAACGAAATGGGTGAATAGTAAGGGCTTTTGATAGCTCCAAGACCCACTCCCTAGGGGAGATTGAACTGCCGGTCACAATTGGGCCGAATATCTTTAACATCACATTTGAAGTGATGGATATACCCGCAGCTTTCAATCTGCTCCTAGGAAGGCCGTGGATACATTCGGCTAGGGCAATACCATCCACGCTCCACCAAAGGGTGAAATATGTAAGAGGGCAAAGGGTGATAACAGTCCTAGCCGAAAACTTGGTGCCGCCCATCGTGTCACCTGATGTACCATTAATCAATGTGGACTTGACTGTCGACAAGATTGCATTCCACTCATTTCAATTTGAGGCGGTAAATTACATACCTGGGGGGTGTGAGAAAAAGAAAGAAAAGGGGACCACTGCAGAAAGGATGGTCAAGAAAGTGATGGAAAAATACCACTTTCACCCAGGGAAAGGCCTGGGGATCAATCTGCAGGGGATGGTGGAGCCAATCACGGCTAAGAAACTGATCCCCAAGGTAGGGTTGGGCTTCAAGCCCAGAGGCTGGAGAAGAATGAAGCATGAAGAAGGGGAGAGCAGAAGCAAAGGAAAACTCCCGCATCTGAGGGTGAACTTTCCAAAACCCTCCTATGTAATCCAAATTTCTCCTCCCATGGACCAGTCCAAGCCCCCATACCGAAATGTCAATCCATTTCAAAAGCCCGTTGTTTCGGCCTTACAACCCTATAACCCATCTCCAATACTGGAAGCAGTGGATGGGCCTGGACCACAGCCCGAGCAGCAGGTGGACTTTTCTGAAGATGTTGGTGCATTCTTCGCCATGACTGAAGGCAAAAAGACAGGGCAGACATGGAACTGCCATTCATTGATTGGGCCGCAGTGAAGATTCCAGACAAGGTCATTTCTGGATTGGGCCCCGCAGCAGAAAAGGGCAGTACCCACCCGGTGATGATGGCATCGGATGCTGGGTTTGAAGAGCAGGCTTTCCCTATTTCCCCTGCTCCCCAAAATTTTGTACTGAACAATTGGGAGGAAACTCCCCTTACCTTTGAAGCAGCGTTAATTCGGCAAACTGACGCGGCTTCCAAAAAAAAACTCCAATAGTGGATTGCCATTTCCCTGAAGGTTCTAATGGGCCTTCGTCTTCAGGGGAATTATGTTTAGAAGGCCCACAAAAAACCCAAAAAGATTTTTCTATTTTTTCTAGAAAATTTAATTTTTTCAAAAAGGTCCAAACCACTTATGAACCATATAATCAGACCGAATTGGACCAGGTTGAATATGACTTCGACCTTGAGCTCGACTTTGATCTCATGGGGGTCGAAGAAGAGACCGAGGTCGAAGAAGAAGACGTTCCAAAAGAAATTGAATACCAATTGGAACGTCATGAAAAGGGGGTCCAACCTAATATTGAGGAGACCATATCCATAAATCTTGGGACCAAAGATGACCCAAAAATTGTAAAAATCGGGTCATGCTTGTCTGATGTGCAGAAGAATGAAATGTCACTGTTCTTGGCAGATTACAAGGATGTGTTTGCTTGGTCATATCGGGACATGCCGGGGTTGGACACGGACATGGTAGTGCATAAGTTGCCAATTTTGCCAGGGGTTAAGCCGATTAAGCAGAAGCTGAGAAGATTGAAGCCGGAATGGACCTTGAAGGTCAAGGACGAAGTGGTCAAACAGTTCCAAGCTGGATTTTTGGCAGTCTCTACGTACCCGGAGTGGCTCGCAAACATAGTGCCGGTACCAAAGAAGGACGGGAAGGTCCGAATGTGCGTGGATTATAGAGACTTAAACAGGGCAAGCCCAAAGGACGATTTTCCGCTTCCACACATCGACATTCTGGTCGATAATACTGCGGTACATAGCCTGTTCTCCTTCATGGATGGTTTCTCAGGATATAACCAGATCAAGATGGCTAAGGAGGATCAAGAGAAAACAGCATTTATCACACCTTGGGGCACATTCCACTATACAGTCATGCCGTTTGGGCTTAAGAACGCTGGGGCAACATACCAGCGGGCCATGACAGCACTATTTCATGACATGATCCACAAGGAGATGGAGGTCTACGTGGACGATATGATTGCCAAATCATGCAAAGAGGAAGACCACTTGATCAATCTGAAGAAAGTGTTTGATCGGCTTAGAAAGTACAGTTTACGGCTTAACCCGGCTAAGTGCGTCTTTGGGGCTACGTCAGGGAAATTACTGGGGTTCATAGTAAGCCGAAGAGGAATTGAAATTGACCCGGCTAAAGCCAAGGCCATAATTGAAATGCCAGCACCCAGAACTGAGAAGGAGGTCAGGGGTTTTCTTGGAAGGATTCAATACATAAGCCGGTTCATAGCACAGCTCATTGCTATCTGTGAACCAATTTTCAAACTTTTGAGGAAAGATAACCCGACGGTCTGGAATGAGGACTGCCAGCAGGCATTTGATACAATAAAGAGGTATTTGCTGAACCCACCGGTACTAGTGCCACCAACTCCAGGAAGACCGCTGATCCTGTACTTGTCAGTGTTGGAAACGTCAATGGGATGTGTCTTGGGGCAACATGATGAGACTGGTAGAAAAGAAAGGGCAATTTACTATCTGAGTAAAAAATTCACAGAATATGAAGCTAAGTATTCATCATTGGAAAAGACTTGCTGTGCTCTAGTGTGGGCCACTCAGAGGCTAAGGCATTATTTCCTTAGTCACTCCACACTATTGATATCCCGGATGGACCCGTTGAAGTATTTATTTGAGAAACCGGCACTGACTGGCAGGACGGCAAAGTGGCAACTACTACTGTCCGAGTTTGACCTCACGTACATCACCCAGAAGGCGATCAAAGGTCAAGCCATAGCTGATCACCTGGCTGCACATCCTCTGCCAGAATATCAACCCTTGAAGACCAACTTCCCAGATGAGGCAATTCTGTACACTGAAGAGGAGGACAGTGAGAGTTCTTGGCAGATGTTCTTTGATGGGGCCGCCAACATGAATGGGAACGGAATAGGGGCAGTCTTGGTTAAACCAGATGGTTCACATATCCCAATTGCAGTAAAGCTGAGATTCCAGTGCACCAATAACATAGCAAAATATGAGGCATGCATAATTGGATTGCAAGCAGCCATGGATCATGGAGTAGAGGAACTTGACGTATACGGGGATTCGAGTCTTATCATCTTCCAAACAACTGGTGAGTGGAAAACCAAGGATCACAAATTGATCCCCTATCACCAGTATTTGGAAGAAATAAGCACAAATTTCACTCGAATTTCCTTCAACTATATGCCAAGGGCCAAGAATCAGTTTGCGGATGCTCTAGCAACATTGGCTTCAATGGTCAGCATACCAGAAGGAGTAGACATCAGACCACTGGAAATTGAGGTTAGAGATGAACCGGCTTACTGTCTCGTTCTAGAGTGAGCACAAGAAGAAGAAACACCATGGTTTCAAGATATCAAAATTTTCTTGAACAATCGGAGTTTGCCAGAAAATGCCACTGCTACTGAGAAGAGGACAATACAGAGATTAGCTGGTCAATTTCTGCTAAGTGGTGGACATGTGTACAAGAGGTCACATAACGACATTCTGCTAAGATGTGTTGCCAAGGGTGAATCGGAAAGGCTAATTGAGACTGTACATGGAGGAGTATGTGGGCCCCATATGAGTGGACACATGTTGGCTAAGAAGATCCTGAGGCTGGGATACTACTGGACGACCATGGAACATGATTGCTGTATACATGTCAGGAGGTGCCACCAATGTCAGATATATGCAGATAATAAGCATGCACCCCCGGGTGAGCTACACAACATGACATCACCCTGGCCCTTCTCTATGTGGGGCATAGATGTCATTGGCATGATCTCCCCTAAGGCATCGAACGGGCACAGATTCATCTTGGTGGCGATTGATTACTTCACTAAATGGGTAGAAGCAGCATCATATGCAAATATCACAAGCAACCATGTTATCAAATTTTTGAAGCACAACATTATTTGTCGCTATGGACTGCCAAGTGCTATAGTATCAGACAATGCTTCAAATATTAAGAACAAGGACATGAAGAAAATGTGTGAGCAGTTTCAGATCACCCATCATAAGTCAGCTCCGTACAGGCCAAAGATGAATGGGGCAGTGGAAGCAGCAAACAAGAATATAAAGAAAATCATTCAGAAGATGGTAGTGAGCTACAAAGATTGGCATGAAATGCTGCCACTTGCTCTACATGCCTACAGAACCTCGATCCGGACTTCAACAGGGGCAACCCCATACTCCCTAGTCTATGGGATGGAAGCAGTCTTGCCCGTGGAAGTAGAGATCCCATCACTCCGAGTGCTCATGGAAGCAGAACTAGAAGAAGCCGAATGGATCCAGTCGAGACATGATCAACTTAACCTGATAGAAGAAAAGCGGTTGAAAGCGCTTTGCCATGGACAATTGTACCAGAAGAGAATGGCCCGAGCCTACAATAAGAAAGTAAGGCCCAGAACTTTCCAAGAAGGAAACTTAGTGCTAAAGAAAATCTTACCATTTTTGGAAGATCCTCGTGGTAAGTTCAAGCCCAATTGGGAAGGCCCATATGTCGTCAAGAAAGTCCTGTCAGGGGGTGCACTCATCTTAGCAGAAATGGATGGGTCAGATTTTCCTGAGCCCATTAACTCTGATGCGGTAAAAAAGTATTTTCCTTGAGTGAATATTTCTAGGAAAGGATCCGAGGCCATTTTTCTTTACTTCCTTCAAAATTCAAATCCCTAGTCTAGCCAAATTGAGCCGGATCGTTTTTTTTATCAACCCAAACCGGATTTACAGTCAAATTGGGGCAAAATCAATTGGGGCAAAAGTGAGGAAAGAAAAAGAAAAAGAGAGGAAAAGCAATGGAAATGGCAAATGAAAGCCAAGTGTGAAAAAAAAATGCAAAAAATGCAATTTGGGGAAAAATGGTTAAATTTATCATGACTGTAAATCCGGCTGACCTATTTCCACACTTGAAAATTTTGGGCCTTTAATACCCTTTCTTTCATAAACTGAGCCTAGCCTTTATTTCGTCCTATTTTTAAGCCCTCGGTGATCTTAGCTTGTTCATTCAAATATCAGAGTAAGATGGGTGATGACGGAATTCAGAAGCCGGCCCTAGTGAAAACCGTAACTGGCGCTAGGGGCAATATTGGCAAAAAGGCAAAAAGAAAAAAGATAAGAAAAATGAAAGAAAATCAGAGGTTGAGTTGATCATGGGGGTCTGAGCCTTAAGAAAAGTTGGAATGAGCAGAATGGGGCAGTTTTGGCAGTTGGGGATGACTCTAAAGGTCCTAAGATGGACGATTCTGATCCCTCAGTATTTTCTGGACTACCCTTTTCATTATTTAACCTGGTTCTAATTCCTTTAATTATAGGTGATTAAGTGCATGGACCAAATTTCAAAAAAAAATACAAAAAAAAATAAAAAGGAAAAATTATACTTTGGCCAGTGATGAGAAATCAAATACTTTTCATAAAACCTTTGTTTTTACAAGCATCTGAGCATTCTGAGGCCAATAATATAAAAACTTTATTTTGAATTAAATCCTTTGTATTTCCACTATTGGAGTTCAATTTTGTACAAAGGTATGAAAAATGTGCAGGAAATAAAGCTAGTCTCCTAGCCGCTCCTCAAGCTCCCGAATCCGAGCCGCCTGAGCTGCAATGACTCCTGAAGCCCCCTCTGCAGCGGGATCACTCAAGAAGGAAATGACCTCATCTGAAAGGGCCTGCCTGATCCGCATGCTCCTAAGGCTGGCCAAAGTATCCTGGTACTTCTGCCGGATCATACGGACCTCGAAGCGACGGGCCTGCCTATGCTCCTCCAGCTTCTCTTCCACGGCAATACGGCGTGAGACCTGCTCCTCAAGCTGCCTCTCCAGATAAGCGCCCTGTATCCTGAGCTCCTGGGCCTCCCGTACCCATATCTGCTGAAGCCGCTTATGAGAAGCCCGCTCAGACTCTAGAATGTCCTCATAGGTGGGAGCCAAGACTACAGGAGGATCTTCGGGTACTGGGGCCTGAGTCTGTATCTGTTCTTTGATCCAGAAGAGATAATCCTTCACATGGGTTTCTGAGAAGACTGGACCATGCATGAAGCGGACATAGGACCACTCCTTCATCAACCAGGCATTCTGCTTCATAGAAAGGGGCCCAAGACGATCCTCATATCCACATGGGATGATAATCCCCTGGGTCGCACGGAACTGACGAAGGACCCGCAGAGGAAGATACAGCACTGCATGCTTTAGGCCCGCTAGGATCAGAAAGTTGCGGTCACGGAAGCTAATCACTGTCGCTGCATTGGGCTGATAAGTGCCAGGCCATCTCACCTGGTCCTCCTGAAGTGAGCCCAAGAAAGTAAACCAGCCCTGTTTGCCCCCTGGAATATCGGGACACCCCCCTGTTGCTCATCAAGAGGGGAACTTTTAGACTCGGGAAGAAGTGTCGATTGATCTCTTCAATCTGGCTCAAATGATCAAGTAGCCAAAGCTGCAAAGGAAGAGAGATATGTCAGCACATTGTAAAAAAAAAATAAAAAAAAAAAAAAAAAAGAGCAAAAAAAAAAAAAGGCAAAAAGAAAGACAAAAAGCAAGAAAAAAAATAAAAATAAAAAAAAAAACTTTTTTACCTGCAGGATCTGGGCACATGCTAGGAAGCGTTTCGACTTCCTATTATAGCAGTCGGTCAAGGCCTGATACATCCCAGCCAAAATCATAGGGGCCAACCTCTCCCGCTCCCTAACCTGGCATATCACGGAAATCAAGGCCAAGTCCACCTCGTCATCCTCCCGTGGGAAAAGCAACTGGTTGACCACTATCAGGGTCAACGCATTGAATCGGGCCTCCTTATCTTCTCCCCTCAAAAGCTTCTCAGTCAAAAAAGCCTTAGATAGGGTCAAAAGGGTGTCAGAATCCCCCAAGTCCTTCTTCCCTATGCCCAAAAAAGTAGAAGCTTCCTTCTTGTAACTGGGCCTAAGAGGTGGATTCACCACCTTCTCATCAAACCTCAGGCCCAGGATGGTTTCCACCTCCTCAATGGTTGGGGTCATCTCATGGTTCCCAAAACGGAACAAGTTGAAGTCAGGAACCCAATGACCAATCATGGCCTCTATAATCTCCCACCTAAAGGGAACCTTGGGAATGAGCAGGGTATGGCCTAGGTTGGTAGTACCCCATCTCCTCTCCTCATCTAGGGTCATAGAGTTAACCCACCTTGTGTAAAAGGGATCCACAGGGTTGTACCTAGTGAGATTTGGGGGTTTTGATCTAAAAGGCTGTTTTGCAGGGGAGGCAGTGTGGACAGACAATAATGGGGCAGAAGATGATCCAGATTCCATTGGATTGGACGGGAGCAAGCTAGAACTCAAGAGGAGGAAGAAAAAGGCGAAAAAGGGGGTTTCTAAACTCAAAAACTTGTAAAAAATGCTCAAATCCCGAGGCAGGTTGCATTTATAGCATCTTTTAACATATCTGGTAACTCAGACCGGATACAAAGGCTTTGGTAATATCCGGATAAGTATACCGGATACAAGGATTCCATGAATATCCGGTATGACATACTGGATACAAAGACCAATCAATGTATCCGGTATGTCAGACCGGATACCGAGAAAAAATGCAAAAAAAGAGCTAAGGATGAAAAATCCGAATTTTTTTTACCTGTTTTACCTGCTTACATGTCATAATTGCATAAAATTGAGAACAAAAGATGTGCAAAACATGATAGAATGAATAAAAAGTTTTTTCATATATATCTGGAAGTTTTTGTACAGGGATGATAAAAATACATGAAAATGAAAAAAATAATCCTAATCTACTCCTATGCAGGATCATCCCCGCGTCCTCGGCCGCGTCCACCTCTACGGCATCTCCCCCAAAGTGCTCGGCCTCTAGAGTATGCAAGGATCCGCTCGGCTGCATGGCGAGGATGCCGACCTACCACCTGCTGAAGCTGATACTCCAAGCAATAATCCTCGAGATCTGGGGGAGGAGCAGGAGCAGAATCTGGGGAAGAAGCCTCGGGCTCAGCAGCAACCGGCCCAACTGGGCCCTCATCCAAAGCATCCTCTGCTCCCGCAGCTCCAGAAGGCCCAGCATCAGCAGCAGAGGGGCCAGGAACAGAAGTAGCTGAGTCCACAGAAAAGAGAAAAATCAGAAGACTCAGATATAAGGAAGAATAAAGGAGGAGAATTAAAAGAAGATCATACCAGGAATGTCTGCAGAAGGAACAGGAGGATCCGGCTCGTCAAGACCAGCCGCTGGGGCATCCTCGGGATCAGCAGCCCGAGCTGGAGATGGGTCAGGAATCAGGAAATCATGCTCAAAGAAGGCGTCCTGATCATGGACCGGGCCCTGCACAAGTCAAACAAGCATATCAGAATAGCAGAAACAAAATAGTGAAAGAAATGAACATATGAGAAGGCCAGATACCTGTCTAGACTGGAGCTCAGCAACTAAGGCCTCCAGCTCCCTGATCCGGGCATTCCGCTGGGCCATGACCGCATTGTGCTCCGCGATCATATCATCGATCGCAGCCCGCTGACTCTCAAACCGGTCCCGGATGGTATTCAGCTCGTGTACCTGCCAACAAGAACAGAAGAAGGGTCAGAAATGCATAAGAAAAAAAAAAGAAGGATGAAAATATAAAGAGTACAAGACTTACGGTGTCCTCGTGGATCTGGATGCGGATCCCGCCGATCTCGGTCACCCCGGCACGAGTGGGTCGATCCATCAAGCATCCGATAGACACCCTCTGGAACCACTCGTCGTAATCTCCGGCTACTGTGAGCCCCTCTGCATCCAGGAAATGATCGAACTGATCTACATCAAAACCTGGGAGGAGTGTGTCGGGACCCACAGGAGGAGGAGGGACGGGGATACGAAGTGCGCTGGTGTGCTGGAAGTACAGACGCTCTCCTAAGTACATCACCCTACCAAGCCTCCCGAGGAAGCATTGGTAGGGCTGACGTCGTCGATCTCTATCAAAAGCGTCCTGTACCGCCATCTCACGAGCCACTCCAACATCCACGTCATCAAATCGGGACAGAAGGAGCTGCAAAAAAGGGAAACTGTCAGGTACAGTCAAAATACAGGAAAGGAAAAGGAAAAGATAAAAGGCTTACATCAGATCGGCGGGCACGGTCTAAGTGCACCCGGGCAGTGCGAGGCTGACTCCTATCAGCATCCCGGACCTGGGCCGACCATCGCAGAGCCACAGGGAAATCCGCAACCTCAGGAACCGGGGAGGGGCGGAAGAAGGTCATATAGGTGTACATGAACACCTGGCAAAAGAAAAATCAGTCAAGAAAAGATAAAGCCTAAGGAATTAAACCAGACAGATGAATGCAATACCTGTAGAATCTGCCAGAAGAACCGGCTGCTAACTCCATCGCCTCTCGGGGATGCCAAGCCTCGAACCGCTCGGCACAGCCCGGCCAAGATAGTCCCATAGATCAGCCGACCCCATGCTAGCTGGCGGGTCTGATGGAAATCCCTCAAGGCGTCCAGAAATAGCGGACTGATGCCGGTAGTATCCTCCGGGAAGAAGCAGCTCCCCAACATCAGCAAGAATATGTGCCGGAAGATAGGAACAAAAGCAGCATCATCCACAGCCACAGTCCTGTGTCTCCCCTCAAAATGTCGAGCCAGACTCTCCCGCAGCCAGCTAATGGAGAGCCGGCCGCTCCGCCCATCCCAAGCAGTAGGAGGCAGGGCCTGATACCCCAGAAGGAGGCCAATATCCTCCGCAGAGGGCCGCTCCAAGACAATGGTCCGCCCCGTCAGAGGAATGCCAGTAATCATCACAAAATCAGAGGGGCGGATCCCCAGCTCCACGTCCGGCAGGTGGAACGACTGAGTCTCTGGGAAATATCTCTCCATCATGGCAAAAATAAGCGGGCGGTCGGCTCTGAACGATGGGATGCTAAGAAAATGGTCCAGGTGGCACCTCCCAAACTCCCGCCTGAGTGCTGGAGAAAGCGACTGAGCTAGATCACTAAATCTGCCCCAGCTACCTCGTAAGTGGGAGGAGTAGTATGGAAGCGGCACATCGGCCCTGATGCACATGGAGGGGTGGCTATCCAAGCCATGGAGGAGCTCTGTATCATGAACAGAAGCCCTCAACTCCTCAGAGACCCCTGCCAGAGCTACAGCAACCCCCTCCGGAGCCGTATCTCTGGCTCTGCCTCGGCCTCTGCCACGGCCTCTCTCGCCCTCAGGGGCCTGATCCGGAACTCTGCCTCTGCCTCGGCCTCGACCACGAGCGGGTGCAACCACGGGCTGAATTGCAAAGGAACAGCGTGAAGATTTTTGTACAAGGGAGAATGAAGAGAGAAAGGAAAATTTTTGGAAGCCTACCTCAGCAGAACTCTCTCGGGAGACATCTAGCGGCTCCGACAGAGTGGCGCTGGAACTCGCCTCTGTCCGAGCCCGCGAACTGGAGGGCTGATCAGCAGGGTCAACCTCCTCACGAACACGGGAACGACTCCTAGCCATCTATCCAGGGAAGTGTTTTATAAATTTCAGATCAAATTTATTTGGAACCCTACTTTGCTCAGTTCAAATTGATCAAAAAATTTCACTTTGATTTTATAAGTTCTAACTCTGGTTCATCTGGAATCTTATTAAAATTTTCAGGAATTGTGGTTCGGTTCAAAGTCTTTTAGAAAATATTTCTACATTTTTCACAAGGACTAATAGCTGATAATTTACTGTAGGATGGTTACATTGGTGCAAAAGCAAATGGGCGGACCTAAATCAAGGATCGGAATAAACTGTGGAACCCGGGGAGGGGGGAGCCAGTCAAGGAAAAGTCTTGGCAGTCGAAGCATCATTTTGGTCAGAGATCAGATCAAGGAAAGGTCAATCATAACATGGTGAAAACAGTGGAAAGTTATATAGCCCAATGGAAAATGTCGATCCGCCTCAGAGGAAACACCGGCCAAGAATTAGCAAGACAAATTACAGAACAGCAGGGCATCAATCAGGAATTAGAAGCAGAGAAGAAATTACAGTCCAGAGCATCATACATAAAAAAAAAAAAAAAAAAAACATGTTCCTACAGTGGAAATTCAGTGGGCAGCATATCAGAAGCATAGTATCATGCAATTCAGTGCGATGTTTTCAAGCAATGGACAAGTTTAGGGTGATGCCATGGCTTCTGCCATCAATTGGAGTTTATCAAGAGAAAATCAGGAGGTCAACAATTGGATAGAAAAATATTACCAACAGACAAAAATCTGGCTAGACAAATTGAGAAGAAACAAACAATAATGTCAGCAATTCATAAAGAATCAGAAGCAGCCTGAATGCAGAATTTGAAAGTCATTCGTCCAATACTCTAAGCATGCAGCAGGTATCAACAATCCAGCATGATAGACAAAGCCAAAGCATGGGAAAAGGCATGCCTGGAGATAGCATTAAAATGTTACCTCCAACTGGATACAAGTCAACATTTTTGCAAGCATAGATTCGGCAATACAAGATTTCAAGAAATTGTCTACCAACAAGAAAGAAGCATCACATGGCTAAAATTAGAACAAAAGGATAAATCAAAGCATGTGGCAATTATAGACATGTATCCGAAATCCTGACAAAGCAGGTATCTCAATGCAGGATGAGCAATTCAATTCCCAATCAAGCAACTGTGTTACACATATCAATGAGTGACAAGGCCGAATGGTGTTAACCACAAAATCTGTTATTCGTTCAAATCAAACAGGAATTGGTTCATAAGGAAAGGTTAAGTATGAATTCACTAACCTGAACGAATGGTGGAGGAATTGAATCAAGGATAGGTCACAAGCACAATCGCCCAAAAGTTGGCGCTCCCAGAAGCTAGAAAATCCTCAAAAATGGGCTAGGGCTCGACTGCTGTTGTAAATGGGCAAGGAATGAATGTTGCCGGAGCAAGGAGCAACCACCGGCAGCAATAGACGTCGCCGGAGCTACTGGAGATCGCCGGAAAAGCAAGACGAGTCGTCGGGGACGAGGACGAGAGCTTGGGGCCGGTCTGAGTAATCGGAGCAAGAAGAAAGGAAGAAGAAAAGTCGCGGTCGCGCGCGACTTAAGTAAACTTGGAGGATCCGGATACTCAGGCCGGATACCCGCAAGCCCTCGATTATCCGGATATACTCACCGGATACCCAAAAAAAAATAGAAAAAAAAATAGAAAAAAACAGGAAAAAACAGAAAAAATAGAAAAAAAAACAACAAAGAAAAATGGAGAAAAAGAAGAAAAAGGAAAAAATATAAAAAAAAAGAGAAAAGAAAAAAAGAAAAAAAAAAGAAAAAAAAAAGAGAAAAGAAAAAAAAAGAAAAGAAAAGAAAAGGGAGCAAACTTGTGCTATAATTCTTACTATTTTCTCAAAATCCTATTTTTGCCTTGAAATCCACCTCACAGCCACGAGAGCTCTGTGGAATTCGGGACAACTTTGGGAAATGTGCCTGGTCAAAAGGATGATATCCACTCAATTTTCAACTTGGTTTGATAAAAAATCAGTTTTTCAAAAAATCCTATTTTTGGGCTTAAAATCCACTTCACAGCCACAAAGGGCTCAGTGGAATTTAAGAACTCTTGGAGAGATGCCCCCTTAAAGTGAGGGCTTTTTGGCAAATCTCCACTCAAAAATGGTTTTCTACAGAAATTGAATTGAACCGAGCAAATCATGCTCAAGGGAATGCAATTTGGGCTTGTCTACTCTTTGCAGCTCACTGCTTCGCAGCTCCCACAAAGAGGGGCAGTTGTAGACACCCCAAATTGCACAAACAATCATAAAAAATCATTATCTCCTGGAAAGCCAGCACAGAATTTGAAGAAAATAAACTTTTATCTGTATCCGGATACTCATTCCGGATACAAATACCCTTTCCCGTATCCGGATACTCATACCGGATACATGTGAGCCTTAGCGTATCCGGTACCATGAACCGGATACCTTAAGGCCCTTTGTTATCCGGTCTGATATACTGGATACCTTAAGTTTGCTCAAAATTAGGGTTTTCCGAGAGCTTTTCACTTTTACCATCATGTCCCTCATTAAATGAGGGGAAATCGCGGAAATAACCTTAGGGTTTAGGTTGGAGGGGTTCTAGACATTAAGTTGTGTCTACCAATGACCTTAGCCCTTGCCTAAAATTAGGAGCCTCCTCCTTGAGCAAATGGCACACAACTCTTGTTTTGAATTCTCGCAAAGAAGAACTCCAAGAGAAGAAGAAAACCGCTGTGGAATCGCCTCCAGAACTCAGGTAAGCCTCAACTTTTCTTTTTATTTTCTGTCTTTACATTCCTAGATCTAGATCTCTTCTTCTACCTTTCTGTAGTGTAAAGCCTTGTTTGTATGTGTGGAAATCCTTCCCCGGCTCAAAGTATCTCAAGACTCCCCTAGCCGTAAAATGTGAAGGCGGATCTAGGAGAAACGAGACTGGGGATTGACCCTAGTGCTAGAACCTATGTAGCATAAGGCCTTTTTGATTGATTGTAAACCGTTCCATATTCAAAGTACCCTTGATTATCTTAAAGAGAACAGAGGGAAACGATAATGGAACGGAACCCTAGGCTATGCTAGAACCTATTTTGTTGAATCTATATGCATGTTGTATTGATCTTGTTTGGTTTTTTACACTTGCACATACATATCACTATTTTGGCGGGATAGGCTCATATTTGGGGTTTATTGCATTTATTGTGATAAATCTCAAAGAAATGGCCTCAATCAATTCTGGAATGCCTTTCAAATGTTTTTCAAAGGTTTTGGATTCATCTTGCACGAATTTCATTTTTGTCAATTTTCGGATTTGAATTTCTTCAAAAGTGGCTTAACTTGACAGCACCTGTACCCTTACTTCGGACACCCATAACTTCATCATCCGGATGAATTTTGGGGTGATTCCAGAACCATGGGAAAGGTGAGGCTGTCTAGTTTATGTCCACCAAATTTCATGAATTTCTATCTAGCCGATTTTTGACACCTCTCTGTCGAAGTTAAGTGGACAGTTCAGGTCCAAGTACAGAACTTGTCACTTCGACGGACCGCCATGTGTTCGTTTTAAGTCCGATTCGAGTGATTTTTGTTTCTGAGTACTCCTTTATGAGTCTATTTTCAAATCCAGTTGGTTTCATAATTTTTTAATTCCATTTAAATTATTGGTAGCCGATTTACTCAGAACTGCTCATTTGCATTTTTCTGGGTAAATCTGTGATCTTCGGGGCCTGTTCGGGAGACCACCCAAGGCACATCCGAAGGGATTTTTGTATGAGGCTAGTTGCTTTGGAAAGATGGCCATACAGACTTCAATCACACCAAATTTCACGGATTTCTATGTAGTGGATTTTTCTAGACAATTTTCCAAAGTTGCCCACTTACCACTTTTAAAAATCCCCAGCAGCAACTTCAAAGGAGCATAACTCCTAGGATTTTTATCGGATTAACTTGGGATTTTGCATGAGACTCTCATTTACCCTAATCTTTCAAATGGATTTGGTTTGGTTCAATTTAGAATTGGATTTGAATGATTTCAAGGCAAATGGCATACTTTTTACCAAACTTCCCGGATTTGATTTAACTTGGTTTTGAGCAACTTGTGCTTTGATTTCCACCTTTTTAATGTTCCAGAAATGATATTGACATAAAAGGAGAACCCGAAATTCATTTGGTTTCTCATGTGAAGGTATCATACATTTGACCTTTTTCAAGGTTTCTCATGATTTTTAGCAAGCTTTCTTACTTTATTTTCTGCATGAACATACACTTGGCAACCACTTCGTGTGGATGAATGGGGGTCCTAACACCTTCCCCCGTTCATAATCTAATCCCCTTACCCATCTCTGGATTTGATTTTCAAGTAGGGTTATTTTTACCCTAGAATGTCTTTTGGCTATTTTTGCTTGTTTTGAACTCTTTGGTGTCCATTCTCACCCCAAAATCATGAATGGTGGCGACTCTCCCAATTTTGCGTTGAGCCCGTGTGTTGACGGAGGGATGATCACTCCGGTGATTTTTTCCCATGTCTCACAGTATCAACTCATGGAATTGGGTTCTCAAAGACAATTATGCGTGCGTATCACTACAAAAAATTAGATTTTTTGCGTATGTAAGAATTAATTAACCAATAAATCCAATAGAATTCCAACGTACTGTAACAAAATAATACATCCAACAAATTAAAATAAAATAATACATTCAACAAATTAATACATTCCAATTTGCATCCACAACAGGTATGTAAGCTCTTCCAATCAGCGTTGCACCTTTCCGTTGCCCCCAGCTCAAATTTCATTGCTTCCTAAGAAATTATCGGTGCACCTTTTGAGTTCATCATAATAGAACCATCTGGCTCCTTTTAACTGTGGTGCTCCCTTGATATCTTTGCCACTTGCAGCCCAAGATGCTGAAAGACACAGAACATCTATAGTAAGATAATATTTTCCACAAATTTCAGGCATTTAGATAATATAGTTTTATGCTGCAGACATTACCAAATGGTTTACTCAACCTGATGGCCTTTTCTGCACGCTTCTTTTGCTGAATGGCATAGATGCCCAAAGCCACGAGTGCCAGGACCAGAATAGAGCAGCCGACTGCTATCCCTATAATTGCACCTCTGCTCATTGAACTTTCTTTGCAAAACACCAAATATTCATTGAACTTTCTTTGCTTGTCCCTAAAATATTTTTTAAGTCAACACATAATTCTCAGTATTGTTTCAAATGATATAATAAATAACCAAAGTTATGAATGATGTACCTGAGAAAACATAAGGAGCTGCATTAAACAAGTAGGGTCAAAACCCAGGAGGTGGCTTGTAAATCTGATTAATGAGGGAAAACCCAATCCTTTGAATCTCTGACCTGTTAAAATACTAAGTGTTATCCTCAAAATACATTTGCAACATTACCAAGGAGGAAAAAAAAAGGCATTCCTTTTATCTATAATGCTTCAGAGCACACAAAAGTTTTCTGCAATTTTTTTTAGCATCATTGGTTGCAATAACAATATGAAGCATTACCTGTTAGGATCCAATCCAGCACAAAAGAAAATTGATTCCATCCGAGAGATGAGAACCAAGGACTCATTCAATATCTCGTTTGAAAAATATTCTCCAAACCTAGTGATTTCCACCAGAAATTGCATGTCCAGAACAAACTGTGGAAGAAAGTTAAAAACACAAACTCCAATTACAAATAAGAATATAAGTCACACAGATCAAGCAAGAAAAAGGGAGAAAGAAAACCCATTATGCAGCAAGTTTGCTAGCATTCCAAGAGTAACCACCTCAAAACTAAGCGAAATTCTCCAACTTAAATAAAAATGGCAAAATAGGGAGTCATATGGTTCATGTTCACCCTTATACGTTACACAGTAATTAGCAGCATTCAAGGTCCCACAATGACAATTTTTTCAAATGATTTAACCAGATTGGAATGCTTCTAACCAAGACACAGAACTTTAAAAGATGATCACTATTTAATGTCGCCAAAAACAAGAAAATATCTTCCCCACAGAAGTGCAAAAAATTTCCAATACCTACTTGCAAATATTTATAAATATGAGCGTGAACACATGTGTTAAAATACACACATATAAAATGCATTAAAATATGAAGATATAAAAAGCAGAACCAGGAGTATCCATGCATAATGTACATGAAAAAGCTAATTGCATATGTAGATGGCAGGATATCTGCTTGAAAGAGGTGGAGAACTCTGCTTTCATCCGAAAAAAATGAAAATTCAGTCATGCATGCTGACTTGCTGAGACTACCAGGCATTTCTATGCTAAGACTAATGTGAGAGAGAGACTTGCTTGAGACCATGAGCTTGTAGGATAACAGAACTTTCTCAATAGTTGCCCAGAAATCTTGGTTATTTGAAAGCCAAACCAAAAAGGCTTTCATCAGATCCCTCAGTAGCTCCTCTTCAGACCAACCAACTCCAACATCATCTTTACCAAGTTTTTCTAATTTCCTCAGCTCCAGAAACAGTACCTGATCAGTAGAGTATCCAAAGATTATAATTACAAAAGCAGAATAAATTTTCAAAGAAATCATATGAATTCTCATGACCATTAAAAGTACCAAATTGATTGTATTTTACATCCTTGATATATAACTTCTGGACTTTTCCCATAAAATGACATGGAAGCAAAATGAGGAGGCAAGCTGGAAGCAAAAGGAGAGAACCAGTAGTGCTTGGCGTGGAACAATAAAGAAGTGTAGCAAAGCATACTAAACTGAAAAACAGCATAAAGAAACTCAACCTTATTACTATCGAAGTTCTAACAGGTAATTCCAATCCCCTTTTATCATTTACTTTTAATTCTGCAGGTAATTCCATCATTTAAGTTTTACAAATTAAAACATGCAAGTGCTGGAAATATTCCAATACTAGAAGGAAAATTTTTAATAAAGATTTTAAAGAGTTCTTAATAATAAAGGATTTTAGTATATCTGAATAGAAACCTGATCCATTCTTACAATAATGAAAATTTTCCTAGTACATGCTATTTGCAAAATAGTAGACATCCAACTACTGAAATGACAGGATACCCAGAGATTTATATGAAATTGAAGGTAAAAATCTTTACTATATGCTGGGAGATCTGATGAATAACAACATGATCCATGCTTACCATAATGAAACTTTTCCTAGCACATGCCAGGCATTCAACTACTCCAGCATCCAACAGCATAAATGTATGGATGGAAACAATGCAACCACAATGAACCCGCTGCAGAGAGAAAGATAAATACCATTAGAAAATTCAGAGCATTTAAGGACCATGTTATCTAAAATTACAATTTAGAGAAAAAAAAACACAATTATTGAAGAACCATAGCCAACTGTTGAATGCATTTATATAACAAATTTCACCAAAAGAGAAAAAGGGAATTCTACCATAGCAGGTTTTCTTTCTTCTGTTTCTGCTGCTGAGAATAAAAGCAAGACCAACCAAGAACAAACACAGTCCAAGAAGAGGAAGTACATATATCATGGCTTGAAGAAAAGGAATCAAGCTTGGACTCTTAGCTTATCTGTTGTGTAGAGTGTTGGGACCTGTACATATTTTCCTCTTTTCAGCACCAAAGACTCCATCAGCATCTTCATCTCCATCTCCTCTTATACCATTATATGACAGAACAGGACTCAACTCAGAACCAGACCTAGCTTTCAACATAAGGCTTCTCTTTTTTAGCTTTTCAGTTTAAAACATTTAGCTGTTCATTGCTCATTGATCCATTTTAGTTAAAGCTTCTGAGATCTATCAACAAGGTGAAATGTAATGTTCATTAATGATTATATTCACTGTTCAACTTAGGGCTTCAAGTTTAGTTCTTTTAGTTCCCATTTGGCATATATATTTCTCTATGGGTACTGTTTCGATAGCATGATTATTATCTTCCATTAATCCTTGAATAACACATATGTGTGGAATTGGGTTCTCTAGTACTAGGCTTTAGTCATATAACACAATGCGCATAAAGTGGCAAAGGGCAAAGGAAATTATATAGGCAAACACTCTGCATCAAATAAATTTGGAGCTTGATTCCATTAGTTTGTAGCCCTACAATGCGATTGCCTCATTTTCCGGCCAATTTAAATAAACAACAAGATCAGGTTAAACTAAATTGCAAATTATGAAAAATTAGTTAACAAGAGGAGCATCAAAAGTCTTATTTAGCAATCTCTTCATCATAATTGCTTGCAAACTGCCCCTTACGGCTTACTAGAGCATGCTGCCTTGAGATAAAGGCCATAAAAAACCACAAGCCTGGTCATAAGATCAAAGGGTAAAGCACCCATGCTAGCTGGAGACTCGGTTTGATTGACTGATCTATAGGTAGATAATGGAGACAGAAACAGCAACAACAACAGCTTGCCTCCATTATAAATCACTGCAAATAACAAAATATTGGATTAGAAACTTCTAGATTGCAGTCAACACATCAAGAAGCCACCAAGGAATTGAAAGCACATAAATCAAGATCAATTAACTTTAACAACATCAAAAAAACCCAAATATCTCAACCCAGATTGAAGGATAAGATTTATCCTTAGGCAATCTAGATAGAGTTGGTGTGGTGGTGTTTCTAGAGACCTTGGGAAGAATTTCCTAGCCTTTGTACGTTCCGTGAGAGTACAGATTCTACGAAAGCTAAATTGTTGGCCCATGTAACAGGTTTGAAAGATGCTTTGAGGGATGATTTCCATGAATTGATGGTATAAGGGGACAGAAAAAATGCAGACATGTGAATGGATATAACAAGGTTCCCAAAAGCTTACAGTGAAATTCTCTGAATTTCAAGCCAAAGGGCATCATACCTTTTACCAAAACCAAAACCACAGAAAAATTACAGCTCCTTGGCATGTATTGCATAAATTCAAAACACTAATTTTAGCCAAATGTGCAACAAATTGATGGTTACATGATTTATGCCTGAAGCAAATAATGAGAACCCAAGTAGAAAGTGACCAATATCCCAAATTCCTTCTTCTCATGATAGCTGTAGGCGTTGTGATTAAATGGTGGACCTGTGATCCTAACAAAAAGTGATGGAATCAAAACAGGAGAGTAAAAAAAAACTTGGTCCAAAGACTCTTCCAAGATTAGTGCATGTCTCACAGCTCACATTTCTTCCTCCTAATTACTCATTCAGTAAAAATGCACCAACATGATGTACTTAGCACATGTACAGAATTTTTATGAACTTAATGCCTTTAAGTAATATAATTTGAAGAAATGTGCCAACCATTAAATGCAACAAAAGGGGAAAAGCACAACTAGCAATTCTTTGCTCACGTCAATAGTGGTTTTTGACCTGTCGCATGAATCAAAAGGTTAAAAAGAGTTCAGATTGAAGAGAAATCGTCACCACTTTCATTGCCTTGACAATGCCCACAACAGAGGAATTTTGTCGAACACATAACAAGTATTAGTAAATCCAGAACCATGCCAATAGAAGAAAGGGAGAAAAATCATAACAACAACATACCAGAACCAGGCTTGCTATACCAGGCAAGTGAGAACAATGCAGATTTCGACGATTCCCTGAGATTAGAACTGATTTCCAAGCTTGCCAAGAGGAGAATAAAAAATTTTGACGAGTTGCCATTGAATGCTCTTCTGTTCTGAACTTATCATGTCTTCCATTAACGGTCGTCAATTCTTTTCTCACGTCAATAGTGGTTTTTGACCTGTCGCATGAATCAAAAGGTTAAAAAGAGTTCAGATTGAAGAGAAATCGTCACCACTTTCGTTTGGGTTCCTTTCTTGGGTCGTCTTCCGTTGTGGAAGACCGACAGCCATGTTTCAGCCTCTTTAACCAGAGAGAGAGATGAAAAAGAGTATGAAGAAAACTTTTTTGATATGCTTCTGCTTCGGATTTGAGAGGATTGCAGTTTTTGATTTCCCGCCAACAAGCCCCATTTCGACAAAATTAATTTTCGGACGTGGCTCCCATCGAGCCATTTTCACGAACGCGGCTCAAACAGCTGAAAACGCCGGCTGAACTGAAGGGGACGCGTGTCGTCTCACGAATGCTTGTCGGAGGATTCGTAAGGCGTTTGCTTGTCGGAGGATTCGTAAGACGAAACGCCGTAGAAGAAATCGTTCGTTACACGACACAGAGTATAAGGAAAAAGGAGAGCGGTCCGACGTCATTGTGTGTGACCGCTCTTTTTGTTTTTTGGGAAAATTACTAAAACCACTGTCACTTACAAAATTACTACATAAAAAGTCGTTAAAAAGTTTTGGGGAAATTACCTTATACCTTATCTTTTAAAATGTTATTTTAGAATATACTACCTTCACAGTCAATTGTCAAATTTATACTTGTTTTATAAACAAAATGATGGAATGCTCTAATGCATATGTCAGAAGACAAAAAAAATGCTTCTTTTGCTCCCGGTTTATAACTCTCAAACCAAATTTTTATACTTTAGGGTGATACAAAAATAACCAACCAGCGAACCGGTTCTAGGTTATGAAACATTGAGTTGGGTCTAAACATACCATGTGAGGATGCTTATGGAAGAAACCTTCTTCTCTTCCAGACTAGTTGATGCCATCGGCAACAACTGCCACTCAATACAACCACCCAAACCGTTCGTCCCCATGTTGAATCTCCTCCACAGAGTTGTTCATGGAGTCATAACTGCTCGCTGTCTCAAAGCAGCTGACGTCCTTTGATTGTCAAGAACCAGTACCAACCTTGTGACTAGGCTAATTCCACTAGATGTTCTGGTTTACATTGGCTGCCCAAATTGAGTAATCTTCTTTCTTCTCAAAGCTGAGCAATGATCCACTTGAACGCCCCAAGCGATCGCTTCCAGCTTTGAAATTAAAAATCAGAGATTGAGCTTCCCCAGGTGGTGAATTTGAGGTTTGGAGCACAAAGGGACTGTAATTTACAATGCTTGTGTCGGAAAGAAAAGGGAGACGGTTCGAGTTGAAACTCTTGACCCAGGTCACAGACCTACTGTTCCTTGCAGAGCCTCCTTCCTCTTCAAGCAACATCTTTTGATGGCTATCAATTCCGTGAAGCCCAAGAGAAGGATCCATGACTTGAATTGATGATCCTCCATACACGTTTTCATAAAATGAACAAGCTTGAATCAAACCCATATGCAAATCCTGCACCATTTGCTCCTTCGCAAGTGACATTGATGCAGTAACTGAAAGCAAAGGGAGCTTTATGGAGAAAGAAAATCCAGGAAGATATGGGTTGCTAGGAAGAAAATCCAGGAAGTCTACAAATCACCGTACAACGCTAGACGATTCGCACTTTATCGTTGGAGGAGGAATGGTTGGCATGTCTCTTGCTTGTTCTCTGGGTGGGTTGTATGTTAAATTTGTATTTTCCATTTTTTTCATATTTAACTTAAAACCAGTTCGGTGGTAGCTTATTTTGTATGAACTACCCTAAAGTATACAAACCAGTTCGGTCATGTTATTTATAAAAGAAGTATAAACTTGAAAATTGGTCATGAAGGTAGTGTATTTTAGAACAACCTTTTAAAAGATAGGGCATATGGTAATTTCCCCAAAAGTCTTTCCTCCAAAAACCACTAACTTTTTGAAACTATTTTCAATGTGGTTCACGGATATAATTGTAGTAATTGTAGGATACTATCTTATGCTTCGTGATTGTTCAACGACAAACTATTAGTATCCCTCGATTAATAAAATTGTATTCTACGAATATAAATTGTATCCACTCATTCATAGGATTGTATCCCATGACATAGATTAATCGAAATTGAAAACCTCGATGAACATTTTGATTTCAATAAAGTTCATCGATTAATCGGAAATATTAACAATCAACGGTCCATGCTTCATTGAAAATTGTACCACTAGGTGAGTCAAAGGATGAAAGTGCGATTAATCAAATTACTTTTGATTAATGGGGATGTATGCGATTAATCAAAAGTTGTTGATACTGGTATACAAGTGATACCGGTATCACCTGTATACTGCTACCACGTGTATAGATCGTTAATATTTCCGATTAATCGATGAATTTTATTGAAATTGAAATGTTCATCGAGGCTTTAAATTTCAATTAATTTATGTCATGGGATACAATCCTATGAATCAGTGGATACAATTTATATTCGTGGAATACAATTCTATTAATCGAGGGATAATAATAGTTTGTCGTTGAACAATCACGAAGCATAAGATGATATCCTACGATTACTACAATTATATCCGCGAAGTTAATGAGAATATCTTATTAGCATCAAGGATACAAATCTTGCTTCATAGGATATTCTTTAGACAATCGATGGATACTTATAGATGTCTGTGTGACCAACCTGAATAATAAGATAGTATCCTATGATTACTACAATTATATCCGTGAACCAATTTGTAAATAGTTTCAAAAAGTTGGTGGTTTTTGGAGGAAAGACTTTTCAACCACTTTTTATGTAATAACTTTGTAAATGATGGTCGTTTTAGTAAGTTTTTCCCTTTCTTTCTATACAAAAATTGAAGACCTATAATAACAACTGTGAAAGCTCGCCTAAATTAACCAAAGTTTCGCGATAATTAAGTCTGCCACCTGATTTAGGAATACAACTTGGTCCAGTTAAAATTGAACTCAACCCGAAAGAAACCGACGTTGGTTAGGTTAGGTTCGGTTTTTTTTAATAGTTATTTGGTTCGGTTTTGGTCCAAAAATCTCCAAACTCAATTAATTCAGTTCAATTTAGGGTTGAATGCTCAATTAAATCAAACCGAATTCATATATTTGCCTAAACCGACCTAATATATATATTAAATTTTGAAGATTTGCTTTTAAAATTTTAGGATATTACAAACAATACCTTTATTTGAGCACAAGCATGTGCTGGTCTAACCCAAACCTAACCAAATTGAATTGATTTCATGAAATTCAGTTTGGGTTTTCTTATTTATTTTCCGTTCAGTTGACTACAAATATTTTTTTGTTTGGTCTTGGGTTGACCTTAACCCAAACCGAACAAATCTGAGTTGCACCCCTACCTGATTTGCCTCACGATAACCCCATTGGAATCTTACTTCCTAAAACCAAGTCATGAGAAAATGGAAAACAATTGAGAAAAAAATGCACACTCTCTACACCAGGGCCTGCGAGTGCACCATTGGCAAGTTGACTCACTTTGATTCAGTTTAGTGTTTGATCAAATTTGGTCTTTATTTCACAGATCATGTTAAGATTCACTCCCACGGATATGGGGGTCACCCAGTCTAAAAATATAGTCTGATCCAAAGATCTAGCTAAATGACCTGGTTGTGACTCAAATAAGCCCTTGAATGCCTTGGGTCACCGCACTATATGCAAGTTTTCCAAATAACGATGGTTGGCTGGGTTAATTGTGCCAAATCACACCTCTCTCACCTCACTTCAATCGATCTTTTAGACCAATTAAGCCATTTTTGGTTCATGCATGTTAAGGCTAAACTCTCCAAAGTAAGTGGGTAAAATTTATGTCCGCCCCATTGAAGTCCGATTATGGTTTCCCCAATTTAGAGCCCAGTAGAAGGCCTAAAACTTCAGTTTTGTTCAATTCGGCTGGTGCTCAGTTTAGCCATAGCAACTTAGCAAGTACATCAAGAGCGGGTTTACCACACTTTAATCAAGGTAGGATTTAAATCCTTTTAATTTTGATTTCTGTGCACTTGTCACGGCTACTTATCACAAATTCTCTTTGGGAAAAAGTTCTTGTGTTCGTCCTCTGTAATAGTGAGGATTTGGGATTACTGAAAGTAGTTCCCAGTTAAATGCAGGCCCTCTAGTTGAATTGAAACCCGGAGTCCATTCTTGTTTGAGAATTTCTGTCTTGAGCAAGAATGAGAGAAAACAGTTTAGACAAAGAGTTGACAGAAAGAATAGAGGCTGACCAAAACAAAAACAGCACCTCCTTGCCGTGAACTTAAGAGAATCAGGGAGCAAGAGAGAGTCTCAGACCCAAAAAAAAGAAAAAGAAAAATTAAGGGCTTTTTCCATCCATACTCCTACATTATAATAAATTTGAATCTATATCCTCTTGTTTTTAGTAATTGTACTTATACACCTAAATTTAAGATAATTATTGCAACTATACCCCATAATGTTAAATTCCATTAACTTTTGTCATTTATTTTTATTAAATGACTAATGTAACTTTCTATAAGATAAAAAAAAAGTATTAGATAGCTAAATGACTATATACTTGGCTGAATTTGTATCAATTAATTATTAATTGGGCAAATTAATATCAATGGCATAATGTATAGATGGAATAAATATACTATTGCAAGAGCATAAATAAAAATATAAGATAATATAATGGGTTAAATATGAAATATCTTTTATTTTATAGAAGGTTTTTTAGTCATTTAGTGAAAACAAACAATAAAAGTTAATTGACTTTAACGTCAAGGGTACAATTGCAATAATTATGATAAATAGAGGGACATAATGTAAATATTAAAAACAAGAGGAAATATATGCAAATTTCTTAAAATGTAAGGATATGGATACAAAAACCGCTTATTTTAATATAGTTGAAGTTTATTAGCTAGAAGATGTCTTGTAGTTTTTCCTTCCACATACATGGGTTTGGTGCGTAAGAATTTTGATTTATTTGGGTGGTCCATTTTGGCGTTTCTGATTCCTATTTGTTTATCTTTAACTCCACAATTTATCTCTATGTTGGCTATATGCAATGGCGGAACCAGCTTATGTTCACGGGGGACAATTACCCTCATTGAACTTTTTTTTTAATTAACATTTTTTTCCTATATGTTTTAATTGAAATTTTTATTTTACCCCTCCTAACTCATTGAAATTTCTATATTGTATGAAAAGTGTTAAATTTCTATGTAATATTTTGTAGTACTTTGTAATGTAGTATATTAAATATAATATATATTTTTCAATTATGTTATTTTATATATTATTTTGCCGCTAAAGATTTAGAGTTCTTGTTCTGACACTGGCTATATGTCTATTAAATTGCACATGGAGGGAAATGTGTACGTGATTTTCTTACAAAACAATAACAAGGTGACCGGGATGAAGTCTTAGTCCAATATGCCCCACACATTGTTATGGACAATAAAGGAAAGGGAACAAAGCATCATGATGACAAATTTAACTTCCATCATAATTATAAACAATATTTTACAAATAACGTTCGAAGAGCTAAAACTTTTAGGTTTTATTATACATATTTACACTATCACTTATAAGTTTAAGCTTTTAGATGCGCGGCTGACTCTCTTTGATTCAGTTTGGTGTTTGATTTAATTTGGGCTTTGCCAGTTGATTTAAGAATCATCACCAACTATCAAGTTTAGACGTAGGAGGTGACCTGGTCTAAAAATATGTTTTTGTTGCATTTTACTAAAGTTAGGATTTAAATCCCTTTTTGAGTTAACCAATCTGCCGTGCGGATTATGCAATACAGAAAAGGCAGGTCCATTCTTGTTGGAGAATTTTCTGTCTTTGAGCTCAGATACAGTAAGAAAGAAAGGGAGAACCAGAGAAAATAGTTTAGACAGAGAGCTATAGAAAGAAGAGAGACCGATCAAAACAAAAACAGCCCCTTCCTCTCGTGAACCGAGAGTGAATCAGGGAGAGCTATAGAAAGAAGAGAGACCGATCAAAACAAAAACAGCCCCTTCCTCTCGTGAACCGAGAGTGAATCAGGGAGCAAGAGAGAGAGAGTCCAGACAAAAAAGGAAAAAGAAAAAAAAAAGTTATTCCCTTTGTCGAGAATTGAGAGTGAGTCAGAGAGCAACAGAGGGAGACTCAAAAGATTAAAAAAAAAAAAAAATTTTAGTAGCACTTGCTTTCTCGGGAACTCAGTCAAAAAAGGAGAAAATCCCAGTAGTAGGAGGAAAAGAACATAGAGATCCTGAATTTTTCCACAACCAGTCGTGTCTTCCCTTTTTCTTTTCCTAAAAATTCTGCCCTAAAGAGATTCCTTTTACTCAGGCTTTTTATAAGCTTTCCCTTTTCATCCCATTTCTCTTTCCTTTCTCGTTGAAAGTGGCCAAAACCTAGCCTCCAAATTGATCAAATATTGCTGAAATCCAACCACTGAGGATCCTTTTGTTAGTAGTAAACGTATGGGAAGAAATTACTGGATTAATTGCTGGGTAACTAGCACATCAAAATTCTGATGTTATTCTTTATGGTTTGTTTTGGCATTTTTGATTCCTACTTGTTTATCTTTAGTTCAACATTTTTTTTTCTATTAAATTGCGCATGGAATGAAATGTCTGGTTTTCGTATAAAACAATCTCAAGGTGAAATGACGAGAGGACATGAAGTCTTTGGCCAACATAAACCCCCATATATTGCTATGGAACAAAGCATCACGATACCAAATTTAACTTCAATCATCTATGTGAATGATGTTATTACAACGGAACATAAACACGAGCAAAAGACAAAGGAGATAGAACTCATATCTAAAAAGTTAAGAATACAAACAATGCTGAAAAAGAACTACTAATCACTCATTGGGACGCCCCTGACGGAGCAGATTTATAAGATTTACCACTCGAGGAGGATCCATCAACCTTGATTGGTGGGTGCTCATCGGAGGGTCCACGTCCAGATATAAAAGGCATCTCCTCTGGGATAGGAGGCAGTGGAGCTTTCTGAAGAAGCATGTTATAGGCTTCTCCAATAGTCGGTCGAGCAATTGGTTTTGGGTGGGCACACCATAACCCCACAACTAGCAAGCACTTCACCTCATTCTCATCAAATTCCTTACAGAGTCTTGGGTCTGCAGCTTCAAGAATATTTTCATTACCATACAGCATCCAAACCCACTGTACCAATTCTAGATTGCCAACAAGCTCATATGCTTTCCGTCCACAACCAATTTCCAAAACAACAATCCCAAAACTGTATACGTCTGATTTTTTGCTTGGTTTTTGGCGAAGTGCTTCACACTCAGGAGCCAAGTAGCCTTTAGTTCCGGCTATGTATGTGGTTACTGGATCCTCTCCCTCCTCCACGAGCCTTGCCAATCCGAAGTCCCCCAGTTTGGCTTTGAAATCCACATCCAGTAATACATTAGAAGATTTGATATCCCTGTGTATAATGTACGATGCCCCCTCCTCATGCAAATGGAGCAACCCAGAGGCCAAGTCCTGAACTATCTTGTACCTCTCCTTCCATACCAGTAACCTCTTCTCCTTAAAGAGACGATCCCAAAGGCTCCCATTGGGCATGAATTCGTAAACAAGGAGGAGCTCTTTTTCTTCATTGCACCAGCCATAGAGTTGAACCAAGTTCTCATGCCGCAACCGACTAAGTGTTTTGACTTCCGATTCGAATTGTTTCACCCCTCGATCATGAGCCACTTTTGAGAACTTCTTGATAGCCACCTCCAAATTATGATCTCCAAAGAAACCCTTAAAAACTTGACCAAAACCTCCTTTGCCAATCATTTCCGTGAAGTTATCTGTTGCATCAACCAATTCCCGATACGAAAACTCTTTAGGAAATACAATTCCTGTTGTACCAGAAGCCGGTGATACCATTGCGTTTGGGGGTGTGGGGCGCATTTCATCAATGGTACCATGAAACCCACTAGACGAAGCCATCTCTCTTGTACCTGCATATTGCTCTTGTTCAATATTTGATGCTGGGATTGTGATTTGGGGTGTGGGATCCTCTATTGCCACGGGCATGCCTCCGTTCGTTTCAGAGATGGTACCATGAAAGGCACTAGGTGAAGCCTCCTCTCTTGTAGGTTCATATTGCTCTTGTTCATTATTTGATGCCGGGATTGTGTTTTGCGCTGTGGGATCCTCCATTGACACGGGCATGCCTCCGTTCTTTTCAGGGATGGTACCATGAAACGCACTAGGTGAAGCCTCCTCTCTTGTAACTTCATATTGCTCTTGTTCAATATTTGATGCTGGGATCGTGATTTGGGGTGTGGGATCATTTATTGCCACGGGCATGCCTTCCTTCGTTTCATGGATGGTACCATTAACCGCAATAGGCGAAACCATCTCGTGATGGGCCCGTTCGTTTCTAGTTATTTGGTCCTCTTGATTCCTCCGACAACAACAGTAGATCAAAACGAACACTCCACCCAAGGCAACACAAAGAAGAAGAATCTTCCACCAGTTCTTTTTCTTTGGATCTACAGTAGTTTCGTTTCCTCCACTTCCTGCATCAGTTCCGTTTATTGGATCTACAATAGTTCCGTTTCCTCCACTTCCTGCTTCAGTTCCGTCTATCGGGTTTCCTGTAATAGTCATGTTAGCTGCATCAGTTTTGTTTATCCGGTTTGCTGTAGCAGTCATCTTATCTGAAACTATGATTTTTTGGCTTTCAACTGCTCCCAAGCTTGATTGAAAATCCCAGTCCAGAATAGAATGTATCTGAAATACAGCTCCCGTCGATGCGGAGAAGCCAATAGTAACCCACTCCGGTAAATAGTCCCTTAGATCCACATGATAGGAAGCGCTCGTATACGCAGTCGGAGAATCATCATAGCTTAAGAAAACACTGAAGTTTTTAGTACTCGAATCATAACTAACTCTAGCTTTATTTCTTACCTTTGACTCATAAAGCCACCCTACAGTCTTGACTGATTCAAGCGAGTTGAGATTGATGCCGATGTGATCGTAGTTGGGGTCCCCAGCATTTGGGAAGGTATCAAACTCCACTGCAACATATGGATAATGAGATGTGTTCAATCCGTTGTCGCAGTTCACAAGGCCAAGACAGCTACCTGCGGAGTTTGAAGGCAAGGACTTGTTTGCCACCAGGAAGAAGGCAAGTCCATCTCCATGGTCTGATTGATGTAGGGTATCAATTGAGAATGAAAAGTGGGTGGTGAAATCGGCTAGTCCTAGAGTAGCCCTGTCCCAGATGCGCACTGGATCACCATATATGGCTCGACCAGAGCAGTAATTAAGATTGCGATAGGCCTTGTCCTTGGTGAGTTGGATAACACCATTTGACTGAAAAGCATCTCCCTCATATTTCATGTCAGGATTACTGAGGTTGAACGAATCGAAAGTGAAGGAAACTGGAGTGACAGAGGGAACTAAGATCAAGTGGAAGAAGAAAAAGGACATAGTAGTGATTCGATGAAGAGCAATTCCAAGATTTGAGGACTGGAGATGAAAATTCCTTGTGCTGCACTCCATCGTTGGGGAAGCTTCAATCAAGAGACTGTAGAGAGAACAAACCAAGCCAAGCCCTTGTATATAGAATGCACCTCGCACTACAGCAAGTTTTGCTCATTAGATGCATAGAAACTCAAGAACTGCAAATGAAACCTGAGTCAACGTTAACCATATAGAACCAGAACGACTAATCGGCCCCGTCGGTCTTCAAACGCGAAGAAGAATACGCTGTCTGTACACGGTTGGTCCAGTGAGCGCTCAAGAAGATCATATCATTGTGTTCTATTATTTTATTCATCAATGAGTGATTCATACTGCTTTTGCTTTTTGACTTAAAAGACTTGTTGATGGCGTCATGAGGTATGTTATAATGGAAGAAAAATGTTATCACGGAAGAGTGCCCACAACATTACCAAAAAAACCCAAAAGAGAACCAAAAAAAAAAAAAGAAAATTCGTTTAAAGAAATATTTTTTCAACATGCAGAGTCACTCAGTTAATTCTGGATAATTGAGAAATAGTAATAGCTACTTTTTTAAAGTAATCGCGGAGGAGTCTTATTTTACTGTTTATAAAGATTTTATTTCATAAATGCCCTAAACATACTGTAATAACAAACTATTTAACAAAAGGTTTACAAGTCTTTTTTAGGATATTTCTGTAAGAAACTCTCCAAACATTAAAATGATACTCTTTCTCAATTATTTTAAAAAAGTATCACAATTTCTCAATCATCTAGGATGTCATTATGATCTCCTTTCAATTTAATATGGAAAGGAAAACTAGAATGTTAAAGATGTTCGTATGATTTCCTTTCAATTTAATATAAAGAGGGAAAAATAAATAAATAAATAAATAAATATATATATATATATATATATATATATATATATATCCTTATATAAACACAAGTATGCAGTGTTTTGTTTTTGTTTTTTTGCTTTTGTTTTTTGTTTTTTGTTTTTCTTTTTTTTGGTAACTGGGAACCTCCCCTAGAAGCACCTCTATTAGATTTGGACTTACCTTGGAAAATAAACCCTAGATACATGAACTCACCCACAAGACCCATGTATCATTTAAGTTAGAGAGCTTGCATAGGAGGTTTTGAACTGAGCACGTTCGGGTTAACAATTCATCCCAAATTAATGCTCTTACCAATTGACCAACCTAGCGGGTTATATGGTGTGCTTTTTGAGCATTGGCTCCCGGGCTTGACAGTTGACACAACATCTATTACACGCATAAACTATTCGAGTTTTTGCAAAGTTTTTTAAACAATTCATCTTTTTTAAATTTTCTCACTCTCTCCAAGTTTATTATCAAATCGTCTGCGCCGAAGGGCCAAAGTTGTCTCTTACTATTTATTATTAAAAAATAATAAATAATCATATTATTATATACCTATAATATTATTATCTAATATACTATTTAGTATATTTTAAAAAATAAGAAATACTGGATGGGAAAAGCAAAAAACGAAAGCTATTTTATGCATTTAAAATAAAATTTCTATTTTTTCTTTTTCACAAAGGCAAATAGCTCAAGCCCTTAAAAAAGATCAATAATAACTTAAAAACTTTACAATATATTGAACTCTACATGCGAATGCCTGTGCATTGCACGAGGTGTCTGCTAGTTCTGATTTAATTATAATGGATAAGGGAAGCCACCTCCCATTTATACTGATATAATATATTTGTTAGAGAAGAGCTGAAAGTGGGATCCATTCATTAAGATGGGAGATAGCTAAATTATTAGTTTGAGTAGCCGGGGGGTTTTTCTTGGGAATTTAGCAGGTGTGACTTGCAGGCTGCTACACGGAAGAAGGCCTCTTAATGCGGCTTTGTCTCACACCCCAGCTTGGTTGCAGATGGTCGGACCCCCCGTCATCCGTATATGCATGGGTTTTGTTAAATACGAATGCCACTACGAAACTGCTCTTCTGCCCATTAGGCCATTATCAGACGATTAAAGCACGAATCTGAGGCTCTATCATTTATTTGTCCATAAAATTTTAAATTAGTAAGACCCACGTGTTGTGTCTTGCTTGAGAATGAGGTGTAAGGAAATATGCCGTAGATGATATAGCCCGCAGGCCCCGCACAAGCTTAATAACAAAGTTCTTCTTTCTCTTCTTCCTCACAGAATGATGAGAATAGACAGGCTATCCGGTTGGTCTTCATCAAAAGATAAAAGGGCTTGGAAGACTAGATGAATTAGGAAATTGCCCCCGGTGCACGTATGTCAAGGATTTTGGGGCCCTCATGTGGGGTGAAGAGAGAGAGAGAGAGAGTTGATTTTTTTTTTTTTTGGGGTAACGGAGAGAAAGAGAGAGATTTGATGTTTTGTGGTATTGTTTCTTGTTTATTTTAGTGTTCGGACTTAATATAGTTGATGACAACCATTCTCTTTTTTTTTTTTTGGGGTAACGAGTTGAGGACAACCATTTTTTTTTTTTTTGGGCAAATTACACTTACCTCCCTTGAGGTATGATATAATTACACTTATCTCTCTTAAGGTTTCTAATATAACACTGTCACCCCTTGACGTTTATGTGTGGGTCACAATAACACCCTCACTACACTTTCCGTCAAAAAAATAACGGCATATCATTAAAAAATAAAAAACTTTTGAATGTATGATTAAAAATTAATTTTCCAAAGATTTATGACTAAATTAATTTTTAGTTATACATTCAAAACTTATTTATTTTTTAATCATCTGCCGTTATTTTTTGACGAAAAATATAGTGAGAGGGGTGTTATTGTGACCCACACATAAACTTCAAGGGGTGACAGTGTTATATCAGAAACCCCAAAAGAAATAAGTATAATTATATTATACCTCAAGGAAGGTAAATGTAATTTGCCCTTTATTTTTATTTTTATTTTTTGGTAATAGAGTTGAGGACAACAAATTTTTTTTTTTTTGGTAATTAGTTGAGGACAACCATGCGGAGGCAATCTCTCAGTACGGGGCTTAAATGGTTTGATGAGTCAGTGACGTGAACTTATCTGTTCGTACGACATCGTCTTTCTTCCTTTTTTTTTTTTTTTTTTTTTGGGTAAATACACCCTCTTTTTCTCCCGCCCGCCATAATAGTTCACATGTCGTGGGACTTTTATCTATGTCCTTTTAGTACTGTTTTGCCTGGTAGTGGGGATGGTGGAGTTGTCACACATTCAAGTTCCACGCTTTTCAGTCCAAGATTCCTTGCTAGCTTTCTCTTTTTTTACAACTGGCTTCCTTCAGATTTTCCATCAACTTTTACTGTGGGCGATCATGTGAGCGTCCACTTCCAGATATAGGATGCACCTCCTGAAGGAGATGAGGCTTAATGGAGGCTTAACGGAGCTTTCATAAGAAGGTGAGATGTAAGGAAATATGCTGGAGATGATATAGCCCGCACAAGCTTAATAACAAGGTTCTTCTTCTCTCTTCTTCTGGTGCAAATTTGGTTGCTAATTTTCTGGCCAGGAGCTATACAACAGTGAGTAAACTGATAAAAACAAGACAATGTAAGCATCACAGCGATTACAACCGGGGTCCGGTGACTTGGGTAAATTGCCAGTAGACAGGTTATTTGGTTGGTCTCCATCAAAGATGAGACCTTGGAAGACTAGATGCATTAGGAAATTGCCCCCGGGTGCATGTAAGTCAAGGATTTTGGGGCCCTCATCCTTTATAGAACAGCCACATGTGGGTTGAAAAGAGAGAGATTTGATGTTTTATGGTTTCGTTTCTTGTTTATTTTATTGTCCTGAGTCTCCTGACTTATCGTAGTTGAGGACAACCATGCGGAGGTAGTCTCTGAGTACGGGGCTTAAATGGTTTGATGAGCCACTGACGTGATGGTGGAGTTGTCACACATTCAAAGTTCCATCAACTTCACAACTCCCCTTTTTTACAACCTTACAACACCTTACAACTGGCTTCCTTCAGATTTTCCATCAACTTTTACTGGCGGGCGATCATGTGAGGGTTCACTTCCAGTCTCAGATATACTATGCACCTCCTGAAGGAGATGAGGCTTAATGGAGGCTTAACGAAGCTTTCATAAGAAGCATGTCAATGGCTCTTTAAATAGTCGGTCGAGCACGTGGGTCTCGTTGGGCACACCATAACCCCACAACTAGGAAGCACTTCATCATGTTCTCTTCAAATTCCTTGCAAAGTCCTGCATGGTCCGGAGCTTCAATTAAGAATACTTCCATTGCTATACAGCATCTGAACCCACTATACCAATTCGAGAGTAGTTTCTTCCACAAGCTTAAGTGTCTTTCTTCCGCAGCCAATTTCCGAAGCAACAATCCCAAACCTGTATATATATATCTCATTCTTTACTTGGGTTTTTTACGGTTGCTTTTACACTCAGGAACTAAGAAAAACTTTAGTCCCGGCTATATACTCAAGAGCCAAGTAGCCTGAAGTCCCTGCAGTATATGTCGTTAGTGGATCCTGTCCCTCCACAAATCTTGCCAATCCGAAGTCTCCAAGTTTGGCTTTCAAATCCTTATCCAGTAATACTTGCTATATTTACCTGAATTTCCCCAGGATTTGGCCGTAAGATGCTTCCATGTTGAGCGTATCATGGTAGGTAATTTTTCATCAGGGCATCCCAATGAAAATTGATAACATAGCATAGTTCATAACATTCACATGAATTGGTACTAATTCTTTGTAGTCATAGTTCATAACATTCCATACCAGCTATAAATAAAGCAAAAATTTAGGACTAAGTTAAGAAAGTATAAACATATTCAGTGATAGAGAATTATAAGTGATTGAAGAGTATCTCCACTGCCACCATCAAATAGAAATTAGAATTGTAAGCTACATGTAGAATAACATACTTAATAATACAAAGAAAAACTCATTGGTTTTAGGTCTCTAAAGCATTGACTGAAGAATCCCTTCCATGGCTAGTATGTTTGTAGCTAAAGAAGAAAAAAGCTAAACCAACAAATTTTACTTTATTACACTCATCTAAATTGGCCTCATGTAAGTAATAAAATCGAATGATGAGGGAATCAGCTTTTAGGCAAAAGAAAGGAAAAACAAGAAAAATAGCAAACAAGAATTTACCTTCTATAATCAATGTCAAGGGATTAAGGGAACTATAGTTTTCAAACAATAAACCGAAAGCTTAAAAAGAACAATTCAAGGAAGGATAAGTCATGTTACAAGTAATTTTCTTTCACAAAATTAAGAACAAAAAAATGTTTGATATAAAATATAGGTGATATTTTAATGAGAAATATTTACCATTCATTGAATATTGATAGGAACATGACAAAGAAGACAATATATGTTATCTATTCTATGTTATGCACCGCACGTGTTGTTGGAGATTAATAGCTACATATCATATCAATTTAAGCATATTTGTATTAAAATTTAACTTATTTAACTACCTTTCTCTTAAGCTGTGAAAAGGGTAAGAGAGTTTTTCTTTATTTTTTTTGGTGGGTTTGATAGATTGATAAGCCAAAAAACTTGGGATGTGTCCACCTCAAGCAGAGAAATTGTCAATTTCTCTTTACATTGCAACAAAAATTTCTTGATAGCTTTTTAAATTTTTATGATGAATGAAAGAAGGGTTTCCATCACTCCTTGATTGCAAGATGGCTGTGTAAAACAATCTTGTGCACTTGACTAGTAATAGTAACTATAATAATATATAAATAAAATGAAAAAGAAAAAGGAAATGAACATTGATGGATTCAACACAACCAAGAAAGAACGAAATCATGAAGTCCTACAATAAGAAATTATCTAAATTCAATGTAGATTCATATGAGGATGTATGGCATCTCATATGAACTAGGGAAAAAAATAGAAAGCAAGCAAACCTACACTATTACAACAATATGGAAGTTCACCAAAGCATATATTTAGGTAGCCAGAGATCTTATCTCAAGAGCAAAAGAGAGATTCCGATCAGATTTCATGGCAAGAGAAAACCCATGCTTTCTTTTCGTGAATACCTTGGGATGGGTTAGAATGGTAGAAGGGGATTTCAGGGCTTGATCGATTTGGGAGGAAGAAGATGCAGGTTTTGCTGTTTTGGGTTTCTTTGAACTCAACCAAAGCATATATTTGGTTGGATCCAAAATGGGTGAGTGGTTTATCATACGGTTTGGAATGACGGCCTCACATGCCTCTCATGTGAGGCCCTTTTGGTAAGTTTCAAGGAAAAGGAGGCCTGCAGCGTCCTCACTTTGACGTACAGGCCTCCTGGGAAAGACCTCCTGTGAGACATCGAAAATCACCTAAATGACTTCCTAGATAATCACACAAGGTTTACAAAGTACTGGAGTTGCCACCATTCAAGTTAAGGTATGAATGGACACCAAAGTGATCATGAAAGAACAAAAACAGATCTAAAGTAGCTCTAATTCATGGTCTATTCCAGAGATCAGGTAAGGAGATTAGATTATGAGTAGATGAAGGTATTAGGCACCCCTACTCATCCACTCAAGATGGTTGCCATATGTTGCTCATGCTCAAATGAATACTTGCTAACAAAGATCTCTCAAAAATGTTTAAAAGGAACCAAACACATGTGTGATTTCTCTATATGAGTAATCCAATGAATTCTAGACTCTCTCTATGGATGTATCACCTCTAGGACTTCATGATCAAGTAAAAAATCAAGGTAAAGCTTGAATAAAAGCAATTAGCTAAAACAAATCTAAAAAAATCAATAGAAGATGAAGCCATTTGAGTTTAAAAATTTCAATCAATCATAAATCATTCGATTCAAACTCAAATTGAATGAAACCAAAGCAATTTGAAAGCTGGTATGAAATAGGAGACTCAATAAAAAAATCAATTAAATCCGATTAAAATCAGAAGAGATATGCCTATTGGAAATCTACTATTGTAAATTAGTAAAAGCGGCGAGTAGCCAACTTTGAAAACTTATTCGTGGAGATTGGCTCCATATAAATCCTTGAAAATATGTATGGATGAAGTATGAGGTGCCATTTTTCGAATGGAATAGACCTCACACAAAGCTTTATCCACTTGTGACTTGTGTACCTTCTCAAGCATGCTTAGAGAATCACAGGTCGACTCTGTAATCTGCTACTGAGCAGCTCAGAGTTAATCAAACACACAGACCACAAATCAAAGTGAAAATTCTTAAAACTACTTAAATTTGAAAATAGACTCATAAAGGAAGACTCAGGAGTTGGAATCACTCAAATCGGAGTTAAAATGAGCTTCCGGTGCTCAATCAAAGTGACAAGTTCAGTAATCTAATCTGAACTGGCTTGTTAGCTTTAATCAGATGGTTCGAAAGATCCACTCCATATAAATTGCTGAAATTTTACAAATATAAACTAGGCATCCTCACCTATCCCATGACTTTGGAATCACTCATAAATTCATTCAAATGATGAATTTATGGACAGGGTACAGGTTTTATCCAGATTTGAAAACTTTGAGTAAAAGTAGGACAAAACAGTGTGTGTGTGTGTGTGTAGACACCCAAAAATTGCACGATTTTTGATAAATCTTGAAGGAGAGAAATATTTTATTGAATTTTCAATTCTTAGCATTGGGTTTGAGATCCTTAACCCATTTGAATCCAAAGCCGCAAAGGAAATGGCCAAAATTCAATATTTTATGCAAAGTCAAACTTTTTCGGGTTGAATTTTGTTGACTTTTGACCCCAGAAAATGAAATATTTTTTAAAACAAGATTTGAAGATAATTTTTCCCGGTAATCAGGTTTTTAGCAAAGTTATTGTATAAATGAATTTTTTGAGATTTTAAATCTTGACGAATACCTTGATATCAACATGTTGAATCTTTTTATCGGACCTGAAAAACCGGAATTTAGCCTGGAACTGGAAAATTGACTTTTTATTCACTTGGAATTTGGGTCTGGAAATATTTTTAATGGATTCAAATGGGGGGTGTTTGCTTATTTACATGTAATATCTTAAGTAAATGGAGATTAAAAAATACGATGACATTTACTTAAACGATATTACATGTAAATAAGCCTGCCCTGTGCAGTTAAGGCTCAAAACCAACTAAAAATGTGCTGACCGTAGTATATGTGCGGTTTTTGAGAATTTGGTCTCAACCGTCCTGTATGTACGGTTGCAACCGCATACACAGCACGGTTGATGTTCACGCTTGTTGCGTGAGCTACCACGTGGCTTCTGGAAGCTTCGGCCGTTGAGACATGTCGACAGCAATCATAGCGAGCGTAACTAAATTGAACCGTCCTGTATGTGCGGTTGAGATGAATTTGCATAGAAACCGCACATATAGGACGGTTCTGTAGAAACCGCACTGAGTATACGGTTTTGGCTGTTTCGGGGATTTGCGAAATGGCTCGATCTCTGAGCCTTATTTACGCATATTACCTCTCTCTCAGGGACTTGAACTCCCTATTTCACCCTCCGAAACTTGCTGAATTACTCCAATTCAAGCCTTGGAGGAGAATTGGAATAATCTAGAAGGCTTTTTTGGCCTACCCTTGGGACTCTTCTACCCTTGGCTTTGCCTATAAATAGAGGGGTCCTCCTCTTGCAAATGGCTGAGAATTTGAAGCTTGGAAGCTCTACAAGAAGAAGGGAAACTCTGCTGGATTGCTGCCTCAAGTGCTCAAGTCATCAAAGGTAAAGCTCCATTTGGTTTTATTGCCTCCTCTTTACATTTCCAACTCCCAACTTCTACCTTTCTGTAGTGTAAGGCCTTGGGTGTTGTTTTGTAGCCCCAAACCTCTTCCAAAGTACCTGGGAATCCTCTCTAGCCGTAAAACGTGAAGAGAGAGCCTTGGGAAAAGGAAGACGGGATGGATCCTTTAGGATTAGAATTTACATGTGATGAAGAGCATGTTTAATGGTTATTTTGAACCTATGGTTGCTTTTCTGATTTGATCATGTTTTAGATTTGGAGAAGAGATGTGATCCATGCTATCTATAGCAATGGATTTTAATTTTCTCCTAGATATGTGTTTTTACCAATATCACACACTTTTTCACTGTTTTGCATCAAATAGGCTAGATCTTGGATTCTCCATGCTCAATATGGAAAATCTGAGATCTCTGGCCTTAGAATGAATTTTTAGGACTTCATGAGTTGTTTTTCATGATTTCAAGTTATTTTGGTCGAATTCACTTGCACACATGCACTAGTTTTGGGCTTTCTCTTCAAATATTTCAAAACAGGGCAGCATCTGTGGCCTGTCTTAGAATGCTCATAACTTCATCCTCCGGATGAATTTTTGAGTGATTCCAAGGACATGTGATAGATGAGTTGGCCTACTTCATATCTGAAAAATTTCGTTCACTTTTATGGAGCCATTTTTTGACACCATCTGTTCAAAGTCTGTAAGTCAGTTCAGCCCAGATTGCTGAACTTGCCGCTTTGATGGTGCACCGTTTGCTCAATTTTAATCCGTTTTGAGTGATTCCAATTCCTGAGTTTTCCTTGAGAAGTCTATTTTCATTTCCAACTGGTTTCAGCAGATTTTGATCTGTTTTGTGCCTTGGGTGCTCAATTGACTCAGAGATGCTCGCTGGCATAGTCCAGAGCTAATCTGTGGTCTTCTAGGCCTGTTCAGGAGAGCACACAAGTCACATCCGGATAGAGTTTGGTGCGAGGTTTTTTTCTTTGGAAAGATGGCACTACATACTTCCCCCATACCAATTTTCATGAATTTTTACTGAGCCAAACTCCACGAATAGGACTTTGAAAATGCCTACTCACCACTTTTTCTGATTATAAACAGCAAATTTCAGATGTGGATTTCTCTTTCATTTTGAATCGGATTGAGCTGAAATTTTTACTGTACACTCTACTATATACAGTTTTCAAATGGCTTTGGTTTCATTGGATTTGGATTTAAATTGAGTGAGTTATGTTTAATCGAAGCTTTCAAGCTCTTTTGATCTAATTTCTCCAGATTTGCCTTAGCTTGATTTTCTTCATTTTTTACTTTGATTTCCATTCACTCATGAAGTTTTAGAAGTGATGAATCCACGAAGAGAGTCTAAGCTCATTAGACTTCTCATGTGGAATGGTCACACACATTGTGCTTGTTTTAAGCACCTCTTTGTTCATTTTATTAGCAAACAATTTCTAGCATAGGCAAGCATGTGGCAACCGTCTTAGACGGATGAGTGGGGGTTCCTAACACCTTCCCCTGCTCATAAATAATTCCCCTTACCCAATCTCTGGATTTTTTCCTTATCTTAGAGCTACTTTAGCTCTATTTGGTTTCTATGAACCCTTTGGTGTCCATTCACACCTTAAAAGGATGGTGGCGACTCTTTACATTTATCGATCCCCGCGTGACGATATCGGAAGTCATCCGAGATGACATTTCCATGTCTCACAGTGTGCATTTGATTCAATTGATCTAGATTGAAATCATTATAAATGAGTTAAAATAAGCTCAAAAGGATTTAGGGAAAGGAATTTGGCTCCAATCTCTCATTAATTGGAGAGAATGAGCCAAATCTTCCCAAATTGAGGCAAAATGCCCAAAATAGAGAGATTAAACGATAAGGTCATCTCTAGGAGACAAAGTCACTTGAAATTCATTCACAAAGTCCTGAGAAGTTGCTCTTAGGCCTCTGATCTCAAATCTACCATATGGAAAATAGTAGATCTAAAATCTATGCCTATTTTGGCAAAAACAAGTGATGTGTGCATGAAAATGTGTAGGAAATCAAAATGTTAGGAGAGACTTGAGATCAGATGCCATAGAGGGCATAGATCTATGTAGCCTCTCCATGTTTGAAATCAAAACCAATAACCACAGCAAGCATACATCAAAACAAGCAAATGATGCCATCATCTTGTAAAAAAGGGGTTTTAATCCTAAGGATCCATTCCAATGTCCGTTTCCCCAAGTTCTCTCTTTACGTTTTACGGCTAGAGAAGATGCTTTAGGTACTTTGGACGTGGTTTGGGGTTCCAAACACAACCAGGCCTTACACTGCAGAAAGGTAGAAGGATAGAGTGCTTGGAATTGAAATAAAGGAAGAAAAAGAAGGTAAGAACTCACCTTGGATGCTTGAGAGACTTGAGCAAGGATTTGGGCAGAGTTTACCTTCTCCTTCAAGAGCCTTAGACCTCCAGAATTTCAGCCATTTGCAAGAGGAGAGCCCCTCTGTTTATAGGCACAGCCAAGGGTATAAAAGACCCAAGGATATGCCAAAATATGATTCTAGATTATTCCAATTCAAAGCTAAGGCATGAATTGGGGTAAATCCAAAAGTTTCGGAGGGCAAACTAGGGAGATCAAGTCTCCCAGAGAGAGGTAAGATGCGTAAAAAAGGCTTAGATCCCGAGCCTTTACAAAATTATGCAAAATGGACGTGATTGCATACATAGTGCGGTTTTGTTTAGACTGCACTATATATGCAGCCGCGACTAAAACTATTGAAGACCACTGTAAGCACCTCATTTTTGCGCTCCCAAAAAGCTAGAAATGCAAAACCCTGCTAAAAGGTCAAACCCTAAGGAGTGAAAAGTTGACCTTTTAATCAGATAAAATTTGGCCACCTTGATCTATCCCATTGGATAAAGAGTCTCGACACGGTTCCAGCGCAACTGGGTTTGCAGGAATCGGAGTCCGGATAAAGGTTCTGCGGGCGGTCAAACTTAAGGAAAAGCCAAGAGTTGACTTTTCCTCGATTTCTGTGCCAAATACCTTACTTTAGCCCAATGGATAGAGAATCTCGACACGGTCCCAGCGCAACTGGGTTTGCAGGAATCGGAGTCCGAATAAAGGTTTTAAGGGCAGTCAAACTTAAGGGAAGGCCAAAAGTTGACTTTTTCTCGGAATCCGTGCCAAGTGCTTAGCCCCATGTCATTAAATAGAGGGCTCTGATACGAGTTTAACGCAATTGAGTTTGCTCAAATCGGAGATCAGATGAAAGAGATATGAGCTGTCGAAGTTTCCGGGCTGCAAAAGCCGGAAACTGCACACGTGGCGCAGGAACTGCACACGTGGCTGCCAACGCAGCAAAATATCTCGGGGACTAAATCTTGAATATCCAAAAATCTCAAGGACTAAACAAAAATTCGTGCGGGGCAATCCGTAGATATCCAAAAGTGTCAAATCGGTCGAATCGGTCAAGTCGAAGGGCAAATCCGTAATTTTTCGATTTGTATCCGGTCAAATATACCGGATACACATACCCCTGTGTATATCCGGACTCCAAGGCCGGATACGAAGATTTGCTCGGCGAGATTCGCGCCGATTCCCCGACAAATTCGCGGCGGAATTAATTTTTGCCAATTATTATGTTTTGTATCCGGACTCCAAGTCCGGATACATTAAAATTGCTATAAAAAGGGGGCAGCAGCCCCCTTTCAAAAGGTTGGCTCCTTTTGGGTTTTTCTCACTTCCTTCCCTCATTTCTTTTGGTCCGAAATCTTGCACCCCCAACTCTCTTTGGCCCCCCACCACCCTTCTACACTATCTCAAGCACTTCCACCCCTCTCCCTCCTTCTTCCACTTCACTCCCACTCCAACAAGAAAGAGAGGAAGCTGCTGTGGCGGCCAAAGGAGGAGCTCCAGCCCCGTTTCTCGCTGCAAGGAGGTGCCAACACACCTCAGAAAAGGTTTTAAAACCTAAGGTATGACTTCTCACTGTATTGTGTTCATCATATATTAAATGTAGATTTTTCTGTATTTTTCTTCCTCTTGGCTTCTGGTTCTGCATGATATGGTTTTATGCATGTATTTATTGTCTTTCTCATAACATGAAAGCCTCCACCTGCAAGAGGCCCACGTAGGCTCTCCTGGGGGGGCATGAGAGTTCGGTTTTTACGCATTTGTATGGCTCATAAGTAGTTGGATTAGCTTGCTGCCAAGCATATTTGAAAAGGGAGTTTGTTCCCTCATACTAGCTTCCTATGTACCCATAAATCCCCCTCCTCTTTCCCTTCTCTGATTTTCGTAAGGATCAAGCATGAGTTCCGTGGGTTAGAGGTGGGTGTGACGTGTAGGGAATGCAGGCTAAGTCATGGGGTGGTCTTATTTCCTTCCAGCATGCTCACATGTTTGTTGATCTTATTTCCTCCACACAAGTACGACTCCATGGTTTTGACAACCACCCCCTTTATGCCTATGTCTAAGCATGCACTTTTTTTGGATGATAACATGCTAGGTGGTACTTGCTGTGTCTTCTCTGATTGAATGATCACTATGGTTCATGCATGCCCCCCCATACCCCCCATTGCTTTGCTGAAAACCCCAAGAAAGGGAGCCAAATGTGGCTTCTCCCAAACCTGAACCTACGGGGGCCCACCCAGGGGCCCACGAAACCTCAGAAACCTCCTAGGAGGTCCAGAAAACCAACCCCAGTGCCAGAAATCCGAAAAAATACCATCTTGAGGTGATCCGGCAACTCAGGCCGGATCACCTGTAGACTCTGTGTATCCGGCCTGAGTTGCCGGATACACACAGAAATGTGTTTTTTGCACTCTTGTGATCCCCAGCCGAATTTTTGAGCGATTTGAACCATAACCATTGAACCAACAGGGTTTCCGGGCCACCCGGAAACCCAACTTGGGACCTGGACCGCCGGTCCAACTCGGAACACCCGTGGGCCTTCCAACGGGGCCCACCAAGCCCAATAAACCCAAAAGCATGCAATTAAACCACTTAAGTAAAATCAACTTATTTGAACCGGATGGGCCAAAGCCAATGCGGCCCACCCAAGCCTGGATGTGTGGATTAAGGCATAAACTGCGTGGTTTGGCCGAGACCAAGGGCTAGGGCCTGTCGGGCCCGCCAAAGCCCGCCAATCGAACCAAGGAAGGGTGCAAACCCTAACTTCCGGTAACTTGGGCTTTCAAGCCCAAAACCTGGATCACGGGCCCCAAGCCCAGTGACCAGCCCACTTTGGCGAAATTAAATAAGATAAACCAAAATTATTTGGTCACCATGTGAGCCCACCAGAGGGGCCCACCAACCAATCCGGCCCACCTTTTGCAGGGAAGACATTTAAATTGCAAACTTAAACCTTAATAAAACCAACTCACTAACCAAAGCCCACAGGGCCTCCTAGGGTTAGACTGAGGCCCACCAAGGGTACATGGGCCAACTCAAGCCCATCCAGGACACCGGCTGGGCCTTCCAATGGGGCCCACCCAAACCGACCCAGATCACTTAAGGATAAATCAAGATAAAATCTACTAAAGGGACCCACACCATTCAGGTGGTCCCACCCAGACTTAACCAAATCGCATGCGGGATTAGGAATCGGGTGATAACCAAAATAGACAAAGCTGACTCAAGATAGGGAACCCACGGGACCCGTCATCCGACGGGGTGGATTGGGGTGTCTACGGACTTCCCCAGCCCGCAACCGAGAACCAACCTTAGAATCTCAAGCCGCAGACCCAAAGCCCTAAATAGACAAAATTAGGCACCCAGGTGTCCGCCTGCACCCCATCAGGCGGTGGCGACTCCGAATTACCCCCGTGCCGCGTTTCCCACGCGCGCACAGCTTGGCGACTCTGCTGGGGACCACTCAGCCCAGTAGTACCCTGTTTAGGACCGAGTCAGCTTAAGAGGGACTTAGGCGACGTTTAGGAACTCTTGCTACCCCGTTTAGCAAGGTACGGAATACGCGTAAATACGTAATCCTGGGGAGTCCTGTCACAAGGACGCGATAATTGCCTAAGGCAAGTGGAATTTAAGTGGTCCCCTGTGACCCTCCACTTACCTGGGGACTCTCCCAGGACACCGTAAAACGTGCCAATTCTGCACTTTACTACACGAGGCAGTAGGGATTCCTTTATCACCTAAATCCAGACAAAACTCACCCGTATAGGCACAGCACGCAGCCCAACTGCACACATGGGCACACCACCACACCGTGGATGGACAATTGTGTAGATGTAAATTTCAATTCCCGCACTTGTGTGTGATAGAACTGCGTGGGGTGACACGCACGAGGGAGGATGCGTGAATGATCCGATCCTTGGTAGACGAGAGAAACGGATATTGCAACTCCTTTACCAAAACATAGACCTCCCTAGCAGCCTACCCTTCTTCTTACTATGAACTGATCTTTGGGATGGTATTAGCACCGACGCTCCCGTGGCTTGCCGGGGAAAGCAGGGTAAACCCATCCCCCCAGTTTCTGGAGTCCACTAGCACCACTGGTTTCTTGCCGTGGCACGCGGGGATCCAGTACTGGTCCAGACCCTTGTAGGCTTATGTCTCGGGCTGGGTATCCTCCCCCACCTAACGTTTCTGAACAAACTTTGCGTTGAGCATGAGAGGGTGAGTAGGATGCGAATGATGAATAAAATTGGAATAAAATTCAGAGTCCATCAGGGGCAGCAACCCCCGCCTTTTGCATCAAAATTGAGTGAACCCTAGATCATGGGCTACCTCAGCCCTAATTTAGGAAGCTAACCTAACTTTGATCAGGGGAACCACCCCAGATCCATGCATGGAGTCCTATGCGCTATGGGTCCTGACCCATTAGAGTCCGCTAGGAGCACTCCAAATCCAGATTGGTCTTTCAGAGCAGATGAAAGCCGGCCAGATCAGACAAACAGACGAGAGCATGCCAGATCAGAACAGGGGCACTAAGCCCTAGATCTAGGAATTTTCAGCCCGTCCGCTTTAAAAGCAATTTGTATCCGTCCTTTTGGCTCCCAACAGCCTTAAGGATGAATTCTTTGCAGTTTTGTAAATGTCTTGTAAATTTTCGCCCTCGATGGCAAGTTGTAATTTTTGCAGCGGTCCGGCACCGAAAGCAGATGAAAGACAGAAAGACTGATCCGGACTTGAATGTGCTCCTCTACACGAGTATGTCTAGAAGTCGCGCCTTCATTGGCTCCAACCCTTAGGACCACATATCATGTGTGCTTGAGTTAAATTTCGAACTGGTTTGGTCTTTTGCTTTATTTTGAGAAGCATGTTAGAACTACTAGTGATTAGTTGTTTGCTTGAAATTTTGCATGTCTTTGGACTGATTAAGAGTTTGGTGTGGAACCTTAAACTGATTTGGAATTTTGATCGGATAGTTGGCATGGCATCTTCATCCTCATCTGAGAGAACCCGTTTCCCTAGGATAGAGAAGTGCGCCTGGGATCCCCCTGGATCCGTTCTTGGACAAGGCAGCTCCAAGCGAGTGAGCAGATTGAATGGGAGCACAAATACCATATGGGACAGACTTTGCCCCTGTTAAATGTGCCAATCAACTGGGATATGATCCAAGCAGCTTTGCTTTTTTGGGATCCCCAGCTTTCAGTGTTTCGATTCGGGATCAATGAGTTGACTCCCACAATTGAGGAACTTGACCTGTTCCTCCGATTTCGCGACTTAGGAGAACCCGCTAGGCCAAGCCTCAAAGAAAGCTACAAGAATGAAGCTTGTGTCTTCTTTGGCCTCTCAAGGGGAGAATTCCAGACCTTAGGAGGTGACAAGTCATTCACTAGGGTCTCCAAAACATTCCTTGCTGAAAAAATAAGAAACAAAAAGCAGGAAAGACCCCGGGTTTGGTTTGACACCTTCACCCTTGTGGTTCTGTCGCAAATCTTCTTTCCAACTGGGGGAGACACCATTAATTTGGCCCTCATGGAAATTGTGGATCAACTCAAGACAGGGTACCGAATCATACCACTGATCCTAGCTCAATTGTTCCATTCCCTGACTTTGTCCAAAAACGGAACCCGGAGGTTTCAAGGGTGCGCTCCCCTTCTCCACATTTGGCTGCAAGACCACCTGATGGTGTCATCACCTGTCAGTGCACACTACGGCCTAGTCCGCGACAACATCCATTGGTTGGCCCAAAGAGAGACCCAACCAGACCTACCAACTCGTGAGGATTGGATTCAACCACTTTCTCCACCTGAAGGGAGAAACAGACATTCGATGGTGGGGCACATACAACATCCCCTGCACCCCCATTATAGCTTTCAAGAAAAGAGAGGGACTTGCCCTGATAGACCTTACCCATGCCATGCCATACTATCCGATTCGGGTTCTGAGACAGTTTGGGGAACCGCAGAGAATCCCGATCCAAGACAACCTAAGCAGTCTGACTGGTCCACTCACTAAGGGACTAAGGACACAGTTACTGGCAAAATGGACGAAGGTGTCCATGTACCGATGGTTTGTCGTATTTGTGATCAGCATGCCATACTTGGCGCCGCGGCGGCGCCTCTTAATTAAAGCATGGTTTCATTTTTCACGCTACTATATTGTTTAAATTTTAACAAAACAAAAACTTGGAATAAAAGAATTAATTCCCTCCAATAGGGCAACTCGGTCTCAGGCAGACCACCTCTTCTTAAATAATTGCAATATTCCTGGTCGCTGCGACCACCTAATTTCCTTTATTTGCATCCTCCCATGGAGATCGCAAAACCCGACAAGTGTCTAAAACACCCAAGACATAGAGCTCAGAGCTTCTGAAATAGGGTTCTCTCTCCCAGTTGCTTACGGGTAGCTAAAGTAGATTCGATCATTAGGGTTCTCTTTCCCGGTCGCTTCCAAGCAACTAAAATAGATCAGCTTTCAAAAATAGGGTTCTCTCTCCCAGTTGCTTACGGGTAGCTAAAATAGATTCGGTCGTTAGGGTTCTCTTTCCCAGTCACTTCCAGGCGACTAAAATAGATCAGCTTTCAAAAATATGGTTCTCTCTCCCAGTTGCCTACGGGTAGCTAAAATAGATTCGGTCATTAGGGTTCTCTTTCCCAGTCGCTTCAAAGCGACTAAAATAGATCAGCTTTTAAAAATAGGGTTCTCTCTCCCAGTTGCCTACGGGTAGCTAAAATAGATTCGATCATTAGGGTTCTCTTTCCCGGTCGCTTCCGAGCGTCTAAAATAGATCAGCTTTCAAAAATAGGGTTCTCTCTCCCAGTTGCCTACGGGTAGCTAAAATAGATTCGGTCATTAGGGTTCTCTTTCCCAGTCGCTTCCAAGCGACTAAAATAGATTAGTTTTCAAGAATAGGGTTCTCTCTCCCAGTTGCCTACGGGTAGCTAAAACAGATTCGGTCATTAGGGTTCTCTCCCCCAGTCGCTTCCGAGCGTCTAAAATAGATCAGTTTTCAAAGAACAGGGTTCTCTTTCCCAGTCGCCTCCGAGAGTCTAAAATAGATTAGTTTTCAAGAATAGGGTTCTCTCTCCCAGTTGCCTACAGGTAGCTAAAACAGATTCGGTCATTAGGGTTCTCTCCCCCAGTCGCTTCCGAGCGTCTAAAATAGATCAGTTTTCAAAGAACAGGGTTCTCTTTCCCAGTCGCCTCCGAGCGTCTAAAATAGATCAGTTTTCAAGAATAGGGTTCTCTCTCCCAGTTGCCTACGGGTAGCTAAAACAGATTCGGTCATTATGGTTCTCTTTCCCAGTCGCCTCCGAGCATCTGAAATAGATCAGTTTTCAAAAATCAGGTTCTCTCCCCTTGTCACCTACGGGTAGCTAAAATAGATCAGTTAGGCGAAACATATCAGAAAACAAAATAAACAAATCAGAGAAAGTTGTGTATTCATGCAAAATTGCACTAACGCTTGTTAACTGTTCCTAAGGTACCAAGAGAGTGCATGCAGAAGTCCATACCCGTTAAGACCAAGGAAAAGGCCCGATATGGACCAACAAGGAGAGCAGACACCGCCGGGGCAACACTCGGCAGAATCTAGCCATGGGCCAGTAGTGAATGAGATGCAACAGCGAATTGACGGCATGGGGTCCGTCATCCAGGAGCTAATGGCAGAACTAAGGGAGCTAAAGCAAGTTCCACCCACAGTACCGGCCACCCAGCAGCCACAGCCACATCTCCCACCACAGGCAGAGATGGCACCACCACTATACCCGGGGCATCCTCCTCCCGAGGCACCACCACAGCCACCACTAGCAGCGCCTTTCCACATCACGCGGCGAGATCAGTTTGCATCGGCTCAACTGAGGCAGGATGACGAAGATTGGTACAGAACTCAGGAAGCGCAGTTTGAAGGAAAATTGGCAACAGTAAGAGAAGAAAACAGGGCAGAAATGGCCACCATGAGAGAACTCCTCAAACAGGTCCAGCCCAGTACAGTGCAGAACGAGGCTACGCTCAAAAGCCTCTGCTTCTTTTCAGACATCCAGCTCCCAGCTAAGTTCAAGTGTCCTGAGTTACACCAATTTGACGGCACGGGTTGTCCACTGAACCACCTAAGAGCATATTCTGGCGACATGTGCCAGTATGCCAAGGAAGAACAGATCATGGTACAGTTCTTCCAGAGGTCGTTGACTGACGCGGCTTACTCTTGGTTTTTGAGTCTGGATAAAATCAAAATTAAGACGTGGAATGACTTGGCCACTGTGTTCATCCAACGGTATCATCTGAATAGCCAAATGGTTCAAACCCGGGCAGAATTGCAAAGGTTATCAAGGAAGAATAGCGAGTCTGTGAGAGACTACGCTAAAAGATGGATGAAACTAGCAAGTGTGGTGCAACCCCCGCTCCTTGAACAATAACAGACTTCTCTATTCATCCCATCACTGGGGCAACCATACTTCACCATGTTGTTAGGACAGTGTGCCGCGAACTTCACCGACCTAATCATGGCGGCAGGCAGGATCGAAGATGCGGTTAGGGATGGAAAGATAGGATGCCCGGTGACAGGATTCTCCCATGGGGGGAAAGAAGGCATAGGATATGAAGGAACGATCAACCAGGTCCGATCTGCCAAGCGCAATAGAGGAAGTGACCGTCCCCATGCCAGTAGCGCCCCGGCTCGGCTAAAGGAGCCTCTGACCAAGGAAGGAAGAAAGAACCGTGTGTTTACACAGCTCCCATATACCCTGGCAGAAATATTGCCCACCTTGTTGCAAGAAGGACACCTGGAGCAGGTTCCACCAAATAGAAGGGTGTCCGCGAGTAGAGGGTATGACCCAGCCAAGGCGTGCGGTTACCATAGAGGAGCACCGGGGCATGACACTGATGAGTGTTGGAGCCTTCGTCATGCCGTCCAAGATCTTCTGGAAGCTGGGGAGCTCAAGATCGACCCTCCGCCAAATTGAAAAAAAAAATAAAAAAGAAAAAAAAAAAAAAAAGAAGAGAGAGAGACTAATTGAAGTCCTCAACATCATCATGCATCTTGGCATTTCACATCATGTATTCTGCCTTCTAATGCTTATCTCTCCTATCAGGAACCGTGTCAACAGTCAACATGGATAGCACTTCAAGAATGCTTCCGGTGGTTCGCGAGATGGTGGACCTTTTCCGTATATTATGGCAAATAATACAGGACAGAGAAGAAGCGTGGAATAAACGCTGGGAAGCATGGAGGGAAGAAGATTTCGAGCTGCGAGTCAGAGTAAGGGTTCTTGAAGAAGAAATCAAAAGCATGAAAGAAAGGATACCCTTGAGCCGTTAAGAAGTGAGCCCTCTACTAACCATAGCAGATGGTCGAAGGCAAAGGGAGAAAGGAAAAGCCATAGCGGCAGATGTCCCCCAGCTTTCGAAGAAGCCAACTGTCTACCGTAGCAAAGGGCAGCACAACAGAAGGAAGGATCATTCAGAGGGCCCCCCAAGAAGGACAAGAGAAGAAATGGAGGCCAGACTGAGGAGGGTTTTTACCCCACTACCACATACACCGGCTGGGTTACTACCAATGTTACTGAAGGAGGGGTATGTGCGGATTAAGCCCCCGAACCCTCGATTGGTTAATGCCAGAAGCTACAATGCTGCGGAGCGATGCGAGTACCATTCTAGTGCTCCAGGGCACCACACAAGCCGGTGCTGGGACCTACGGCATGACATTCAAGATCTGATTGATCAAGGATTCTTGAAGGAAATGCTCGAGAAGCCAAGGTCCTCTGAAGGACAAGACATCTCTGACATGTTAGCACAGGTTCGGATATCCGAACCACCCATCTCCCCACAAGAAGGAGAGGATGATGATGAGAAGAGCACTTGAAGGCTCCCGGCCGTGGCAGGCAACTAAATTCCAAGAGCGCCGATTACATCGGCCACCCCTTTTTGCATAATTTGATTGCCTACTTTGCTTACGCGTTCTTTTCTTTTAATACTCTGAACTGGACAGCATATTTATTTTTGCAAGATTATGAAATCTTTTGGGAAATCACTGAAGTGTTCAGCCACACCCAGGCATGACCATGATCTTGGGACAAACCTGAACAATCAAAATTTGACAAATGGAAACGTGCCAAACAGCACGAAATGTGCGGGTTTCAACATAGCTAAGGGATCCCCCACCACCACATGTGAACCTGTCCATGCCAAACAAAGGGGCAAATTGTGATATGGGAGAAAAGAAAAGAAAGGGCAGGGTGCCTATACTAGTCAAAGGTCACTGACATAATCCAGGATCAATGATCTCAATGAAATGATGAGAGGCCATTTTTTGGTTAAGATACTTCAAATAAGTTCCGCTAGTTAAACGTGTTGAGCTTGATCGTCTCATTTCCAACCCACGTTATGTCTAGCCACCCCAAACTGGGGTAAAGTCAAAAAGCAAAAGAAAAAAATAACGAACGAAGAAGAAGAATGGCTCTCGAGCCAGCTAATCATGCAAAAGTAATTAAGTGTTACATTCTCTGTAAAAGGAAGAAAGGCCATCCTTGATCTCCTCCAAAAATCATCTGACACCAGATGAAACCCTAGCAAAACACTTTGAGCCTAACAATTCCTTCATTTAACCTACCATGTCTTGTCTCCAAAACTGGGGCATAAAGATTCATACAGTCAGAGACGCAAAAAGGAGAAAGGTGAAGATAGGGCAAAGCAAAAAGCACCCTAAGAACAAAGGGGACAGGAATGAGGAAAGGAGAGAGCCCCCAGAAAGCAAGAACTTCAAGAAAGAACTGGGGGCAGTCCCTCGAAAGAAAAGAAAAGAAAAAAAGAAGAGAACGAAAGTCGGGGCAAACCCCGAGGGCAAGAATCAAGAATTGGGGCGGAATACCCAAGAAAGAAGGGAAAGAAAGAAAAGATCAGAAGTGGAAAAATGAGAAGAAGCTAAGTTGCAGGAGCAAAGGTAAAGCGAGCCCTAACCAAAAAGGGGGTGGACAAGACATGGCTCTTAACCTATACGTCAATTTCGAGCCTTTATATCATTTCTTTTGAACCCTTGAGCCCAGCCTACATTTCGTCCTACTATGAAGTCCTTTTTGATTGCAGAGAATGTAACATCGAATCTTGGGCAAGCTGGCAATGACAGAACCATAAAAGACAGAGAAGAACTTTGGCTAGACATAATGGTTACCCATAGAGTGAAGCTGTATAGGGTTTGAGCCCGTTCATCCTTCATTTCTAAACACTGGAAACAAAGCCTACATTTCGTCCTACGGATAAGTCCTCTCTGATCATTGTGTGTCATGATCCATGGAAATTGTCAGGGCCCTAAAACTGGGGTGGGGCACCAAACCCAAATGAGAGAATCAATCAAAGAAAAATCCCTTACACAACCCCCAATCAAGGGTAGGGGAAAAGGAGAAAGAAAAAGAGAGAGAGAAAATCAAAGAAAAACCAGGGCGGGGCAGTACCAAAGAAACCCCCTGAACCCAAAATAACCCCCCTCATTTCAACCAGGGGGCATGCCATTGAAGGCCAAAATGTTGAGACACCTACAGGGAGTGCCGAATGGCACATTTTCCTAAGTCTAAATGAGAGTGTCAGGTAACTGACCCAAAGATTGCTGGTCTCGCCATGGACCCACTTCAGAAAGAAAAATCCAAACATTTGGTGAATCCCCAAAAGGTTTCAACAAAGGAGAAATTACTTGAATTTGCACATAATTTTGATGAAACAAATGAATTCTAATTGACTAAATTTCACATGAGCTTCTACAGGTACTAACAGAACTCGAGACAGACAGAAAAGCCATCACGGCGTATTCACACGCTGATGCGCAAAAGAACCGTCACCGTGTATTCACACATGGGACGCAGAAAAGCCATCACGGCGTATTCACACGCTGATGCGCAAAAGAAAGTCGTCGCCGTGTATTCACACATGGGACGAAGAAAAGCCATCACGGCGTATTCACACGCTGATGCGCAAAAGAACCGTCACCGTGTATTCACACATGGGACGCAGAAAAGCCATCATGGCGTATTCACACGCTGATGCGCAAAAGAACCATCACCGTGTATTCACACATGGGACGAAGAAAAGCCATCACGGCGTATTCACACGCTGATGCGCAAAAGAACCGCCACCGTGTATTCACACATGGGACGCAGAAAAACCATCACTGCGTATTCACACGCTGATGCGCAAAAGAACCGTCACCGTGTATTCACACATGGGACGCAGAAAAGCCATCACTGCGTATTCACACGTTGATGCGCAAAAGAACCGTCACCGTGTATTCACACATGGGACGCAGAAAAGCCATCACTGCGTATTCACACGCTGATGCAAAAGAACCGTCACCGTGTATTCACACATGGGACGCAGAAAGAGTCATCAAAGTGTATTCACACATCGGTTGACCAAGTTTATGAAGCCAAAGCCACTGGCGAATGAGTCAGAGATTGGGGAAGGTAACTTTGAATGCAATCAAGAAAGAAGAAGAAATTACCGAGTCAGAATAAGTAATGGGCAAAGACAGAATGGAGCAAGAAGCCTCCAAAATTTGAAGACAGAATGGAGCGAGGAGCCTCCAACAAAAAAATTGATTGAAGAATTAAGGAGCAAGGCGTCTCCCAAAAAATTGAATTTGAAGACAGAATGGAGCGAGGAGCCTCCAACAAAAAAATTGATTGAAGAATTAAGGAGCAAGGCGTATCCCAAAAAATTGAATTTGAAGACAGAATTGAGCAAGGAGCCCCCAAGTATTAAAAAAAAAAAACAAAAAAAAAAAAAAACAAAAAAAACAAAAAAAAACAAAAAAAACAAAAAAAACAAAAAAAACAAAAAAAACAAGAGGAGCAAGGCATCTCCAAGAAAATCGTCACCGTGTATTCACACATGGGACACAGAAAAGCCATCACTGCGTATTCACACGCTGATGCACAAAAGAACCGTTACCGTGTATTCACACATGGGACGCAGAAAAGCCATCACTGCGTATTCACACGCTGATGCACAAAAGAACCGTCACCGTGTATTCACACATGGGACACAGAAAAGCCATCACTGCGTATTCACACGCTGATGCGCAAAAGAACCGTCACCGTGTATTCACACATGGGACGCAGAAAAGCCATCACTGCGTATTCACACGCTGAGAAAAAAAAAACGTCACCATGTATTCACACATGGGACGCCAAAGGAGTCATCACAGTGTATTCACACATTGGTTGGCAGAATCTTGTGAAACCAAAGCCGCTGACAGATGAGTCAGAGATAGGCAGAGGCAGCTTCAGAGACAACCAAGACAAAGAAAAGAATGAGCAAAAGACTAAAGGAGCAAGGCGACTCCGAACCACCAGGAGCAAGATGTCTCCCACCATTTGAATGACACGGAAATGTGTCCCTAAGGAGCCAGATGTCTCCCACCATTTGAATGACACGGAAATGTGTCCCTCAGGAGCAAAGCGGCTCCCACTTTTGAAATCCCTAAGGAGCAAGATGTCTCCCACCATTTGAATGACACGGAAATGTGTCCCTCAGGAGCAGGGCGTCTCCCACCACTTGAAATACTAAGGAGCAAGGCACCTTCCACATCTAAATGACACAAGAATGTGTCCCCAAGGAGTAAAGCATCTCCTAATGCTGAAGGACACGGAGTCTCCAGAACAAAGTGTCTCTGCAAGGTGGAACAAGTTGTTCCCCATTTCTGGAAACGACAGAGAATCAAGACATGAAGAAGAATGAGCATAAATGAAGATATCATCGGGCAAGATGGCCCTTTTGTAATTTTTGATTTCACACTTTTGTAAATAGATTAGAGCAGGTGTGTGAGCCCCCTCTGAGGCACTGGACAGTGCTGAAAGCACCTCCCCACCAACAGCAGCTCCTCCTCCACCCTTCATTCCTCTTTCCTCCATGCGGTCCGCAGCCTAACTCAACCATTGGCCGCCACAAGAAAAATAAGCTTCAAATAAAAGACACAAAAGGGGATCAAAAGTCTGAAGTCACCCAAAAGCTTTAATGGAACAAACAAAAAAGGAAGGAATATTGTCAAGTGTCTGGCATCAACGCCGAAACAGGTTGGCGAGCTCAAGTCCAATCTAATCTCTTTCAAACTTAAATCAAATGCTGAAGAGTTGCCCTACAAAAACCCGAAGGCAAAGGGAAAGGAAACTCCGAAGCCAGGAAGTGACGCCACATCATTGGCCGCTTCCCGCTCAAAATGAAAACTTCAAAGGACTAAAGCTCGTCGACCATGTCGACAGAAATGCCAGGTGCAAAAATGAGATTCTTTTTCTCTTTGCCGTTCATCCGCAAGGTGACTCCGGCAAAGAGGGGCAGCTGTAAGCACCTCATTTTTGCGCTCCCAAAAAGCTAGAAATGCAAAACCCTGCTAAAAGGTCAAACCCTAAGGAGTGAAAAGTTGACCTTTTAATCAGATAAAATTTGGCCACCTTGATCTATCCCATTGGATAAAGAGTCTCGACACGGTTCCAGCGCAACTGGGTTTGCAGGAATCGGAGTCCGGATAAAGGTTCTGCGGGCGGTCAAACTTAAGGAAAAGCCAAGAGTTGACTTTTCCTCGATTTCTGTGCCAAATACCTTACTTTAGCCCAATGGATAGAGAATCTCGACACGGTCCCAGCGCAACTGGGTTTGCAGGAATCGGAGTCCGAATAAAGGTTTTAAGGGCAGTCAAACTTAAGGGAAGGCCAAAAGTTGACTTTTTCTCGGAATCCGTGCCAAGTGCTTAGCCCCATGTCATTAAATAGAGGGCTCTGATACGAGTTTAACGCAATTGAGTTTGCTCAAATCGGAGATCAGATGAAAGAGATATGAGCTGTCGAAGTTTCCGGGCTGCAAAAGCCGGAAACTGCACACGTGGCGCAGGAACTGCACACGTGGCTGCCAACGCAGCAAAATATCTCGGGGACTAAATCTTGAATATCCAAAAATCTCAAGGACTAAACAAAAATTCGTGCGGGGCAATCCGTAGATATCCAAAAGTGTCAAATCGGTCGAATCGGTCAAGTCGAAGGGCAAATCCGTAATTTTTCGATTTGTATCCGGTCAAATATACCGGATACACATACCCCTGTGTATATCCGGACTCCAAGGCCGGATACGAAGATTTGCTCGGCGAGATTCGCGCCGATTCCCCGACAAATTCGCGGCGGAATTAATTTTTGCCAATTATTATGTTTTGTATCCGGACTCCAAGACCGGATACAAGGGCAGCTTAGTGTATCCAGCCTTGGAGGCCGGATACACATGGTATATAGTGTATCCGGACTCCAAGTCCGGATACATTAAAATTGCTATAAAAAGGGGGCAGCAGCCCCCTTTCAAAAGGTTGGCTCCTTTTGGGTTTTTCTCACTTCCTTCCCTCATTTCTTTTGGTCCGAAATCTTGCACCCCCAACTCTCTTTGGCCCCCCACCACCCTTCTACACTATCTCAAGCACTTCCACCCCTCTCCCTCCTTCTTCCACTTCACTCCCACTCCAACAAGAAAGAGAGGAAGCTGCTGTGGCGGCCAAAGGAGGAGCTCCAGCCCCGTTTCTCGCTGCAAGGAGGTGCCAACACACCTCAGAAAAGGTTTTAAAACCTAAGGTATGACTTCTCACTGTATTGTGTTCATCATATATTAAATGTAGATTTTTCTGTATTTTTCTTCCTCTTGGCTTCTGGTTCTGCATGATATGGTTTTATGCATGTATTTATTGTCTTTCTCATAACATGAAAGCCTCCACCTGCAAGAGGCCCACGTAGGCTCTCCTGGGGGGGCATGAGAGTTCGGTTTTTACGCATTTGTATGGCTCATAAGTAGTTGGATTAGCTTGCTGCCAAGCATATTTGAAAAGGGAGTTTGTTCCCTCATACTAGCTTCCTATGTACCCATAAATCCCCCTCCTCTTTCCCTTCTCTGATTTTCGTAAGGATCAAGCATGAGTTCCGTGGGTTAGAGGTGGGTGTGACGTGTAGGGAATGCAGGCTAAGTCATGGGGTGGTCTTATTTCCTTCCAGCATGCTCACATGTTTGTTGATCTTATTTCCTCCACACAAGTACGACTCCATGGTTTTGACAACCACCCCCTTTATGCCTATGTCTAAGCATGCACTTTTTTTGGATGATAACATGCTAGGTGGTACTTGCTGTGTCTTCTCTGATTGAATGATCACTATGGTTCATGCATGCCCCCCATACCCCCCATTGCTTTGCTGAAAACCCCAAGAAAGGGAGCCAAATGTGGCTTCTCCCAAACCTGAACCTACGGGGGCCCACCCAGGGGCCCACGAAACCTCAGAAACCTCCTAGGAGGTCCAGAAAACCAACCCCAGTGCCAGAAATCCGAAAAAATACCATCTTGAGGTGATCCGGCAACTCAGGCCGGATCACCTGTAGACTCTGTGTATCCGGCCTGAGTTGCCGGATACACACAGAAATGTGTTTTTTGCACTCTTGTGATCCCCAGCCGAATTTTTGAGCGATTTGAACCATAACCATTGAACCAACAGGGTTTCCGGGCCACCCGGAAACCCAACTTGGGACCTGGACCGCCGGTCCAACTCGGAACACCCGTGGGCCTTCCAACGGGGCCCACCAAGCCCAATAAACCCAAAAGCATGCAATTAAACCACTTAAGTAAAATCAACTTATTTGAACCGGATGGGCCAAAGCCAATGCGGCCCACCCAAGCCTGGATGTGTGGATTAAGGCATAAACTGCGTGGTTTGGCCGAGACCAAGGGCTAGGGCCTGTCGGGCCCGCCAAAGCCCGCCAATCGAACCAAGGAAGGGTGCAAACCCTAACTTCCGGTAACTTGGGCTTTCAAGCCCAAAACCTGGATCACGGGCCCCAAGCCCAGTGACCAGCCCACTTTGGCGAAATTAAATAAGATAAACCAAAATTATTTGGTCACCATGTGAGCCCACCAGAGGGGCCCACCAACCAATCCGGCCCACCTTTTGCAGGGAAGACATTTAAATTGCAAACTTAAACCTTAATAAAACCAACTCACTAACCAAAGCCCACAGGGCCTCCTAGGGTTAGACTGAGGCCCACCAAGGGTACATGGGCCAACTCAAGCCCATCCAGGACACCGGCTGGGCCTTCCAATGGGGCCCACCCAAACCGACCCAGATCACTTAAGGATAAATCAAGATAAAATCTACTAAAGGGACCCACACCATTCAGGTGGTCCCACCCAGACTTAACCAAATCGCATGCGGGATTAGGAATCGGGTGATAACCAAAATAGACAAAGCTGACTCAAGATAGGGAACCCACGGGACCCGTCATCCGACGGGGTGGATTGGGGTGTCTACGGACTTCCCCAGCCCGCAACCGAGAACCAACCTTAGAATCTCAAGCCGCAGACCCAAAGCCCTAAATAGACAAAATTAGGCACCCAGGTGTCCGCCTGCACCCCATCAGGCGGTGGCGACTCCGAATTACCCCCGTGCCGCGTTTCCCACGCGCGCACAACCACACAATACCTGCAGGCGAGATTTTGTTACGTACCATGTGCACTGGCAACATGGCCTAACAACCAAAGCATCTAGACGACACGTGGTAGCCCACTTGTGCACATGAAGAAAGCGTGACTTTGCCCACAGTATATGTGCGGGTGCGTCCGCATACCATATGCGGCCAGAACAAAATTGATAAAAACCGCAGTATATGTGCGGGCAGTATATTTTTGTTTGGTTTTTTTAGGTTTTGACACATTTCAAAGCTCAATTAAGGTATTTTCATTATTTTCTCATATTGTAGTGTAATTTGGGGTGTCTACACCTCCCAAAAAGGAGGCCTTTCCCGTAATTTGCATAGAATCATTGAAGTAAATGTCATGCACCTAGCTCACCTATCTGCCTGCATGTGACGCATGTAACACGTGTAATATACATATATGTTATTGATATGAATTTAATCAATCTGTTTCTTGCAGACCCTCTATGTACACCCTGTAAGCACCCAAATTTTGATCAAACCAAAATATGCCAAGATAAATGGGAAATAATAAAAATTGGAGGAGCATGATTCGTCCGAGTGGGCGGCTGAGTCGCCTTAGGCGTCAACTCAAGCCAAAAGTGAGTCGCAACCGCATATGATGTGCGGTTGACTTTTTCGGCCACCGCCCTCGCGAGCCAATCAGAGCAAGCGGCGCCGAAAAGTCAACCGCACATACAGTACGGTTGCATGGCGCGTCAGTCTGCGCCTGCGCAGTTTGTCCCCTAATGATTGCTGAAAAGACGTTGCCAAACCGCACATACCCTGCGGTTTAGACCAAACCGCACCTACTGTGCGGTTTTGACCAAATTGCACATAAACCGCACTGTATGTGCGGTTTTGTCCCTGTTTTCTATAAATAGCAAACCCGAACTCTGGACAGGGGGCTGGCGATTCTTTGCTCATTTCCCACTGCTTCTCCCCTTCGTCCCTGGTACGAAAGCCTCTCTCTTTGCCACTTTTGCATCCCAAACCATTCAAACCCCATCAAAGCTCATCCTACTTCTCCATCACTACCCAACTTGAAGAAGGAGGAATAAGCTTGCTGCTGCTGCTGGGAGAGGTGCTTCCAGCCACTGTTTTCGTCTCAAAAAGGGGGTCCTCACACCCCACACAAGGGTTTAAGCCCCAAGGTATTGTTTCCTATCAATGTTTGTTTCACATACATGAAAATGAGTTGATTTCAAGCATGTTTTAGGATTCTTGTACTTCTTGTTTGAAAGTTATTTTTCGACATGACAATAGTGCGTCTTTTCCTCATTTCCTTCATATGAGATATCTCCCATGGTAAAGGGGAAAAGCCTAAACTCCGAAAATGGAGCATTTGAGCCACTGTGGCTCAGCTTAGAGACCCACAGAAGTTCGTAAAAACCCCATGAGAGGTATACGAACACAGCCCTCCTCGTATTTTTGGCATTTCAGGCTTTCTGGGCCGAAACCGCACACGCAGAGCGGTTCGGCTGTAACCGCATAGTATGTGCGGTTACGCCCAAATCGCACAGAGTGTGCGGTTAAACCCAGAAAAGCCTCAAAACCCGAATCCTCTTATCCGGATCCAGCTGACTCGATCCGAATTTAATCAAACCAAACCCGTTGGGTCTTTGGGTTAACCCAAGCCCACTTTTTGAGACTGGGGCCCACCTGGGCCCAATAAGGATTCGTGGGCCTTCCAACGGGGCCCACCCAACCAGACTCATCTCACTTACAGCTGAAAGATAAAATCAATAAAAAAGGGGACTCATACTGCTTCAACGGTCCCCACCAGACTTAAATAAAAGTGCATGCTGGATTAGGAATCATGTGAGTGTTCAGAAATGAGTTGACTCCAAACCAGGAAACCCAAGGGACCCGTCAAACTGACGGGGCGGACCGGGGTGTCTACGGACTTCCCCGGACCGTAACCGAGCCCTTTCCCAGAATCTCAAGCCGCAGACCAAAATAGAATCCTTAGGGCATCCAGGTGTCTGCCTGCACCCCGTCAGGCAGTGGCGACTCTTAGCCCCCAATTCTCCCCTCGCTTTCGTGCGCGCCCTCGCACCGGCACGACGTGCGCACACACCCCTTATGTAGAACTTCTATAGGATTGTGCCATGTACCCCTTGGAGTACTTGAGGAAAATACATTTACATCATTTAAGAGGCACATTGAGCAATCTTGTGAAGGATCTACATAAGGAGTGTAGATAAAGGATCTATAGGATTTCAATTGGAATTTAACGAATGTGTTTCCTCTGGTGCGCTACAGTCAAGGTGCCATGCTACCACCGGCTGGGATTGAGTTAGTGGGTGTGAGCCTCATTATTTACACGGGCATTTATCCATCCGTTTCATTCGTACTCCCCAGAGGAAATTAACGGTCACCAATTTAACATGCATGCAAAATCAGCTCGTAGATACGAGGGGCTGGTCATGGCCCATACTAATTTAATTTCCTTCATGTGACATGTTGCAAGAAAGTTGCATGCTTTTCCTTTTATCATATTAACTACTAGTGTAGAATTCCATGTTTTAATTTGTAGACCTTGACTAGGAGATTTTTGTGCCTCATTGTCCACTTTTTGGATTCCAAGTTAACATGTGTTGGGCTTTAATGGACCGAATGCATAACCATCCTAGCTATCAATATCTGAGGACTTGTTATCTACCTCACCACAATTTAGCATGTAACGCGTAGGCCTTATTGGTGGGGTATGAGACTTGCTTATAATCAACAGGTGATTTTGGTTGGTCAGTACTCAGTAGACACGGATGAGGACGGTGTCCTCTTCTTCTCAACGGCGATGGAAGATTTTTCTTGTAAGGTGATCCGAATCGATCGGTAGGTGATGGAATACATTATTTTTATTAAATGACTAATGTAACTTTTTATAAGATAAAAAAATATTAGATAGTTAAATGACTATATGCTTGGCTGAATTTGTATGAATTAATTATTAATTGGGCAAATTAATATCAATGGCATAATGTATAGATGGAATAAATATAATATTACAAGAGCATAAATAAAAATATAAGCTAATATAATGGGTTAAATATGAAATGTTTTTTATTTTATAGAAGGTCGTTTTAGTCATTTAGTAAAAACAAATAATAAAAGTTAACGGACTTTAACATCAAGGATATAATTGCAACAATTATGATAAACAGAGGGACATATATAAATATTAAAAACAAGTGGAAATAGATGCAAATTTCTTAAAATTTAGGGGTATGGATAAAAAACCGCTTATTTTAATATAGTTGAAGTTTATCAACTAGAAGAGGTCTTGTAGTTTTTCCTTCCACATACATGTGTTTTGTGAGTAAGAATTTTGATTTATTCGGGTGGTCTGTTATGGCGTTCCTGATTCCTATTTGTTTATATTTAACTCCACAGTTTATCTCTACTTTGAGTATTTGTCTATTAAATTGCCCATGGAGGGAAATGTTTACATGGTTTTCTTATAAAACAATCACAAGGTGACCAGAGGAGATGAAGTCTTAAGACAATATACTCCACACATTGTTATGGACAATAAAGGAAAAGGACCAAAGCATCACGATGACAAATTTAACTTTAATCATCATTATAAAAGATATTTTACAAAAAATGTTTCAAGAGTTTAGGTTTTGTTTAACACCTTTACACCATCACTTATAAGCTTAAGCTTTTAGGTGCACCGGTTGTTTAACATGGTTTTAGAACTGGAGCATATGATCGAATGCCTAACGCAAGACCTCTTACTCTTATACCATGTTAAGGCCCACGGGTGCACCGAAAATGTACGGCTGGCTCTCTTTGATTCAGTTTGGTGTTTGATTTAATTTGGGCTTTGCCGGTTGTTTTAAGAGTCACCACCACCTATCAAGTTTAGATATAGGTGGTCACCTGGTCTAAAAATGTGGCGTGATCCAAACATCAAGCTGAATGATCAAGTTGTAACCGAAGGAAATCCTTAAACACCCTGGTATCTCCGTTATGTACAAGTTCCCAAAACAATGATGGTTGGACTAGGTTAATCATGCCTCTTACCCTTCTTACAAGTTCAGCCCTTTATGGGTCCATACAAATTAAGACTTTAACTCTGTGATGCCAGTGGATCAAAATTATATCGGACCCATGAAGTTCCAATTAGGGTTTGCCCAATTTCAAGCCCATTAGAAGGCCTAAAACCTCAGTTTTGTCCAGTTCGGCTGATGCTCAATCCGTCCATATAAATTACCAAGTACATCAAGAGTGGGTTTATTACATTTGAATAAATTTAGGATTTAAAATCATTTTTTATTGCATTTTACTAAAGTTAGGATTTAAATCCCCTTTGGAGTTAACCGATCTGCCGTGCCGATTATGCAATACAGAAAAGGCAGGCCCATTATTGTTTGAGAATTTTCTGTCTTTGAGCTCAGATACAGTAAGAAATAAAGGGTGATCCAGAGAAGCATGAGAGAAAATAGTTTAGAGAGAGAGATGACGGAAAGAAGAGAGACGGATCAAAACAAAAAAGGTTAGTCCCTCTCTTTCGAGAATTGAGAGTGAGTCAGAGAGCAACAGAGGGAGACTCGAAGATAAAAAAAAAAATAGCACTTGCTTTCTCGGGAACTCAGTCAAAATCAGAGAAAAAGAGCTGTGAGCGAATTTTTCCAAAACCACTCGTGACTTTCCTTTTTCTTTTCCAAAAAACTTCTGCCCTAAAGAGATTCCTTTTACTCAGGCTTTTGAGAAGCTTTCCCTTCTCATCCCATTTCTCTTTCCTTTCTCATTAGAAAGTGGCCAAAACCTAGCCTCCAAATTGATCAAATATTGCTGAAAATCCAACCATTGAGGATCCTTTTGTTTGGAGTAAAGTTATGAGAAGAAATTACTGGATTAATTGCTGGGTAATTGGCACAACAAAATTCTGAAGTTATTCTTTATGGTTTGTTTTGGCGTTTCTGCTTCCTACTTGTTTATCTTTAATTCAACATTTTTTTGTCTATTAAATTGCGCATGGAAGGAAATGTCTGGTTTTCCTACAAAAAAATCTCAAGGTGAAATGACGAGAGGACATGAAGTCTCTGGCCAACATAAGCCCCCATATATTGTTTTTTTGTTTTTTGGTAATCAACCCTTTATGGAACAAAGCATCACGATAACAAATTTAACTTCAATCATCTATGTGAATGATGTTATTACAACGATACATAAACACAATCAAAAGACAGAGCAGACAGAACTCACATCTAAGAAATTAAGGATACAAACAATGTTGAAATAAATTACGAATCATAGATGCAACAAAACATGCACAACCAAAAAATGCTACATTATCAACTTTCATTAATTGGGATGCCCTGATGGAGCAGTGGCAAAACATTTACTACCTGAGGAGGATCCATCAACCTTGACTGCTGGACGATCATTGGAGGGTCCACGTCCAGATATATAAGGCATCTCCTGTGGGAGAGGAGGAAGTGGACCTTTCTGAAGAAGCTTGTTAATGGCTTCTCGGATAGTTGGTCGAGAAATTGGGTCTGGGTGGGCACACCATAACCCCACAACTAGCAAGCACTTCATCTCATTCTCATCAAATTCCTTACAGAGTCTTGGGTCCGCACCTTCAAGAATATTTCCATTACCATACAGCTTCCACACCCACTGTACCAATTCTCGAGGAGGTTCATCAACAGGCCCAATTAGTGGCTTTCTTCCACACCCAATTTCCAAAGCTACAATCCCAAAGCTGTATACATCTGATTCTTTGCTTGGTTTTTGACGGAGTCCACACTCAGGAGCCACGTAGCCTGTAGTCCCGGCTATGTATGTGGTTAATGGATCCTCTCCCTCCTCCACAAGCCTTGCCAATCCGAAGTCCCCAAGTTTGGCTTTCAAATCCACATCCAGTAATACATTGGAAGATTTGATATCCCTGTGTATAATGTACGATCCCCCCTCCTCATGCAGATGGAGCAACCCATTGGCCAAGTCCAGAACTATCTTGTACCTTTCCTTCCATGTAAGCAATCTCTTCTCCTTAAAGAGACGATCCCAAAGGCTCCCATTGGGCATGAATTTGTAAACAAGTAGGAGCTCTTTTTCTTCATTGCACCAGCCATAGAGTTGAACCAAGTTCTCATGCCGCAACCGACCAAGTGTTTTGACTTCCGATTCGAATTGTTTCACCCCTTTAGCACGAGCCTCTTTTGAGAACTTCTTGATCGCCACCTCCAAATTCTGATCTCCCAAGAAACCCTTAAAAACTTCACCGAAACCTCCATTGCCAATCACACTTCCCGTGAAGTTGTTTGTTGCATCGGCCAATTCCCCATACGAAAACTCTTTAGGAAATGTATTTCCTCTTGCACCAGAAGCCGGTGGTACCATTGTGCTTTGGGGTGTGGGCTGCATTTCATTAATGGCACTAGACGAAGCCATCTCTCTTGTGCCTGCATATTGCTCTTGTTCAGTACTATTTGATGCTGCGATTGTGTTTTGGGGCGTGGTTCCAGGATCCTCTATTGCCACGGGCATGCTTCCGTTCGTTTCATGGATGGTACCATGAACCACAATAGACGAATCCATCTCGTGATGGACCTGTTCCTTTTTAATCAAAGCACTATCCTCTTGATTCTTTGTCTGTTCCAATTCATCACTTGTCGGACCATTGTACCCTTCATTGCTTCCGCCTCTTTTCTTACTCCAAAGAAAGCAGATCAAACCAAACCCTCCACCCAGGATAACAACAACACAAGCAACAAGAACCACCCACATGTTCTTTTTCTTCTTGGGAACTCTTACAGCAACGGTTTCGTTTCGTCCACTTTCTGTAACAGTTCTGTTTCGCGGGATTACTGCAATAGTTCCGTTTCGTCCTCTTTCTGCAACAGTTCCGTTTTGTCGGCTTTCTGAAACTGTTCTGTTTTGTTGGCTTTCTACTGCTCCCAAGCTCGATTGAAAATCCCAGTCCAAAACAGAATGTATCTGGAATACAGCTCCCGTCGATGCGGAGAAGCCAACAGTAACCCACTCCGGTAAATAGTCCCTTAGATCCACGAGATAGAAAGCGCTCGAATACGCAATCGGAGAATCACCATAGCTTAAATAAACACTAAAGTTTTTAGTACTCGAATTATAACTAACCGTAGCTCTGTTTCTTACATTTGACTCACAACGCCACCCTGCAGTCTCAACTGATTCAAGCGAGTTGAGATTGATGCCGATGTGATCGTCATTGGGGTCCCAGACATTTGGGAAGGTATCGAACTCCACTGCAACATATGGATCATCACTTGTGTTGAATACGGTGCCACAGTTCATAAGGCCAAGACAGCTACCTGCGGAGTCTGAAGGCAAGGTCTTGTTTGCCGCGAGGAAGAAGGCAAGTCCATCTCCATGGACGGATCGATCTAGGGTATCGATTGAAAATGAAAAGTGAGTCATGAAGTCGGTTAATCTTAGAGTAGCCCTATCCCAGATGCGCACTGGATCACGATATATGGCCCGACCAGAGCAGTTAATAAGATTGCTGTACTGCTGGTTTTGGGTGAGTTGGATATCTCGGGGGAGTTGGATGCGACCATCCGACGGAAAAGCGTCTCCCTCATAATCCATGTCAGGATTGCTAAGGTTGAATGAGTGGAAAGTGAAGGAAACTGGGGTGACAGAGGGGACTAAGATCAAGTGGAGGAAGAGAAAGGCTATATGAGAGATTTGACGAAGTGCAATTCCAAGATTTTGGGAGTGGAGATGAAAATTCCTTGTGTTGCACTCCATCGTTGGGGAAGTTTCAATCAAGAGACTATAAAGAGAACAAACCAAGCCAAGCCTCATATATTATAGAATGAACCTCGCACTACAGCAAGTTACTTTTGCTCTTCAGTTGCGTGGAAACTCAGAGCTGCAAATGAAACCTGTGTCAACGTCAACCACGCGGAACCAGAACGACTAATCGGCCCCGTCGGTCTTCAAAGTTCAAACGTGAAGAAGAATACGCTGTCTGTACACGGTTTGTCCGGTGAGCGCTCAAGAAGATCATATCATTGTGTTCTATTATTCTATTCATGCACCCACGAGTTAAAAGACATGTTGATGATTCGTGAAGTATGTTAATGGAAGAACGCTCTCAAAAAAAAATGGAAAATTGATTTTAAGTTATACTCATTCAACATAATTCAAATTCAGTCATCTAATTCTTGATAATTAAGAAATAGTAATACTTCTTAAAATTATTGAGGAAAAATGTTGTTTTACTGGTTATAAAGAGTTTATTCCATAAATAAATGCCCTTAACAGACTTGTAAACCTTATTTGTAACAAACTAAATAACAAAAGGTTTACAAGTCTTTTTGAGGGTGTTTTTGGAATCAACTCTTTTATAACATTAAAATAACACTCTTTCTCATTTATTTTAGAAAAATGTTAATTACTATTTCTCAATTACCCAGAAGTAAATGACTGAATCTAAATTATTTTGAAAAAATTATCACTGATAAAGTTATTATATTGGAAAGAGGAGAGAGAACGCGAAAAGAAAAGGAGGACAGGAAGGGAAGAAGAGCGGCCACGAGCCATTGTGCAACTTTGGTTACTTTTTCAAGGATTATATATATGATATAACAATAACAAAACGTCCCACGCACCCTCCCCTCTGTACAACTTTACAACTGGTTTCCTTCTGATCAATTTCCTTTTCTTAATTAATTATTAATTAAAAGATAGGTACCTCAATATTTAACTAATTTAAATAACTATATTGAAAGATTCTGAAGGAAGGAGAAAGTTGTCTGGCCCAGTCACTTAATTTCTTATAAATAACCATATTAACTAATTTAAATGATAAATTCGATATGGAATTGCCTGTAGTAATTATAGTGGTCCTTTGATGAACACTCGACCATCTCCGCTCAACTTGAGATCTACTATCCTAACTATATTTTTCCCACAAAGACCAACAACCAAAGAGACCTTTTCCCTCCTCTGGAAACATTTTTTTTTTTTTGGTAAATTATACTTACCTCGCTTGAGGTATGCTATAATTACACTTACCTTTCTTGAGGTTTCTAAAATAACACTTCCCTTCTTGAGATTTGTGTATGAGTCAAAATAACACTCTTTCATTGAAGTTTCCGTCAAAATAGTAGTGATAGTTAATAAAATAATTTGAACTGGACAAGATTACCCCCATTTAAGTTAAATGATAGTTATGCCTTAGGCCATTAAAATTTTTGTTCTCATCTTTATGAAAGGGTAATCTTGTCCAATTCAAATTATTTTACTAACTATCACTACTGTTTTGACATAAACTTCAATGAAAGAGTGTTATTTTGACACATACACAAATCTCAAGGAGGGAAAGTGTTATTTCAGAAACCTCAAGGGAGGTAAGTATAATTTACCCCTTTTTTTTTTGTGGCCAGGTTCTGGTGTATAGCTTATTTCAAGTTTATAATCATAACCGTGTTGGTAGTCTTGTTGCCTCCCAGGTTTCACATCGTACCACCCTGGTGGTCGATAGTTTGGCCCCCAAGGATGGTGATGTGTGTTTCTTCATATATGGTGGACAACTTGTTTCGTTAACTTAATGTGCAATGTCAGTGGTGCCGCATTCCGATCAAGTCCGCAGAAACCTTTCATTTGGGGTTGTGCCGAATTTTCGATTTCAAACACTTTTGCTTTTATGTGTTTCACACATATGGCGGTTCTCCCATTCCATTTATGGGATTATCAATTCACATTGTAGTGGACCCCATGTTAGGCTATTTGAGCGTCCATTTCCTCTACGGCACGTTCTCTACGGCCGTTTTACGGCCTCAACACCGTTAGGACGCGTGGATAAGAAGGTCTCGTGCGCCTCACAAGACCTTCTTATCCTTGTTCACTGGTCTATTGGTCGAGCAATCCCCAAACCACCAACCGGCCCAAAACCACCAAACCACCAACCGGTTCGTCCAATTTCTCTATTCATCCGACCAATCCCCAAATCCTCTTCCAACGAGCGCGAGAGCGAGTATTTTCAAAAACCTTCAACGTTTGGCACTGTCACAACCTCTCTCGCGCCATATCGCTGTTGCGGCTTCCATCTGGTCGGCTTCTTTCAATCTCTTATCAGTCTCTTAGTCGCAACACCGTCTCACTCGTCTGTCCAGGTAAGAAAAGAAGATGCTTTAATTCTTTGCATATCTGAAACGTGAATGGAAGAGAAGTAGTTAACGTTTTTTGTTTTGATTAAATTTGGACGACTTTTTGCACTGTAGTTTCGAATGAATGTATGCAAACAATATGAATACATGGGCTTTAAAATCGATCGTCATCTTCTGAAATGATGCTTTTGGGGTGATTGATTTTATGGATTGTTTTAGTCTCAGTGCGTATCTAAGCAGAAATAAAACCAAAGGGGTAACATGGATGATTCTGCTGCCTTTTGAAGCTAGGAACAAGAAGAAATTATTCTTGGTGTATATTTGGACGGTTTTGTTATACAAGCATAGAAATTGTAAGCATAATTTCTGCTTGTACAAAATTTTTTTTTAAAATTGTTTTGGATTTCTGAATACACTTGCTCAAATATTTGGAACACCTTTATTTTATTTTATTTTAATTTTTGAATTGTAAGCATCATTGCACAGGGATGATTAGAAATGGAAGAACTGTCAACACACCTCTATTCTAGGACTCATATTGTAACTTTTAGTTGGAGTGTGTAAAGTTTTTCAAAACACAAACGGCATAGAGAAGTACAATAATATGCCATCATTCTTTAAAAATTGACGTAGTTAACATTGTATACATATGAATGAAGTATTGTTTTACAAGCAATATCATTACGACTGAGTGAAGTTAATTTGTGATAAAAAAAACTCCCTCCCTCACTTACAGACAGATGCTGCAATGTGAATGAATTTTTATCTTCAAATATAAACATGTATAATGTTTGAATGCACACAAGCTTGCATTTTTTGTGCGATTACCTCGCGTTTGTGAGATGATATTTTATTTGACATCTAATTCTTCTGATCAATTTGTCTTTCAAAAAACCATTTTTCGTCCGTGAGGTGGCCGGGTAGTTAATTTTAAATGAATTTTCAAACATGTCCTATTCTAAAAGTTGGAGTAAACTGATCGAAACCTTTGTGTTTGAGATGAATTCATTTATATTCTGTTGAGACAACTTATCATTGTTAATAGCACTTCGTTAATTCCAAAATATTAACTTAAAAGGTAGAATTAATTAAAAATCTAGGGCTTCAAAAATCTGTAGAGAAGTTGAAATTCACCCCGGTTCTCTAATCTTTTTGTCTTTCTAAATTATGCAAGTTGAACAATTGCCATCACTGTTCCATCATGCCAGGTTGATCAAAATGAATGAGAATATTCAAGGTTTAAACTTCTGCAAGAAGGATTGTAACACTCTAGCCATATGGATTACAAATTTGAATTAAACAAGGAATTGTGACATTGGCTCTGATAATGTGCAGGAAAATTTTGACTACTGCAATGGAAACTGTTGGATCATCGTCAACAAAAAGAAAACAGCCGCGCAACAGTTGGCTACATTTCAGGTAAAGTTTCCTTCACTTATTTATTTGTTTTGTTCTACAAGCAAACATGGAAGCAATCCAATATTTTGGTTTAACTCTTCGTATAAGTTTGAGTATGGTTGTCAACATGCCGGTTACTTTAATTCCTTTTGCATCGTTGTAATTATTAAGTTATTATTGGCCATGATTTTCCTATTGTTTTTTCAGGGACTACTATGTAAATGAAAGAACAAAGAGACTTATTGAAGGTGAACAAATCCGCACGAAGCAGCAGGTAGGAATTATCAATGGTAACAGTTAAGGAAATCATTTATTTTATTTATTTTGCACTTCTTCGATCTTATTCAAATGAATTTATCTATTTAGTTATTGCATTTCAGTTATTCGCGGATGCGGCTGAAGCATGGAGGGCAATGAATGAGGTTGAGAAAGAAGAATTTAAGAGAGCGTCACGGCTTGAGTGGGACGAATACAGGAGGGCTGTGCCACAACCAGGGCCGCGAAAAATACAACAGGTTCGTGAAATGTCATATCTATAATTGAAAGTATTGGGGATAATTAGTTGAGACTGATATATTCTTTCGTTTCACGTTTGTTTTGTGTAGGCTGAGCTACAGACACGTTGTTCACCTGGACGTTTCATTGCATTCATGCACGCTATTTCGTTCACCGATTCTCAGGAGCAATGCCTTAGAGAGAGTGGCTTTCAGTGCCTACTGAATTTACACGTGACAAAGCTTAATCGACGACTCTGTCATTGGATTGTTCCGAAAGTTGATACTAAGAAGAGATGTATTAAAGTTGGGGAACTGAATATTTTCTTCGACACACACGACGTGGAGAGGATAATTGGGTTACCCGTACAAGGGATAGATGTTGATACATCTAAATCAGAAATCCCCGATGTCACAGAGTTGTATAGCTTGTACGGGGTACAAAATGGAATCATCCCTATTCAGAATGTTGAGGATAGCTTGAAGAGTCCAAAGAACAATCATGAGTGGATCCGTTCTTTTGTATTATATTCGTTGACGACCTTAATAAATCCATCTTCAAAGATTGACGTGAGTGCATCCTATCTTCCCTTGCTGGTCGATGTAGAGAGGATAGGAAGTTACAACTGGGGAAAGTATCTTTTAGACACATTGATGCATCACGTAGCTGAGTTTCAAATGGGCAAACGGAAATGCGTCAATGGGCGCTTATTATTTTTACAGGTACGTATAGTATTTACTAGATGCATTGGCTTGTTTACTCTAGCTTATGATTCTGTTTGTGCGTCTACTGATAATTCGATTATTGCTTAGTTTTTGTATTACGATCGGCTGATCGTTGGTCAACCAACACCTTCCACTACTCCACGTATGGCAGCGTGGACGGATACATTGATTTTCCAAAGGGAGAAAGATGAAACGGCGCTCGGTGGGTATGGGAAGGGGAAGGTATACATATATAAATTTGAGTTGAACTGCTTCGTCACTTGTAGATTTTGTTGTCAATTTTTCAAATAACGCAACATTTGTACGTACTCACTAATATTGTAGGTGGTTGAGCACCATGCCGAGAGCCGGGTGCAAGATGAGTCATCAGGCAATGCAGATGAACTAAATATCATTGATCTTGGGCAATTTCGTGGAGATCCAGATCCTGTAAGATTGGTTTATTTATTTTATTTTATTTTTGTCTTATACCGCACGTTTTCTTATTAAGAACACATCCGCATGTTTTATGATTGGGTGTTGTGTATTCCAGGTTATTCAGGGTCATCTTACGAAGATATTGGACACGTATAGGGAGATGCTAAATCACGTGAAGTCAAGGGAAACTGTCGACCCCTCCGATATCCACATGCCACGTGAGAGCCCTGATCATATGGATGCTCCCGATTCTCCCATGCCCGATGTCCCTGATGAAGCAAGGATGTCACCCTCCCATCATACCACCCACGAGAGCGGGGATCATACCGATGCTCTCGACACAGCGGTGTTTGCGGAGGTCCAGACAGATAAAATGCAAGTGGATGAGGTGGAGATAGTTCCTGCTCGAAGCGTCACAGGGACCGAGGTCACCAAACCTCGAAGAGGGTCATGCAAGAAGTCACGTGGTAAACATTGTCGCACTCCATATATTGGCCATCGCCTCCGTCCTCGATTGGGCCCAGAAGAAAGCTCAATCCTACGATATGTTCGCAAAAACAAGAAGTCTGAGTAAGATAATATTTCGAAACTAACTTGTAAATGTAATTTATGTATTATAATTCGTAGTGAATAATTCCTCCTCGTTTTTGTCAGTGAAATTATATTCAAATTTGATTCCATCTATGCGTCGGCATCTGAATTGGCATGTTTGTTAGACAACAAACATGTTAATAGTGTGGTATGCAAATCCTATCTTGTGAACTATATATTGGTTGTTCAATTGTACATGTCATCGCTCAATGGTATTTTTTTTATAGACTATCAATGCTTTTGGAGCATGTCTTACAAAGAACCAACAATTGTCGAGTACCCGCAAAGTCAGCCGACATTATTGCCCCACATACGTTTGTGTAAGGACTTCTTTGTATTTTATTTGTTTTTTGTTCAAGGCCAGACTAATGAATATAAAATTTCCTTGCATGTATCATGCAGGAGTGGATAATGAATATTAATCGTGGTTCCACCGAATCCTTGCGTCCTCACTTCGATCCAGGGCGACTTGGATATTCTGTGGTTGCATGCGATCTTGTAAGTTTCTTGTGATGCAATGCAATGTGCCACCTTCATAAATTATTTGTTTCAGATTTTTTATACTTTTATCCTTACTTAGCAGTCTGTAATCGGTTTTTTTTATAAGGTTATCTTACTATACTGTAGATTTTTGTTCCCATGCATCGGCGCAATCATTGGTTTCTTTTAGTTTTAAACCTAAAAGAGCGGAGAGTGGATGTGCTTGACTCAATGGATGGGGCGCGTCGTGCGGGACATCAATCCAGAATTGAAACACAAGTAATTTTGATATTAATGAATTTTTCTCATACCATTTACAATACTTATTATATTGACACTCGCTTCGTCACTTTTAGATCCAGATGTTGGATAAGATCTTACGTGACTGCGGAGGTGGTGATGAATTTCCACTTTTACAGTGGGAGTTGCGGCAGGTTACGGTCCCACACCAAACCAACGGGTAAGCCGTTAGGTTTGTTTCGCTTCATACGTAGGTTTGTTTCGCGTCATACATATGCTAGTTTCTTACAAGTGATGTGCTGGTAGGTATGATTGTGGTGTTTTTTTGATGAAATTCATGGAGGTGTGGGATGGCAGCACCTTGTCTCCAGCATTTGATCAGGTGCGTATATGAGTTAAATGTTTTTTTATAATTATAGTTATCAAGTACGTCGCTAGTAACACACAAGTACGTCTTCTATGAATTCAGAGTAATATCGCACACTGTAGGGATAAGTTCCTTGTTAACTTCGTTAAGCACCCGTCAAACCAAGTACGGGATATCATTGTTTCTAAGGCAGCAAACACAAGTGAAGAGGCGCGTGAAGAGGAGAGTAGTGAAGGTGAAGAAGCCTAAGAGGTAAGACCTATCTGTCACATGTTCAATAACAAGGTTATTTGAAACTAATAACACTCAGGTGCGTACTTTTCATTGTTTATTTGCAAGATTCACAACTCCGACATTCGTGGCTTGATAGCAAAGTGAAGAAGCTGAAGGCCATCTTAAACATCAACGTACAGCGGACGATTGTACATTAAATTATTTGTACATTAAATTTGTACATACACATCAAATTGTACAACGGAAGATGGTTGTAGAATTAAATTGTACATGAAATTGTTTGTAAGAGGAAGACAATTGTAAATTTACAATATTATCAATCCCTTTTTGAAGTTACTTCCTTCTACTGTGATGACAGGTCTTTTCTCCGTTTTTACAATTGTAAATTGTAATATTATCAATCTCTTTTTTAAAATTAAACTCTTAATACATTTTAGAAAAGACCTACTTAATTAGTTACATCCACAATTGGTCGACCAATTTGCTCTTTTAATTTAGTCGAAAAAATAAATTATAGAAGAGATAATCGATGTCAAACCATGCCTAGATACAAGTCAAACCATGCGTAGTTACAAGTCAAACCATGCCTAGGTACAAGTCAAAGCATGCCTAGGTACAAGTCCAACCATGCCTAGGTACAAGTCAAACCATGCGTAGTTACAAGTCAAACCATGCCTAGGTACAAGTCAAACCATGCGTAGTTACAAGTCAAACCATGCCTAGGTACAAGTCAAAGCATGCCTAGGTACAAGTCAAACCATGCCTAGGTACAAGTCCAACCATGCCTAGGTACAAGTCAAACCATGCGTAGTTACAAGTCAAACCATGCCTAGGTACAAGTCAAAGCATGCCTAAGTACAAGTCAAACCATGCCTAGGTACAAGTCAAAGCATGCCTAGGTACAAGTCAAACCATGCGTAGTTACAAGTCAAACCATGCCTAGGTACAAGTCAAACCATGCCTAGGTACAAGTCAAACCATGCGTAGTTACAAGTCAAACCATGCCTAGGTACAAGTCAAAGCATGCCTAGGTACAAGTCAAACCATGCCTAGGTACAAGTCCAACCATGCCTAGGTACAAGTCAAACCATGCGTAGTTACAAGTCAAACCATGCCTAGGGACAAGTCAAACCATGCGTAGTTACAAGTCAAACCATGCCTACGTACAAGTCAAACCATGCGTAGTTACAAGTCAAACCATGCCTAGGTACAAGTCAAAGCATGCCTAGGTACAAGTCCAACCATGCATGCATAGGTACAAGTCAAACCATGCCTAGGTACAAGTCCAACCATGCCTAGGTACAAATCAAACCATGCATAGGTACAAGTCCAACCATGCATAGGTACAAGTCAAACCATGCCTAGGTACAAGTCCATCCATGGTAGGGCCAATGAACGAGTCAAAAATTCGCTAAGTATGGCGCTTTAGGCGCGATTTCGCGCCGCTCGAGCGTCAAACGTGTCATGCGCGAACCCAGAAAAGTCTAAGTATGGCGCTTTCAGGGAGATTTCGGGCCGCTCGAGCGTCAAAACTAAATTAAAAAACTCAGAGAACCCGAGAGCGACGCTCTCCGCGCGACTTGGGACCGCTCGAGCGTCAAGGCGAAATTGAAAAAACCACAGAGAACCCGAGAGCGACGCTCTGCGCGCGACTTGGGACCGCTCGAGCGTCAAGGCGAAATTGAAAAAACCACGGAGAACCCTAGAGTGACGCTCTGCGCGCGACTTGGAGCCGCTCGAGCGTCAAGCCGTAATTTTAAAAAAACTAAAACCCGAGCTTAAAAACCCTGCGATCCCTTCTTCTTCATATTCTCTCCTTGTTGCGACCATCACCACCCCTTCCACTACTCCAAGTCGATTCGCCAGGCATTTGCAACGTTGTCCTTCAGATTGAATCCAGGGCAATATTTCGTTCGCCCAAGGTACGTGGGGGCAATATTTCACATTTCTCTTCACACAATATTTCGTTCGCCCAATATTTCGTTCACATTTCCATGTTTTAGGATTTCATTTAGGATGGTTTATACATTGAAGACAATGACTCTTGTTGTTGTTTCATCACACTTCTGAACCGATTTCATCTTATTTAACCAATGACGCTTGTCGTTCATGCATTGGGTGTATCTTTTCGTTGGTTTTTAAACGATTTCATATATATATATATATATATTGTTATATTTCCTTTCTCCTTTTTCCATTGCTTGAATATGTGCATCTCAACCTTTCTTTTCATCGCGATCTAATACTATCCTGTTAATGCAAATGCCTAAAAAACGCGGCCGAGGGTCTACGTCTAACGTACAACCTCATGATTTTGATACAGAATATTTTATTGACCGCCATGCGCAAATGAGGTTTCGTCAATACCTGCACAACCGGAGTCTCCTGTTAGAGCGGGAGGTAATAATCCGCGAGCTTGATCCCGACATTACTTCAGTTTTTACTTCTAGGGGTTGGGAGCCTTTGCTCACAAATCTTCCTGCACCCCAAGCCATCCTTGTTCGGGAGTTCTATGCAAACGTGCATGATTGGTCCCTTAGCCCTCCCAGATTCAAAGTGTATTTTCGTGGTCGAACAATTTCCATCACCCCTGGTATCATCTCTGAGATATTAGGGATACCAAGAGTGCCTGAGCCTCGATATCCTTACCATGAGACAGACACCCCTTCACCTACTGTTATGGCATCATTTGTGTTAGGCAGTACTACCCCTTTCTATGGAACACATCTAGTGATTGATAATATTCCAACTCATCGGTCGGTTGTTCTTCGGATTATGAGCACCAACATATGCCCAGTGGCTCATTTACATACCCTCCCACTCCAGAGACTTAGCTTCTTTTATGCATTACTCCAAGGTCATTCAATAGACCTTACTTCTCAAATGATTCGTTCCATGCTACACATTATAATGCACTTCAAACGGAAGCGGAAACTTATATTCCCTTGCCTCATTACCCGACTCATGCAAGGACTTGACGTAGTAATCCCAGAAATTGAGCGACCTCTAGTGCTTCCACCGCCTATTGGGCCTACGACCATAGCACAGAGTGTTGCGCATGCTAATACTGCTACTCGGGCTGGTGCTCTTCGTCCACGGCGTCAATTATCTTCCCAGGCTGGAACCTCTCATTCTGGTTCATCTTCGGCTGCTCCTTCATTTGATCCACCTGCCGTTATGGATTATTTGTCAAGGATTTATGAAGTCCAGCAACAATCGCGCGCAGAAGTGGCGCTGATCCGGTCGACCCAAGAGACGCAAAGCCGGCAACTTGCAGAGATATAGGGAGCAGTGTCGCAACTTCAACTGCACTTTAACCAGGAGCAAGAGGACGAAGAGGGGGAGGATGACGAGGATGATGACGAGGATGATGACGATGAAGAACGTGAGGCAGACTGACGCAAGGAGGGGAGCTGAAATTTTAGTATTTTGTCGTAGCCTTGAACTATATTTTGTGTACAAACGTTGTATTTGTTTTATATGTATTTAAGGTTGTACCCAATAGTGGCTTGAACTCTTCAAAATTTAGCACACTAATTGTGCTCCTTATTCCAATGTTTTGGAGTTACGATTTTTATTTTGCTTACTTTCTTCGGAATGCATATGGTGTTTCATTTAACATATGTTCACTTAGGGAAATTAGCAGTTCTTCTGGGCAAGACATTGATTCGTAATATTCGGGAGTATTAATCAATTGCTATAACTATTCACTTCGAATTTTAAGTGAATCACAACCTATTTTAAAACAAAGATTCAATACATAATTCCACAAATTTGAAGTAAAGAATTAAGTATCCCAACAATCAAGGAGCCTTGTTTGCAGCTTTTGCTGCTGCTTTCTCTGCTTCGAGCTCAGTAACAGTTGCATCAATTGCCGCCTCATCAAGCTGTTGCAGTCCCTTATCTTTTGTCATCACAGCAATTTCTATGTGTTTTCCCCCACTCTCAACAACCTAAATGCAATATAACAAAATCATGTTCAAAATATAGATTAGACACTGTGCATTGGGAACAAATCATGTTTTCTGGATCAATAAGTTAGCAAGCATTCCTTTAGTTTAAAATATAGATTAAACAATTTGCACGTGAAATAATTTCTAATAAAACAATTCAATTACCTGTTTGCGACCTTCAAACGTTTCTATATGGTTGAGATCCAACAGGAGATAAATACGTCTGAAGGAAAAAGTGTTGCATTAAATACATGTGATATTATGAAAAAAACTCAACAACTTACAGTATTCGCACCTGCAACAATTGAGTAAAAGGTTGATCACATTGGCGAAGGGAATCCCGGCTGCATTGAGATGAGTCATACGTGCTTGGTGTCGAGCCATTAGTGTGTTCATCCACACTGCTTTCTACCCCACGCGTGTATCGTAACGGTTGCTGTACAACGCACAAACTATCCAACATAAATAATCCGCCACAATTGTAGAAAGTGAATCAAAAATTAAAGACAACAAATACCTGAATGCAAAGAGTATATGGATTCAAATGGACATCGGATGGGATCATCAATAGCTCATTTCCAAATGGAGCCGATGGAACAGTATGATTGACAATAGGAGTTGCATTGGAACAGGTACCAACTTCAAAGTTTGAACGTTTACCCTTTCTTCCGCTTTTATGGTTCTGTTTGATAGCATCTATATGCAACGGGCTCCCAGAATATTCTGATCTTTTGGATCTCTTCCTGATGGCTTTATTGAGTGCTCCTGGAATTCGACGCACACTTGTTCCTGCACGACCACCCTTATCCTTCTTCCGAATACCTTTCACTTTAGAAAGTACATTTTCTATCAAAGATCCGTCATTAGAAGTATGATTGTCAGTCGCACCGCCCGTGCTTACTCCCTCAGTGCCGCCTACAACGTAGTCAGCCGCTGTATTTTGGGAGCCGGCTGTACTATATGTTTCGGTGGGATGGTTTTGAGATTGATTTTCCAATGTTTTGCCAATTGCAATTGTACGGACTCCGTCTTTTAACTTATTTGCCAATTCCACAGCATGCTCATACGACTCCCGGTATTGTGCAGCTTGCTTTATAATCTGCATATACATATAACATAGATCTTTGTATCTTTTGGTTGTTTCGACTTTAGGATCATTCTCCTCCATTGATCCCTCGGTTCGTGGCAAAATATCCAAGTTCTTCGCATCCCTTGTCCATCGCTTCATGATGTAATGCTTTGGGATATGTGTGATTCCATTTACTAGCAACACAATAAGGACATGGCAACACAGTATTCCCGTGTACTCATATTTCTTGCAACTACACTTGACGGTGACAGTCGAAGATTCAAATGTAACTGTGTGCTCTCTACGCCGATGCTCAAGATTATTAACAACTTTATACTCTGAAAGTGTGCCAATCTCACCACATTTGCAGGGGACACAGTTCATGACATTGTATGCCTCTTTCTTAACCTTCTCAAAAATTGACATTGTGTATATCATCTTGACACCATCTAACATCATACTTGGAGCCTCAATAACTGGAACAGTAGTAAGCATTTTGCAATCTGCTTTCAACTCCTCATACCTTCTATCCTCTAGTAGTCTGTCAAAATGCCACAGGAACCGCATAAATTCTTTCTGACTTTGCAAATGCTTCTTCAAGTTTACATTCATGCTTTCAGACCTTTGTGTGGTGCTCATCTCAGCAGAAAACGTATTCCTACCGTATGCCAATGACCATTTCTCTCTCTCATCAAATCTTGCCTGCAACCAACTATTATCAGACAGATTATATTTGGTAATAATCGCATTCCACGCATCCACAAACTCATCTTCATTCTCATACTCGTACACACATCGTGAAAATTCATTTGCAAAAGATTTCTCACGATTAAACACATCACTTAAATGTTTTGCCGCGTTCTGAAACATGTGCCACACACAAAAACGATGATACGTTCTTGGTAATACACAAGCAATTGCACTTGTCATTGCTTGATCATGATCAGTGAGAAGTGTTCTTGGTTCTTTCCCAGACATAGCTGTAACAAATGTTTTGAAGAGCCAGCAAAACGTCGGTATTGTTTCATCATAAAGTAAGGCTGCTCCAAAGACAATACTTTGTCTATGATGATTTACCCCAACAAATAATCCAAAAATACGGCCCTCCTTATTCGTCTTATACGTTGTATCGAAACATACAACGTCACCGAAAGCCTTATAATCCTCTATCATTCCTCCATCCGCCCAAAAAAGACTTGTTATCAAATCTTCAGTGTCGAGCTCAATCGAATAGAAAAATGATTGATCCTCTACCTGCCTCTTAACAAAATATTGAATCAAGGCCCCTGCCTGCCCAGCTTCTATGGCAGTCGTGCGTTTCGAACGCAAATAGTTTTGACAATCCGCATGCATAAATCCAAGAGTATCAACACCCCCAGCTTCTCTTTGCATAAGTTCTACAATTGCTTTCGGCACAATTCCTGTTTTATCTGCTAAATCGATTTCCGTAGCCTGGATCTCACTTACTTGCCTATGAGATCTTAACATATGAGCCATCTTAGGCAAAAGTAACTGATGATTATGCTTTGGTTCAAATTGCGACACCACAAATTTTCCCTCGCCATTCATCAAAATCCTCAATCGTGCCATACAACCAATCCTGGTCTCAGCACGGTGCTTTTGAACTTCCGTATCTCTTTTATCATGTCGCCGATGACCTTCTCTTGAACAGCAAAAAATTCTATCAAAAATGACCCCTGTATCCTTTCTTCTATGAACCGTATCTCTTCTAATACCAAACCCACTGCTTCTGGCATATTCCTTATAAAATCTAAAACCGTCCTCTTCAGTGGCAAAAACCATGCCAACTAACGGTATCAACTCACTTTCACTGCTCAATTCTATAACGTCACATTGGTCAACCAAATGAGCGTTGATGTCTGCAATGCCATTTATTGGCTCAGACATCATTTGACTCCCATTTTCCATATCTGAACAAAATTGGTTTCGATGTGAAACGTGGGTTCAAGAATAAATTAAAACAAAATGAACAAGGAAAAACGAGTAGCATAGGACGAACTTACCACGATTTGCAAAGGACGCAGAGGTAGAATAAGGTTCAGAAATCTTCATCCCGATTGAAATTAGTTGTCCAATAAAGTGGCAACAAAATATTTTTGGAGCAGAGGTAGAAGCAGGTCTCAGTCGTGCCTTAGTTGTGCAGAAAATGCAGAGGTTGAAGAAGGCGGGAAATATTTTTAGAAAACTTGCCGCTGAACGAGATCAAGCTCTCAGTCGCACCTTCGTTCTCTCTTGATTTTCATTTATCGCGATTGAAATTAGTTGTGTAATGAAGTGGCAACAAAATATTTTTTCAGCAAAGGTCGAAGCAGTTCTCAATCGTGCCTTACCTGTGCATCAAACGCACAGGTTGAAAAAGGCGGGAATTTTTTTTAGAAAAGTTGCCGCTTGAACGAGACGAAGGTCGCAGTCGCGCCTTTGTTCTCCTCTTTTCGTTTGGACCAACCGGACGAATGGGTCAATTGGTCGATTGGTTCGTCACCTGGTCCATTGGTTCGTGTTGGACCGTTTTTAAAAACGATGAGAAGGTCTCGTGAGGCGCACGAGACCTTCTCATCCACGCGGCAACGGTCGATTGGAGCCGTAAAAATGCCGTAGAGAGGCATGCCGTAGAGGAAATGGACGCGCTATTTGATGGTTCTCCGTTGGGTTGCATGCGTGGCTTTGTCCACTTGCCAACGTCATGTTGTTAGGAAAACTATTGCAGAGCTGCATAAGGATCTAGCATCCATGTCTCTTAGCATCTTTCTTGGAGATGTTTCTTCTGTTTTTTTTGTTTGAGCTGAGATGTATGCTATTTGGATGTAATTTTGAACTTCATTAATGAAACAACCTGGCTTCCTACCAAAAACAAAAAAAAAACAAAAAATATACTGTTTGTTGCCAAGGCTTGTTTGTTGTCACTTGTACATGCCCTTGTACTTCGGCCCTCAAATGTTGAGCTTCTTTGGCGACTTCATCATTCCATAACTTCTCAAGAAGGGGGGCAGCCCTAGATGGCCTACAAAGGCTACAATAATATGGCGGAAAAGTGAGTTTACGAATAATTGATCTCAAAAAATTAATTTTATATAATAAATCTTCCTGCATAGTGCATTCCAAGGGGTTGAAAAGCATAATCATTAATCACTAACTCCTGTCGTGGTGCACGATGACCAACCAATCATACCAACGAATCTCCACAGCCTTAAATTTATTCGTTGGATATATACATATTGCAAATTATCAGGTTTCATTGATTTAAATTTTAAACTTTGTGCGCTTGAGTCGAATAATGGGTTGTTAAACTGTCTATGTTCGAATGTAAAGAACATGTTGTGTTTTAAACGTTAGTTTTAAATATTTTGGGATGTTTTGCGGTGTCTTCAAAATGATGCAAATTTTAGTTTGATAGCTTAAAATTAAGTTTAAGATGTGTACATTGATAGGAATTAGTTTCAAGTTGATAGGAGTTTTTGATTGAGCACAAAATTCGGCAAAAGAATTTAATTTTTAGTAGAAAAATAATATACAAATTAAAATTTGGTTGACATTTTAATAAAATATTTAAGTTTTAGTATATAAATGAAAGACTTATTTGTAATTGAGTTTTAGCATATAAATGAAAGATTGATTAAATTAAATTCTATAAATTAATTTGTATCCTCATAAATAATTACGTTTTAGTCGATATTTGAAAATAAAATCAAAATTTGGAGTAGCTTAACACACGCTTGGGAATTTCTAGTTTTGATTTGTGTATTTAGCACCTCAGTTAAATATGTTTTACCCCGCAATAATTTGATTATCTATATGGGTTAGCACTTTACCTGTTAATAAGATAGAAAAATTAATTTCATTATTTGATCTCAAGAAAGATCCTTATTATGTTATGGATATCCAATAGTTTGTGTGGATGCGTAGTAAAATAATTAAAATTTGAGTGTGAGAGGGCTCTTCACTATAAGAGTAGAGAGAGTCGTACTGATTGTAGTGACGAAACTAATTGAGTTGAGGATTCCTCTCGGCATTGTGAGTGATATGATTTGTATATCTCGGTAGAAGGAGACTTATCCAAAATGTATTGTGTGTGGTGATCTTGTGATCCAATGACTGTGCATCCCAGTCTAAATACGATAGTTGTAGTCCTTGCCGATGTCTATAGTTCCAGCTAGACATTAATTTAATTAGTCTTGTAATATAATATAATTGGTTTACCAAATTAATCAAATTATTTTGGTTTAAAATTATAAAAATTAATTAATTTATTCTAGTTGATGATTATTGTAATTCTTCGGAACCTTACTATGAACTCTTCTTATTTAGTGAGATATATGTTTCTCTCACTTACACATTGTAAGGACCCGAATTTTGCTCAAACCAAAATGTGCTAAAAACAACAAAACCTAAAGAAGGTCTAAACCCTGAAGAGCAAGAAATGTCTTTTTGACTGAACTTGAATTGACCACCATACCCTATGCTAATGGGTAGGAAATCCCAATACGATTCTAATGCAACTGAGTTTGCGTGGATCGGAGTCTGAATAAAGAAGTTATGGTCAAAACACTCTCAAGAGCAAAACTACAATTAAATACAAAAAGCTGGTCACGTGGCAAGTGTGCAAACCACAGTTGCTAAGTGACAAATTAAAGTACTAAAAGATAAAATAGGGAAAAGACAAACTCAAAAATAAAATATCTTCAATAAAATAATATTAAATGTTAAAAATATCTTAATTATCTAATTAAATAAAAGTAAAATCTTAAGAAAATCATAAAGCCATCATTAAGTCAACTCTCCTGTCACATCAGCTAGCTATGAGAGCAAATCGGATTTTGGCAAGATTCATTTTTGCACTTGAAATTCAATTCTGGTTATGAAGGAATTATGTATAACCGAAATTCAATTTTGGTTATACATAAAACCAATATAACCTAACTTTATGAAAATTTTATGTTTAAAAGCTGATTTTCAGCTCATTTGCAAGGATCCAATCACTTTATTGGCTCTCTTCTCTCTCCTCCAACTTTTGGTGTAACATGATTTGTATTATATGATGCATTTTTTATTTAAGTTATATGATTGCCTATTAAGATCTTTGATCTAATTTAGATTATTTATATAGACTATGCAAATTCTAGATTATTGGCAGTTGGTTCAAGTAGATCCAGATTTAGAGGTAGTTGTTGTCATTCTCATTTATAATATTTAATTGTGTTTCATTTCGAAGGTTGTACATTTTTTTAGTCTTCCGCTTTATCATTGTTCTATTAGACGCACTCTTATATGTTCGATGAGCATGGATTATCTATTGGTATTAGATGATTGGTAATGTCCATATACGAGTGAATTCAGATTTATTATCGTAATTCTTAATTAAGATCTGGATTTATGCATCACCGACATACCAATTCTAGTAATTTTGTGGTTTAGACCATAAGATGGTAGGATTGAAATGGTATATGTCACAAACACAAAGATAGGACTAAATATCCAAGAATAATTGCTTCCATCCCAGCTTAGAAGCCAAAAACCTGAGTGACGGGTAGAAAATTAAGCAGCACCAACAAAATATTGTAATAAGTGGTTTTTAGTGATACTTTTAGGCGAGCCCAAAAAAAAAAAACCTAATTCTTGGTAATTGAACTTTTTAACTTCAATCCTCATTATAAGAGATATTTTAAAAAAAGTTTGAAGAGCCAAAGCTTTTAGGTTCTACACCATCACTTATAAGCTTGAGTTTTTAGGTGCACTCGTTGTTTAATATAGTTTTAGAGCGGGAGGTCTTGTGTTCTACTCCCAGGGATTACCTTGGCATTTATTTATATCCAAAGCATCTGATCAAATGCCCAACATAAGACCTCCTACTCTAATATCATGATGTTAAATAACCATTATACCTAAAAGCTTAATTAAGCTTAATGTAAAAAGTGATGGTGTAACTATGTATAGCAAAGGCCCAAATACAACATCTCAACAAAAACAGAAACATGTTCATAACACTACAAAAATATATAAACAACTCAAAAGACAAAGCAAACAGAAAACTTGTATCGCAAATATTAAGGATACAGACGATGCTGAAACCAAAACAAAGAAACAACCAAACAAAAAAAAGAAAAAGAAAATGCAACATTATCAAATTTCGTTCAGATGGGGATCCCCCGAAGGTGCAGTCCTAAAAGGTTTATCACATGAGGATCCATCAACTTTTACTGGTGGGCGATCATGTGAGGGTCAAATTCCAGATACACGACGCACCTCCTAAAGGAGATGAGGTTTAATGGAGCTTTCTTAAGAAGCATGTCAATGGCTCTTCAAATAATCGGTCAAGCACTTGGGTCTGGTTGGGCACACCATAACCCACAACTAGCAAGCACTTCATCTCGTTCTCATCAAATTCCTTGCAAAGTCCTAGGTCCGAAGCTTCAATTAAGAATACTTCCATTGATGTACAGCATCCGAACCCACTGTACCAATTCTGGAGTATTTTCTTCCACAAGCTTAAATGTCTTTCTTCCGCAGCCAATTTCCGAAGCAACAATCCCAAACTTGTAGATATCTCATTCTTTACTTGGTTTTTCACAGTTGCTTTTACACTCAAGAGCTAAGTAGCCCTCTAGTCCCGGCTATAACTCAAGAGCCAAGTAGCCTGAAGTCCCTGCATTATATGTGGTTAGTGGATCCTGTCCCTCCACAAGTCTTGCCAATCCGAAGTCTCCAAGTTTGGCTTTTAAATCCTCATCCAGTAATACTTGCTATGTTTATCTGAATTGCCCTGGGATTTGACCGTAAGATGCTTCCATGTTAAACATCTCACGATTGGTAATTTTTCATGTGGGCCTCACTTAAAACGTTGATAACAGTGGAAAAACACTGTCCATGACATGCTCCACATGGCAGCATCTCCAAATCCCAAAGCAATTCAGATAAACATAGCAGAAGATTTCAACCCGAGTCTAGGCCTTGAAATGAGCTTTTTCAATTATTATATTAATTAATCAATGACTGACTTCATAGTGTTTACTTTCTGACTGAAAGAATTGTTGTTATTGGGTAAAGCATGTTATAACGGAAGAAAGAGAAAACAAAACAAAAACGCAAAGTAATTAAAAGGAAACGAAGGTTTGCTTTGGTATACGTAAGTGTCCCACGCGATTCGCCTCACGATAAAAGCGATGGAAACTTATTGGAAAAATTATGAAAAAGGCCATGGCATTGGCTGGTATTTATAAAAACAGGCCATCAAAAATTTATTTCCAAAAGAAGGGTCATTTTTTAAAAATTATAAAATTAAAAGAAACGTTTCTGTAACGACGTGGGATGCGGGCAGATTACTTGGGACACGAAGACAAAATCGATCACGGGAGGACATGAGAAGTCTCCGGCCAACAGTCATACCCCCTGTACATTCTTATGGACGATAAAGCAAAAAGGGACAAAGCATCACAATGACAAATTTAACCTCAATCATCGTTGTAAAAGATGAAATTACAACGTTATATAAACACAATCAAAAGACAAAGTAGGCACAAAACTCATTGGGATGCCCTGATGGAGCAGTGGCAAAAGATTGAAAATGGTTATTGGTTTTATATCGAAAAAAATTGTAAAGTTCTATTTGCTTATGATTGTGAGATTATCAAAATTTGATTTATTGTCTTTGTACCTCATGAAAAGTATTTAATAAATTATTAGACTGTATTTACTTCATGCATTACTGCTATTTACTGGGATTTCTATCTCATAAAATGTTTTTCAAATGTTTTATTTTCAGATCATCCAAGTGAAAACATTCTAGAATGGATAGAACATAGTGAGGCAGAGGATTTTGTTGAAGACAGCACAGACGACCGTTACTATTTGGTGTATGGTGTCATTTATATTTAGAAGATGAATTATTTAATTGATTTATTGAATAATGGATTCTTATTTCATAGTTAGTAGAATTGATAGATAATTGACCTTATCTCTAGACTATTATTGAGGATGTTATTTAGACATTCGATGTTAGGATTCTGCATTTTGATTGAGGTATTAATAAATGGTTTAAATTATGTATACTCTGATGTCATTTATTTTACAATGTGGATTTAGTTATTTGCTTCGGGTCTGGGCGAGAACACATTCTTGTTTGAGAATCTTTTGTCTTGAGCTCAGACACATTAAGAAAGAAAGGGAGAACCAAAGAAGCATGAGAGAGAATAGTTTAGATAGAGAGCTGATAGAAAGAAGAGACGAATCAAACAAAAACAGCCCCTTCCTCTTGTGAACCGAGAGTCAATCACGAAGCAAGAGAGTCTTTGAAAAAAAGGAAAAAAAAATGTTAGTTCCTCTCTGTCGAGAATTGAGAGTGAGTCAGAGAGCAACAGAGGGAGACTCAAAGATAAAAAAAAATTAGCACTTACTTTCTCGGGAACTCTACCAAAATAAGAGAAAAAGAGCGTGTGGGCGAATCCCAGTAGAAGGAAAGGAACGGAGAGACCCTAAATTTATCCAAAACCAGCCGTGACTTCTCTTTTTTCTTTTCCTAAAATTTTGCCCTAAAGAGATTCCTTTTTATAATTAAAAAAAAAAAAAGAGATTCCTTTTACTCAGGCTTTTTAGAAGCTTTCCCTTAATTTTCATCCCATTTCTCTTTCCTTTTTCATTAGAAAGGGGCCAGATCCTAGTCTCCAAATTGATCAAATATTGCTGAAAATCCAGCCATTGAGGATCCTTTTGATTGTAGTAAAGTTATGGGAAGAAATTACTGGATTAATTGCTGGGTAACTGGCACATCAAAATTCTGATGTTATTCTTTATGGTTTGTTTTGGCTTTTCTGATTCTTACTTGTTTCTCTTTAAATTGCACATGGAGGGAATCACGAGAGGGCATGAAGTCTCTGGCCAACATATCCCATTACATTGTTATGGACAATAAAAGAAAAAGGAACAAAGCATCACCATGACGAATTTTAACTTCAATAATCGTTGTAAAAGATGATATTACAACGATATATAAATAAACACAATCAAAAGACAAAGCAGACAGAAAACTCACATCTAAAAAATTAAGGATACAAACAATGCGAGAAAAAAAGCTACGAATCGTTAATACAACAAAACATGCAAACCAAAAAAATGAAAATTATCAATTTTCATTGGAATGCCCTGATGGAGCAGTGGCAAAAGATTTGTCATCATGTGAAGAGGCTCCATCAACCTTGACTGGTGGACGATCATTGGAGGGTCCACGTCCATATATACAAGGCATCTTCTGTGGGAGAGAAGGCGGGGTAGCTTTCTGAAGAAGCACTTTATTGGCTTCTCCGATAGATGGTCGAGCAGTTGGGTCTGGGTGGGCACACCATAACCCCACAATTAGCAAGCACTTCATCTCATTCTCATCAAATTCCTTGCTGAGTCTTGGGTCCGCAGCTTCAAGAATATTTTCATTACCATACAGCATCCAAACCCACTGTACCAATTCTAGATTATCCACAAGCCCAAATGACTTCTTTCCACACCCAATTTCCAAAACAACAATCCCAAAACTGTATACATCTGATTGTTTACTTGGTTTTTGACGACGTTCACACTCTGGAGCCAAGTAGCCTCTAGTCCCGGCTATGTATGTGGTTAGTGGATCCTCTCCCTCCTCCACAAGCCTTGCCAATCCGAAGTCCCCAAGTTTCGCTTTGAAATCCACATCCAGTAATACGTTACAAGATTTGATATCCCTGTGTATAATGTAGGATTCCCCCTCCTCATGCAGATGGTGCAACCCATTGGCCAAGTCCTGAACTATCTTGTATCTCTCCTTCCATGCCAATAACCTTTCCTCTTCAAAGAGACGATCCCAAAGGCTCCCATTGGGCATGAATTCATAAACAAGGATGAGCTCTTCATTTTAATTGCACCAACCATATAGTTGAACCAAGTTCTCATGCCGCAACCGACTAAGCGTTTTGACTTCCGATTCGAATTGTTTCACCCCTCGATCATGAGGGCCTTTTGAGAACTTCTTGATCGCCACCTCCAAATTCTGGTCTCCCAAGGAACCTTTAAAAACTTTACCGAAACCTCCCTTGCCAATCACTCTTTCCGTGAAGCTGTTTGTTGCATCGGCCAATTCCACATACGAAAACTCTTTAGGAAATGTATTTCCTCTTGTACCAGAAGCCGGTGGTACCATTGTCCTTTGGGGTGTGGGCTGCATTTCATTAATGGCACTAGACGATGCCATCTCCCTCGCCCCTGCATATTGCTCTTTTTCAGTACCATTCGAAGCTGCGATTGTGTTTTGGGGCGTGGGTCCGGGATCCTCTATTGCCACGGGCATGCCTCCATTCGTTTCGTGGATGGTACCATGAAGCAAAATAGACGAAACCATCTCGTGATGGGACTGTTCCTTTCTAATTATTTGGCCATTGTTAATCAAAGCACTATCCTCTTGATTCTTTGTTTGTTCCAATTCATCACTTGTCGGACCATTGTACCCTTCATTGCTTCCGCTTCTTTTTTTCCTCCAAAGAAACCAGATCAAACCGAACCCTGCAAGCAGTATAACAACAACACAAGGAACAAGAACCACACCCATGTTATTTTTCTTCCTGGGAACTCTTACTGCGACAGTTTCGTTTCGTTGGCTTCCTGCAACAGTTTCGTTTCGCGGGATTACTGCAACAGTTCTGTTTCGTCCGTTTTCTGCAACAGTTCCGTTTCCTCGGCCTTTTGCTACTGTTCCGTTTTGTTGGCTTTGATCTACAGTTTCCAAGTTCGATTGAAAATCCCAATACAGAACAGAATGAATCTGTAATACAGATCCCGTCGATGCGGAGAAGCCAATAGTAACCCACTCCGGTAAATAGTCCCTTAGATCCACGAGACGGGAAGCGCTTGAATAGTCACTAGGCGAATCATCATAGGTTAAATGAGCACTGAAGTTAAAAGTACTCGAATTATAAGTAACTGTAGCTCTGTTTCTTACATTTGACTTAAAACGCCAACTTACACTCGGAACTGATTCAAGCGAGTTGAGATCGATGCCGATGTGATCGTAGTCTGGGTCCCAAGTATTTGGGAAGGTATCAAACTCCACTGCAACATATGGATCATGAGATGTGTTCAATCCGTTGTTGCAATTGTAACGTCCCAAAATTCAAGGTAGTTTTTTTTTATATTACTAATATGGTTGAACTCTTAACGATAATAGGACGTGAGTGAAAGTGTATAAGAAATTGAATATAAACCCAGATCTTACTAAATGAGACCGGAAATTCAATTAAAATAAATTTAAAGAATACTACACATTAATTGCAAATTCACTACAAAAATAAAGACCTTTACCGGCGGTCAATGACTGCTGGTAAAGCTTCAAAAACCGCCACTAAAGAGGCATGGGTCCGACAGCAGCCCGCTGGTAAATGTACCGTCGCTGAATCTTTTAGCGGCGGTCATTTTGACTTTTAACGGCGGTTTCTGACCGCCACTAAAACTCTGTTATTTTGAAAAAAAAAAATATTCCCGACGCATTCCCTTCCCCCTTTCCTGCGCTCCCATCCTGCCCCTGCCCCCTGCCCCCTGCCCCCTGCCCCTGCCCAGTGCCCAAAGCTAAAAGCCCTCCCCTGCCGTTCTTTCCCTCCCCAAGCCAAACCAACCCACACGCCCAAAGCACTGAATGAGCTTGACTTGTTGCACCATGCCTGGTGTGTGACAGATTTAAAATACTAATAACAATAATGGGGTTTGCTTGGAGCAGACGAATGAAAATGAAACAAGATTAGAAGATTAAAAGCATTCAATAATAAATACAATCTTAGACTTTGAAATGTTGGGCTAGTGCTTTGTTGTCAAATGAAAAGAAACCTCAGGTGGGAGCCTCTAAATTCTTCTGGGTTAAAACAGATTCATCAGTTCTTTAAAAATCTGGGTCTCCATTTGATCTTTGTTTATGATACACCACTGGTTTCATTGCTTCTTTCTCATGTGGTTCAGCCTGTCACTAAGAACACATCCACATTAACCCTTATTTGTTAGTTACCAGCAGTTAGTAATGGAAAAAAACCAGCATATAAACCCACTTCCATTTAAAAAGGAGACTCCCCTATTCGACTACTTTTTGAAAAAAAAATCCCATACGGGTTATTAACCGGTAGATGCTGGAGGTTATTTTGGTAGTTAATCCATCCTTAATAGCTTTCAGAGCTGGTTCCAGGCATGATTTCTCCAAGTTTGCATTCCCTGCAATATTGGATGTAGAAGAAATTTCAAGAAGCTTAAGAAATAATTCAGAAATTAAATCATTTTAGAAATGAAAATTTAACTTAAAACCAAAGGAAACGCAAAGCAAGTCTATCCATCAGTTCTTTAAAAATTATTCTTGGCAGCACAAGCATGCTAACATCTCACATTTATGCAAAACAAGTCAAAGAGGTACCGATTCAAAAATTGTCCCTGGAAGTATATCAGAGAAGGCGAGAATATTCTTACTCTCTCACATTCATCCACTGAAGTTACCTTCAATGGTGCTTGAATGGAGGAGAATTGCACCATATTTGGGAGACGTATACATTTTGTTACCCCAAATCGTTCATCACTAGTATTAGCATAGTTTATAATGCTGAAGTTAGTCAAACAAGCTTCAAAAATTTCATAGACAAGGCCTACAAAATGGGTTCAACAAATAGTTATACATGATAAATGCAACATGAGTTGTAGAATTATGGTAGTACACAGATAGCCTAATGCATGTCCATAACAATAAATAATTGAATCATTACTAGAGAACCTCAGCATTTTGAAATGTAAAAGCATTTTCCTCAAAGTACTGCTGTCCAGGCAAGAGTGGGTGTAGGACAGAAGGACCAGAAGATTTATAGATGTACCACAACAAGGTTATAGATAAGTTTTCACCTCAGGGGATGAAGAAATTTCCTTTTGATGCTGGCGGTTTGATTCATCACAGACCCAGCTCATTTCCAATTCTGAAGCCTTAACCTTGGCCTCATCATGAACTCCATAAATTCTGAATGGCAGATAGTATAAATTTTCATCAAGCAAAAGAAACTAAAATAGGAAATATATCAAATGAAATCAGAAAAAATACAAGTAGGATAACCTAGGTACTCCCTTTCTTGACCATTATGAAGGCTAAGCATGACAAACAATAAGGTTTCTTCAGTTTACCATTTATTTGTAGTGATTAATGTATCAGAACCCCTTTACAGTATGAAAGTTTAGCTAAACCATCAAGCAAAATTGATGTCCAAGATAAGAAATGCATCTAAAGAGTAGAGGCAGAGGCAGACCAAATTGAATAATCATTGAAGTTCAGATAAAATTTTAAATATTCCATTATTTGTTTGGCAGCTTTTCATTACCCATCTTTGAAGCCTTAATGGCATCAATCCACTACAGCAAAAGAAATTCTCATCAAAAGCACAGCAGGTAAACAATCAATACAGTAATTACCAAATTGAAAATTTTAATTTGCAGTTGAAAAGCACCTTCAGAGCCCTCCTGAAACTTGTCATCATGCATCAAAGTGGCTCCTATTATTTTGTCATTGTCATATTGACCAATCTGCACAATAAACAGAAACAACTTGATATGCCTTGCTAACCTTAGAAATAACAACGATGACCTGATCAACGCAAGGAAAAGCAAAAAATAAAATAAATTAAAATTAAAATTAAAAATTGAAAGTACTCATCAAAATATGTAAATAAATTACAAAAAACATATTGCTGAATCATAGAAAGAATATCCTGTAGAGTCTCTGTGTCTCTGTCTCATCCTTTGGATCTTGGACAAAGATGAGATCTGAATGGAAATAGAAAAGATCATTGTGTAGCGGTGCTGCGATTGAAACTCAAATAAAGAATATTTATTACTAATTTAACAAATTAAACTAAATGATACATGCGATTAACAATTAAGGAGATCAGATTACTTTTCGGATGAGAGAGTAAGGCATCCTTAAATTGAGCTAAATATCTTCTCCAACAGAGATAAAAAGAATCAGAAATAAAGTGTAACCAAACGCACAAAAGCTGAAACACAAGATGACAGAAGGAATCAGGTATAGAAACCAATTACGAAATCTACTTGAATCACAGCAGAAGAAATTTGGAGAAGATTCTTGGCAGATTATTCGTGGAGGTAGTCCATCCGCTGCTTATCAACTGTATCCCAACGTCTATCTTGTGAACAATATAGAAGGTGATGGAGAAAACAGTAAATAAATCAAATGAACAATGATTTTGTGGATGAGGTATGCAAGAGGTTTCAGCCGAGATAACCTTGAAGAAATTGACGACATGAGCGTCAATTAGAGATGCTGCATGCAATGTGAGAGAGAAAGAGAGAGATCAACTCAGAGAAAACTTTAGGAGCTGCGATCTGGCTTCGAATCACAAAATTGCTTTCACAGAAAGAGAGCGAGGGATGGAATAGAGATCCAGAGATTGAAGGAGATGGATAGAGAAGATTGAATCACAAATTGATTTTATAGAAACAGAGAGAGAGGACAGAATAGAGATCGAGAGATTGAGGGAGATGGATAGAGAAGACAGAAATAGAGAGGGTTTTGCAGAGAAACAAGAGAGATTAAGAGAGACAGAGAGACCGAGAAGAGTGGGGAAGGGAACGGAGGCTAAGTAAGAGAGAAAAAGAGGCAAAGAGAGACAAATTGATGCAGCAGGGGGAAGGTTGATACATTACGGATTTTAGCGGCGGTGGTCACTAAAAGACCGCTGCTAAAAGTTTCTTGCCTCTCGCCGCTAAATGGCCTTTGTTTTGTAGTGATTGCACCATCTATTATCCCATTTTAGTAATAAAAGCTATTTACTCTCCTACGCTAAGCAGGCCAAACCGACATCAAGGTGCGCTGATCAAGGTACAAGTCCACTTCTTCGTATCCTGCATCTAGTCCACATAAACCTCAATCCCTGTAAAATGGTAGGGTGAGCAATGCCCAGTAGGTTTCATCTTACAGTCCGAGTCCCAAAAAGAACGTCAGACTATAGAATAACACCCTCACAGAAATAATAATAATAATAGTAATACAATATTTCGCAATGGGCAACATTAATAAGTAAATATCCAGCAATAATACAAGTTTCATTATGCATTTCAATCTGTCAATTACATAGTCCACATATAATTTTTCATACGCTTTTCATTAGTTACAAACAATAATTTAATAAATGGTGAACAGGAAAATGTCGTATAAAGAAAACAATTTCACAAGTTTCCAATGCGATACCAATGGTGTTTCTGAAGCAGTTTACAACCAATACCAATTCAATGTGACATCACAGGGCTCATGAAATTAGACTTCTTTAAGAATCAATTACCCGTTCCAATTGCCACCTCACGACTTATGTGCGAAGCCGGCCTACTCTGGGTTTCGGACATCGTCTTATTGCGGAGCACCCAAACCAGATACAGGAGTGGGTTGGCAAGTACAACCCAGTCAGACTGAACAATAAACTCAAAGAAGGACCTCACCGAGATACACGGTGGTACGGATTGCTGCAGCCCAACCAGATACAAGAAGGCCTCACCAAGAATCATGGTGGTACGCATACATGGAACACGGGATTAACCTAAAACAAAGACCAGCCCATTTCATTACCTAGCTAACGCATGGATCCACACATAGCTATGCCCGCTAGACACTAGAGCCAAAATCAACATAACCAATCAATTCCAATAGTGCCAACCACAGCATCAACTCCACTTCAAGATACATGGAGGGAACCAATAATTCATTCCAAGATACATGGGAAAACCAAATCCTCAGTCCAAGATACATGGAGAGGAACCAGACTCATCCCGAGATACACGGGTGAGAAAACAAACACAAGATATCTATGCAAGCCGAAACCATCAAATTCCCAAGTAAACCAAAACATGTATAAAAGAATCTTGCAGAACCTTTGGAAAGCTAAAACAACAAACCATGCACCACATACAAAGAAAATATAGGAATTTAAAATGGTATTATATTACAATTCAATGTCACTATAGTTTACAATAATAATTATCCATATTTAATTAATTGTTATTATCTTACACAAACATTTCAAAACTAGTAATACATATTTAATACAAGTGGGTTCTACCTCAAATATGATTTAAGCGTTATTTTTAATAAAACCACATATTTAATTATTTATTATTATTATTAACATATGATTTAAGGCATACAAATTATGTTTTTATCAAAGGTCATGATTAGGGGCTCACCCATAATTATCAACATCTAATAATATATTTTATTATTATTACTTTATTTATTCACTCATTTTAGGATTAAGGTAAGCAATCTATTTCATTATAGGATTGATAGGACCAACTTAATAAAATATTTATTTAACAATAAAGGTAATTATAAACCATCCCAAATTATCCCATACTTTATTGCCATCATTATTCTATTAATATATTTTTCTGCACAAAGTAAACAATTTATTTCATTCTCATTTCAATTAATTTGATCATTTCATTAATTGTTTATTATTACTTTATTTATTTCTTTTATGGTGCAAAGTCAATAATTTATTCCACCTTGGGGTGTATTTATAATATTATACAGAGATAGCCATGACTTAGAATACAGTAGTAGTGAAATAAAATAATAACAGTACTAATCTAAGGATTGGTTTGCTTATTAACCCAACAGCAAATAGCCTTGCTCTATGACTATAAAGTAATAAGTTTTGTTGTAATGTATCACTTTGAAATAATTAATACTGATTCAGTACCTATAAAGTATTTTTTTTTTTTAAAAGCATCAATATGGGCCAGAGACGAGACTGTGAAGATGTTAAACCTCCTATATTACAATTTAGCATCAAAGTTTACAGGAATAGCAGGAGAACATAATGGGGGGTAAAAAGTGTTATTTAAATCTTCTTTTAACTTTAATTCTTTAGAGTTTCTATTTGACCTAAAACTTTTTCTAATTTACAAACTTAAACCCCTGCTTTCTCTCACTTCCGTCAACAGCAAACCTCAAGTCCTCCTTTCTCCTCTCCTCTCTCTCTCTCTCTCTCTCTCTTCCTCTCTCTTTTGTCTTTTTCTCTCTCTCTTTCTTTCTCCCTCACGTTCTGAATTTTACTCTCTCTCTCTCTCTTCCGTAAATAAACATCAACAAACCCTCTCTATTGATACTCTTGTGACTGGTTCTCTCTCTTCCGAAAATAACCACAGGATCCCTCTTCTTCCACTATTTCTATCTTCTTATTTAATTTCTTTTCATCTATCAGCAATAAGACCAAAACATCACAACCCAATCGGTCATGTAAATGTAATACCTGCGACGGCTATTGCCGATAGCTACAGATCTGACTAATTAAAACTTTCGAGATTGAAACAACTTAAGAAATAAATCAGCATTTCATCGATTAAAGCAATTATAAATAGAAAGATGAAACAAGAAATCCAATGCAATGTATAGGCGATCGTTCCCCAGAAATCTCCAACAGTGATCAAAACAGAAAACTTATAGATCTATATATCAGTAGACATCAAGTATAGATAGAATGATTCTAACAAAATATTTTGCATACACAATCAAAATCGTGCTGAATCATTATTCCAAAGTCTGAAATTCCTGTTGGAAGTAGACTGTAGATCCCTACCTCAACCGTTGCATTGCGAATTCATCTTTTGAAATCTCCAAAGCCTTCTCCTTCACCTTCCCAAACCCAAAAATTACTCTCCTAGCCGTCAAAGCCTTCTCCTAGGGTTTTGATATCCTTCTAATTTCACATCCTATTTATACCTAGCCAATAGGGTTAACTAATCTCACTTTAAAATAATACCCCCCCCCTTTTTTTTTTCTAAAAACATATAAAATGATAATTATTCTAATTTTCGTATTATATTTATTCCTCATTTTTAAATTACACTTACTCACCTTATTTCTCATAATATTCATAGATTAAGCCCTCTTAATTAAGTATAATAAATAGATAACCCTTTTTCTATTTAATAAGCTACAAAAATGTTATTTAAATCCAAATTAAAGCTAAATTGTCTTCCATTAAATTTTTTAGAACTAGGAAATTATTTAATTAATAATAATCACTCAAAATAATTAGACAAGGACAAAACTATCCTTATGAAAATTCTAGGTTATTACAGCAATTCACAAGGCCAAGACAGCTGCCTGCGGAGTTGGAAGGCAAGGACTTGTTTGCCGCCGGGAAGAAGGCAAGTCCATCTCCATGGACCGAGCGATCTAGGGTATCGATTGAGAATGAAAAGTGGGTGGTGAAATCGGCTAGTTCTAGAGTAGCCCTGTCCCAGATGCGCACTGGATCACCATATATGGCTCGACCAGAGCAGTTATTAAGATTGCGGTATGCCTGGTCCTTGGTGAGTTGGATAACACCATTTGACTGAAAAGCATCTCCCTCATATTCCATGTTAGGATTGCTGAGGTTGAACGAGTCGAAAGTGAAGGAAACTGGAGTGACAGAGGGAACTAAGATCAAGTGGAAGAGGAAGAAGGACATGGTAGAGATTTGACGTAGAGCAATTCCAAGATTTGGGGACTGGAGATGAAAATTCCTTGTGCTGCACTCCATTGTTGGGGAAGTTAAAGAGAACAAACCAAGCCAAGCCTCATATATTATAGAAAGAAACTCGCACTACAGCAAGTTACTTTTGCTCATCAGCTGCATGGAAACTCAAGAACTACAAATGAAACCTGTGTCAACGCCAACCATATGGAACCAGAACGACTAATCGGCCCCGTCGGTCTTCAAACGCGAAGAAGATTACGCTGTCTGTACACGGTTGGTCCGGTGAGCGCTCAAGAAGATCATATCATTGTGTTCTATTATTGTATTCATCCATGAGAGATTCATGCTGCTTTTGCTTTTTAAATTAAAAGACTTGTTCATGACTTCGTGAAGAACGCTCTCAGAAAAAAAAAAGGGAAAATTGGTTTAAAGTGATTTTTTTCATCATAATTCAGATTCACTTATCTAATTCTTGGTAATTGAGAAATAGTACTACATTTTTAAAATAACTATGGACGAGTCTTATTTTACTGTTTATAAAGATTATATTCCATAAATGCCCTAAACATGCTGTAATAACAAACCAAATAGAAAAATGTTTACAAGTCTTTTGAGGATATATATTTTTGTGAAAAACTCTTTCTGAACAGTAAAATGGTATTCTTTCTCAAGTAAAAAATGTGTCACTATTTCTCAATTACCCAGAATCAAATGACTGAATCTAATTATTTTGAAAAAGTATCAATTGAATAAACAATGGCCACAAGTCATTGTCCAACTCGATTACTTAATTTTTCAAGGATTATATTTATAATAATAACAAACTTCTCACCCTCCTCTTTGAACAAATTTTTTTTTTTTTTTGGCTAATGAAACGGGGAAGAAAAATGTAATAAGTGTTTATGATTCTAGTACAGGTACTCCCAACAGAGGACTTCAGGTAAAAACACGAGGCTTAGTCTTCCATGAAGCTGAATAATTATCCAAAGCAAAATTAGCAATCTTATCACCAGCCTTATTGGCTTCCCTAGAAACATGTGAAATAGAAAAAATATCATAACATTTAAGTATCTCAAAAGCTTCAGAAAATATTGGAGAAATGGTCCACAATGTTTTTTTAGTCCTGTTTTGCCTGATAATGGCGATGGTGGAGGCGTCACATTCAAGTTCCACTTTCAGTCCAAGATTCCTTGCCAGCTTTCTGTTTTTTTACAGCTGCATCTACAACTTTACAACTGGTTTCCTTAAGATTTTCCATCTTTTAATTAAAAGATGCTGAAGAAAGAAGAAGCAAAGACGTTTTTTCGAAAAATTCGATATTCTTAATACGTAACTAGATATTCCCAAACAACACTCAGAAGTCAGAAGACAAAGTAGATACAAAACTCACATCTTACAAATTAAGGATTGAAACGATGCGGAAACCAAATTAGAGAAACTATGAATAACACAAATAAAACACAACTGCAATCCAAAAAAATGGGTACTTGAGAGTATCCGTCAAGCTATACCGGTGGGCTATCATCTGGAGATAAAGGCATCTCCTGTGGGAGATGAGGCAATGGAGCTTTCTTGAGAAGCATGTCAATGGCTTCTCGGATGGTGGGTCGAGCACTTGGGTGAGGGTGGGCACACCATAACCCCACAACTAGCAAGCACTCCATCTCATTCTCATGAAATTCCCTGGAGAGTCTTGGGTCTGCAGCTTCAAGAACATTTCCTTTTCCATACAGCATCCAAACCCACTGTACTAATTCTCTTGTGGTTTCTCCCACAAGCTCAAGTGTCTTTCTTCCGCACCCAATTTCCAAAGCAACAATCCCAAAGCTGTATATATCTGATTCTTTGCTCGGTTTTTGAACGATGCTGCTTCTCCACTCAGGAGCCAAGTAGCCTCCAGACCCGGCTAGATATGTGACTGGTGGATCCTCTCCCTCCTCCACAAGCCTTGCCCATCCGAAGCCCCAAAGTTTCGCAGTGAAATTCACATCCAACCATACATTTCGAGATTTGATATTCCTGTGTACAATGTATGATCTCCCCTCCTCATGCAGATGGAGCAACGCATGAGCTAAGTCCAGAATTATGTTGTACCTCACCTTCCATGTCAGTAACCTTTTATCTTCAAAGAGATGATCAAAGAGGCTTCCATTGGGCATGAATTCATAGACAACGAGGAGCTCTTTTTCTTCCTTGCACCAGCCATACAGTTGAACCAAGTTCTCATGTCGCAACCGACCGAGTGCTTTGACTTCTGATTCGAATTCTTTTACCGTTTTGGAAGTCACTTTTGAGAATTTCTTGATAGCCACCTCCAAATTCTGGTTTCTGAGGGAACCTTTAAAAACTTCACCGGAACTTCCCTTGCCAATCACGCTTCCCTTAAAATCGTTTGTTGCGTCGGCCAATTCCCGATAAGAAAACTCTCTAGGCCATCCTGCAAATTGTTTATGTTCATCATCCGAGGGAGAACCGTTACTGGTCTCTTCAATTATTATTGCATTACAGGCCGTAGGCACATCATCATTTCCTTGATTTCTTGTCTGGCCATTGTTAATCAAAGCATTAGTATCTTTTTCATTCTTTGTTTGTTCCAGTTCCCCGCTAGACGGACCATTATATCTTTGGTTGCTTCCTATTCCTTTCTTCCGACAAAGAAACCAGATCAAACCAAACCCACCAAGCAGGAATACCAACAACACAAGGAACAAGAACCATCCACATGTTCTTTTTCTTCCTTGGAACACTTACAGCAGCAGTTTCGTTTCTTTGGCTTTCTGCAACAGTTTCGTTCCGTCGTCTTTCTACGGTTTCCAAGGTAGATTGAAATTCCCAGTACTGAACAGAGTGTATCTGGTATACTTTTCCCGTGGATGCAGAGAAGCCAACAGTAACCCACTCAGGTAAATAGTCCCTCAGATCCACGAGATGGGTAATGCTGGAATAAGAATCCGGGCGATCATCATAGCTTAAAACAACACTTAGGTTCTTAGTACTCGAATTATAGCTAACTACAGCTTTGTTTCTTACATTTGATTCACACAGCCATCGTACCGTCTGAACTGATGCAAGCGAGTTGATGTTGATGCCGATGTGGTCGTAACTGGGGTCCCAGCTATTTTCGAAGGTATCGAACTCCACTGCAACATATGGATCATGACTTGTGTTGAATACTGTGTCGCAGTTCATAAGGCCAAGACAGCTACCTGCGGAGTTTGAAGGCAAGGACCTGTTTGCCGCCAGGAAGAAGGCAAGCCCATCTCCATGGACCGAGCGATCTAGGGTATCGATTGAAAATGAAAACTGGGTTGTGAAATCGGTTAGTCTTCCAGTAGCCCTGTCCCAGATGCGCACTGGATCTCGATATATGGCTCGACCAGAACAGTTATTAACATTGGTGTAGGCCTGGTTCTTCGTGAGTTGGATAAGATCATTCGACGGAAAAGCATCACCCTCGTATTCCATGTCACGATTACTGGTGTTGAACGAGTAGAAAGTGAAGGAAACCGGAGTGACAGAGGGAACTAAGACCAAGTTGAAGAAAAAGAACATAGTAGAGATTTGACGAAGAGCAATTGCAAGATTTGAGGGCTGGAGATGAAAATTTCTTGTGCTGCTCCCCATCGTTGGCCGGTGAAGTTTCAATCAAGAGACTACAAAGAAAACGAACGAAGCCAAGCCTCATATATAGAATCAGCTTCCCAATTCGCACTATAGTGAGTTACTTTTAATCAATAGGTGCGCGGAAACTCAGAGCGGCAAAGTGAAACTATTTGCGTCAACGTCAACGGTACAGAATCAGAACGAGCCTGTAAATGGTTGGTGTAGAGAGCGTTGAAATCCTTTGGATCCTTGATCTAGACCCTGTGGATCCTCCCCGAGATGGTGCCATGTGCCCTTAAAACATTTAAGAAAATTATATTTACACCATTCAAGTGATACAATCTTGTGGAGGATCACGTAAGGGGATGGATCACAGGATTTCAATTGGCGTTGAAGATGATCATTGCACTGTATTAGTAATTCTGGAAGTTTGCTTCACAATTGAGTTGCAGCTTCTTTTTCTTTTTTTGTAATTTGAAAAAGACTGACGCAAGACTCTCCCTGACCAATCAGGTGTGAAATGAGCTTTTCCGATTATTTTATAAATCTCCGAGTGACTTCATACTGCTTTTGCTTTTTGACTTGAAAGACTTGTGGCCAATTGGTGAACCAAATATTTTATAATCAAAGAAAGTGGGGAAACACAAAACGAGTGAGAAGAAAAATGGGTGGCCAGATGTCATTCTATGACCCGGTAACTTATTGTAGGTAGAGCTTTAAATCTAGCTCGGACTGCCCAAAGCCCGCCCAACCCAACCCGAATTGACATTACAAAAAAAGGGCGATCTAGCGGCAGGAGATAAATGACATTAGGCAGCGGTTTTTTTTGAGACTGCCACTAAGGCTGTGTTTGGAACCTTGGATTTGGAGAGAAAAAAAAAAAGAAACCCCAAAAAGAAAAGGAAAGAAGAGAAAAGAAATGAAAAAAAGGTATTTTCCGTTGTTTGGTTTGCTAGAGAAAGTTAAGAAGAAAATTTTTAAGAAATCACTTTCTTCTGTTTGGTTGCTTGCAAAGAAAATCGAAAAGAAACCAAGCAATTAACCAAATATGAAGCTACTCTTTATCCATTTTTCTAAAAACCCAAAATTGATTGTATCCATTTTTCTAAAAACCCAACCCCATCAGTGTTGTCCTATAGTATTTAATAAAAAGTGGCACTTCAATAAACCCAAATTTCGTGCCTTCTGCTAATTCTTATTAAATCCAATGATAGCTCACGAAGCATAATTGAGATAAACAGATATAGCAAAGCATATTGCAAATCCCCTCTCTCAAACTAATCATACTTCTACCTCCACAAGTAAACAAAGAAATAGCCCCAACGAACTATCTGAGCCAATCATGGGCAAGATCTTCAAGCCACATCTCAAAAGTAAACCCTCCAATGATCCCCCAAAAAAAAAGAATTAAGAAAAATAAGAAAAGAAAAAGAAGAAGCACACAAACTTTGGGAAAAATAAGTTTAAAGGTCTGTCTTTTAAATTGTTACCGTGATCGACAAGAACCTGGTCGCAAAGACAAAGGATCATGATACATAACTATTGAGTTCACCTAATTAAAGATGGGTTGATATTATCTTGTCGCATTAATATAAATATTTCCAAAAAAGAAAATAATTTGCACTTTCATTTCCATGCACCATCCAAATATCCATGATAAAAAATATTTTTACATTCAAATTAATGTTAATAGATAAGCTATGACCAAGTTACATCACACCTAAGTTGTAAATTACATCCTAGGAAAAGTTTTAGACATTATATTTGCTACCCATCTTCATTTGCAACCACCGCTTGTGCTGTTCTTGCAGGACTCCTATCCATAGGGTGTGTCGGAGAAGCTCCTATCTCGGATTTGGTACTAGTACGTACCGCACATTCATCCACATCTCTGTTGTAAAAAACTGAAATTTCTTTTTCTCCTTCATCTTAGATACTTTTACTTTTGACCTGTCTATTGTTCAATCTGAAAAATGAAATGGATGTGATGTGAAGGAAAAAAAAAACAAAAACAAAAAGCAAATGAGCATGGTACAAAAATATACCAAGTGTCAATTTCATAAAAAACCTATCATTCAAAGAGGCTAGTTAGATGTTTAGTATAATGTAGAACCTTCTATCAGATATTATTGATGCCTTCACCAAGAATAAACAACACCTAAAAGAGAGTATAAAAGTAATAATAGTTCAAAATTGCATAATAATAACAGGAAGCATAAAAAAAGAGACTAACACTTCATCTCCTGTAACATACCTACCAACAATATTTTTCAGCAGCATTTAATGTTTATTTGATATTAATATAATAATCAGGTTACTATCATATAACACAGCACACAAGTTGAAAAATGCTGCTTATGCAAAGTATCAACCATCACATGTTGAACAATTGTACTATTTATTATGTGCTTTGTGGGTGTGACTCTTGAGAGGGTTTCTAACTCTTCGAACCTCCTTGCAAAAATGGGTAGTGGTATCTAGGAAGATTTGGTTAGTTTCAATCAACAACCTCCACCTATAAAGGATGTTCTATATGAGAACCTCTCAGGTTGATGTACTCCACACCTATTTTAGGTTGATGCTTAATGAGGTTATTCCTTTAAAACCGGAGTTAAAAAGTGGACAATGTAGAAAGTTTCTTTAAGATCCAAATTATATTATTACATATAAGCATGTAAGTTAACCTTCAACAATTTGAACATAGCCCAACTAAGAGGGGTAGATCAACCAAGGTACTGGTGATGGACAAAGTTGGAGACACTATGCATGTCGTCAGTTATTCTCCCTCTGCTATCATTTTCATCTGATAACTTTTTAAAAGTAGTGATCTGCAATATGATATCCTCATGATGCACTAAATAAGTCTATTGCATTCCAGTGAAGCTAAAAGAAAGCTTTGCATGAAAGTTATGAGGCCAGATATACTTGAAGATAATGGTAAGCAGTCAAGAAGAAACATATACAAAGGATCAGGAATTTGTGGAAACACCAAGAATTTTAGGATCAAGAATTAACCCATTATTAAATGGCACCCATCTGTTTTTTTTTTTTTTTAATTACTGCAGAATCAAATAACAAAGTTCATCATTTCCTTCTGGTTCCATCTGATGATTTACACTACACGTTAAGTGAAGAATGAAGTATTCTAGATTGTGCATCTGCAAGCCACTTTCACTTCAGGGTACTATGTTTACTTTTCTGATTGTTTCTTACTGTTAAAAAAATACCGAGAACAGAGTATCAAGGTAACAGAGTATCAACTTGCAAATATTGTTTCAAGGTAACAAAGTATCAACTTGCAAAAGGGCAGAATAAGCTTCGTCAAACGAAGATACCGAGAAGCTGGTTTTCCTCAAACTTCTGTCCAGCCTGGTCCCCCCCACTACCAAAAGCAAAATAAATAAATAAAAGGGGTAATGCTGCTACGCCTAACAGATCTCATCGTTAAGCTAAGAAAGAATAATAACCATGGCCAATCAAAGTGCCTAACGACTTTGAGGTACTCCTTCAAGCAATCCCAATGTAGAAAGATTTCAATCTTCCTCTATATAGAAGAGAACAATGATTCTAACCAGCAAAAGAAATTGCTAGTTTCGATTGAAATCGAAAGGAATCCATTTGATTCAACTAGCACAAGCCGCATGCCGCCTTGCGCCGATCAAAATTTTCCAAGTTTCGACTGTAGCACGCTCTGTGTGCCGTCGAAACAAAATGATTCCTCGCGTGAAGAAAGGGCGTCTCCTTCTGCACCTTAAAAAACAGCAAAACGAAAAAGAGGGAGACGAAAAACAGAGAGAGAGAGAGAGAGAGAGAGAGAGAGAGAGAGAGAGAGAGAGAGAGAGAGGCAGGGAGGGAGGAATAGAGGCGGAGGCATACCTGGTGGCTCTATCTCTCTTCCTGCGTTGCTTAACAGGGAGGGAGGAATAGAGGCGGAAGAGAAGATTCACCTCTCGTCTATACAATGGCCGTTTCTTCCATTGATTTTGCCGGAAGAAGAGAAGCCTTCGCGAGGTTGGGGTCGAGGGAAAGTCGGGCTCTTCATGCGTTTTGTCGAGAGACGTTTCTCCCCAAATCCCTCGTGATTTCGTTTCTTCCGAAATGACTAGGTTTTTGGGCAGAAATGTTTTAGACGAGAGAAAGAAAATTTTTGAGCAAATATTCTTTCCTTTTCTTTCTAAACCTACTTTCTCCTATATTACCAAACAGAGGAAAAGAAATTTTTGTAAATTTCTTTTCTTTTCCTTCAAAATCCAAGGAACCAAACACTACCTAAAAGTTATATTTTATTTCGAATCCCTTGAATCCATCTCTCTGCGTCTAATCTCTATAATTTCCCACCTGTCTCTCTCTCTTTCTCTCTCTCTCAATATTTCAACCTTGTCTCCATATCCATAGTGAAAACTTTATTTCTGTTGAACACCTGATCTGGTTCTTGCAACGTTTCGATTTCAATGGCAACGTTGTAAATTAGTAATAAAACCTTATTTGCGTTCTCTCTTTGATTCACATTCGTGCCCTGTTTGGAGCGAAGCAGAGTTATTGAGAACAGAGCAATAAAGGAAAATAAAGAGGGTTCCATACTTCCATCTTCACTTCGGTTTCCGGAATTTCAATGGCATGAAAGTGCCGTGAATAAGTTCTCTAATATTTGTCGCTCCTTCACTAATGGCGGCAGTAGAAGTAGCGACAGAGCCACCTGTAGAAGTGATTTCATGGCTCAAATCCTTAACTTTAGTCCCAGAATACAACCCAACCCTAGCAGAATTCCAAGACCCCATCGCGTACATCCTCAGGATCGAGAAAGAAGCTTCTGAATACGGTATATACAAGATCGTTCCTCCGGTTCAACCTCTTCCGAAGAAAACTTTAATTACCTTCTCACTCTTCTCTCCTAATCTCTCTCTTCCAATAGTCTCAATCTCTGTCGCTAGCCAGGACGAAAGCAGCTAGGGTTTTAATTTCTAAATAAGTCTGTGGATTTCATAGATTTATCGATTTGATTTTCTAAGATCCTTCTACATCCTTAGCTTATTCTATTATGATTCCTTGGCTACAGCAATCACTAGACGATAAATATTTACTTGATCCTTCACCTTCTTCTCAAATTGCCTAAGAACTGTTAAGATTTGTTTAAATTAGCTACTGAATACTTGTATTTTGTCCGAGTCTATAGCCATTATGTTTAGTGGTTTAGTGGGCCCCTCTTTAGTCGGTATAGTGGTTGAGAAAGTGACTTCTGGTAGCTTAGCTTTTGCCTATTTTATAGGAGTCAGTTTTTGTATTGCCTTTATAAAAGGCTGTTTGTTTTCAGATGAATGGGATGATACAGAGTTTCTCCATTTTTACACATCTCCTCACTTTCTTTACAGTGGTATCAGAGCTAGGGACAGAGATCAGACAGAACAAGACAGCAAGCTTGCTTGAACGAAGGTGCACAAATGGCTTCCGAAAATTTTGTACAGCCATCCATTCCACGTTTTGATGGTCATTATGACCATTGGAGCATGCTCATGGAAAACTTCTTAAGATCTAAGGAGTATTGGCATGTTATTGAATATGGTGTAGCAGAACCTGCTAATGGAGTGGCACTCACAGATGCACAAAAAACACAGCTGGAGGGGCTGAAGTTGAAAGATTTGAAGGCAAAAAATTTTTTGTTCTAGGCCATTGATCGATCTATCCTTGAAACTATTCTTAGCAAAGAAACTTCCAAGGATATTTGGGATTCTTTGAAGACAAAATATCAAGGCTCTTCCAAAGTAAAGCGTGCACAGCTTCAAGCCTTGAGAAGGAATTTTGATACTTTACAAATGAAGGATGGTGAATCTGTTACCAGCTATTTTGCAAGGACCATGGGAATAGCTAACAAAATGCGATTCCATGGTGAGAAGATGCAAGATGTTGCCATTGTTGAGAAGATATTGCGTTCTCTGGCACCGAAGTTTGATTATGTTGTCTGCTCAATTGAAGAATCCAAGGACATAGATGCACTTTCGCTTGATGAACTCCAAAGCTTGTTGCTAGTCCATGAACAGAAGATGAATCTAAATTCATCTACTGAAGAGGAAGCTTTAAAGGCTTCTACCTTTAATCATTCCTCAAACTCTAGAGGAAGGGGTAGAGGTAGAGGAAGATGTAAAATCCTGAATTTTAATAAAATTAAAATTTGGATTTTAGGCTTGATTAATTTATTTAATTGATTAAAAATTTCAGAGAAGGGGATCAGTGTGTCGAGTTTGGACTGTTGGTCGAACCAGATGGGCTATTTATATTTAAATAGGTATGAGAAAATTTTTGGGAATGTACTTGGTTAAATTGTTTAGTTGGTGATGTGGCAAGCAGGGTTTAAGTAAGTAAACAATCTGCTGGTGTAGGGAGTCTTTGTAGTGTGGCACTCATGTGATCAACAAGGGAGTTGTTGCTTGGGCGGCAACTATATAAACTTAAGTGAATTTCGATTACTGGTTTTGGCATTGGTCGAACTGAACTTTCAGAGATCTCAGAGAGAGAGAGGGAGGTCAGAGCTAGGGGTTTCTGAATTAGAATTGGAGAATTCAAGAGATCAAAGAGAGATGTTGGTGGTCGTTTGGTTCTGATCAAAGGAGATTGGAATTGCTGCAACAGCCACTTCCACGTGTTTGGAAACAAGAGATTTCTGCAATTGAGTGATTGTGATTCGAAATTCAGGTAATATCAGGTACATTTAGTTATAATTCGTGGCATTTCAATCAAAACTGGAGAGGAAGTTCAGATCTGGAAATATAGGATCTGAGTTTTACAAATTCTTCAGAGCAGTGAGTTCGTCCCTGTTTGGAAGGAAATCTCAGAAGTTTCTTGTGCAATTGAAGGTTCAGCAGCTGGAATTCGTTGAGTAGAGGTGAGTAGCACGAATCTGGTTTGTTTTGAATGGTTTTAAATCTTTAGAATTTCACATGAGTAGAAGCATGCGACAGCCCCTGTTTTGCTGTATTTTTGATTGCTAGTTTTACTCATCAATGAGAAATGCTTCTAATTATAGTTCCAGGTTGGATCTGTAATTTAGAATGTCGATTACTATTATGTTGAAGAGAAATTATAGGCAAAATTCATTATGCTTCATGCTTAGAACTAAAAGTAAGGTTGCTGTAGCTGAGTTTCAGAATTCAGATTTGGCATGAACCACTGCTGTAAGTGGCATTGATGAGTGAGCAAATAGGTTTGTATTGATGAGTTCAGGTCTGCATGTAGTGTTAAAATGATCCTTGAATTAAGTTGAATGCAAAGCATCAGAATCCATTTGATGTTGTGATCATTAGATATATCAAATCTGGGCATATAGAGAGGGCGCCCAGCATTGCTGGTGATCGCCTACCTCCATTAGAGGTCAGCGCCCAGCAGGTTTTGATCTCTAAAGCCTTAACTTCTAACCTATATTAGAGGTTCTTCTAGGATTTGGTTCGAATGCAAGACAGGAGGTTAGTCTAAGTGATAAATCTATATAACCACTCGACCATGAAGATTTTCTGCTGGTGCTGAGTATATAAGCTTGGTGTCAACCTTTTCCAAGGTCAGCACCAAGAGCTGCCAAATAGATATGGAATAAGGATTGTGTGCATGGGTGGAATGTTTACAATGAATCTAAAATTTGATAATGGAAGAGCTAAGAGGTGAACTGAAATCTGGTGGATTGCTAGGGACTCCAAAGGCTTAGATGCCTGGCGCCTACCTCCTTTAGAGGTCAGCGCCCAGCAGATTTTGATTATTAAAGAAAGGTTACTTTATGATTTGGAGTATGGAGTTTAATCATAGGTAAATCAAGGTCTTTAAGGTAAAACCATAGGTAGAGTGAATCAGGTTTGGTTATGGAAATCTATGCTTAAAGAATGATAGAAGTGGCTAAGGTAGATGGCTTTACAATAGGTTCTTAATTAAATGCAAGTGATTTATAACGGTATGTTTAGGGAGTTAAAATATCACCAGAAATAGTTGGATTACAACAAAATAGATCAATCCTAATCAAAGTTCCACAGCTGTACTTGAATCTGGAAAAAAAATAGAGAGAGCGCCTAGGATTGCTGACCATTGCTGACCTGGCGCCCAGCTCTAGCTTAGGGTGTTTCGCACCCAAATTCTTAATTCCAGCAATGGGAGAAACCTTTGGAAATCTAACCAAGAGTAATTAAAAGACTACTGGAAAATAAGAAAGGTTGGTCGGAGAAATTCTGCAGGTACTAAAATAAAATCAGCAACCTATCTAGGTGAATAAGAGGTGTCTTTAATAAGTTCTGAGATTTTTCCAGCAAACATAATTTGGGGTTTTTCAACACTTATAAAGAGGTATGATCTATGAGATAAATGGGAGATGAAGAAAGGGAACTGGAGTGAGATATAGGTGCTGAACCTGGGTTTATACTTAAGTATAAAGTAAGGAAATCAGAAAAATGTAGTGATAAATGAGTTGGAGATTATAAAGAAATCTGAACCTATGTATAGTCTCTAGATGGTTCCTTTTGTAAAACATATTAGGTAAGATCCTCTAAGGACTTTATAAATGATAAAAAAGATTGGAGTACAATAATAAATGCTGAAATGAAAATATTAAAGAGGGTTATATGAAGTAAAAGAGTTAAAGAAGGATTTGAGAAGATTAGATTAAATAAAAGTAAGTTAGTGTAAATTCTATGGGGAAAAGTTTAAAAAAAGAAAAGTATAAAATAAAGGCGACAAGTCTGAAATTAATAGTATTACTAAACTTTGATATCTATATGCAGATTTGCCGGTTTAACCGTGTTTTGACAGTTTTACCAAATTTTGACTCTAAAAGAGGATTTTCAGCTCTATGTTGGAAAGGACTTTCTAAACTAATTTGTTATGGACAAATCTGATTTTTGGGAACTTTCATATACTTGGAGGATGTTCTTGTGAATCTAGATGGCTGGATGGTTACCTTACCTCCGTGTACTCGGGGATGCCCCATGTACTTGGGATGTTGATACCTCTGTGTACTCAGAGATGCCCCGTGTACTCGGGATGATATGATTGAGATTGAGATGAGTTGTGCTTGCTAGATTTCACGGTTGGTTTTGGTTTTAGAGTCTAGTGGGCATAGCTCGATATGGATCCATGTTAGGAGCTAGTTAGTGGAAAGGATTGTTCTTTGCTAGTTGTAATACTTTGTTCACGCACGCGTTTCCACTGTGTACTCAGTGAGGCCTGATCGTGTACTCGGCTGGCTGCGGCTATCCCTCATTTTATCGTGTACTCAGACTGTGACTGGATTAGTACATGCCAACCCATCATTGTACTGGGTGGGTTCTCCCGCAATAAGACGATGATCGTGTACTCGGCATATCGCACCTAAGCCGGGAGGTGGCATAGTGAACACTGGCATTACCTAGTTAAAGACAGTCTTATTTCATGAGTCCTGCAGCGACTTATCAACGGTTGATTTGATGTTACATATATATTGGTTGAACTGGATTATTTCTGCATTTTATACTGATTGATGGGATTACTGTTGAATTACTCGGATTATTCGGAACTAATGTGTTATCGCTACTGTTGCATGATTTACAACTGTATCATATTTTAGAACTGATGAACTGTATTTGAGCATGCATGTGCTGCTTACTGGGATATTCGTATCTCATTCTTTTCCATTTTGTTTTGTTTTCAGATTCTAGTAAGGACGGCACCAGCGGGTATATGCTTGGTTCATGTGAGTTAGCCTTGGGTTATAGTATTTTTATTGATGAGCTTGGGTTATAGTGCACTCTGATGATCCAGTTATTATTTTATTCATGTTTTCCTTCACTCTGATTTGCTATCCTGGGTTATATATTAACCTTCGGTGATAAGTTACGGTTTCTCTATGTAACTTGGATCCGGGGCGTTACAGAAGAGGACGAGGAGATTGAGGTAATAGAGATGGCAACAATAGCAGCTGTAAGCACCTCATTTTTGCACCCCTCTAAAAGCCTGAAAGCAAAACCCTAAAAGGAAGATACAAACCCTTAAGAGCAAAAGATAACCTTCTGCCTGAGTCTAAATTGATTGCTATACCCTATCACAATGGGTAGAGCATCCTGATACGGTTCCAACGCAATTAAGTTTGCAGGAACCGGAGCCCGGACGGAGAAGATATGAGCAAAACAGTCAAATTAAAAATATCTTAATTAAAATAATTGAGATAAATGAGAAATAATAAAAATTGGGGAAGCCTAATCCGTCCGAGTGGGCGGTTGAGTTGGCTCAGCCTTCACATCAACCAAAAAAGGGGAGAAAAAGGTTCGCGACCGCATATGGTGTGCGGTTGATTTTTTCTGCCACCGCCCACGCGAGCCAATCAGAGCAAGCGGCGCCGAAATCTCAACCGCACATACAGTACGGTTGCGTGGCGTGTCAGACTGCGTCTGACCAATTTGTCCCCCCATCATTACTGAAAAGACAAGTGCGGTTACTGTTCATTTTAGGCAAAACCGCTCTGAGTATACGGTTTTGTCCCTGTTTGCTATAAAAGGCAAGTTCGAACAGTGGGACAAGAGGTTAGTCTTTTTCTGCTTCTCCTCCTTCTCTCTTGCTCCCTGAACCTCCGAACCCCCTCTTTCTCACCTCTCTTTGCTCCAACACCTCCAAAACCCACTCCCAAAGCCTCTCCAGCCCTCCACCTCCCTTCTCCACCCCCACCAAGCTTGAAGGAAGCTGGGTTTTCCTTTCTAGGAAGCTGAAAGAAGGAGCCAGCTGCTGTTCCAATCTCCAGTAGGTCACACACTCCTCAAAAGGGTTGTAAAACCCCAAGGTATTGTCTCTTACTGTTTTTTTTACTTTACATATATAAAGATGAGTGAGTTTTGAAATGATACAAGGGATTGGTTTCTCTTTGCTGTAACATATTCTCTAGTATGTATTTTTTGTTACCTTTCCTCTTCACTCATGCCATACGAAAGTCTTCAAAGTATGGGATGGTGCTTGCATAGTCCCAAGGGAGGATGAGTGTAGTTATCACATGCTTGTAGGGTATGTTTGAGAGCTGGTTTGTCATGGCTTGGTCTCATACGAATGGGGGGTGTATTCCCCTTGTGTGCATCTCTTTGGTACCTCCTATAACACCCCCTATTATGGCATGTAAAGGCTGCTGTTGGCGACGACAGCAACTTCCCTTGTTTTTGCTATTTTGCACTTTTTGTAATGTTCCTATCTTTGCTTAGTTGATAATTATGCCTGATAAATGTTGTTGTTTGTAAGTCATTGAGATGGTCTTCACTGATGTTGGTAGCTGCTGTCTCCAGCAAGCTTACCCTCCCCTAAGGCAACCCACTAATGCCATGTATATAGGCTGTTGTCCCTAATGTCCATAGCATACATGGTTTTGTGATTAATTTGCATGGTTTGATGTGCCTTGTTGTTAGTGTCAGATTATCTATTGGTTTGTGAAATGGAATGCCCAGGGTACTTCTAGGCTGCTACTGGAGTTGTAGAAAAGAAATGAGGCAACCTCACTCGCCTCCCTCTCCCCTTCCCTTGTCGTAGAAACCCAAAAAGAAAGCCTTCCACTGAACCACTGTGGGCCCACGCAGGGGCCCACACAACCGCTGGGACATCACAAGAGACACAAGAACCCAAAGCCCCCATGAAGAATTCCTGTTTGGGCTTTCAATGCCAAAACCGCATACCCAGAACGGTTCACCCCTGAACCGCATACACAGAGCGGTTCGTCCCTGAACCGCATATAGAGAACGGTTCGAGCCAAATCGCACCTGTTCTGCGGTTAAGCCCAGTGAACCCCCCAAATCTGTGAATAATTGAGCAACCCTTCAACCAAACAACCAAATCCAATAAGCTAGGTTATCCGACATAACCCTGAATGGGAATTGGGCTTGACCTAAGCCCTCTTTGGTATCCAATGGGCCTTCCAACGGGGCCCACATCAGACCAACATCACTTGGATAAAAAGATAAAAATCAATTAAAATAAAAAGGGACCCACACCTCTGAAGGTCCCATTCAGACTTAATAAAGTAAGCATGCTGGTGTAGGACATAAGGGTGAGTTGAGCCAAATTTGACTCGAACCAGAGAAGCACCTGGGACCAGTCAACCGACGGGGCAGACCGGGGTGTCTACGGACTTCCCCGGACTGTAATCGAACCTTAGCCAGAATCTCAAGCCGCAGACCAAAGCATATATCCTTAGGGCACCCAGGTGTCTGCCTGCACTCCATCAGGCAGTGGCGACTCCTTATACCCCCATTCCCTCGCACCCCTTCATCGCGTGCACCATCCCACCTCGCGTCGCGCGTTCACCATGACGTGTGCACAGCAGGCAGCATCCAAATGATCAAAATGACGATAAATTTCATGGAAAAAGTAAAGGACGGGATCAACTATTTGACAAATCCAAGGTAGAATGCTTTCGATGTCATAAATTTGGTCATTACCGTTCTGAATGCTATATACTAAGCTGCCTCATGACAAAGAAAAGAGAGAGAAATCAAATTTTGCAGAAAATAATGAAGTAGAAACTCTGTTGATGGCTTTTCAAGTTACTGAGGAACATAAGTCAAATATGTGGTATGTGGATACAGGGTGCAGCAACCACATGTGTGGCAGTAAGTCTTCTTTCTCTTATTTAAATGAAGACTTTCGTTCTACAGTGAGTTTTGGTGATTGCTCTACTGTTAATGTAATGGGAAAGGGTGATATTAACATTAGAACCAAGAATGGTTTTGTAGAAACAATTTCCAATGTCTTTTATGTTCCTGACTTGAAAAGTAACTTGCTAAGTGTTGGTCAATTGCAAGAAAAAGGTTATGTAATAACCATTCAACATGGTGTTTGTTAGATATATGATCCTTCTAGAGGAGCTATTGCTGTTATTCAAATGAGTTCAAACAAGCTGTTTCCTTTGAAGATAGAAAGTGCTCAACCTTGCTTGATGGCTGAAGAAAAAAATCCTTCATGGCTTTGGCATTTTCGCTATGGTCACTTGAATTTTGGTGGATTAAAGACCCTCCAACAGAAAAAAAAATGGTGATAGGTCTTCCCCAAATTGTCACTCCTTCTCAAGTTTGTGAAGAATGTGTTGTTGGCAAACAACATCATTCTCCATTCCCACAAAGAAAGTCGTGGAGAGCAAAAAATGTCCTGGAGCTGGTTCATTCGGACATTTGTGGGCCAATAAATCCATCTTCAAATGGAGGTAAAAGATATTTAATTACCTTCATTGATGATTATTCTCGAAAAACGTGGGTTTATTTTTGCAGAAGAAATCAGAAGCTTTTAGTGCATTTAAAAGCTTCAAGGCACGTGTGGAGAATGAAACAGAAAGAGTTATTAAAACTCTTCGCACTGATCGTGGTGGAGAATATTGTTCAAAGGAATTTGATGTTGTGATGAGCAAGGTATTAGAAGGGAACTTACAGCTGCCTACACATCACAACAAAATGAAGTGTCAGAGAGGAAAAAATAGAACCATCCTCAACATGGTAAGAAGCTTGTTGGCAAGAGGAAAAATTCCCAAGAATTTCTGGCCCGAGGCAGTAAATTGGAGCATTCATGTGCTGAACAGAAGTCCCACTTTTGCTGTTCAAAACATGACACCTGAGGAGGCTTGGAGGGGGCGCAAACCAGCTGTAGATCACTTTAGAATCTTTGGTTGCATCGCTTATGCACATGTCCCAGATGAGAAAAGGAAGAAGCTTGATGATAAGGGTGAAAAGTGTGTCTTTCTCAGTGTAAGTGAAGCATCCAAAACATATAAGTTGTTCAACCCACTCACAAGAAAAATTATTACCACCAGAGATGTCATTTTTTATGAAGAAAGCACTTGGGATTGGAATAGGCAGCAGCCTGCTCCAATCATTCTTAATGAAGAAAATGATGAAGAAATGCAGCAGCCCCTACATCAACAAATTCCAATAGTTTTAGTGCCCGAAATTCCATCAAATGAAGCTCCAACAGCAGCTGAAGCTTCACAAACAGCAGTAGCAACTATCAATGCAGCAGCTGAGTCACATCCTCGCCGTATTCGAAAGAGGCCCTAATGGATGGCTGATTATGAGGTAACCGGAATTGACCCAACTGAAGATCCATTCACTCACTTTGCTTTATTTGCAGATTGTGATCCTGTTACATTCCAAGAAGCTATCAAAGATTCAAATTGGCAAAATGCCATGAATGAGGAAATCAAGTCTATAGAGAAAAACAACACTTGGGAATTGGTAGAACTTCCAAAAGGGCAGAAATCCATTGGTGTTAAATGGGTTTATAAAACAAAGCTGAATAAAGATGGAGGAGTTGACAAGTACAAAGCTCGACTTGTCGTAAAAGGGTACAATCAAGAATTTGGTGTTGATTACAAAGAAGTATTTGCTCCAGTTGCAAGGCTCGACACAATTCGATTGGTATTGTCCATAGCTGCTCTTAATTTTTTGCCTATCTATCAATTGGATGTGAAGTCAGCATTTTTACATGGTGAGCTACAGGAAGAGGTGTATGTTGATCAACCCCTCGGCTATGCGAGACAAGGTAGTGAGAGTAAGGTCTGAAAACTGAAAAAGGCATTATACGGACTAAAACAAGCACCAAGAGCTTGGTATAGTCATATAGATGCCTATTTTTCTAGAGAAGGTTTTCTTAAATGTCCTCATGAACATACACTTTTTACAAAGCTAGGAAATAATGAAAAAATGCTTGTTGTGTGCCTATATGTTGATGATCTGATATATACTGGTAATGATAGTGCTATGCTTGATGCTTTTAAGAAAAAGATGATGAGTGAATTTGATATGTCAGATTTGGGATTAATGCATTTTTTCCTTGGTATTGAAGTTGTGCAATCATCTGTTGGTATCTTTATTTCACAGAAAAGATATGTTCTTGAGATACTAGACAGGTTCAAAATGAGGGATTGCAATCCGGTTAGCACACCAACTGAATGTTGGATAAAGTTGATGCGAAATGATGGAGGGAAGAAGATAAATGCTACTTTTTACAAGCAGATAGTTGGAAGCTTGATGTATCTAACTTCAACTAGGCCTGACATCATGCATGGTGTTAGTTTAATCAGCCGTTATATGGAGAATCCAACTGAGACTCATCTCTTAGCTGCAAAAAGGATCTTGCGCTATTTGAAAGGTACATTTGACTATGGAATTCTGTATAGAGCAGGAACAAAAGAAATTTTGTTTGGTTTTTGTGACAGTGATTATGCTAGAGATCTTGATGATAGAAAAAGTACATCTGGGTTTGTTTTTATGATGAGTTCTGGAGCTGTGTCATGGTCATCAAAGAAGCAACAAATTGTAACTTTATCAACTACAGAAGCTGAATTTGTTGCAGCAGCCTTATGCTCTTGTCAAGCTGTCTGGTTGAGGAGGTTACTTGAAACACTTCAAAACCAGCAGAAAGGTGCCACAGCCATCTACTGTGATAATGCTTCAACTATCAAAATTTCAAAAAATCCTGTTCTACATGGAAGGAGCAAACATATAGATGTTAGATATCATTTTTTGCATGATCTTTGCAATGATGGTATAATTGATTTGATGTTCTACAAGAGTGAAGAGCAGGTTGCTGATATTATGACTAAACCGCTTAAGCAAGCAGTGTTTGTAAAGCTTAGAAGAATGTTGGGAGTATGCTCTTTGCAGGATTTCATTTCAGATTCTTGAACTTTTTCCTACACTGATTTTTGCGGATATCAGTTTAAGGGAGGGTGTTAAGATTTGTTTGAATTAGCTACTGAATACTTGTATTTTGTCCGAGTCTATAGCCATTATGTTTAGTGGTTTAGTGGGCCCCTCTTTAGTGGGTATAGTGGTTCAGAAAGTGACTTCTGGTAGCTTAGCTTTTGCCTATTTTATAGGAGTCAGTTTTTGTATTGCCTTTATAAAAGGCTGTTTGTTTTCAGATGAATGGGATGATACAGAGTTTCTCCATTTTTACACGTCTCCTCACTTTCTTTACAGAACTTCTTCATTGACCAATGCATCGGACTTGAACAAGGAAGCACTGTAAATAAACCCGGTGGTCAGATCCGTGAAATTCTAGTTGAGATCATCAAGTATAAGAAGCTGCCTGGAAGATGTTGAGTATTGTGCTCAACATATGGTAGGATACCTTCGTCCCTAGTTCTACTTTTGCTTTGATTTCTTAATTTCTAGAAACCCTAACTTCAGAATTTTTTTTTTGAAGCAGTGATTCAGTGATTCTTCCATTATATAGCTCTTTGTAGACTTGATGGAGACGATCGGGTGCATTCTCTGCTTCAGGTTTTTATTTCAGTAACTCTTCCCTTTTTTTTCTTTTTTTCCTGAACTTGAGTGATCGATTATGATAGGGAATGTGTTTGTTTGGCATCATTACTTGGCACACACACACACATACAAAAAAAAAGAAGGAAAAAAAGAGAGAGAGAATAGTGAATTCCTTTTTCTCTTTTTTTTCTTTTTTTTATCATGGTGCATCATTTTACTGTTTAGTTTTGCTTTGAAAATTAATTAAGATTGGTAAGTTAAAAATATGTCTCCAATGCTTAAATGTTTCTAAGACTAAAATATATAAAATGCTATGTTATACCTGGAAATTATCTATTATATTGGTAACTTAAAATGTCTCCTGTGCTTAAATGTTTTTGAGGGGGAGGATCTGTCGGATGCCATGTCCATAAGAATGAAATGTGCAGTTCTGATACTAAAATATATAATTTTGTTTTATTCCCCTATGATATTTAAGATATTTGTTTATTTGTTTTGACAAGCTTCTTGGTTTTGCCTTGTTGTTATTGGAGTAGTTCTTCAGAAATCATTGATTGGTGTTTGATCAAACCTTTGATGACTTTGCATCATTTTTCAAGTCCAAGGTTGTCCCCTTAAATTTGCAATGCTTAATGTTGTTTTGATATTTGCAGCAAATAATACCTCCACATCCAAGCCATCCAACTCTGCATGTTATAATGTATCCCCATGCACCCAATGTTTATCTATCCATCCCTCGTGTCCTTCTCACTCCCCGTTCTATTCCCTTCCTTTTCACGTTTGCATATTCTTCTATCTCCATATAGTGTTATTTCCTGCTATTGCATCTCCATATAACTTTATATAGTTTTTACATTTTTCTCAGGTTTCTCATGCAAATAACTCCTCTCCAATGGCTTATTTTCCCAAGTGGTGAGGTTAACACTTCTGTGAATATTTGCTACCTTTCTTGATAATTCAAATGTTCTAGCTACAGTGGCTTTTTTTGTAGTGTCTTATTTTGATCCTTATTCTAAGTTCTAATCTAGACATGTTTAGCCAATATATTGGTCTAAATCTAAAATCTTTGTGGGTGTGGTTGCAATTTTTATTTTTCCATAGAAGTTTTGCTATGGAAGTTACTATGGCTATCACATCAACTGTAGCAAGACAGCCACTGTAAAAGGCATGGTATATGGTAAGCCTAATATGTTTGAGATTGTTATTATTTGTAATTCTAGATAAATATATGTTTTTTAGTTTTTGGACCTCAAGTCGTGTCTTTCCAAGTAAATCTCATGTAGTTACTCTTACAGGATTTTGGGGGTGTTGGTTTAATGATCCAGAGACCATGCGAATTCTTAATCAGGTGCTATTGAAGCTTTGAAGGCCAGCATTCCCCAGCTTCCAATGGTTGGAGGAGCTATGGTATGTGCATTGCAATAGCATCCTCTTTATTTCTCTTTATCTGCTTCCTCTGGCTTGATAAGACTCTTTTATTTTCTTTTATGCATGTCTACAACAGATATTTAGAACATGAAGGATGCTATTGTGTCAGTGGTTGATGTGATGCAGGCAATGGCATCCTCAATATACTCATCATTGTCGAAGGTAAAATGGATGTTATTTTTTTAAATTCTTACAAAAAGAATAGATTTTCTACTTTCTAGGGCTCCAAAACCCAATATTAGATGCTTTCTTTTCTACCATTAACAACCCCTTAGCAATACACCTATGATAAAGTACTATATAACCATTATCCATCTATTTTTTTCAAATCAAGACCCAATCTAAAGAAAGGTCTCTCCTACTAGCTCTTGTGAAACTTTGAAGTAAGGGCATTTTCCTTACATTTTACTTGCTTTCTCTATCTATGTGTGTATAAAAGTAGAAGTGGGGTATGACCCTTAAACTCTTGTCATAAGCCCCTGTTCTTGCCTTGTAGAGATGCTGTGTATGTCTTTGGTCTGGGTTTGACCACTTGGATGTTTATCTGTTTGATAATTTGTTTTAGTTCAACCAACTAGTGTCTATCTCTTATTGAATTTTGTAATGACTTGATACTTTAAATTTTTTTTTTTAAACCATATTTCATGACAATGCAATGTGTAATTAATCTTATTTGACTGCTTACTATAAATGCTAACATCACATGGGCTTCCCTTTTGTGCACCCGGAGGCAATACTAGAGATAATGCAAGATATAGAATTGGTTTGTTGCGGCTCGTAAAAGCAAGAGTTTGAACCTTTTGTGCCTTGCCTTTTGGAATATCTGGTTTATGGTAGGTATTTTCTACTTGGTTTCTTGGCATCCCTTTTGCTTTATTGGATTTCATGAATTAATGTACTAGATCAACTGATTTGATTCTTTAATTGATTTCAGCTCATTGGAACTATGCAGGATGTAAATGGGTTGTTTACCAGAAAAAGGATGTAAATGGGTTGGGCTTGTCAAAGTATTAGGCTTGTAGATAAAATGAACAGGTCATTTTGTCGAATTATGAATCTTTTTAGATTTTACATCAAATCTTTATTTAAGTCATTCTTTTTATTTGATATAAATTTATTATTATTTTTAGTTAAGCATAGAAAATGGCCAGCTTTGATGTGGGCATTCTTGATTTTTGTGTAGAAAGCATTGGATTCAAATCCTCTGCTGGGTGCCCAGCAGTGTTGGGCATCCAGCAGCCAATGGGACAGGGCCACATCACCGGCAGCCCTGACACAAGCCAGGGCTGCCGGTGATGTGGCCCTGTCTGGGGGATTCCCATTGGCTGCTGGATGCCCAGCAGTGCTGGGCACCCAGCAGGGGATTTAAATCCGAAAGCATTAATCTCGGTCGGACACTTTTCTGTAAAAATCTGCAAATCTGCATTTGCAATAGTGTGTGGTCAAAAGGTGGTTTCCTAGAAAAAGTGAGATCAGTGATATCAATGCTGAGATCACTGATACATTTGTCATTCAGTGACAATCGATAGTCCCAAAAGCAAAGTGACCTTTAGCAGCGGGCATGACCGCTGGTGAAGAAATGAGGGGCCCGCTCCTAAAAGAATCAGCGACAAAGCAATTGAGTTTGGGTTGTGTTTGGGTTCAAACTATACAACCCGAAAAGCCCAAAATTAATTTTGACTTTATGTACACGCTCTCATATAGATATATGTATAAAACTCCACCAAATATATATATATAATCATATTTTAAGTGAATATTAATATATATATATATATATATATATATATATATATATATATATATATATATAAGTGAATATTAATTTGTATATATATGTATCATTGTTTTCTTTTCCTTTTATATTCTCATTGTATTTATGCAATCAACTATTAAACATAAATTATTAATATGTGATAATAAGTTTATGAATTTTTGTCAAATAAATAATTTTATACTCACATACATATACATATATGTTACAATGAATGTGATATTTGAGAGCACATACTCTACAAGAAAGATTGTGCGAAACCACAAATATAATAAGCTAGTATTATATTTTAATTTTTTTTCAAGAAATAAATTAATTAAGTGTTTTTTTCCCAAATTCAAAGGACAAATCAAAAGAAATTTTTAATATTTGCATTTATAACAAACAAACATAAAAACATGTTGATAGACAATTTAATGAATGATATTCCTACATTTTGTAATTATAAAAAAATTGTAAAAAACTTCAAAATCTTACATTTTGTTTGGGCCAACCCGAACCCAGCCCAAACTCAAACAATAATGTTTGGGTTGGGTTTGGGTTTAGTGAGTTTGGGTTAGGTAGAAACGTGCAGTATTGCATGTGTGTAGGTAGGGACGGAGGGAGAGGGAACAATTGTAAAATTGATTCTTAGTTTTTTAAAAAGTTTGAGGGAATTTTGAGCATTCTTCCATTTTATTAATAAATCTTTTCAATAGTGTGTAAGAGCATGTTTTGGAAAGCTGCGTATTTTGTTCAGTACGATTCCCAAAAGGCCTCATTATATACATTATAGATATATTACACTAAAGAAAGAAGAAATTGTCAGGCCCAATTACTTTCTTAATGAGATATATATATATATATATTAACTAGGGACATTTTCATTTTATCCATTAAGGTTTCCATCAATCCCCCTTATCCCCCTAGTGGATTTGATGTTGCGTTGTGAAGTTTCTGATGATGTTGATCTAGTCGTTATTGCTTTGAGTTGTGACGTTGTTGCCGTTATTGATAGGTCGTTGTGAAATTGGTTGCTTTGGGTATCTTTGGATTGTGGATTTGTAATCTCAGTTGCTGTGCCGTTACTTCCTCAAGTAAGTCACCATGAAGGAAAGCATTTTCAACATCCATCTAAAATAAACGCCAATCAAAATTAGCTACAAGAGAAATCAAGATGTGCACTGAAGATATCTTTGCAACCGCAAAGAATGTCTCGTCATGAAAAGCATCTATAATCGATTGTGGATTGTAAAGCCATTGGACAGAACATATAAGACCATTGGACGGAAATATTTAATACATTTAACATATAAGACCATTGGAGGGAACATATAAGACCATTGTAAATCCACGTTAAGAACATATATATTATATATTTAATATGTTCCTTAACAGATAAGACCTCCGGACGGAAAAGCATCTCCGTCATATTTCATGTAAGGATTGCTGTAGTTGAACGAGTCGAAAGTGAAGGAAACTGGGGTGACAGAGGGAACTAAGATCAAGTGGAGGAAGAGAGAGGCTACAGTAGATATTTGACGAAGTGCAATTCCAAGATTTGGGGAGTGCAGATGAAAATTCCTTTTGTTGCACTCCATCGTTGGGGAATTTTCAATCAAGAGACTATAAAGAGAACAAACCAAGCCAAGCCTCATATATTATAGAATGAACCTCGCACTACAGCCAGTTACTTTTGCTCATCAGTTGCGTGGAAACTCAGAGCTGCAAATGAAACCTGTGTCAACGTCAACCACGCGGAACCAAAACGAGTAGCGGCCTGTCGGCCGGTCACCAAACGCGAAGAAGATCATATCATTTTGTTCCATGATTCTATTATTCCAGGATTGATTCAATACTGCTTTTGCTTTTTGATTTAAAAAGACTTGTTAATGACCGGTAAAGTACATTATAATGGAAGAACGCTCTCCCAAAAAATCACAAAGAAAAGAAATAGCAAATTGGTTTTAAATGATATTTTTTAACATAATTCAAATCCAGTCATCCAATTCTTGATAATTAAGAAATAACAAGGTTTTTTTAAAATAATTGAGGACCAGTGTTATTTTACTTTTAGAATTTAGGGAAATTTAATTTTTAGTGGTACTTTATCAAACTATTTACGATTTAGTCGGCAAAGTTTTGAATTTTAACTTTTAATATACCTTTATCAAAATAATTAATTTTTAGTGTCATTTCACTATTACGGATAAATTCTTCCAAGGATAAATTCTTCCAAAAATACCCTTATAAAATTTACTTCCGAGACTTGTACAAGCAATAAATTGACTTGTACAAGCCATTTTAGACTTGTACAAGTAATAAAATGACTTGTACAAGTCAAAAATTAACTTGTACAAGTCATTTGGATAAGTGACATAAGGGCATTTTTGGAATAGTTGATGTGTAATAGTGAAATGACACTAAAAATTAATTATTTTGATAAATGTGTATTAAAAGTTAAAACTCAAAACTTTGTCGACTAAATCTTAAATAGTTGGATAAAATACCACTAAAAATTAAATTTCCCCAAGAATTTATTCCATATACATGAATGCCATTAACGTACTTGTATACATTATCTATAACAAACCAAATAACAAACGGTATTTTTGGAAGAAACTCTTTATGAATAGTAAAATGAAATTCTTTCTCAATCATTTTAAAAAAGTGTCAATATTTCTCAATTACCCAAAATTAAATGTGAATTATATTTGAAGAAGGGGGAGAAAACGCAAAAAAGGAGAGGAAAAAAGTGGCCACAGGTAATTGTCCAACGTGGTTACTTTTTCAAGGATTATGTGTACAATAACAAAACGTCCCACCCTCCCCTCTCTGTACAACTTTACAACTGGTTTCCTTTTCCTTTTCCTTTTCCTTTTCTTAATTAATTAAAAGACAGGTAGAAAAAGGAGAAGCAAAGACATGGTGGCGGGGAAAATATAGGGGGCCGACCACTCAATATTTAACTAATTTTTAAATAACTATATTAAAAGATGCTGAAGAAAAAAGAAGCAAGTTGTCTGGCCCAGTCACTTAATTTCTTAAATGACTATATTAACTATTCTAAATAATAAATTCTATGTCCAAAGACTAGCGCTTGATTATTACCAAAAAAAAAAAAGAAAAAAAGACTGGCGCTTGATACTAGATTGTTTGATCCACACAAGCAATGCAGTCTGATATCAATATGTTTAGATCTTTCACGGTATGCTTGATTCTTGATTAGATGTATTGCACTTTGATTATCACAGTATACTGAAACTTTCCCTTCATACATGCTCAGCTCTTGTGTTATGCCTTTAAGCCACATTGCTTCTTTTATAGCTTCTATCATAGCCATATATTCTGCCTCAGTTGTTGATAGAGCCACAACCGACTGAAGATTGGCTTTCCAACTTATTGCTCCTCCAAAATCTGTGAAAACATATCCGGTTAGAGATTTTCTGGTGTCTATATTCCCAGCATAGTCAGAGTCCACAAATCCTTGAAGATCTCTTCCCAACTGATCACTGCCTCCAAAAATCAACCCCAAACTCTCTGAACCAGCTAAGTATTGGAAGAGCCACTTTATGGCTTGCCAGTGGGTTTTGCCTGGGTTGCTTATGTACCTACTGACCATACTGACTGCATATGCCAAATCTGGCCGTGAACACACCATGGCATACATAACACTACCAACCATGCTAGCATATGGTATTCTCTCCATAAACGTTTGCTCTTCTGCTGTTCTAGGTGCTTGGGTTATGGAAAGTTTGAATTGTTGACCCATAGGAGTACTGACTTTCTTCAAATTGTCCATCTCAAATCTACTCAGGACTTTAGAAATGTAAGATTTTTGAGATAAGTATAGGATCCTCTTATTTCTATCTCTTTCAATTTCCATACCAAGTATTCTTTTGGCAGATTCGAGATCTTTCATTTCAAATTATGACTTGAGCATTTCTTTCACTTGTTCCATCAGCCTTCTTTCTTTACAAGCCACTAACATGTCATCCACATATAACAGAAGATGCACCATGCATCCTTCATCTTGCTTGAAGTAAACACACCCATCATAGTTGCTCCAATTGAAGCCAATGTGTAACATGTATCTATCAAATCTTTTATACCATTGCCTAGGTGATTGTTTTAGGCCATATAGGGATTTCTTAAGAAAACAGACCTGTCCTTTAGTTGTTTCTTCCATGAGTCCTTCAGGTGGCTGCATGTAGATTGATTCATCAAGCTCTCCATGTAAGAAAGCTGTTTTCACATCGAGCTGATCTAATTCCAGGTCTTCAAAAGCAACATAGGATAGCAATAGTCTGATGGAACTGTGCCTGACTACGGGAGAAAAAATCTCATTGTAGTCAACACCCTCTCTTTGTGAAAAGCCCTTAGCCACTAATATCGCTTTATACCTTGGACCCTCTCTTCCTGGTATTCCTTCTTTCCTTTTGAAAATCCACTTGGATCCTACCAGCTTCCGATCTTTAGGTAAAGTGACCAATTCCCAAGTTTCATTTTTCTTTAAAGAGTCCATCTCGTCTTGTATTGCTTTAATCCACTGATCTGCATCTTTGCTATTAATGGCTTCTTGGTATGTCTTGGGTTCCATATCCACTATTTCCCAAGCCACAGTTAATGCAAAAGCTGTCATTTCAGCCTAACCATATCTCTTAGGAGGTTTTATCTGTCTCCTCTGTCTATCCCTTACCAGATTGTATGAGTCAAGCCCTTCTGTTAAATCATTTTGTGCTTCTTGTCTAATCTCTTCTTGCATACTGTCAGGTGTAGCCTCTTCTGACTTGTCAAATTGTAAGGGCTTTTGCTCCACCTCAAACTGTAGCTGATCTAAGCAATCTTCACTTATACACAAGGACTTTCTTGCCATTTCCTGTTCATTAAAAATGACATCCCTGCTGATCAAACATCTTTGTTTCCCTAGTGTGTCGACCCAAAGTTTATAACCTTTAACTCCCTTTGGATATCCCACAAAAATGCATTTGATTGCTCGAGATTCTAGCTTATCTGTTTTGGTGTGAACATAGGCTGTGCAACCAAAAATTCTCAAATGCTTATAATCAGCAAGCTTTCCTGTCCATTTCTCTTGTGGGGTCTTGAACTCTATTGCTGAAGATGGGCTCCTGTTAATCAAATAGACTGTTGTTTCGGTAGCCTTAGCCCAGACCCTTTTGTCAATCCTGAGTTTGAAAGCAAGCATCTAACCCTTTCCAAAATGGTCCTGTTCATACGCTCAGCCAGGCCATTTTGTTGAGGGGTATGCCTGACAGTTTTGTGCCTTGCTATGCCCTCCTTTTGACAAAACGAGTTAAATTCATTTGACAAAAATTCAAGCCCGTTATCAGTTCTTAGCTTCTTGACTTTCCTGCCCACTTGATTTTCAACCAAAGCCTTCCATTCTTTAAACTTTGAGAATGTCTCACTTTTATTTCTAAGAAAATAAATCCAAACTTTCCTAGAATAATCATCAATGAGAGTTAGGAAATACCTTGCTCCACGTAGAGAAGGTATTCGTAAGGGCCCCCATAGATCTGAGTGAATATAGTCCAAGTGGTTGTGTGTTTGATGCACTGTATTTCCAAACTTCACTCTTGTAGCCTATCCCAAAATACAATGCTCACAAAAGGGTAGATCTGTCAGATTACAGTTGCCTAACACCCCTTGCTTTTCCAATTCTTGAAGCCCCCTGTGACTGATATGACCAAGTCTCTTGTGCCATAACTTGGTAGTCTCCTCATCATCTTTTAACACTGCAGAAGCGTCACCAACCACTGTTTTGCCTATGAGTGTGTACAAGCCATTCTTAATCATCCCTTTCATCACAATTTGTGAACCTCTTGCTACCCTTAGATAGTTAGGCTCTGACTTAAAAGTATAGCCAGATTTATCTAACATTCCAAGAGAAATTAGATTCCTTTTCAGTTCGGGTATATACTTGACTTCGTGTAATGATCTTTCAATGCCATCAAAGTGCTTGATTCTGGACCCAATACCTTGAATCTTGCAACACTTATTGTTACCAAGAAGTACTTGCCCTCCATCACTGTCCTTAAAATCTTCAAACCATGACTTAACAAGACACATGTGAAAAGAACACCCTGAATCAAGAATCCATTCTTTTCCCGAATCCACATCTGTCACTTTCAACACTTCAGCACTGTCATAACCATCCAAGATGACTGCAGCATCACCTTCTTCATTCCGTTTCTTGCCAGAATGCTGTCTCTTGTCAGGACAGTCCTTCTTGAAGTGTCCTTCCTTGTGACAAAGGAAGCACTTGAATTTCTTGTTCTTTGATTTTGATCTAGCTCTACTGTTCTGTCCCTTCTTCTCATGCTTTTCAGTTCTTCCCCTTATGTTCAAGATCTCACCAGATTCATCCTTGGACTCTTCCTTCTGTTGTAATTCGCTAGAATGTAGAATTGACTGTACTTCTTCTAAAGTCAAGCTTTCTCTCCCATACATGATGGTTTCCTTTATATTATTGTACGATGCATCTAGAGAAGTCAATAACAGAATAGCTTGGTCTTCATCTTCTACAGTGATGTCAATATTTTCTAAGTCCAATATTATTTTATTGAACTGATCAAGATGCTCTTCCATTGACATACCAGGGGTCATCTTGAAGGTGTAAAGCTTGATCTTCTTGTGGAGTCTATTTGCTAAAGACTTGGTCATGTAGAGACTCTCCAACTTGAGCCAAAGAGCTGCTGCTGTCTTTTCTTTTGCCACTTCCCTTAGAACCTTATCTCCCAAAGAAAGAATTATGGCACTGTGAGCTTTCTGCAAGAGATCAGATTTTTCTTTTGCAGACAAAGAACTAGGCAGATCCGTTTCGCCAAGTAAAGCATCTTGGAGACCCTGCTGTACCAACAAAGCCCTCATTTTCATCCTCCATAACCCGAAATCATTCCTTCCAGTGAACTTCTCAATGTCGAACTTGGCTGTCCCCATTGAACCCCAAGCTCCAATACCAATTGTTGTGAAATTCAATCACACACCAAGAACACGAGAACCGGAAGCCTTTTGTTTATTTCTAAAGATCAAGAACAGAGAAATTACAATCATCAAAACCAGAAACTATTCTCTGTCACTTCTTCTCTCTAATCACCAGAAGTGGTTCTATATTTTCTGTTTACAAGAAACTCTCTCTCTCTCTCTCTCTCTCTCTCTCTATGAATTGCCCCCTGTGCACAAGAAACACCCCCCCCCCCCCCCCCCCTATATAGAGATCTCAAGCCCTCTAACTGAACAAGAAAGATTCCAAGAAGTGGCTGTTACAACTAACTCCACGTCAGCAGCCACTTGATCAGCATAGGCTTGTCACAGGTCACTTAATAGTTGGCAATTACAACACTTTTTGATTTAAAAAGACTTGTTAATGACCGGTAAAATACATTATAATGGAAGAACGCTCTCCCAAAAAATCACAAAGAAAAAGAAATAGCAAATTGGTCTTAAATGATATTTTTTAACATAATTCAAATTCAGTCATCTAATTCTTGATAATTAAGAAATAACAAGGCTTTTTTAAAATAATTCCAGTGTTATTTTACTGTTTGTAAAGAATTTATTCCATAAATGAATGCCATTAACGTACTTGTATACATTATCTATAACAAGCGGTATTTTTGGAAGAAACTCTTTATAAACGGTAAAATGAAATTTTTTTCAATCATTTTAAAAAAGTGTCAATATTTCTCAATTACCCAAAATCGAAGAAGGGGGAGAAAACGCAAAAAAATGAGAGGAAAAAAGTGGCCACAGGTAATTGTCCAACGTGGTTACTTTTTCAAGGATTATGTGTACAGTAACAAAACGTCCCACCCTCCCCTCTCTGTACAACTTTACAACTGGTTTCCTTTTCCTTTTCCTTTTCCTTTTCTTAATTAATTAAAAGACAGGTAGCAAAAGGAGAAACAAAGACATGGTGGCGGGGAAAATATAGGGGGCCGACCACTCAATATTTAACTAATTTTTAAATAACTATATTAAAAGATGCTGAAGAAAAAAGAAGCAAGTTGTCTGGCCCAGTCACTTAATTTCTTAAATGACTATATTAACTATTCTAAATAATAAATTCTATCTCCAAAGACTAGCGCTTGATTATTACCAAAAAAAAAAAGAAACAAAAGACTAGCGCTTGATACTAGATTGTTTGCTGTCAGTTGTACATGTCCTTGTACCTTGGCACTAAAATGGTGAGCTTCTTTGATCCACACAAGCTAGCTATTATCCTCAGCTGATCACTAGCTAATAATTGATCTCAGGTTCCCATGATTGGTCACCTCATACTTCTATGACTCCTGGAAATTATTACTAATACATCCTGATTATTCCTATTGATATCATAATCTAGCTCACACTTAGAGGTTCCAGCTGAGGCATTCCACTCTGGCCAACATACCCCCATGGACGATAAAGGAAAAAGAACAATGCATCACAATGACAAATTGAACTTCAATCATCATTGTAAATTTAAAGATGATATTACAACGATATATAAACGCAATCAAAAGACATAGCAGACAGAAAACTCACATCTAAGAAATTAAGGATACTAACAATGTTGAAATAAATTACGAAGCATAGATACAACAAAACATGCAAAACCAAAAAATGCTACATTATCAACTTTCATTAATTGGGATGCCCTGATGGAGCAGTGGCAAAGCATTTACTACCTGAGGAGGATCCATCAACCTTGACAGGTGGACGATCATTGGAGGGTCCACGTCCAGATATACAAGGCATCTCCAGTGGAAGAAGAGGAAGTGGATCTATCTGAAGAAGCTTGTTAATGGCTTCTCGGATGGTTGGTCTAGCAATTGGGTCTGGGTGGGCACACCATAACCCCACAACTAGCAAGCACTTCATCTCATTCTCACCAAATTCCCTGGAGAGTCTTGGGTCCGCAGCTTCAAGAATATTTCCATTACCATACAGCATCCACACCCACTGTACCAATTCTCGAGTAGGTTCATCCGCAGGCCCAATTAGTGGCTTTCTTCCACACCCAACTTCCAAAGCTACAATCCCAAAGCTGTATACATCTGATTGTTTGCTTGGTTTTTGTCGGCGTTCACACTCAGGAGCCAAGTAGCCTTCAGTGCCGGCTATGTATGTGGTTATTGGATCCTCTCCCTCCTCCACAATCCTTGCCAATCCAAAGTCCCCAAGTTTGGCTTTAAAATCCACATCCAGTAATACGTTGCTAGATTTGATATCCCTGTGTATAATGTACGATCCCCCCTCCTCATGCAGATGGAGCAACCCATTGGCCAAGTCCAGAACTATCTTGTACCTCTCCTTCCATGCCAACAACCTCTTCTCCTTAAAGAGACGATCCCAAAGGCTTCCATTGGGCATGAATTCGTAAACAAGGAGGAGCTCTTTTTCTTCATTGCACCAGCCATAGAGTTGAACCAAGTTCTCATGCCGCAACCGACTAAGTGTTTTGACTTCCGATTCGAATTGTTTCACCCCTCGATCATCATGACGCCCTTTTGAAAACTTCTTGATTGCCACCTCCAAATTCGGGTCTCCCAAGGAACCTTTAAAAACTTTACCAAAACCTCCCCCGCCAATATTATCGCTAAAGTTTTTTGTTGCATCTGCCAATTCCTGATACGAAAACTCTTTAGGGAATGCATTTCCTCTTGTACCAGAAGCTGGTGGTACCATAGTATCCCGGGCTGGGATTGTGCTTTGGGGTGTCGGCCTCATTTCATCAGTGGTACCACCAAACGCACTAGAATTTCCGCTAGCAGCAGCAGAAGTTCCTGGGATACAAGCCTCAGGCCCATCATCATTCCCTTGCTTTCTTGATTGCACTTTGTTAATCAAAACACTATCCTCTTGATTCTTTGTTTGCTCCAATTCCCCACTGGAATGACCATTGTACCTTCGGTTATTTCCGCTTCTTTTCTTCCTCCAAAGAAACCAGATCAAACCGAACACTCCACCCAGGAAAACAACAACACAAGGAACAAGAACCACCCACATGTTCTTTTTCTTCTTGGGAACTCTTACTGCAACGGTTTCGTTTTGTCCACTTTCTGTAACAGTTCCGTTTGGCGGGATTACTGCAACAGTTCCGTTTCGTCCTCTTTCTGCAACAGTTCCGTTTTGTCGGCTTTCTGAAACTGTTCTGTTTTGTTGGCTTTCTACTGTTCCCAAGCTCGACTGAAAATCCCAGTCCAGAACAGAATGCATCTGGAATACAGCTCCCGTCGATGCGGAGAAGCCAATAGTAACCCACTCCGGTAAATATTCCTTTAGATCCACGAGCTGGAAAACGCTCGAATATGCACCAGGCAAGTCATCATAGGTTAAATAAACACTGAAGTTTTTAGTACTCGAATTATAACTAACTGTAGCTCTGTTTCTTGCATTTGACTTGCAACGCCAACTTATATTCTGAACTGATTTAAGCGAGTTGAAGTTGATACCGACGTGATCATAATTGGGATCCCAGCTATTTTTGAAGGTATCGAACTCCACTGCAACATATGGATCATGACTTGGGTTGACGATGTAATTGCAACTCATAAGGCCAAGACATCCACCTGTGGAGTCTGAAGGCAAGGATTTGTTCGCCGTCAGAAAGAAGGTAAGCCCATGTCCATGGTACAAGCGATGCAGGGTATCTATTGAGAACGAGAAGTGGGTGGTGAAGTCGGTAACTCTCTGAGTCTCCCTGTCCCAGATGTGCACTGGATCACGATATACGGCTCGACCAGCAGAGTTAGTAAGATTGACATAAGCCTGGTTCTTGGTGAGGTGGATAGCACCCCTTGACGGAAAAGCATCTCCCTCATATTCCATGTCACGATTACTGGTATTGAAAGAGTGGAAAGTGAAGGAAACAGGAGTGACAGAGGGAACTAAGATCAAGTGGAAGAAGAAAAAGGTCATAATGTATATTTGACGAAGAGCAACTCCAAGATTTGAGGACTGGAGATGAAAATTCCTTGTGCTGCACTCCATCGTTGGGGAAGTTTCAATCAAGAGACTATGAAGAGAACAAATGAAGCCAAGCCTCATATATAGAATGAACACCTCGCACTACAGAAAATTACTTTTTTGCTCATCAGGTGCGTGGAAACTCAGAGCTGCAAATGAAATCTGTGTCAACGTCAACGCGACGGAACCAGAACGAGTCATCGGCCCCGTCTCTCTCTAAACGCGAAGAAGAATACACGGCCATTACACGGTTGATCCAGTGAGCACTCAAGACGATCACAGCATTGTATGTGTTCTTTTTGACTTAAAAGACTTGTTTAATTCTGGTTGGTATGGTATGTTATATTAATGAAAGTAGTGAAAACGCAAAGAGATTGAGAGGAAAAACAGAATGGCCAGAAGTCATCGTCCCATTCGATTACTTTTTCAAAAGTTATATAATAATCAGAAAAAATTGCCACACTCACACTCTGTGTACAGCTTTACAACTGGTTTCCTTCTCATTTTCATTTTCTTAATTAAAAGATACTTGAGAAAGAAGCAAAGCCCCTTTCTTAAATGATTATATTAACTAATTTAAATGCTACCTTGCTAATAAATTCTATATGATATCGCCTGTAGCATTTATATAGAAGACTACGGAGATAAAATCCCTTAATACTATTGTTGGGATAAAATTACTCTTCCCCGAAAGCAAGGAGGCTTGGGCATTCGTAGGCCCAATGTAATGAACGAAGCTTTGATTTTGAAACAGGCCTGGAGATTAGCTTCTAATTCAGGTGGTTTGTGGGTGTCAATCATGAAAGACCGTTATTATCCCCATTCTGATTTTGTGAATAGTCAGGTTCATTTTAAGGACACCGATGTATGGAAACAACTCCATAAGTTAATCCCCTGGCTTCAAAAAGGTTGTGCTTTGGCTCTTCGCTAATGGGAGGGAGGTCAATATTCTTGCTGATACCTGGGTGGCTGGTAAGACACTTAAATTTTCTATTACAAAAAATGCAGCAGATTTTAACCTTTCTACAGTTAGTGAGCTTCGTCAAGCAGATAATTCAGATTGGAACATGCCTTTACTTCACCATTTTTGGGATGAAGAGATGGTGAACTTAATTCTTGCAACCCATGTCAATTCACAGCTCACTAAAGACAAGCTGATCTGGACATCGACCACATCAGGGGAATTATCTGTCTCGTCTGCATATCACCTTTTACTTTTCTCCAATTATTCCATTCAAACACCTAAATGGTATTTAATTTGGAAATTGTATTGTCCTGCCAGAATTCGGCTGTTTCTGTGGAAGTGTATTCAAGAAGGTCTTCCTACTGCTGAGGTTCTACATCAGAGAATAGGTCTCTGGGATTCAACTTGTAAGCTCTGTGGGGAACATGTCGAGACCTTATTACATTTGTGGCTCCTCTGTCCCTTCAGCCGAGCAGTGTGGTTCCGATGTATTGGCGGCTCTACTCAACAATATGGCCCTCAAGACAATTTCTGCACTTGGTTTGTTAACCTTCTCTCTATTCATCCATCACATTCCTCTTTTGATCGATTGGAATTCCTTAGTACTGTTGCTTGTTTTGGATGGGTCATATGGAAGATACGCAATGGAGTCTTATTTGAAGGTAAACTTCCCAGTGTGGAACATGCAAGTCGATTGTTTTATAAGTATTATCAAGATGTGCAGGTGCTTAAAACTTCACATCTCTACTTCAAGGCCAACAATCACAACTGGAACATCAGCCACCTACGAAAAAGGAGCGACACCTGCAGGTGATCTGGAGTGTCCCTACTACCCCTTATATTAAACTAAATATCGATGGAGCTTTTCGATCCTCTTCTTTGAAGGCAAGCGCTGGTGGTATTTGCCGAGATGTTCAAGGTCATTTTCTTGGGGCTTTTTCCTTAACGGCCTGGGTACACTCCGCCCTAGAGGCTGAGGCCACTGCAGCATTGGAGGGCCTTCGATTAGCTAAAGCTTTGAGTCATGAATGTGTCATCCTTGCGATTGCCTTTCTCTCATTCAACTTCTTTTGAAGCCTTCCCAAGAGGGTCCCTGGCGAATCAATGAACTACTGGCTGGGATTAGGAATCTATGTTCTTCCTTCTTCAATGTTCAATTCTTGCATGTTTTCAGGGAAGCTAATCAGGTCGCCGACCCATTAGCTAATTTTGCCATAGACCACTATGCTTGTACCTGGATCCGAAAACCTCCACATTTTCTTAGCCTCCTTTTATTAGATGATATTCGTGGTCGAATTCATGTAAGACGTTAAACATGAATGAATACTTTGTGTTTTCCATAAAAGAAAAAATGTCTTTCCTTGATATTTTCCCTAAGATTTACAAGCATTTTGTAGAACCCAAGCTTTCATGCTAATCGAAGCATTCTGTAGGGGGAAACTGGGTTCTAGAGCTTTTTCAAAATAATCGAGATTCAATCACCCAATTCTTTGTAATTAAAAATTAATGATACTTTTTAAAATAATTGAGAATGAATGTTGTTCTAATGTTCATGAAGGATTTCTTCCAAAATTACCCTCAACAAACTTGTAAAAAAATTTGTTTGTTTTCAAGTTTTAATGAGGTTAAGAAGTTTTTTTTGGGCATTTTGGAAGAAGTCCTCAGTGAATGTGAACAGTAAAAGACATTCTATTCTTAATTATTTTTAACAAGTATTATTAATTTTCAATTAGACTGGATCAAGGTTATTTCTAAAAGCATCACTAAAAACCAGATTTCCGTTGTGTAACTCCCGTGGCAATCTTAAGAGTATCACCTAGACATTCCGATTTCTAAAAGCATCACTAACCACACTTGTTTAACCATTTAAAAGTCGTTTAATCAATCTTATATGTGTAGTACACGTGCAATACTGCATGGGCTACACCCTAGTTGGTACCAACGGAGGAGACTCTTTGTTGTCAGTGCCCCTTGAACTTAGGCCCCGGCCCGTATGGTGAGCTTGTTTGATTCAAACAAGTTTTGCTCAGCTGATATATTGAATGATTGCATTCAACAGATTGGACTTCATCATTCCACAAATGAATGGACCTTATCCCTTGGGGGTGATTTATTTGCAACATTGGTATGATGTTTGCTACAACTTTGTGAAGAAGGGAAAACTGTAAATGGCCAACGACAACAAGGGATGAAATCATCTACAATTTTCGCCTACATTGATTACTGCTATTACTGGAGTGAGATACTGTCATGTGAATCATTTCATGTTCTTATGGTCAGTGTTTTTTCAATTGGACCCCACATGAAACATTTATAGCACACTTGAAAAATCACTTATAAAGGCTTCAAATTACGGCATCTCACACCGACGGTAATAAGCAATGCAGACAAACATTGCAGGACGTCATCCCACGACAAGGGAATGAAATCTTCTGCAAGATATGCTTTACTGCATTGCCTATTACAAGAAGAAGGCAAGTCCATCCCATGGACCGAGCGATCTAGGGTATTGATTGAAAATGAAAACTGGGTTGTGAAATCGGTTAGTCTTCCAGTAGCCCTGTCTCAGATGCGCACTGGATCTCTCGATATATGGCTCGACCAGAACAGTTATTAAGATTGGTGTACACCTGGTTCTTCGTGAGTTGGATAAGATCATTCGACGGAAAAGCATCTCTCTCGTATCCCATGTCTCGATTACTGGTGTTGAACGAGTAGAAAGTGAAGGAAACTGGGGTGCAGGGGAAACTAAGATCAAGTGGAACAAGAAAAAGGACATAGAAGAGAATTGACGAAGAGCAATCCCGAGGTTTGAGGATTGGAGATGAAAATTTCTTGTGCTGGAACCCATCGTTGGCCAGGGAAGTTTCAATGAAGAGGCTACAAAGAAAACAAACGAAGCGAAGCCTCACATATAGAATCAACTTCGCAATTCGCACTACAGTGAATAACTTTTTCTCATTAGGTTCGCGGAAACTCAGAACGGCAAAATGAAAGTATTTGCGTCAACGTCGACGATCCAAAATCAGAACGAGCCTGTCAATGGTAGATATAGGGAGCGTTCAAGATGATCATTGCGTTGTATTAGTGTTTTGAGATTTCTAATCTCAGGTCCCTGTTCTCTTGGATTCTAAACAATCAGGAACAAATTTACAATACCAGAAAACAAACAGTGACAAGTGCTCATACTATTTAACAACAAAAACCTATACAAATGTCAAGAAGAAACCTCAAGTTTCTTTGAGGTAAAACAAGCCTGAAACATTGCATTAAGATGAACAAGACACTTCAACTATGTTCAAATTTATAGAAACTTTCTCCCAACCAAAAAGTTACTTACAAAGATTGAATCCTCAACCTTTTCTTCAATTTGAACTTCATGCTTTAACACAACTTCAAAATCTTCACACGTATGCTTCACCATGGAAGGGGCAGCCCATTTCAGTCTTTCACCAGATCTGAAATGTTCCTGTTCTCTATTCTTTCACAGCCCTCCAGAACACTGCAGCAGCCTCTCCTCCTTAGTCTCCTCTGGTTTTCCTCTTCACCAAGTTTCCCAGCACACCAGACACCTTCTCCCCTGCTTCAAGAAGCTTTAAATCAAGAGTTATTAACCCCTTAATAACTGCTGTAACCACCTGTAACTAATCTTGAAAACAACCTAACTAACTAGAAACAAACCCAACTGATTCTGAGAACTGCCCGAGAATCCAGTTGGTTGAGTAGCTCCAGCAAGTTACACTTAACCTTGCTAGAAGCTATCTCAAGTCACACATTCAACCATACTTCACTTCATCAACAAACTGAATGTTTTAATAAATTTCAATACTCTCTGTCATGCATTTTGTCACATGGAAAATATATTTTCCAACAATCTCCCCCTTGACAATTGCATGACAAAACTTTCAAAAAAAAGATGGATCAATGAAATGCATGCCTGGATAAAGATAGTCATATTATGCACATTCATCATCACAGTGAAAAAAAATTTACACAAGCCTGTAGACACCCCAAATTGCACAAACAATCATCAAAAATCATTATCTCCTGGAAAGCAAGCACAGAATTTGAAGAAAATAAACTTTTACCTGTATCCGGATACAAGTACTCCTTCCTGTATCCGGATACTCATACCGGATACATGTGAGCCTTAGTGTATCCGGTACCATGTACCGGATACCTTAATGCCCTTTTTTATCCGGTCTGACATACCGGATACCTTAAGTTTGCTCAAAATTAGGGTTTTCCGAGAGCTTTTCACTTTTACCATCATGTCCCTCATTAAATGAGGGGAAATCGCGGAAATGACCTTAGGGTTAAGGTTGGAGGGGTTCTAGACATTAAGTTGTGTCTACCAATGACCTTAGCCTTTGCCTATAAATAGGAGCCTCCTCCTTGAGCAAAGGGCACACAACTCTTGTTTTGAATTCTCGCAAAGAAGAACTCCAAGAGAAGAAGAAAACCGCTGTTGAATCGCCTCCAGATCTCAGGTAAGCCTCAACTTTTCTTTTTATTTTCTGTCTTTACATTCCTAGATCTAGATCTCTTCTTCTACCTTTCTGTAGTGTAAAGCCTTGTTTGTATGTGTGGAAATCCTTCCCCGGCTCAAAGTATCTCAAGACTCCCCTAGCCGTAAAACGTGAAGGCGGATCTAGGAGAAACGAGACTGGGGATTGACCCTAGTGCTAGAACCCATGTAGCATAAGGCTTTTGAATGATTGAAAACCGTTCTATAATCAAAGTACCCTTGATTATTTCGAAGATCCGTGTTTAACGGGGAGAGAGAACAGAGGGAAACGATAATGGAACGGAACCCTAGGCTATGCTAGAACCTATCTTATTGAATCTATATGCATGTTGTATTGATCTTGCTTGGTTTTGCACACATATTACACTTTTTTTGGAATAGGCTCACATTTGGGGATTTATTACATTCATTGTGATAAATCTCCAATAAATGGCCTCAATCAAATTTTGGAGTGTTTAAAAATGCTTTTCAAAGGTTTTGGATTCATCTCACACGAATCACACACTTTTTGTCAATTTTCGGATTTGATTTTCTTCAAAAGTGGCTTAGCTTAACAGCACCTGTACCCTTACTTCGGACGCCCATAACTTCATCATCCGGATGAATTTTGGGGCAATTCTAGAACCATGGGAAAGGTGAGGCTGTCTAGTTTATGTCCACCAAATTTCATGAATTTACATCAAACGGATTTTTGACACCTCTCTGTCGAAGTTAAGTGGATAGTTCAGGCTCAAGTACAGAACTTGTCACTTCGACGGACCGCCATGTGTTCGTTTAAGTCCGATTTGAGTGATTTTTGTTTCTGAGTATTTCTTTATGAGTCTATTTTCAAATCCAGTTGGTTTCATAATTTTTGGATTCCATTTGAATTATTGGTAGCCGATTTACTCAGAACTGTTCATTTGTACTTTTCTGGGTAAATCTGTGATCTTCGGGGCCTGTTCGGGAGACCACCCAAGGCACATCCGAAGGGATTTTTGTATGAGGCTAGTTTCTGTCGAAAGATGGCCATACAGACTTCAATCACACCAAATTTCATGGATTTCTATGTAGTGGATTTTTCTAGACAATTTTCCAAAGTTGCCCACTTACCACTTTTAAAAATCCCCAGCAGCAACTTCAAATGAGCATAACTCCTAGGATTTTTATCGGAATGGATTGAAATTTTGCATGAAACTCTTATTTACCTTAATCTTTCAAATGGATTTGGTTTGGTTCAATTTAATATTGGATTTGAATGATTTTAAGGCAAATGTCATACTTTTTACCAAACTTCCCGGATTTGATTCAACTTGGTTTTGAGCAACCTCTACTTTGATTTCCATATTTTTGAAATACTCCAGAAGTGATATTGACATAAGAGAAGATCTAAAATCCATTTGGATCTTCATGTGAAAATATCATACATTGTTCCTTTTTCAAGGTTTTTCCATGATTTTTAGCAAGCTTCTTATGTTCTTTTTAGCATGAATAAATACTTGGCAACCACCTTGTGTGGGTGAATGGGGGTGCCTAACACCTTCCCCCGTTCATAATCTAATCCCCTTACCCATCTCTGGATTTGATTTTCAAGTAGGGTTATTTTTATCCTAGGATGTTTCTTTTGTCTCCTTTTTGCTTATTTTTGAACTCTTTGGTGTCCATTCTCACCCCAAAATCATGAATGGTGGCGACTCTCCCACCTTTGCGTTGAGCCCGTGTGTTGACGGAGGGATGATCACACCGGTGATTTTTCCCATGTCTCACAACTGGCGACTCTGCTGGGGACTTGTGGATTTAAGCCATTTTTTGTATTTGTTCATGCTTTTCTATACTTTTGGATGCTTGCTATTTTGATTACTTTATTTGGGCATATTGTTACATTTCAAATCAGATTGGTATGCTTTGGATAAAGGCATAAGCATGTTGCTTGATTTTTGTTGAAAAGAAAACCCATATTGTGATATGACTTGGCTATATTATGTGATAGCATGTGTTATTTTGGAGTTTGAAGGCCATGAGCTAAAAAAAAAATACAATATTTGAAATCTGGAAATTTTATGTGTATTTTGGGTATTCAAGCATGTTTTGCCATGAATAAAGTTTTTTTTTTTTGTGCTTAATGTTTGTATGATGCCATGCCTTTGATTTGGGGGTATAGGAGGACTTGATTTGAGCATGAGAGTAAAGAAAAAAAAATCTGGAAATTTAGTGCATATTTTGGGAGTTTTAAAGCATGCTTTTACCATCAAAACTTTTCTTGTATCATGTCAAGTAGTGCTAAATTTTTAGGCATCAACTTGGGTAGAAATGGTACACTTTGAGCATGAAAAAGAGCATGAAAATCTGGAATTTTAGGGGATGCGTTTGGGTTTCAAGCATGCTTCCATGGTTTAATTGTAGTTTGTACAAATAACATGTTTTGTATACCACTTTTTGGGCATGTAATATTTTTTGTGCATATTTGGTTACTTTGGTGCTTGCTTGCTTGTATTTAGCTTCATTATCTTTGTCATTTGTACCTTGGCTTGAAATTGAATGCATGGCTACGAAAAAGAGTGGCAAGGGGCTGGGACGTTGTGAATGTTACCACAATTTAAAATTGCACTTGAGCACTTGAAACAATTTGCACAGCTTACCCTTTACCTATTAGGAAGTTGAACCATGAATGTGTGTAGCTTGGCGCACCGAGGTCGTGACTTCGGAAAGCGAAAGTGAAAACATTTACCTTAGAATTTGGGTCAATGATGTGATGACAATGGGATCTGTGATTCGATTCCGGGCATCACTAGACTTGAGTTCTAAGTTGCCAATTAAGCCAAAACCCAAAAACCATACGCTTGAAGGTGGAGAAACACGTTTTCGGCTAAAAGCACACAATTGCGTTTGGGGAATTGGGTGTAAATGTGGGAAGGCCGTTTGCATGTTTTACAGGCCAAGGTATAATGTGAATACCATATTGAATGAAGGTAATACAAGGTGGCAAGGTAAAGCCATGTTCTTTTCCTAAATTTAGGGAATTTTGCAAGTATGATGTCCAAGCCCAATTTGGGGCAAGTTTTGAAAGTCAAATTAAGGTGAACATCAATTGGGAATGAAAAAAAAACTAATCTGGTGAAAAAATGAGTCAAAAAGGGCCATTTCGGCAATAACCGGCAACTCAGGCCGATTAATAATAACTGTATTCATATCCGGTACATATTTCCGGATACAAAGACATATGCGGATATCCGGTTAGGTTGACCGGATACAAGAAGGCATATTCTTATCCGGTATAGTATACCGGATACATTCAAAAAATGCACAAATTGGCTTTTCAGCCCAAATTTTCAAAATAAAATGCCTAAAACACTGTGGATAATCCTTAGGCACCCCGAAAAGAACATAAGAGATGTTCCCAAAAATACAAAAAAAAATAAAAAAAAAAAGAAAAACAAAAATAAAATAAAATAAAAAATTCTTTCAGGATTTAACCTAAGTTTGAAAATCAAAGAGGAAACCAAGGTGTCATATTTTTTGACACCAACTCAACTCAAACATGTGTCAGTCAAACTTTTGAACTTGAAAACTGAGAAAATTCAGCAAATTTGAAAAAAAATACAAAAAAAAAAAAAGAGAAACCTTTGGTTGGTTATTTTTATCAATCAAATCAAAACATTTGTAGGATACTTGGAAGCCCTAGAATATTCCAAGACACCTTTGGTTGGTTATTTTTATCAATCAAATCAAAACATTTGTGGGATACTTGGAAGCCCTAGAATATTCCAAGACACCTTTGGTTGGTTATTTTTATCAATCAAATCAAAACATTTGTGGGATACTTGGAAGCCCTAGAATATTCCAAGACACCTTTGGTTGGTTATTTTTATCAATCAAATCAAAACATTTGTGGGATACTTGGAAGCCCTAGAATATTCCAAGACACCTTTGGTTGGTTATTTTTATCAATCAAATCAAAACATTTGTGGGATACTTGGAAGCCCTAGAATATTCCAAGACACCTTTGGTTGGTTATTTTTATCAATCAAATCAAAACATTTGTGGGATACTTGGAAGCCCTAGAATATTCCAAGACACCTTTGGTTGGTTATTTTTATCAATCAAATCAAAACATTTGTGGGACGCTTGGAAGCCCTAGAATATTCCATGAAAACCTTGGTTGGTTATTTTTATCAATCAAATCCAAAAAAAAATTGGGACCTTTGGAAGCCCTAGAATATTCCATGAAAACCTTGGTTGGTTATTTTTATCAATCAAATCAAAAAAAAAATTGGGACCCTTGGAAGCCCTAGAATATTCCATGAAAACCTTGGTTGGTTATTTTTATCAATCAAATCAAAAAAAAAATTGGGACCCTTGGAAGCCCTAGAATATTCCATGAAAACCTTGGTTGGTTATTTTTATCAATCAAATCAAAAAAATTGGGACCCTTGGAAGCCCTAGAATATTCCATGAAAACCTTGGTTGGTTATTTTTATCAATCAAATCAAAAAAATTGGGACCCTTGGAAGCCCTAGAATATCCCATGAAAACCTTGGTTGGTTATTTTTATCAATCAAATCAAAAAAAATTGGGACCCTTGGAAGCCCTAGAATATTCCATGAAAACCTTGGTTGGTTATTTTTATCAATCAAATCAAAAAAATTGGGACCCTTGGAAGCCCTAGAATATTCCATGAAAACCTTGGTTGGTTATTTTTATCAATCAAATCAAAAAAAATTGGGACCCTTGGAAGCCCTAGAATATTCCATGAAAACCTTGGTTGGTTATTTTTATCAATCAAATCAAAAAAAAATTGGGACCCTTGGAAGCCCTAGAATATTCCATGAAAACCTTGGTTGGTTATTTTTATCAATCAAATCAAAAAAAAAAATTGGGACCCTTGGAAGCCCTAGAATATTCCATGAAAACCTTGGTTGGTTATTTTTATCAATCAAATCAAAAAAAAAAATTTGGGACCCTTGGAAGCCCTAGAATATTCCATGAAAACCTTGGTTGGTTATTTTTATCAATCAAATCAAAAACAATTGGGACCCTTGGAAGCCCTAGAATATTCCATGAAAACCTTGGTTGGTTATTTTTATCAATCAAATCAAAAAAAATTGGGACCCTTGGAAGCCCTAGAATATTCCATGAAAACCTTGGTTGGTTATTTTTATCAATCAAATCAAAAAAAAAATTGGGACCCTTGGAAGCCCTAGAATATTCCATGAAAACCTTGGTTCGTTATTTTTATCAATCAAATCAAAAAAAATTGGGACCCTTGGAAGCCCTAGAATATTCCATGAAAACCTTGGTTGGTTATTTTTATCAATCAAATCAAAAAAAATTGGGACCCTTGGAAGCCCTAGAATATTCCATGAAAACCTTGGTTGGTTATTTTTATCAATCAAATCAAAAAAAAAATTGGGACCCTTGGAAGCCCTAGAATATTCCATGAAAACCTTGGTTGGTTATTTTTATCAATCAAATCAAAAAAAAAAATTGGTACCCTTGGAAGCCCTAGAATATTCCATGAAAACCTTGGTTGGTTATTTTTATCAATCAAATCAAAAAAATTGGGACCCTTGGAAGCCCTAGAATATTCCATGAAAACCTTGGTTGGTTATTTTTATCAATCAAATCAAAAAAAAAATTGGGACCCTTGGAAGCCCTAGAATATTCCATGAAAACCTTGGTTGGTTATTTTTATCAATCAAATCAAAAAATTTGGGACCCTTGGAAGCCCTAGAATATTCCAACACAAAATCAAAACAACAAAAAAAAAATATATTCCAACACAAAAAAAAAAACAAAAAAAAAATTAAAAAAAAAATCTGGATTGGTGTTCACCTAACCTACTGGTTTACATATATAGGGGTGTGTTTCAAATCAAATGGAAGCTGACTTGTGTCTTTGTTTTTCTTACTCAGGTACATTTACACTTATTTGCAATCATTGCTCCCGTGACCAGATCCAAAGCAAGAGCCATGAATACTGAAGAGAACCAAGCCCAAGCTACTGTCCCTGCTCAGGACTTTACTCAACTGCAGGAGCAAGTGGCCGGTCTGGCCAAGATGCTGGGGGACCTACTGGCGGCTCAGGCCCAACAGGCCCAAGCCCAGAACCAGGCGTCGACTTCTCATCCAGCACCGCTACCTCAGGCCTATATTCCGCCTCCGGCTCAGCCCATGCCTGAGCCCATTTCTGAACCAGTCCCTGAACCCATACTGATCAGGGAAAATACAGCTGAGTCTGAGAAAGAGCTGGAAAAAGAAAAGGCCCGAGATGAGATGGAAAAGAAAATGCTGCTCAGGATAGAACGAATCCAGGCAGAACTGAAGGAGGTGAAGGGGGGAGGCAGCCATGCAGGCACCACCTTCGAAGACCTGTGCATGTACCCGGACGTTTGTCTACCGGCTAAGTTCAGGTGCCCAGACTTCGATAAATTTGATGGCACGGGCTGCCCATTGAGCCATCTCAAATTATACTGCGGGGCCCTGTGCCAGTTTGGCCGGGATGATGGCATACTGATCCAGCTCTTCCAGAGGAGTCTGACCGGGTCAGCCCTTCGGTGGTTCGCTACAGTGGACCATGGAAGGATTAGAAGGTGGAAGGACTTGGCCGATGCTTTCTTGGACCAGTACAAATTCAACTCGGAGATTATGCCCGACCGGTATGACATGATGAGGATGACCAAGGGGAAAGATGAACCGGTACGGCAATACGCCAAGAGGTGGAGAGAGGCCGCCTCCCAGGTCAGGCCACCTATGCAAGAGCCGAAGATGATCTCCACATTTATGGGCACATTGGGGCAGCCTTTTTACAACCATCTGGTGGGTCAGATAACCACCAACTTTGCAGCCCTAGTGCAGGTGGCGGACCGGATCGAGGAAGGGGTCAGGTCAGGAAGGCTGATAGACTACTCTACTCTGACTGGGCAGTCTGATTCCTCGGCCTCCATGGCCCAAAAGAAGGGAACTGGGTTCAAGAAGACAGGGGCCCGAAAAGAAGGGGAGGTGAACCTGGTCCAGACTCCTCCAGCCAAGAAGCCACTTCACGTCAACATCTCTGCACCCCAACAGGCCCAGCAGGCCCAGCAGTCGTACCAGACCCCGCTGAATGTCAACTTCTCTCCCTCTGTGCCAGCTAACACAAGGAGGACCTTTACTAAGGAGGAGCGGGATGCCTGGTTCGCAGCAAGGAAGAACCGAGTCTTCACTCCTCTCCCAATATCGCTGTCCCAACTATTGCCAACCCTGCTAAAGGGTGAATACTTGACTCTGAAGGAGCCTAACCCAAATGCCCAGAAGGGGAGGAATTTTGATCCGGCAACCACTTGTGACTTTCACATGGGTGCACCAGGGCACTCTACTGATGCTTGTTGGGTATTGAAGCACGCGGTCCAGGACCTGTTGGACCAGAAGGCCTTGGTGTTCAACACTGCTGCACCCGCCCCGTCGGGAAATGATATTGGGCAGAATCCTCTGCCTTACCACAATGGAGCAGGCCCATCCAATTCCATCACTGCCATATCCACCACGAGAAGGGCCTTTGACCCATCTCAGCTTATAGCACCTGTGGGGACTACAGTCCAGGTCCGATTTTTCCCAGAAGAGGAGATCAACATGGTCTCCCAAAAAAATAACAATACAGCTGCTGAGGACATAAGTTCCTCTTTAAACCGGGTCTCATCTCTTATGACCCAGATGAATACTGCAAGGCCCACATTGGTCTTCAATTGCAGTCCACCCACTTATTCCCCATCCAAGCCGTCTAAGGCTCCACTGGTCATCAATCTTGACCCCACCACTGCTTCCATCACTTCTTCTGTCCCCACCAAATCCAAACTTCAACCCTTGGTTGTAAATGTGCAGCCAGCCCATACTATCCCTAAACCGGCCCATACATCCCGGTCCAAACTCCAGCCATTAGTGGTTAACATCCCTAAACTAGCCTATTCTGAGGCCGCTGTACCATGGAATTACAGCGAGGGAATCACGGCTACGGTTCCAATGGTCAGGAACCAGAACCAGGAGGAGGTGAACCTCATGACGAGGTCGGGGAGATGTGCAGGGGGTGAAGAGAAAGAGAAGGAGACAGAAACAGAAAAAGAAAAAATAGAAAAAGAAAATGAAAAAAGAAAACAGAAGGGAAAAAATAAAGTAGGAGAAGACACCCCCCAGGGTGCAGAAAATGAGGCAGCAGACCTCATAAAAATAATAAAAAAGAGTGAATTCAATCTTGTGGATCAGCTAAACAAGGTCCCGGCCCAGATTTCAATACTGGGCCTTTTGCTGAATTCCGAAAAGCATAGGGATGCATTGTTAAGGGTGCTACAGAGTGCACATGTATCCCAGACCATTGATCCAGACCAGCTTGGTAAAATGGTTGGTCAAATCTTGTCACATAATGTGATAAGTTTCTCAGAGGGTGAGATCAGCCCAGGTGGGTGTTATCATGTGGACCCTTTGCACATCACTGTGCTTTGTAAGGGCTGCATGATTGCACGGGTTTTAATTGACAACGGGTCGGCGTTAAACGTCTGCCCGTTAATCACTTTTACCAAGCTGGGCCTGGACCAGTCAAGGATCAAACGGAATGGGCGGATAGTGAGGGCTTTCGATAGCTCCAAGACCCACTCCCTAGGGGAGATTGAACTGCCGGTCACAATTGGGCCGAATATCTTTAACATCACATTTGAAGTGATGGATATACCCGCAGCCTTCAATCTGCTCCTAGGAAGGCCGTGGATACATTCGGCTAGGGCAATACCATCCACGCTCCACCAAAGAGTGAAGTACATAAGAGGGCAAAGGGTGATAACAGTCCTAGCCGAAAACTTGGTGCCGCCCATCGTGTCACCTGATGTACCCTCGATCAATGTGGACCTAATTGTCGACAAGATTGCATTCCACTCATTTCAATTTGAGGCGGTAAATTTCATACCTGGGGGGTGTGAGAAAAAGAAGGAAAAGGGGACCACTGCAGAAAAGATGGTCAAGAAAGTGATGGAGAAATACCACTTTCACCCAGGGAAAGGCCTGGGGATCAATCTGCAGGGGATGGTGGAGCCAATCACGGCTAAGAAACTGATCCCCAAGGTAGGGTTGGGCTTCGAGCCCAGAGGTTGGAGAAGAATGAAGCACGAAGAAGGGGAGAGCAGAAGCAAAGGAAAACTCCCGCATCTGAGGATGAACTTTCCAAAACCCTCCTATATAATCCAAATTTCTCCTCCCATGGACCAGTCCAAGCCTCCATACCGAAACCTCAACCCATTTCAAAAGCCTTTTGTTTCGGCCCTACAACCCTATAACCCATCTCTAATACTGGGAGCAGTGGATGGGCCTGGACCACAGCCCGAGCAGCAGTTGGACTATTCTGAAGATGTTGGTGCATTCTTCGCCATGACTGAAGGCGAAAAGACAGGGGCAGACATGGAACTGCCGTTTATTGACTGGGCCGCAGTAAAGATTCCGGAAGAGGTCATTTTTGGATTGAGCCCCGTAGCAGAAAAGGGCAGTACCCACCCGGTGATGATGGCATCGGATTCTGGGTTTGAAGAGCAGGCTTTCCCTATTTCCCTTGCTCCCCAAAATTTTATGTTGAACAATTGGGAGGAAACTCCCCTTACCTTTGAAGCAGCGTCTGTGTGGCAAACTGACGCGGCTTCCAAAAAAAAACTCCAATAGTGGATTGCCATTTCCCTGAAGGTTCTAATGGGCCTTCGTCTTCAGGGGGATTATGTTTAGAAGGCTCACAAAAAACCCAAAAAGATTTTTCTATTTTTTCTAGAAAATTTAATTTTTTCAAAAAGGTCCAAACCACTTATGAACCATATAATCAGACCGAATTGGACCAGGTTGAATATGACTTCGACTTCGAGCTCGACTTTGACCTTATGGGAATCGAAGAAGAGATCGAGGTCGAAGAAGAAGACGTTCCAAAAGAAATTGAATACCAATTGGAACGTCATGAAAAGGGGGTCCAACCTAATATTGAAGAGACCATATCCATAAACCTTGGGACTGAAGATGACCCAAAAATTGTGAAAATCGAGTCATGCTTGTCTGATGTGCAGAAAAATGAAATGTCACAGTTCTTAGCAGATTACAAGGATGTGTTTGCTTGGTCGTATCGGGACATGCCGGGGTTGGACACTGACATGGTGGTGCACAAGTTGCCAATTTTGCCAGGGGTTAAGCCGATTAAGCATAAGCTGAGAAGATTGAAGCCTGAATGGACCTTAAAAGTCAAGGACGAAGTGGTCAAACAATTTCAATCCGGATTTTTGGCAGTCTCTACGTACCCAGAGTGGCTCGCAAACATAGTGCCAGTACCAAAGAAGGACGGGAAGGTCCGAATGTGCGTGGATTATAGAGACTTGAACAAGGCAAGCCCAAAGGACGATTTTCCGCTTCCACACATCGACATTCTGGTCGATAATACTGCGGTACATAGCCTGTTCTCCTTCATGGATGGGTTCTCTGGATATAATCAGATCAAGATGGCTAAGGAAGACCAAGAGAAAACAGCATTTATCACACCTTGGGGCACATTCCACTACACGGTCATGCCGTTTGGGCTTAAGAACGCTGGGGCAACATATCAGCGGGCCATGACTGCACTATTTCATGACATGATCCATAAGGAGATGGAGGTCTACGTGGATGATATGATTGCCAAATCATGCAAAGAGGAGGACCACTTGATCAATCTGAAGAAAGTGTTTGATCGGCTCAGGAAGTACAGTCTACGGCTTAACCCGGCTAAATGCGTCTTTGGGGCTACATCAGGGAAGTTACTGGGGTTTATAGTGAGCCGGAGAGGAATTGAACTTGACCCGGCTAAAGCCAAGGCCATAATTGAAATGCCAGCACCCAGAACTGAGAAGGAGGTCAGGGGTTTTCTTGGAAGGATTCAATACATAAGCCGGTTCATAGCACAGCTTACTGCTATCTGTGAACCAATTTTCAAACTTTTGAGGAAAGATAACCCGACGGTCTGGAATGAGGACTGCCAACAGGCATTTGATACAATAAAGAGGTATTTACTGAACCCGCCGGTACTAGTGCCACCAACTCCAGGAAGACCACTGATCCTGTACTTGTCAGTGTTGGAAACGTCGATGGGATGTGTCTTGGGGCAGCATGATGAGACGGGTAGAAAAGAAAGGGCAATTTACTATCTGAGTAAAAAATTCACGGAATATGAAGCCAAATACTCACCATTGGAAAAGACTTGTTGTGCTCTAGTGTGGGCCACTCAGAGGCTAAGGCATTATTTCCTTAGTCACTCCACACTATTGATATCCCGGATGGACCCGTTGAAGTATTTATTTGAGAAACCGGCACTGACTGGCAGGACGGCAAAGTGGCAACTGCTACTGTCCGAGTTTGACCTTACATACATCACCCAGAAGGCGATCAAGGGTCAAGCCATAGCTGATCACCTGGCTGCACATCCTCTGCCAGAATATCAACCCTTGAAGACCAACTTCCCAGATGAGGCAATTCTGTACACTGAAGAGGAGGACAATGAGAGTTCTTAGCAGATGTTCTTTGATGGGGCCGCCAATATGAATGGGAACGGAATAGGGGCAGTCTTGGTTAAACCAGATGGTTCACATATCCCAATTGCAGTAAAGCTGAGATTCTAGTGCACCAATAACATAGCAGAATATGAGGCATGCATAATTGGATTGCAAGCAGCCATGGATCATGGAGTAGAGGAACTTGACGTATACGGGGATTCGAGTCTTATCATCTTCCAAACAACTGGTGAGTGGAAAACCAAGGATCACAAATTGATCCCCTATCACCAGTACTTGGAAGAAATAAGCACAAATTTCACTCGAATTTCCTTCAACTATATGCCAAGGGCCAAGAATCAGTTTGCAGATGCTCTAGCAACCTTGGCTTCAATGGTTAGCATACCAGAAGGAGTAGACATCAGACCGCTGGAAATTGAGGTTAGAGATGAACCGGCTTACTGTCTCGTTCTAGAGAGAGCACCAGAAGAAGAAGCACCGTGGTTTCAAGATATCAAGAATTTCTTGAATAATCGGAGTCTGCCAGAGAATTCCACTGCTACTGAGAAGAGGACAATACAGAGATTGGCTGGTCAGTTTCTGCTAAGTGGTGGACATGTGTACAAGAGGTCACATAGCGACATTCTGCTAAGATGTGTAGCCAAGGCTAAATCGGAAAGGCTGATTGAGACTGTACATGGAGGAGTCTGTGGGCCCCATATGAGTGGACACATGTTGGCAAAGAAGATCCTGAGGCTGGGATATTACTGGACGACCATGGAGCATGATTGCTGTATACATGTCAGGAGGTGCCATCAATGCCAGATATATGCAGATAATAAGCATGCACCCCCAGGTGAGCTGCACAACATGACATCACCCTGGCCCTTCTCTATGTGGGGCATAGATGTCATTGGCATGATTTCACCTAAGGCATCGAACGGACACAGATTCATCTTAGTGGCAATTGATTATTTCACTAAGTGGGTGGAAGCAGCATCATATGCAAATATCACAAGCAACCATGTTATTAAATTTTTGAAGCACAATATCATTTGTCGCTATGGACTGCCAAGTGCTATAGTATCAGACAATGCTTCAAATATTAAGAACAAGGACATGAAGAAAATGTGTGAGCAGTTTCAGATCACCCATCATAAGTCAGCTCCGTACAGGCCAAAGATGAATGGGGCAGTAGAAGCAGCAAACAAGAATATAAAAAAAATCATTCAGAAGATGGTAGTGAGCTACAAAGATTGGCATGAAATGCTACCACTTGCTCTACATGCCTACAGAACCTCGATCCGAACCTCAACTGGGGCAACCCCGTACTCCCTAGTCTATGGGATGGAAGCAGTCTTGCCCGTGGAAGTAGAGATCCCATCACTCCGAGTGCTCATGGAAGCAAAACTAGAAGAAGCCGAATGGGTCCAGTCGAGACATGATCAACTTAACCTGATAGAAGAAAAGCGGTTGAAAGCACTTTGCCATGGACAGTTGTACCAGAAGAGAATGGCCCGGGCTTACAATAAGAAAGTGAGGCCCAGAACTTTTCAAGAAGGAAACTTAGTGCTAAAGAAAATCTTACCATTTTTGGAAGATCCTCGTGGTAAGTTCAAGCCCAATTGGGAAGGCCCATATGTCGTCAAGAAAGTCCTGTCAGGGGGTGCACTCATCTTAGCAGAAATGGATGGGTCAGATTTTCCTGAGCCCATTAACTCTGATGCGGTAAAAAGGTATTTCCCTTGAGTGAATATTTCTAGGAAATGATCCGAGGCCATTTTTGTTTATTTCCTTCAAAAATTTTAATCCCTAGTCTAGCCAAGTTGAGCCAGTTCGTTTCTTTGATAAACCAAAACCGGATTTGCAGTCTTAAATTGGGGCAAAACAAATTGGGGCAAAGTAAGGAAAGAAAAAGAAAAGAAAGGAAAAGCAATGAAAAATGGCAAATGAAAGCCAAGTGTGAAAAAGAGATGCAAAAAATGCAATTTGGGGAAAAATGGGTAAATTTATCATGACTGTAAATCCGGTTGACCTATCTCCGCACTTGAAAAATTTTGGGCCTTTAATACCCCTTCTTTCATAAACTGAGCCTAGCCTTTATTTCGTCCTATTTTTAAGCCATCGGTGATCTTAGCTTGTTCATTTAAATGTCAAAGTAAGATGGGCGATGACGGAATTCAGAAACCGGCCCTAGTGAAAACCGTAACTGGCGCTAGGGGAAATATTGGCAAAAAGCAAAAAAATAAAAAATAAAAAATAAAAAAAAATAAAAGAAAATCAGAGGTTGAGTTGATCATGGGGATCTGAGCCTTAAGCAAAGTTGGCATGAGCAGAATGGGGCAGTTTTGGCATTTGGGGATGACTCTAAAGGGCCTAAGATGGACGGTTCTGATCCCTCAGTATTTTGTGGACTACCCTTTTCATTATTTAACCTGGTTTTAATTCCTTTAATTATAGGTGATTAAGTGCATGGACCAAATTTCAAAAAAATACAAAACAAAAAAATATAAAAAAGGAAAAATTATACTTTGGCCAGTGATGAGAAATCAAATACTTTTCATAAAACCTTTGTTTTTACAAGCATCTGAGCATTCTGAGGCCAATAATATAAAAACTTTATTTTGAATTAAATCCTTTGTATTTCCACTATTGGAGTTCAATTTTGTACAAAGGTATGAAAAATGTGTAGGAAATAAAGCTAGTCTCCTAGCCGCTCCTCAAGCTCCCGAATCCGAGCTGCCTGAGCTGCAATAACTCCTGAAGCCCCCTCTGCAGCGGGATCACTCAAGAATGAAATAACCTCATCTGAAAGGGCCTGCTTGATCCGCATACTCCTAAGGCTGGCCAAAGTATCCTGGTACTTCTGCCGGATCATACGGACCTCGAAGCAACGGGCCTGCCTCTGCTCCTCCAGCTTTTCTTCCACGGCAATACGGCGTGAGATCTGCTCCTCAAGCTGCCTCTCCAGATAAGCGCCCTGTATCCTGAGCTCCTGAGCCTCCCGTACCCATATCTGCTGAAGCCGCTTATGAGAAGCCCGCTCAGACTCTAGAATGTCCTCATAGGTGGGAGCCAAGACTACAGGAGGATCTTCGGGTACCGGGGCCTGAGTCTGTATCTGTTCCTTGATCCAGAAGAGATAATCCTTCACATGGGCTTCTGAGAAGACTGGACCATGCATGAAACGGACGTAGGACCACTCCTTCATCAACCAGGCATTCAGCTTCATAGAAAGGGGCCCAAGATGATCCTCATATCCACATGGGATGATAATCCCCTGGGTCGCTCGGAACTGACGAAAGACCCGAAGAGGGAGATACAACACTGCATGTCCCAGGCCAGCTAAGATCAGAAAGTTGCGGTCACGGAAGCTAATCACTGTCTCTGCATTGGGCTGATAAGTACCAGGCCATCTCACCTGGTCCTCCTGATGTGAGCCCAAGAAAGTGAACCAGCCCTGTTTGCCCCCTGGAATATCGGGGCACCCCCTGTTGCTCATCAACAATGGGACTTTTAGACTCGGGAAGAAGTGTCGATTAATCTCTTCGATCTGGCTCAAATGATCAAGTAACCAAAGCTGCAAAGGAAGAGAGATGTGTCAGCACATTGTATAAAAAAAAAAAAAAAAAGCAAAAAAAAAAGGCAAAAAGAAAGCCAAAAAGCAAGAAAAAAAAGGAAATAAAAAAAAAAATTTTTACCTGCAGGATCTGGGCACATGCTAGGAAGCGTTTTGACTTCCTGTTGTAGCAGTCAGTCAAAGCTTGATATATTCCAGCTAAAATCATAGGGGCCAACCTCTCCCTCTCCCGAACCTGGCATATCACTGAGATCAAGGCCAAGTCCACCTCATCATCATCCCGTGGGAAAAGCAACTGGTTGACCACTATCAGGGTCAAGGCGTTGAACCGGGCCTCCTTATCTTCCCCCCTCAAAAGCTTCTCAGTCAAAAAAGCCTTAGATAGGGTCAAAAGGGTGTCAGAATCCCCCAAGTCCTTCTTCCCTATGCCCAAAAAAGTAGAAGCTTCCTTCTTGTAACTGGGCCTAAGAGGTGGATTCACCACCTTCTCATCAAACCTCAAGCCCAAGATAGTTTCCACCTCCTCAATGGTTGGGGTCATCTCATGGGTCCCAAAACGGAACAAGTTGAGATCGGGAACCCAATGACCAATCATGGCCTCTATAATCTCCCACCTAAAGGGAACCTTGGGAATGAGCAGGGTATGGCCTAGATTAGTAGAACCCCATCTCCTCTCCTCATCTAGGGTCATAGAGTTAACCCACCTGGTGTAAAAGGAATCCACAGGGTTGTACCTGGTGAGATTTGGGGGTTTTGATCTAAAAGTTTGTTTTGCAGGGGAGGCAGTGTGGACAGACAATAACGGGGCAGAAGATGATCCGGATTCCATTGGATGTGATGGGAGCAAGCTAGAACTCAAGAGGAGGAAGGAAAAGGCGAAAAAGGGGGTTTCTAAACTCAAAAACTCGTAAAAAAATGCTCAAATCCCAAGGCAGGTTGCATTTATAGCATCTTTTAACGTATCCGGTAACTCAGACCGGATACAAAGGCTTTATTAATATCCGGATACTTATACCGGATACAAAGGATGGCATGAGTATCCGGTATAACATACCGGATACAAAGACCAATCAATGTATCCGGTATGACAGACCGGATACCGAGAAAAAATGCAAAAAAAAAGAGCTAAGGATGAAAAAATCGGAATTTTTTTACCTGTTTTACCTGCTTACATGTCATAATTGCATAAAATTGAGAACAAAAAATGTGCAAGACAAGATAGAATGAATCAAAGTTTTTTTCATATATATATATATGCAAGTTTTGGTACAATGATGATGAAAAAGACATGAAAATCCTAAAATCTCTAACTACTCCTGTGCAGGATCATCCCCGCGACCTCTGCCTCGTCCTCCTCTACGACCTCTCCCCCGAGATGATCGGCGCCTATAGTAGGACAGTAGACGCTCCGCCATGTAGCGTGTCTCCGTCCTATGAAGGACTGAAGCTGGTACTCGATGCAGTAGTCCGATGTATCAGGGGAAGGGACCGGGACAGAATCAGAAGAAGCCTCTGGCTCCGCAGCAGCCGGCTCGACCGGGCCCGCAGCTACAGTAGCCTCCACTCCCGCAGATCCAGATGGCCCAGCAGCATCAGGGGAGGGACCCGGGGCAGAAATATCTGGGTCAATAGAAAAATTAGAACATTGAAGTAACCGGATAAACCCAAAGAGGGAAGAATTGAAGAAACTCACCAAGGACCTCAGGAGCAGGGTCAGGAACCACCATAGGAGATGAAGAGCCAGCAGGGACAGTCTCGGCAGGCAGGGGGGCTGCCTCAGGTACAGCCGAATCCTCAACCACAACTCCTGCAGCCACAGAAGGCTCGGCAGCAGTAGCAGGAGGACTAGGAGCTGTAATATCTGGTCAACAGAAAAAGTCAGAAATTGAAATATCAGGATAAACCAAAGAAGTAAAGCTATACTCACCAGGAGTATCCGCCATGGGATCCGCAGAAGCAGCTGCAATCGGGTCAGCAGATGGGACATCCACAGGATCCGCAGCCCGAGCAGGAGACGGGTCAGGAATGAGAAAATCATGCTCGAAGGCAACATCCTGATCATGGACCGGGCCCTGCACAAGTCAAACAAGCATATCAGAATAGCAAGAAAATGAAAGAAATGAAAATATGAAAAGGCTAGATACCTGTCTAGCCTGGAGCTCAGCAACCAGGGCCTCCAGCTCCCTGATCCGGGCATCCCGCTGGGCCACGACCGCATCGTGCTCAGCGATCATATCATCGATCGCGGCCCGCTGACTCTCAAACCGGTCCCGGATAGAGTTCAGCTCGTGTACCTGCCAACAAGAACAGAAGCATGGTCAGAAATGCATAAGGAAGGAAAAGGGGATGAAAATGGGAAAAGTACAAGACTTACTGTGTCCTCATGGATCCGGATACGGATCCCGCCAATCTCTGTCACCCCAGCACGAGTGGGTCGATCCATCAAGCATCCAATAGATACTCTCTGGAACCACTCGTCATAATCTCCGGCTACTGTGAGCCCCTCTGCATCCAGAAAATGATCGAACTGATCCACGCCGAAGCCGGGAAGGAGTGTGTCGGGACCCACAGGAGGAGGAGGGACGGGGATGCAAAGTGCGCTGGTGTGCTGGAAGTACAGGCGCTCTCCTAAGTACATCACCCTACCAAGCCTCCCGAGGAAGCACTGGTAGGGCTGACGTCGTCGATCTCTATCGAAGGCGTCCTGTACCGCCATCTCACGAGCCACTCCAACATCCACGTCATCAAATCGGGACAGAAGGAGCTGCAAAAAAGGGAAACTGTCAGGTACAGTCAAGATACAGGAAAAGAAATAGAAAGGAAAAAAGATAGAGGACTTACATCAGATCGGCGGGCACGGTCTAAGTGCACCCGGGCAGTGCGAGGCTGGCTCCTATTAGCATCTCGAACCTGGGCCGACCATCGCAAGGCCACAGGGAAATCCGCAACCTCAGGAACCGGAGAGGGGCGGAAGAAGGTCATATAGGTGTACATGAACACCTAAAAAAAAGAAAAATCAGTCAAGAAAAGATAAAGCCTAAGGACTTAAACCAGACAGATAAATGCAATACCTGTAGAATCTGCCAGAAGAACCGGCTGCTGACTCCATCACCTCTCGGAGATGCTAAGCCTCGAACCGCTCGGCACAGCCCGGCCAAGATGGTCCCATAGATAAGCCGACCCCATGCTAGCTGGCGGGTCTGATGGAAATCTCTCAAGGCGTCCAAAAAGAGCGGACTAACACCGGTAGTATCCTCCGGGAAGAAGCAGCTCCCCAACATCAGCAGGAATACATGTCGGAAGATCGGTGCAAAGGCTGCATCCTCCACAGAGGAATGCCAGACTCTCCCGCAGCCAGCTAATGGAGAGCCGGCCGCTCCGCCCATCCCAAGCAGTAGGTGGCAGGGCCTGATATCCCAAGAGAAGTCCCATATCCTCCGCAGAAGGCCGCTCCAAGACAATGGTCCGCCCCGTCAGAGGAATGCCAGTAATCATCACAAAATCAGAGGGGCGGATCCACAGCTCCACGTCCGGCAGATGGAATGACTGAGTCTCTGGGAAATACCTCTCCATCATGGCAAAGATGAGTGGACGGTCAGCTCTGAAGGATGGGATGCTAAGAAAGTGGTCCAGATGACATCTCCCAAACTCCCGCCTGAGTGCCGGAGACAATGACTGAGCTAACTCGCTAAATCTCCCCCAACTACCCCGCAGATGGGAAGAATGATATGGAAGCGGCACATCGGCCCTGATGCACATGGAGGGGTGGCTATCCAAGCCATGGAGGAGCTCTGTATCATGCACAGAGACCCTCAACTCCTCAGGAACTCCTGCAAGGGCTACAGCAACCCCCTCCGGAGCCGTATCTCTGGCTCTGCCTCGGCCTCTACCACGGCCTCTCTCGCCCTCAGGGGCCTGATCCTGAACTCTGCCTCTGCCTCTGCCTCGACCCCGAGCCGGTGCAACCACGGGCTAAATTTCAAGAACAAGGTGAAGATTTGTGTAGAAAGAGGATAGAAGAAAGAAAGAAAAATTTTTGAAAGCCTACCTCAGCAGAGCTCTCTCTGGAGTCACCTAATGGCTCAGACAAGGTGGCGCTGGAGCTCGCCTCTGTCCGAGCCCGTGAACTGGAGGGCTGATCAGCTGGGTCAACCTCCTCTCTAACTCGGGAACGACTCCTAGCCATCTACACAGGGAAGTGTTTTATGAATTTCAAAGTTGGCTTTGCTCCCAATCTTACATAATTTTTCCAAATTATCATGAATTGTGGGTATTTTATCTGTTTTAGAAAGCATTTGGTATTTCTGCCTAATCAACAATTTTATGCTAAGTTGTTTATCAAAAATTTTGTTTCTAAGGCATTTCCAAATATGGTCCTAAAGTTTCTGGGAAGATTAATATTTTCTTAATTACCAGGTGTAATCAGGAAAAATGCGCAGGGCAAGATCCTAGCAAGAACTGCAGAAGCACTACCTTATGGGGAAAAGTTCCAAGTGGAGAAGCCTGAGTCCCACAAGTGATCCAAATTCAAGCTAAGAAGTGGCAATCAAATTGGGAAAGAAGGCAATACAATTCAGAATTCTAACAAAAGCATCAAAGTGATCATGCCAGGGTTGCGAGGAAAAGAAAAAAATCCGTACATACAATCAGCAAGTGAATACCCACTAACAGTCAAAGTGATTGGATATGGATATCATCGAAGACACAAATCATGGTCATCAAGAATTATAGCACAATTGCAGCACCCAATCACAAGCATGGTATTACAATCAAAAATGCAGCATGGGTCAATTGCAACATGGAATAGAAATCCAAATTAAAGCATGACATTAAGCAGCCTATCATTCAAAAGACCAGGCAATTTGGATTCCACTGACAGACAGTTCCAAAAAACCGACAAGATCAATGTGGAGGGCAAGCAACAGCATGATATCAGTCCACTGGGGTTTTAGTCATGCGCAACAACTCAAGAATCAACCAAGGCAATTGAGAGATTTGATTTGCTAAAACATCAATTCAAAAACTCAAGCTCAAAACTGGGCAAAAATTCAGAAATTCAGAATGGGCATAATCAAGTTGGAAATCAAAACAGATTCAGTCAGAATCCATCATCGGCAGCAATTCTAATCAAAGCAGAAATTAAAACATGGCATGTCACAATCCTGGCTTGAAATCGGCAATGAATGGGAACCAATTTGCCATTCACATTTTCGGTAAGATTAGTGGGGTGATGAGCAAGGGTTTACCAGTGAACTAAATTCCACCAACAGTCAAAGGAAAAGATCATGTGGAATTTGGCAATCAAGATAAACAGTAAATTTTTCGTGGGAAGCTGCCATGCCATAGTTACTGTTTGATTAAAGAAGAAAGAAAAAATACCTGTCTGCAGGTAAAGAAGTCGGATTGATTGGAACTCGGGGGGAACAGTCGAAAATCAATCACCAGGAAGCTAGGGCTCGGCCACCACAGGATATGAGCAAGATGTATTTGATCCTCGCCGGAACTTGGGCGAAGCTGTCGAGCAGAATCGAGCAAAGCCCGAAAATGGCGAGCTAGGGCTTGGTCGCGCAACCAGGTTAGGTCGCCGGCAGCAATAGACGTCGCCGGAGCTACTGGAGATCGCCGGAAAAACAAGACGAGTCGTCGGGGACGAGGACGAGAGCTTGGGGCCGGTCTGAGTAATCGGAGCAAGAAGAAAAGAAGAGGAAAAGTCGCGGTCGCGCGCGACTTAAGTAAACTTGAAGGATCCGGATACTCAGGCCGGATACCCGCAAGCCCTCGATTATCCGGATACACTTACCGGATACCAAAGAAAAAAATAGAAAAAAAATAGAAAAAACAGGAAAAAAACAGAAAAAATAAAAAAAAAACAAAGAAAAATAGAGAAAAAGAAGAAAAAGGAAAAAATAGAAAAAAAAAAAGAGAAAAGAAAAAATAGAAAAAAGAGAAAAGAAAAGAGAAAAAAAAGAAGAAAAAAAAAAGAAAAAAAAGAAGAAAAGAAAAGAAAAGGGAAAAAAACTTGTGCTACAACTGCTATTTTCTCAAAATCCTATTTTTGTCTTGAAATCCACCTCACAGCCACGAGAGCTCTGTGGAATTTAGGACAACTTTGGGAAATGTGCCTGGTCAAAAGGATGATATCCACTCAATTTTCAACTTGGTTTGATAAAAAATCAGTTTTTCAAAAAATCCTATTTTTGGGCTTAAAATCCACTTCATAGCCACGAGAGCTCAGTGGAATTTAAGAACTCTTGGAGAGATGCCCCCTTAAAGTGAGGGCTTTTTGGCAAATCTCCACCCAAAAATTGTTTTCTACAAAATTGAATTGAACCGAGCAAATCATGCTCAAGGGAATGCAATTTGGGTTTGTCTACTCTTTGCAGCTCACTGCTTCGCAGTTCCCGCCAAGAGGGGCAGTTGTAGACACCCCAAATTGCACAAACAATCATCAAAAATCATTATCTCCTGGAAAGCCAGCACAGAATTTGAAGAAAATAAACTTTTACCTGTATCCGGATACTAAATCCGGATACAAGTACTCCTTCCTGTATCCGGATACTCATACCGGATACATGTGAGCCTTAGTGTATCCGGTACCATGTACCGGATACCTTAATGCCCTTTTTTATCCGGTCTGACATACTGGATACCTTAAGTTTGCTCAAAATTAGGGTTTTCCGAGAGCTTTTCACTTTTACCATCATGTCCCTCATTAAATGAGGGGAAATCGCGGAAATGACCTTAGGGTTAAGGTTGGAGGGGTTCTAGACATTAAGTTGTGTCTACCAATGACCTTAGCCTTTGCCTATAAATAGTAGCCTCCTCCTTGAGCAAAGGGCACACAACTCTTGTTTTGAATTCTCGCAAAGAAGAACTCCAAGAGAAGAAGAAAACCGCTGTTGAATCGCCTCCAAATCTCAGGTAAGCCTCAACTTTTCTTTTTATTTTCTGTATTTACATTCCTAGATCTAGATCTCTTCTTCTACCTTTCTGTAGTGTAAAGCCTTGTTTGTATGTGTGGAAATCCTTCCCCGGCTCAAAGTATCTCAAGACTCCCCTAGCCGTAAAACGTGAAGGCGGATCTAGGAGAAACGAGACTGGGGATTGACCCTAGTGCTAGAACCCATGTAGCATAAGGCTTTTGAATGATTGAAAACCGTTCTATAATCAAAGTACCCTTGATTATTTCGAAGATCCGTGTTTAACGGGGAGAGAGAACAGAGGGAAACGATAATGGAACGGAACCCTAGGCTATGCTAGAACCTATCTTATTGAATCTATATGCATGTTGTATTGATCTTGCTTGGTTTTGCACACATATTACACTTTTTTTGGAATAGGCTCACATTTGGGGATTTATTACATTCATTGTGATAAATCTCCAATAAATGGCCTCAATCAAATTCTGGAGTGTTTAAAAATGCTTTTCAAAGGTTTTGGATTCATCTCACACGAATCACACACTTTTTGTCAATTTTCGGATTTGATTTTCTTCAAAAGTGGCTTAGCTTGACAGCACCTGTACCCTTACTTCGGACGCCCATAACTTCATCATCCGGATGAATTTTGGGGCAATTCCAGAACCATGGGAAAGGTGAGGCTGTCTAGTTTATGTCCACCAAATTCATGAATTTACATCGAACGGATTTTTGACACCTCTCTGTCGAAGTTAAGTGGACAGTTCAGGCTCAAGTACAGAACTTGTCACTTCGACGGACCGCCATGTGTTCGTTTAAGTCCGATTTGAGTGATTTTTGTTTCTGAGTATTTCTTTATGAGTCTATTTTTCAAATCCAGTTGGTTTCATAATTTTTGGATTCCATTTGAATTATTGGTAGCCGATTTACTCAGAACTGTTCATTTGTACTTTTCTGGGTAAATCTGTGATCTTCGGGGCCTGTTCGGGAGACCACCCAAGGCACATCCGAAGGGATTTTTGTATGAGGCTAGTTTCTGTCGAAAGATGGCCATACAGACTTCAATCACACCAAATTTCACGGATTTCTATGTAGTGGATTTTTCTAGACAATTTTCCAAAGTTGCCCACTTACCACTTTTAAAAATCCCCAGCAGCAACTTCAAAGGAGCATAACTCCTAGGATTTTTATCGGAATGGATTGAAATTTTGCATGAAACTCTTATTTACCTTAATCTTTCAAATGGATTTGGTTTGGTTCAATTTAATATTGGATTTGAATGATTTTAAGGCAAATGTCATACTTTTTACCAAACTTCCCGGATTTGATTCAACTTGGTTTTGAGCAACCTCTACTTTGATTTCCATATTTTTGAAATACTCCAGAAGTGATATTGACATAAGAGAAGATCTAAAATCCATTTGGATCTTCATGTGAAAATATCATACATTGTTCCTTTTTCAAGGCTTTTCCATGATTTTTAGCAAGCTTCTTATGTTCTTTTTAGCATGAATAAATACTTGGCAACCACCTTGTGTGGGTGAATGGGGGTGCCTAACACCTTCCCCCGTTCATAATCTAATCCCCTTACCCATCTCTGGATTTGATTTTCAAGTAGGGTTATTTTTATCCTAGGATGTTTCTTTTGTCTCCTTTTTGCTTATTTTTGAACTCTTTGGTGTCCATTCTCACCCCAAAATCATGAATGGTGGCGACTCTCCCAGTTTTGCGTTGAGCCCGTGTGTTGACGGAGGGATGATCACACCCGTGATTTTTCCCATGTCTCACAAAGCCACATCATTTCAATATGAAAAAATATCATCAAGTCAAGTCATAAAAAAAATTCAGTTAACTTTCTCCCCTTTTTACTTACCCTTCCTTCTCCCCCTTTTTACCTTTTCCCCCGTTTTTTTTTTTTTTTTGACATTAGCTTTCTCCCCCTTTAGGAACATCTCCCCCTCAAGTCAAGTCCACCTCTCCATAAGCACCAGCAATACCACTTCATCAGCTCCCCTTCAAGATAGCTCCCCTTCAAGAAAAGTACTCTTCTCCCCCTTTTTGTCATGCAATGATTCAAGGGATACAAGTGCTTAATAAGAGAACTCATGCCAAGATTAAAGAAGGATATAAGTAGAAAATTCTTTGATTAAAAAAATCAAAACTATGAGGAAAAATTCTACTCATCCAATGTCCAGTTAAGATCCCAAAGAAACACTCCAAATCAGAAAAATTAACAAATGCAGTACATAAAATGGGAAAATGAAAGTCAAAGAGCCATGCATCTTTGGAGATCTAGAGAAAATATAAAACTCATCATATTCTAAAGATTAAGATGAAAATCTAAAGAATTTTAGCCATGTGCAAATAACAGTGAAATCTGAAGACAAAAATCCCTTTAATATGCTCAATGAAAGACTCTTTTGAGAGGTTTTGTACAATGGCTGAAATCAAGAGAATAACAATCATGAAAACATGAGCACTCATTAATTCTTGCCAATTTCTAGTGCTGGAAATAGGGAGAAAATTAACACTTCAGAGATGAAATCCAACTTAAAGCAATGCTCTAAACTCAAGATTGAAACCCAAGAAGATAGAGGATGATGTTTACCACTTCTCCAAGAGAAATTTAGCAAAGAAATCTCCAAATTGACCAACTTAGGATGAGATTTAACTTTCTTTGATGCTAAGAAACCACTTAGACAACCAAAGAATCAAAGCCCCATTGCTGTTTTTCTGTAGAGAAGATTGTAGCCTTGACTGAAGATACCCAGAAAAAAATCTAGTAATGTAACCTACAACAACAACTAGTAATGTAACCTGTAATGTAGGCATACGACATAAAAAAAACAGAAAATACGCATACAACAAAACAAAACAAAAACAGAGCAGTAAAAAAAAACTACACAGAGAATACGAATACTACTAGAAGTAGGTAAAAAAATCAAAGAAGAGGTAGGAAGAGGGTGACGTACCTTGCACTAGAGAAGAAATAAAGAAGGAAACCCTCAATTTTGTATGAACCTTTGTCGAATGCCGAAAGCAATTCGTGAATGCCATTGCCGAGAGTTAGAAAAAATGTAATAGACAGAAAAAAAAAATGAATTCCTAGAATGATTGTAGAAGGGTGAACATTTATTTAACTAATCAGAGGAAAAATGTTGAACTCACCTGAGAGATTAGGGCTTTAGAGCAAAACCCCCAATTCGTGTTCTTCTTTGAGAGCGAGAGGTTTATGAAAAAGTCGAATAAGGGTTTGGCAGAGTAATGGTCGACTTATATACATAATACAAAGTAGCTCTAGGAGGCTACATGATAAGCTGGAGTAGACAAATAAAGGTACAGGAAGCTTAACAAATAGATTTGCCGAGACTGAGAATTCTCTAAAAAAAACACACTGAGCAGACAGACCCCTGGTCTTGGATTTTCCCAACAAAATTGATGAGGCCACAAGACATCTGTATTGCATTAATTTTTTTTACACAAGGAATGAAATCCGTAAGAATTTATCATTGGAATTAACACACCATAACATATTTAGAAAGCCAAACACAGATAGAAAACAGAATTTTAACACAACGTTTTGGTTTAATCAAGTAATGAAGCACTTTGAAAAATCAGAGAATTCTTGCTCTGTTAGTAGTGTAGGCTACAACCCTAACTACGAATTCATCTCAACAATCATTTAATAGGCATAAAAGTGCAAGATTGGTCTTCAAGGCACTCTTGATCAACTCATGAACACTTTAATATATATGAGATGAAATTTTTCAGAAATTTTTGAGTGTGAGTAAGATAAGTAATATCCATGTGAGTCCTTTCAAAAATTACTATTATTAATGAGCTATAGAAGTAAAGAATACTTGATTTTGATGATTCCACCTTGAATGACAAGGAGGTTGTGGTATTCTTTTAGACTTATACTCATTAAGATAGGTAGCCTTCCCATTTTTGCCTTTTTCTATTTCACTGAATTCAAGATGTCTGAGTTTACAGCTCACCCCAGAATTCTTACACACACTTGGAGCATAGTATGTCTGGGTTTACAGCTCATCCCATGTCCTTACTCACACTTGGAGCATAGTATGTCTGGGTTTACAGCTCATCCCATGTCCTTACTCACACCAATTTTTTTTTTTTAAAAGGCTCAGGTGACTTTCACTCTATCTCTTGAGCTTGTCTTTTCAGAAATCCACAAATACACCCAATGATCACAACAAGCAGAATTTAGGTTCTCAAGAATTCAATCTCTATTATGCAAGAAAAATAATAGTAGAGATAAGAACTTGGAACTCAAGGATATGAAAATATAACACTACTAATTTCTGTGATTTTTCTCATTTGATCATGTGCTGTAGAGAAGCCTGTAGTGTGCACAATAGAACATATCTTACTAAAATTTATGAAATTCATTGATTGGAGAGTTGAATAAGTGTCAAGATACTAAGACCTAATGTTCCATAGAGCATATCCGTAATGATTTCCTAAGAGTTTCAAACTATTTTTGATCCAAAGGTTTTGTAAAAATGTCTGCAATTTGATTTTGTGTTTGAATATGTTCTAAGAGAATTGTTTTGTTCTCAACTGATTCTCTTATAAAGTGGTGCCTAATGTCAATGTTCACAAGGATTTTTCTCCAGACATGTGCCTGAAGCATCCACTCTTTAGATGCCATAGGTTGGTGTCATGTGCTTTTGAAGCTGTATGGACCACTTGACAGTCAAGATCAGACTTCCTAACCCAGATTTTCTTCACTTTTGGAACCTTATTTCTCAAGTAGGGGTTACTTGAAGGTGGTGATGCATTCTTTTGCAATCTTTGGGCAGAACTTAAAGGGTATTTAGTGTCTCTTAAGTTCTGAAATTTTTTAGACAGCAGCTCTGTTTCTTTCAAGAGAGCATCAAACTTATTGAATAAGAAAATTTCAGACTTAGTTTGAGTCTGAAATTTTTCCTTATCAATATGTTCCTTAGGAAGACCATGAAGAATATGACATTTTGGCTTTATATGTCCTTTCCTTCCACAAAAGTGACACATAGGGACAAAAGGTAGAGGTTTAGGCTCAGGTTTCTTTCTAGTATTACCTCTATAAACAGAATTTTCAGAATTGAATTTCACATAGGGAGGAAGATCATTACCAGCAGATGCTTTACCCTTAAGTAAGCCTTGTGATGAGCTTTCTCCAATTGACATTACCTTTCTTTTTCCTTTAAGTGCTTCATTAAGTGAGTTTTCAGCAACATATCCAAGTCCACTGAGATCTTTGTCTCTTCTTTGGCTCTCAAGCATTTCATCAAGTGCCTCGGTTCCTGCAGAAAATTTTGCAAAAGAGATTTCAAAAAATTCGAGTTCATTTTCTACCAAGGAGAATTTACCTTTCAGATTGTCTAACTCAGTAGCTTGTTCCTTGTTCATGAGTTCAGCATCATGAATTTTAGATACCAGAGAAGCTTCTCTGACTTGTACTTCCAAAAAAAGTTTCTCAATCTGTTCTCTTTGTCTCAAACAGTCTTCTTTCTCCTTCTCAGCACCCTTTAGTTGGAGTGATATTCTTTTGCATTTTTTTTGAAGTTTGTGAAACTCACTAAACAGTAGATTGTAAGCTTCTTGAAGATCACCATTCTCTTCTGAGTATTCATCTTCACTACATTCACTAAGGGACTCACTGTCTGAATTTTGTGTGACTACAAATGCCATAGCATTCTCTTGACTTTCCTCTGTTTCTGAACCAGAATTTTCCTCTTCATCATTGTCATCCCAAATAGCTTTTAAGGCATTTCTCCTCTTAGACACTTTATTGGGACACTCAGCAGCAACATGGCCAAAGCCTTGGCAATTATAGCATTGAATTCCCTTTGGATTTCTTCTCTTACTTTCTGATTTTGCTTCATTGTTCTTCTTGTCAGTTCTGAAATCTTTTGACCTTTCAGAGGAGTTTGCTGATTGTTTCTTCTCGAAGAACCTTCTGAATTTTTTAGCAAGCAATACCAACTCTTCAAGATCATCATCTGAATCTTCATCTTTACCCTCATTTATACTTTTAAGAGCAACCCCCTTTTGCTTCTTGGAAACTTTCAGATTAGCTTCAAATGTTTGTAGAGAGCCCACCAACTCTTCTACTTTCATTGCATCAACATCCTTAGCCTCTTCTATTGCTGTAACTTTGGGTTGAAATCTCTCAGGTAGAGATCTCAGAATTTTCCTTACAACCTTGGATGTGGAAATCTTCTCTCCTAGATTGAAGCTAGTGTTAACTATGTCACTCAACCTAGAGTAGAATTGGTCGAAGGTTTCTTCTTCTTCCATCTGAATTGTTTCAAAGGCAGTGGTTAAACGTTGCAACCGGGACAGTTTAACAGTAGCTGTACCTTCATGAGTCACCTCTAAAATATCCCAAGCCTCTTTAGCAATTTCACAGGTTGAGATCCTTCTAAATTCCTCTACTGTAACAGCACTAAACAAGGCATTAATAGCCTTGTTATTCCAACTACAGTTGTCAAATTCTCCTTTATTCCACCTATCATAAGCCTTTGGAACAATAACACCTTGAATATTTTGTGTGGGTGCTTCATACCCATTCAAGACAGATAACCATATTCGTTCATCTACAGATTTCAGATAGGCTCGCATTCTTGCCTTCCAATAGGCATAATTTGACCCATCAAAGAGGGGTGGCCTAGAGGAAGAAGCCCCTTCTTTGTTGTAGTCCATAGAGAACCAAGATCTCACTCTTTAACAGATTTGAGTGGAGTGGCTCCGATACCAATTGAGATTTCTAATCTCAGGTCCCTGTTCTCTTGGATTCTAAACAATCAGGAACAAATTTACAATACCAGAAAACAAACAGTGACAAGTGCTCATACTATTTAACAACAAAAACCTATACAAATGTCAAGAAGAAACCTCAAGTTTCTTTGAGGTAAAACAAGCCTGAAACATTGCATTAAGATGAACAAGACACTTCAACTATGTTCAAATTTACAGAAACTTTCTCCCAACCAAAAAGTTACTTACAAAGATTGAATCCTCAACCTTTTCTTCAATTTGAACTTCATGCTTTAACACAACTTCAAAATCTTCACACGTATGCTTCACCATGGAAGGGGCAGCCCATTTCAGTCTTTCACCAGATCTGAAATGTTCCTGTTCTCTGTTCTTTCACAGCCCTCCAGAACACTGCAGCAACCTCTCCTCCTTAGTCTCCTCTGGTTTTCCTCTTCATCAAGTTTCCCAGCACACCAGACACCTTCTCCCCTGCTTCAAGAAGCTTTAAATCAAGAGTTATTAACCCCTTAATAACTGCTGTAACCACCTGTAACTAATCTTGAAAACAACCTAACTAACTAGAAACAAACCCAACTGATTCTGAGAACTGCCCGAGAATCCAGTTGGTTGAGTAGCTCCAGCAAGTTACACTTAACCTTGCTAGAAGCTATCTCAAGTCACACATTCAACCATACTTCACTTCATAAACAAACTGAATGTTTTAATAAATTTCAATACTCTTTGTCATGCATTTTGTCACATGGAAAATATATTTTCCAACATGTTTACACCTGCCATAGTCCGGCAGTAGTCTTAAATCTTATATGGCTACAAGTGCCTCTAAATAGGAAAGTAGCGTCCATTAAGAAACCCCATGACGTGAGAGTGGTTTGGAAAAAGTCTATAAGAACTAAAAAGATGGGAAGTGGGGTCCCCCACTTTCTAAAAACGTGGGTGGTTTGTAAGGTGGGATTCAACTTCCTAAGAGTGAGTAGTTGGGAGACTTTGTGTTCAAGCCAAGCAGTTTATAAATAGGAACCTGCAAATAAGGGAAAGAAATCCCTCGATCAACACACAACTACACTAGCTATTCCGGTCTCCTCAGACCTCTTATTCGGTCTACCCATACCACCCTACTCTCATGCTATCCTCATAGCATGAAGTAGTCTATCCTCCTGTTGCTTCCTGTCGCAACAACACATGGAGATCCCTTTTACTCCTAGACAAGGCTAAGAAGGTACGCCCTACTCCGATCATGGCTAGGTACGATCTTAAGATACACCCTACTCCGATCACTAGGTACGATCTCACTTATCCCTTCAAGCAAGGCTAAGGGCAGTCATGATGTGCACCCCGGAACCAGTAATCTTCAAGATGGCCCCCGATCTCTTCTTTCTATACTACCGATCACAGCTATAGGGAAACAGGCGGCAGGTACCAAGATTTTCTTGGTCTTCTTTTACTTTTTTATTGATTCCCATCACCAACTATCCCTAAAACGGTCGTCACCTCACACGGCCCATCCATCATTGAAATGGCCGTCATCCCACATGGCCCTCAATTGCTGCAGATTCTACATCAAACGGCCACCATCAACGTGGTCGTCATCAATATTGCCATAAAATTGAGGGAAAAACCTTGGAGAACAAACCCCAATCCTCTTAGCAATCGTCGGATCAGAAGTCTTCCAATCTATAGGCGACCGGGTCGTATCTAAACCGCAACCTATTTGGTTTTGCATACGAACGGGGCCGGGGTCAAAGGCTTCTGACTCCTTCCTTGCATCGACACAAATGCTGGCACGTCTGTACACTCACACGTCCCTAAACCGAACCGAAAATGGTGGCAATAATTAGTAATTGTAGAAGTTTGCTTCACAATCGAATTGCAGCCCTTTTTTTTTTTTTTTTTTTTGGGTAATTAAAAAAAAAGGAAAAAGACTGACGCAAGACTCCCCTGCAATTCAGGCGTGAAATGAGTTTTTCCCCTTTTTTTGTATATCTCCTGGTGAGTTCATACTGCTTTTGCTTTTTGACTTGAAAGACTTGTGGCCAATTGGTTAAATATTTTATAATCGAAGAAAGAGAGAAACACAAAACCAATGAGAAAAAACAAATGAGTGGCCAGATGTCATTCTATGACCCGGTAACTTGTTGTAGGATTATATTATAACAAGTCTCGCCCTCTCCCCTCTGTCTCCCTGTACAACTTTACATGTTTCCCTCCCATTTCCCTTTCCTTAAAATTTAAAAATAACTAGAAGGGGTGCCTACTGCACGTTGCAAAATTGATTCTTAGGTTTTAAAAAAAGTTGTGAGGTAGTTTTGACCGTTCTACTCTTTTATTAATATCAACAGTGTATAAGAACTATTTTGGAAAGATGCATTTTTGTTTAGCACAATTCCCAAGGGGCCTCTTCTCATTATATTTAATATAGATATAGATATAGATATAGATAAATTACATTAAAGAGAGAAGAAATTGTCTAGCCCATTTATTAATGAGATATATTTACAGTTTATCCCTTAAGTTTCCATCAATCCCACTTATCCCCTTGTAGTTTCTAAAATACTAGTTTACCATCTTAAGGTTTTCTATATGTAACAATCTCCCCCTTTAGACATTTAACTTTTAAAATCAAAATTCAGAAAATGTTAATTGAAAAATTCACCCCGATAATTAATATTTAAAAGCGAAAAAAAAATTTTTAGGCCTTGAGTACCAAAAATGCCCTAAAGGCAAGTGTGTACCAAGTCTTTTTTTTTTTTTTTTTATTCTTCCATTTGAACCAATATTATAACCATTGAACCAACCTACTAAGAGTAATACCGATATTTACTTTCAAAATAATCTAAACAAGAGGGGAAAAATTGTCAATATAAAAAAATTTAATGATCAAACCTCTAAAATTAAATGGATAACTGTTAGACATAACAAACCTTAAGGTGATAAATTGATATGTTAAAAACCTAAAGAGAGAGTGAGATTGTGTAAAACCTCAAGTTGGTGAAGTGCAAATATCCCTATCAACTAGCTTCAAATGCTTACCTGCGAAAAAAGATAGAGAGACTAAAGAAATTGTCAGGTAAAAACACGAGGCTTAGTCTTCCATGAAGCTGAATAATTATCCAAAGCAAAATTAGCAATCTTATCACCAGCCTTATTGGCCTCCCTAGAAACATGTGAAAAAGAAAAAATATCTTAACTTGTGTCTCAAAAGCTTCAGAAATCATTGGAGAAATGGTCCCCAATGTCTTTTTAAGTACTGTTTTGGCTGATAGTGGCGATGGTGGAGGAGTCACATTCAAGATCCACGCTTTTTAGTCCAAGATTCCTTGCTGGCTTTCTTTTTTTTACGACTGCATGTACAACTTTAAACTGGTTTCCTTAAGATTTTCCATTTGTTAATTAAAAGATGCTGAAATTTCAATAATTACCGGCGGTCAATAAAAGATGCTGAAGGTTTCATAATTAGCGGCGGTCAATACCGGTGGTCATTGACCGCCGGTAAAAGTGTCAAAGACCGCCACCAATTTTATTTGGATCCGTCGCTAAAAACAGATAATCCTTTGTGAGGATTATCTGTTGTTATTCTCGGCCGACGGCCGATTTTATAATAAAGGAAGTTTTGTGTGTCATTAGTGTCTTTCGCTTTTAAACACTTGTAAGAATCCAAACGAAGATCGAACCCCTAGTCTTCATATTATCGCCTGACTCGTTTTATTACAGGTGACTTACAGTACGACTAAACCGACCCTGGTTTAGATTCGGAACAGGTGCCCGGGGTCAGGATCCGACCCGAAATCATTGTATCAAACGATACTGGCATGCCCACGTAGAGACACATCAGCAACACAATCACATGTCCACATCGGCCCAATTTCGGAGCAACACATCTATAATCGATTGTGGATTGTAAACCCAGGTTAAGAACATATATATTATATATTTAATACGTTCCTTAAACAGATAGTACCATTGAACGGAAAAGCATCTCCCACATATTCCATGTCATGATTGCTCACGAGTCGGAAGTGATGGAAACTAGGGTGAGAGAGGAAACTAAGATCAAATGGAGGAAGAGAAAGGCTATACTAGAGATTTGACGAATTACAATTCCAAGATTTGGAGAGTGGAGATGAAAATTCCTTTTGTTGCACTCCATCGTTGGGTAATTTTCAATCAAGAGACTATAAAGAGAACAAACCAAGCCAAGCATCGCATATATTATTGTTTTCACCCGCCGTAGCCTGGTAAATGAGGAAAAGCCACGCAACATCTACAAGGACTAGTTTCATTAGTAAAGACACGTAAGCAAGCGCACGTAGCAAGGAAATCATACGTGTGAAGAATGACATCATCATCAACAGAGGACTAACAATCGAGACTACCTTAACAAATAACGGAAATAAGGAAGTTATTTGTTGGGATCGTGGCAAGCAGTTGTTTTATCAGAATGAAATGGGAAAGGTTGATAACTTCTAGAGCCAATATGAAGATCGTGTAAACATGGGACGGTAAGTAACCATCAAAGCTCAGCTATAAAAGGCATAGTTGCGAAGGACTCAAAAAACAACATCCACTTGACTGCAACCGATTAATATGATTAAAATCCGATCATCCGTGATCACTATCCAGTCTCCTACACCCACATTGTAAAAAGAATGGATAATTTAGGACTCCTCTCACTGCTTCCTGTTGCAGTGATACTTTAGGATTATTGTTTACTCCAATTGAAGTGAAGACCCTATCACCGGCAAGGAAGTTGAGGCCGCTCCTGTTTCCTAAGCCTATACTTTGATTACAGCTACAGGGTTACAAATAATCGGTACCAAATCTATCTTTGGTCAAGCCAAGTGATTAGCGGAACGTCGGCTAAATAGTATTCCTAGCTTGGTGAATCCCCGAACCAGCTTTACTAACATACGCTCCCCTATATCCTTATCTTATACTCTGATTACGGCTGTAAGGCTAGAGGAGGCCGATACTATTAGTACTGATGGTTTTTATTCATTTTATTTCTTTTTGAGTTATTTGGAGGCTTGTTGTAATCAACAGGTTGCATCTTTGGCAACCGATATCTGAATATAGTACTTCATTATTGCTATCTGTCATTTTCAAACACGAATAAGAGTCCAAACGAAGACCAAACCCCTTAATTTTCATTCTTTCATCTGACTAGTTTTATTACAGGTGACTTGCAGTACGGTTAGACCAACTCTAGGTTAGATCCGAAATAGATACCTGTAGACACCCCAAAATTGCACGATTTTTGATAAATCTTGAAGGAGAGAAATATTTTATTGGAATTTTCAATTCTTTGCATTGGGTTTGAGATACTTAACCCATTTGAATCCAAAACGAAAAAGGAAAAGGCCCGAATTCAATCTTTTGTGCAAAGTCAAATTTTTTCTGGGTGAATTTTGTTGACTTTTGACCCCAGAAAATGAAATATTTTTTAAAGCCAGATTTCAAGATAATTTTTCCCAGTAAGCAGGTTTTTAGCCATGTTATTGCATAAAAGAATTTTTTGAGATTTTAAATCTTGACGAATACCTTGGTTTTAACATATTGAACCTTTTTTCCAGACCTGAAAAATCGGAATTTTGCCTAGAACTGGAAAGTTGACTTTTTATTCACTTGGAATTTGGGTCTGGAACTATTTTTAATGGATTCAAATGGGGGGGGTGTTTGCTTATTTACATGTAATATCTTAAGTAAATGGAGATTAAAAAATACGAGGACATTTACTTAAACGATATTACATGTAAATAAGTATTGCCTGTGTTAAAATTCGGATAAAAGCTTCTTTTTTTTGTATCCGACAGATACAAGAAGACCTTAATGTATCCGGCAACATATGCCGGATACAAGCAGACTTTAGTGTATCCGGCATTATATGCCGGATACATTAAGGCACTTGTGTATCCGGCCTGATATACCGGATACATAAGTTTTGCTCAAAATTAGGGTTTTCCGAGAGTTTTCACTTTTTACCATCATGTCCCTCATTGAATGAGGGGAAACCTCAGAAACAGCCCTAGGGTTAAGGTTGGTGGGCTCTAAACATTAAGTTATGTCTACCATCAACCCTAGCATTTGCCTATAAATAGGAGGCCCCTCCTCAAGCAAATGACCAAGAAGTTGGAGATCCAAGAGCTCCGAGTGAAGAAGGGAACCGCTGCCGGATTGCTTCCAGAACCCCAGGTAAGCCTCAACCCTCCTTTATTTTTCTGTATTTACCTTCCTAGATCTAGATCTCTTCTTCTACCTTTCTGTAGAATAAGGCCTTCTATGTGTGTGAAAATCCTTCCCCGGCTCAAAGTATCTCGAGACTCCCCCTAGCTGTAAAACGTGAAGGCGGGATCTAGGAGAAACGAGACTGGGGATTAACCCTAGTAATAGAACCCTATTTGCATAAGCCTTTTGATTCTATGTAAACCGTTTCATATTCAAAGTACCCCATGATTATCTTGAAGAACCGTGTTTAACGGGGAGAGAGAACAAAAGGAAACGATAATGGAACGGAACCCTAGGTTGTTTTAGAACCTTATTTTGATGAATATGTATGCATGCTATGTTGTTGTATTGATCTTGTATGGTTTTTCACACTTGCACATACATAGCATTATTTTGGCGGGATAGGCTCACATTTGGGGATTTATTACTCTCATTGTGATAAATCTCAAATAAATGGCCTCAATCAATTCTGGAATGTCTTTAAATGATTTTTAAAGGTTTTGTGTTCATCTTGCACGAATTGCACACACTTTGTCACATTTTTGCATTGGTTTTACTTAAAATAGGCTTTACTTGACAGCAACTGTACCCTGACTTCGGACACTCATAACATCATCATCCGGATGAATTTTGGAGTGATTCCAGAACCATGGGAAAGGTGAGGCTGTCTAGTTTATGTATAAAAATTTTCATTTGATTTCTATCAAGCAGATTTTTTACACCTCTCTGTCGAAGTTGATTGGTCAGTTCAGGTTTAAATACGGAACTTGTCACTTCGACGGAGCGCCATGTGTTCGTTTTAAATCCGATTCGAGTGATTTTTGTTTTTGGGCACTCCTTTATAAGTCTATTTTTAAATCCAATTGATTTCACAATTTTTTGATTTAAATTGTGTCGTGGAGAGCAGATTTACTCAGAACTGCTCAACAGCACTTTTTCTGGGTCAATCTGTGATCCTCGGGGCCTGTTCGGGAAGTCACCCAAAGCACATCCGAATGAGTTTTTGTATGAGGCTAGTTTCTTTTGAAAGATGGCCATACAAACTTCATTGACACCAAATTTCACGGATTTCTATGGAGTAGATTTTTCTAGGTGATTTTCCAAAGTTACCTACTTGATACTTTTGATTTCTTCCGGCAACAACTTTAAAAGAGCCATAACTCTTAGGATTTCAACCGGAATTAATTGAAATTTTGCATGAGAGTATTGTTTACCCTAATCTTTCAAATGGATTTGGTTTGATTTAATTTAAAATTGGATTTGATTAATTTCAAGAGAAATGGCCTTACTTTTTACCAAATTTCCCGGATTTGCCTCAACTTAGTTTTGTGCAACTTTTGCTGTGATTTCCATCTTTTTGTGATATTCCAAAAGTGATATTAACATAAAAGAAGATCTGGAATTCATTTGGATTTTCATGTGAAGATATCATATATTTGTCCTTTTTCAAGGTTTTCATGATTTTTTAGCAAGCTTTCTATTTTCTTTTAGCATGAATAACACTTGGCAACCACCTTGTGTGGGTGAATGGGGGTGCCTAACACCTTCCCCCATTCATAATCTAATCCCCTTACCCATCTTTGGATTTGATTTTCAAGTAGGGTTATTTTTACTCTAGAATTTGCCTTTTAGCACTTTTTATCTCTTTTTGCTTGTTTTTAATTCTTTTGGTGTCCATTCACACCCTAAACAAATGGATGGTGTCGACTCCCACTCTTTATGTCTAGCCCCGCGTGTTGATGGAGGGATGATCATCTCCGGGTGATTTTTTCCCATGTCTCACAATACCCGGGGTCAGGGTCCGATCCGAATCTTGTATCAACAGATACTGGCACGCCCACACAAAAACACATTATCCCTACTACCGAGCCCGGAACAATTTAGGAGGAACAATTATAGAATGAACTCCCATAAGAGCAAGTTACTTTTGCTCATCAGTTGCGTGGAAACTCAGCGGTGCAAATGAAACCTGTGTCAACGTCAACCACGCGGAACCAAAACGAGTGGGCGGCCAGTCGGCCGGTCACCAAACGCGAAGAAGATCATATCATTTTGTTCGATTATTCTATTATTCCAGGATTGATTCTATACTGCTTTTTCTTTTTGACTTAAAAAGACTTGTTGATGACCGGTAAAGTCCATTATAATGGAAGAGCGCTCTCCCAAAAAAACACAAGGAAAAAGAAATAGCAAATTGGTTTTAAATGGTATTTCAAAATCAGTGATCCAATTCTTGATAATTGAGAAATAACAAGGATTTTTTAAAATAATTAAGGACAAATGTTATTTTACTGTTTATAAAGAGTTTATTCCATAAATAAATGCCATTAACTTACTTGTATACATCATCAATAACAAAAGGTTTACAAGCGGTATTTTGTAAAGAAACTTTTTATGAAAGGTAAAATGAAATTCATTCTCAACCCTTTTAAAAAAGTGTCAATATTTCTCAATTACCCAAAATTAAATTTGAATTATATTAGGATGAGGAGAGAAATTAGACGCAAAAAAGCAGAGGAAAAAGAGTGGCCAGAAGTAATTGTGCAACGTGGTTACTTTTTCAAGGATTATGTATAATAACAAAACGTCCCACCCTCCCCTCTCTGTACAACTTTACATCTGGTTTCCTTTCCTTCTCCTTTTCCTAATTAATTAAAAGACGGGTAGCAAAAGAAGAAGCGAAGACGTGGTGTCAGGGAAAATATAGAGTGCCGGCCACTCAGTATTTAACTAATTTTTAAATAACTATATTAAAAGATTCTGAAGAAAAAAGAATCAAGTTGTCCGGCCCAGTCACATAATTTCTTAAATGACTTTATTAACTATTCTAAAACATAAATTCTATCTGCAAAGACTAGCGCTTGCTAGTTGCTACTTAGACTGTTTCTTGTCAGATGTCCATGTCCTTGTACCTTGGCACTAAAAATGGAGAGCTTCTTTGATCCACACAAGCTAGCTATTATCCTCAGCTGATAACTAATAATTGATCTCAGGTTCCCATGATTGGTCACTTCATACTTCTATGACTCCTGGAAATTATTACTAATACCTCCTGATTATTCCAATTGATATCATAATCTTGCTCACAGTTAGAGGTTCCAGCTGAGGAAGTGAAGTCTCTGACCAACATACCCCCATGGACGATAAAGAAAAAAGAACAATGCATCACAATGACAAATTTAACCTCAATCATCATTGTAAATTTAAAGATGATATTACAACGATATATAAACGCAATCAAAAGACATAGCAGACAGAAAACTCACATCTAAGAAATTAAGGATACAAACAATGTTGAAATAAATTACGAATCATAGATACAACAAAACATGCAAAACCAAAAAAAATGCTACATTATCAACTTTCATTAATTGGGATGCTCTGATGGGGCAGTGGCAAAAGATGTACTACCTGAGGAGGATCCATCAACCTTGACGTGTGGACGATCATTGGAGGGTCCACGTCCAGATATATAAGGCATCTCCTGTGGGAGAGGAGGAAGTGGACCTTTCTGAAGGAGCTTGTTAATGGCTTCTCGGATAGTTGGTCGAGCAATTGGGTCTGGGTGGGCACACCATAACCCCACAACTAGCAAGCACTTCATCTCATTCTCATCAAATTCCTTACACAGTCTTGGGTCCGCAGCTTCAAGAATATTTCCATTACCATACAGCATCCACACCCACTGTACCAATTCTCGAGGAAGTTCATCCACAGGCCCAATTAGTGGCTTTCTTCCACACCCAATTTCCAAAGCTACAATCCCAAAGCTGTATACATCTGATTGTTTGCTTGGTTTTTGTCGGCGTTCACACTCAGGAGCCAAATAGCCTTCAGTGCCGGCTATGTATGTGGTTAGTGGATCCTCTCCCTCCTCCACAATCCTTGCCAATCCAAAGTCCCCAAGTTTGGCTTTAAAATCCACATCCAGTAATATGTTGCTAGATTTGATATCCCTATGTATTATGTACGATCCTCCCTCCTCATGCAGATGGAGCAACCCATTGGCCAAGTCCAGAACTATCTTGTACCTCTCTTTCCATGCCAGCAACCTCTTCTCCTTAAAGAGATGATCCCAAAGGCTCCCATTGGGCATGAATTCGTAAACAAGGAGGAGCTCTTTTTCTTCATTGCACCAGCCATAGAGTTGAACCAAGTTCTCATGCCGCAACCGACTAAGCGTTTTCACTTCCGATTCGAATTGCTTCACCGCTCGATCATTATGACGCCCTTTTGAGAACTTCTTGATTGCCACCTCCAAATTCGGGTCTCCCAAGGAACCTTTATAAACTTTACCAAAACCTCCCTTTCCAATCTCGCTTTCCGTGAAGTTGTTTGTTGCATCGACCAATTCCTGATACGAAAACTCTTTAGGAAATACATTTCCTGTTGGACCAGAAGCCGGTGGTACCATTGTGTTTTGGGGTGTGCGCTGCATTTCATCAATGGTACCATGAAACCCACTAGACGAAGCCATCTCTCTTGTACCTCCATATTGCTCTTGTTCAATATTTGATGCTGGGATTGTGTTTTGGGGTGTGGGATCCTCTATTACCACGAGCGTATTTTGGGGTGTGGGCTGCATTTCATCAATGGTACCATGAAACCCACTAGACGAAGCCATCTCTCTTGTACGTGAATATTGCTCTTGTTCATTATTTGATGCTGGGATTGTGTTTTGGGGTGTGGGATCCTCTATTGCCATGAGCGTATTTTGGGGTGTGGGCTGAATTTCATCAATGGTACCATGAAACCCACTAGACGAAGCCATCTCTCTTGCATGTGCATATTGCTCTTGTTCATTATTTGATGCTGGGATTGTGTTTTGGGCTGTGGGATCCTCTAGGGCTCCATGTTCGTGCGTTTCATGGTGACGAATCTGTTCCCCATCAACATTCTCTTGCTTTCTTGATTGCACTTTGTTAATCAAAACACTATCCTCTTGATTCCTTGTTTGCTCCAATTCCCCACTGGGAGGACCATTATACCTTCGGTTATTTCCGCTTCTTTTCTTCCAACAAAGAAACCAGATCAAACCAAACCCACCAAGGAGGATACCAACAACACAAGCAACAAGAACCACCCACATGGTCTTTTTCTTAGTTCCGTTTCGTCCACTTTCTACAGCAGTTCCGTTTCGTCCGCTTTCTGCAACAGTTCCATTTTGTTGGCTTTCTACTGTTTCCAAGGTAGATCGAAAATCCCAGTACTGAACAGAATGTATCTGGTATACTTCTCCCGTTGATGCAGAGAAGCCAACCGTAACCCACTCCGGTAAATAGTCCCTCAGATCCACGAGATAGGAAATGCTCGAGTACGAATCCGGTCGATCATCATAACTTAAAAAAACACTTAAGTTTTTAGTACTCGAATTATAATTAACTACAGCTTTGTTCCTTACCTTTGACCCCCAAAACCACCTTACAGTCTGAACTGATACAACCGAGTTGATGTCGATGCCGATGTGCTCGTAATAGGGATCCCAGCTATTCTTGAAGTTATCGAACTCCACAGCAACAAATGGATACTGGATTGTATTATTGTCACTGCTCATAAGGCCAAGCCACTTGCCCATGGAGTTTGAAGGCAAGGACTTGTTTGCCGCCAGGAAGAAAGCAAGTCCATCTCCATGGTTTTGATTTAGGGCATCAACTGAAAACGTAAAGTGGGTGGTGAAGTCGGTTAGTCTTCGAGTAGCCCTGTCCCAAAGTCGCACTGGATCACGATGTATGGCTCGACCAGAAGAGGTAGTAAGATTGGCGTGCGCCTGGTTCTTGGTGAGTTGGATAAGACCACTCGACGGAAAAGCGTCTCCCTCATATTCCATGTCACGATTACTGATATTGAAAGAGTCGAAAGTGAAGGAAACAGGAGTGACAGAGGGAACTAAGATCAAGTGTGTCGAGGATCAAGCTACAGATCCTCAGCCTTAATTCAAGGCTTTCCATTTGCATTCATTCTGTCACATAATTGTAGCCTAGATTGATTCTTTCCATTCTATTAGAATCAATCAATTGTAATTACCATATACAAACATGTAATTATGCATATATAAATGAAATCAATTCACCACAAAGGTGTGGTGGTTTTTCAAACATTCTCATGGTATCAGAGCCCTACGGATTAACATCCATCTCTTGATCCTTTCTCCCCTCCCATGGCTGCCGAACCCTCCTCTACCCTTCTTCCCTTCAACACTCTCATCCACATGGTTACCATCAAGCTATCCTCCTCCAACTATCTCCTGTGGAAGGGTCAATTGCTTCCCCTTCTGGAAAGTCAAGACCTAATCGGCTATGTGGATGGCACTATAGAAACCCCACCTCGTTTCACCCTGGAAAACCCTCAGACACCAAATATCAAGCATGTGGCATGGAAACATACCGATCAACGCCTTCTTAGTCTGTTATTGTCCTCTCTCACAGAGGAAGCAATGGCTGAAGTCATCGGCCTCTCCACTTCGCGTGAGGTGTGGGTTGCCTTAGAGAACACATTCAGTCACCGCTCCAAAGCCCGTGAAATTCGTCTCAAGGATGACCTGCAACTGATGAAACGCGGCACCCGATCTGTCTCGGAGTACGCCCGTGCCTTCAAAGCCATCTGCGATCAATTACATGCCATCGGACGACCTGTTGACGGCACTGACAAAGTCCACTGGTTTCTTCGCGGCCTTGGATCGGATTTCTCAAGCTTCTCCACGACCCAAATGGCCCTCACCACTTTGCCCTATTTTGCCGATCTTGTGCCAAAAGCAGAAAGTTTCGAGCTTTTTCAAAGATCTTTGGAGCCGGATACACCGTCCCCTGCAGCGTTCGCCGCCAGCACTCACAATCCAGCGAAATCGACTCAGCGAGGCTTCTCTTCCCGCAATCACCACACTCGAACTGCCGGCCATGGACGAGGACAGGGCCGCTCCTCTGGCAGACGAACTCCTCGTTGCCAAATCTGTCGAGTGGAAGGTCACTATGCAGACCGTTGCCGGCAACGGTATGAACGCCATGGTCATACCCCTGAAGCTCAACTCGCCGAAGCTTTTCATTCCTCGTGCTCTCTTTCTGGAAATGAAGTCTCAGATTGGTTTATAGACACAGGGGCATCGGCTCATATGACTCCCAGCGAATCCTGCTTGGATCAGTCCACTTCTTATACGGGTAAGGATTGCGTTATTGTTGGGAACGGTGCATCCCTACCCATTACCCACACCGGTAAACTTTCTCAATCCCCTGATCTTCAACTGTTAGATGTTCTGGTTGTCCCTCATATCACTAAAAACCTTTTGTCCGTTAGTAAATTAACATCTGATTTCCCATTATCTGTCACCTTCACTAACAATTCTTTTACTGTTCAGAATCGCCAAACGGGAAGCGTGGTAGCAACCGGTAAACGAGATGGCGGCCTCTATGTGCTAGAACGCGGAAATTCAGCTTTTGTTTCTGTTCTCAAAAATAAGTCCCTTCATGCTTCATATGATCTTTGGCATGCTCGTCTTGGCCATGTGAATCATTCTGTTATTTCTTTTCTAAATAAAAAAGGACAGCTTCATCTTACTTCCTTATTGCCATCTCCAGTGTTATGTAGTACCTGTCACATTGCAAAGAGCCACCGTTTGCCCTATTCTCGTAATGAACATCGATCGTCAAAGGTGTTAGATCTCATTTATTGTGATTTATGGGGCCCATCTCCTGTAAAGTCAAATTCGGGTTTTGCATACTATGCTTTATTTATTGATGATTATTCCCGATTCACTTGGCTTTACCCATTGAAATTGAAATCTGATTTTTTTAGTACCTTTATTCAATTTCAAAAATTTGTGGAGAATCAACACTCTACTCGTATCAAGATGTTTCAAAGTGACGGTGGTGCAGAATTCACCAATAACTGCTTTAAAGCTCACCTTAGTACCTCTGGCATCCATCATCAACTCTCTTGCCCATATACACCAGCACAAAACGGTCGTGCAGAAAGGAAACATCGTCATGTAACTGAAACAGGTCTTGCCCTCCTTTTTCACTCTCACATTCCCACTCCCTTTTGGGTTGACGCCTTTAGCACTGCGGCTTACATCATCAACCGGTTGCCTACACCACTTCTCGGAGGTAAGTCACCATTTGAGCTTCTGTATGGTTCTACTCCTAATTATGAAAACTTTCATCCATTTGGTTGTCGTGTTTATCCTTGTTTACGAGATTACATGACTAACAAGTTCTCCCCTCGCAGCATTCCTTGCATTTTTATGGATTATCATTCATCTTATAAAGGTTTTCGTTGTCTTGACCCCGCCACCTCCAGACTCAATGTCACCCGCCATGCTCAATTTGATGAAAACAATTTTCCCTTTCACAATACTTCTCAAGCTCAACCAATACCCTCTCTCCAAATCTCAAATTTCTTGGAACCCAATCTTCCTCTCATAAACATGCCTCCGCCATCCCCTGCACTACCCTCCCAACACATTCCGCAATCTGGATCCACCTCGTGTATTATTTGTACTGATTCAGTGGATGAGTCTATGCAGGTACCTAATTCTTCTACAGGTCCATCTCTGTCACAATCGGACTTCAGGCCGACCTCTCCGGAACTTGTCACTGAGTTACCCCTTGTTGATCGCACTCCCACTGCAGCTGCCCCATTGGGTTCTCATCCCATGCTCACAAGAGCCAAAGCAGGTATCTTCAAAACACGTCACCCGGCGCATCTCGGACTTGTGGGTTCCTCTGGGCTTCTTTCTACTCTTCTTGCTTCCACTGAGCCTAAAGGTTTCAAATCTGCTGCTAAAAATCCTGCTTGGCTCGCTGCGATGGATGAAGAAGTTCAAGCGTTGCAACACAATCGTACCTGGCTTTTGGTTCCTCAACCCACCAACACCAACATTGTGGGTTCCAAATGGGTATTTCGGACCAAATACTTGCCTGACGGATCTATTGATCGTCTCAAAGCCCGTCTTGTTGCAAAAGGATACACACAGGTACCTGGTCTAGACTACACTGACACTTTTAGTCCTGTTATCAAGGCTACCACAATCCGTGTTGTCCTCTCTCTTGCTGTGACCAACAAATGGCCCCTTCGTCAACTGGATGTCAAAAATGCGTTCCTCAATGGACATCTCACTGAATCTGTTTACATGGAGCAGCCCCCTGGGTATATTGACCCTCGCTTTCCTCATCATGTCTGTCAGTTGCAGAAAGCTCTCTATGGTCTTAAGCAAGCTCCTCGTGCTTGGTTTCAGCGCCTCAGCTCTTTTCTCATCCAACTTGGGTTTGTTTGCAGTCGTGCAGACCCCTCATTATTTGTCTTTCATAAGCAGTCTGACATACTTTATCTACTTCTCTATGTTGATGACATCATTCTTACAGGCAACAACTTATCTCTTCTTGCCAGTTTTACATGCAAACTTAATTCTAAGTTTGCCACTAAGGATTTGGGTTCTCTCAGTTACTTTCTTGGTCTTGAAGCTACGCCTACCTCTGACGGCCTCTTCATCAGTCAGCTCAAATATGCACGAGATATTCTTACCCGAGCTCAGCTTCTTGATAGCAAACCTGTTCACACTCCCATGGTCGTTTCTCAGCACCTCTCTGTTGATGGTCCTTTGTTCTCAGATCCCACACATTACAGATCTCTAGTTGGTGCTCTTCAATACTTGACCATCACTCGCCCGGATATTGCTCATGCTGTCAACTCTGTCAGTCAATTTCTCCACTCCCCGACTGAAGATCACTTTCTTGCTGTCAAACGCATTCTTCGCTATGTCAAAGGCACACTCCACTATGGTCTTGCTTTTCATCCATCTGCTGCTCTTGGTGCCTTACTTGCTTACTCAGATGCAGATTGGGCAGGCTGCCCTGATACTCGCCGCTCTACCTCTGGTTACTCTATTTATCTTGGTGGCAACTTGGTTTCTTGGAGTGCCAAGAAGCAACCTACAGTTTCTCGCTCCAGTTGTGAATCCGAGTATCGTGCCTTGGCTTCCACTGCCGCTGAACTTCTATGGCTCACACATCTCCTTAGTGACCTCAAAGTTTCTGTTCCACAGCGGCCTCTCCTTCTGTGTGACAACAAGAGTGCCATCTTCTTGAGCTCAAATCCGGTTTCTCACAAACGGGCTAAGCATGTTGAGCTCGACTATCATTTTCTACGTGAACTTGTTCTTGCTGGCAAGCTTCGTACTCAGTATGTGCCTTCTCACTTGCAAGTTGCTGACATCTTCACCAAAAGTGTGTCCAAACTTCTTTTTGAACTCTTCCGATCCAAGCTTCACGTACGTTCAAATCCGACGCTCAGCTTGCGGGGGGGTGTCGAGGATCAAGCTACAGATCCTCAGCCTTAATTCAAGGCTTTCCATTTGCATTCATTCTGTCACATAATTGTAGCCTAGATTGATTCTTTCCATTCTATTAGAATCAATCAATTGTAATTACCATATACAAACATGTAATTATGCATATATAAATGAAATCAATTCACCACAAAGGTGTGGTGGTTTTTCAAACATTCTCAAAGTGGAAGAAGAAGAAGGACATAGTAGAGATTTGACGAAGAGCAATTCCAAGATTTGGGGACTGGATATGAAAATTCCTTGTGCTGCACTCCATCGTTGGGGAAGTTTCAATCAAGAGACTATAAAGAGAACAAACGAAGCCAAGCCTCATATATAGAATGAACACCTCGCACTACAGCAAGTTACTTTTTTGCTCATCAGGTGCGTGGAAACTCAGAGCTGCAAATGAAATCTGTGTCAACGTCAACGCGACGGAACCAGAACGAGTCATCGGCCCCGTCTCTCTCTAAACGCGAAGAAGAATACACGGTTGATCCAGTGAGCACTCAAGACGATCACAGCATTGTATGAGTTCTATTAATCCACGACCGAATTCATCCGGCATTTTCTTTTTGACTTAAAAAGACTTCTTTTTTTTTTTTTAAGAAGACTTAAAAAGACTTAACAGACTTGTTTCTGGTTGGTATAGTATGTTATATATTAATGAAAGGAGTGAAAACGCAAAGAGATTGAGAGGAAAAACAAAATGGCCAGAAGTCATCGTCCCACACTCCCACTCGATTACTTTTTCAAAAGTTATATCTATACTATATATAAAAAGAGAAGAGGGGGGAATATTCCCTCTAGATTCTGACCCCCTTTTTCTTTTTCCAAGCATTTCCCTTCCCAAACAAAACAATCCTACACTATTGCAACTACCTTGGCTATTTATTAAAGTAGGCCCACGTTTTCTATGCGCGTAGCGCGTGCAGCCCCCTAGTAATAATCAAAAACAATTGTCACACTCACACTCTGTGTACAGCTTTACAACTGGTTTCCTTCTCATTTTTATTTTCTTAATTAAAAGACACTTGAGAAAGAGGCAAAGTCACTTAATTTCTTAAATGATTATTTAACTAATTTAAATGCTACCTTCTAATAAATTCTATATGATATTGCCTGTAGCATTTATATAGAAGACTACGTGTAGACACCCCCAAATTGCACTAAAATATGAGAAAATGAATGAAAATATGTTTAAAGCACCTTAATTGAGTTTTAAAACATATGTTGAAACCTCAAAACCAACAAAACATGTGATGCCTGCATATATTGTGCGGATTTTCTCGATTTTTTTTTGTCCCATATAGTGTGCGGTTTGCAACTTATTGATCGTACCCACATATATAATGCGGTTTGGACAAAACCGCATGATATATGCGGATACGTAAAAATTTTGCCAATTCGCAAAGGCTCAGGATCTAAGCTTTATTTACCATTTGTACCTCTCTCTGAGAGACTTGATCTCCCCCATTTGCCCTTTGAATCCTCTAGATTTACTACAACTCATACTTTAAAATTGAATTGGAAGAATCTAGAAACGAATTTTTGCTTACCCTTGGGACCTTCTATACCCTTGGCCTTGCCTATATGTAAGACCCCGAAACTTGGAAAAACTTTAATTAAGATAAATTAAATAAATTAAGTAAAAACAATTAATTAGACCAATGATTTATTGGGTTGGTTTAGTTTAATTGAATGGTTCAATGGTTCAAGGTTCAATGGTTAAAAACATACATAAGCATTTTGAATTAAGAGTAATTGGAGATTAAACAATTTAATTAGGTTAATTAAATCAAATTTAATAGAAACTACCAGGTTAAGGGTTTGGTTTGGTTTGACTTGGGTTGTTTCGGTTTAAGTGAATTCGGTTTAAGTGAGTTTGGTTTAAGTGGGTTGGGTCGATTTGAGAGATTGTTTTATAAGTGGGATTCATTGAGAATCCTCTATAGAGTTAGGGTTCTATGAATCGAGAGAGAAACCACAACAGAAGAAGAAGAGCGGAAAAGAAGGGAGGAAGAAGAAGAAGAAGAAGAGGAAGAAGAAAGGAATAGGAAAGAAGGAAGGTTGTTGCACAACCGAATTCTGGTAAGTAGCAGTTTACACGAATTTAGTTTCTATATTTTGATTTCAGTTTAATCGTACCTCTGTTTGTGATTGTTTGGTTTGGTTGTGGTAATTTGATGAGTTGTGATGCTTTGGTTTTGGTTGCTGAAGGGAGTATGAAATAAGAATGGCATAAAGGAAGGGAAAAACGTGAAGGAAAGATAAGGAGATGTGCTACTGTTGAGCTCTCTCTCATGGAGAAGAGAGACCCATTAACATGAATTAGAGAACTATTTATAGGAGAGAAGAGAAGGAGAGAAATAGTAGGTGAGAAATGAAAGAGAAAGAAAGCAATGGAGAAGTGAGACAGAGACAGGTAAGGTTACGGAAGAGAGAGAGAGGATCTAGAGAGTTGTTCGGGTTTTAAGAAAAATATTAAGATTTAGTTCAACATGATATTATAATTATAAATAAGTTTATATTATAATAAAGTGTTTATGTTTGGTCAATAAGATAATGAAATGTAGTTCTAGGCTATATATATTGTAATTAAAGGTGAGTTCATATTTTGGTAAACAATCACTTGAAATATTAAATGGTTAATGTGCGCACCCGATTTCGGTCGCACGACGAGGCGCACGCAAAACGATGCGTGGCTCGGGATTTGTTTGGAGTCGCCACTGCCTGATGGGGTGCAGGCAGACACCTGGGTGCCTAAGTTCTTCTACTAAGGCTTTTGGTCTGCGGCTTTGAGATTCTAAGCAGGGGCTCGGTTGCGGTCTGGGGAAGTCCGTAGACACCCCAGTCCACCCCGTCAAGTGACGGGTCCCATAAGTATCCTTGGTTTGAGTCAACTTTGGTCTCTCACTCACCCGATTCCTATTCCAGCATGCAATTTTGATTAAGTCTGGCGGGACCGCCAAAGTGGTGTGGGCCTCTTTACTTGATTTTATCTTTTTTAATTAAGATGATCTAGGCCTGGTGGGGTGGGCCCCGTTGGAAGGCCCACGGTATCCCTTGGTGGGCCAAGTGTGGCCCTTTGGACTTTGGTTCAATTTGAATTGATTTTCTTTTGGAGTTCAAGTTGGATTAGTTAAGTGGATTTCATGCCAAAAGTGGGCTGGGATTGCTTTGTGGGCCCTTGAGTGGGCCCCACAGTGGTTTGCCAAGTGATTTTGATTATCTTGATTAATTATACCAAAATGGGCCAGGTATTGGGCTTGGGGCCCTTTACCCAGGCTTGGGCTTGAAAGCCCAAGATTTCCTAAGTTTAGGGTTCTGAAACCCTAAGTTGGTTGGGTTCATGGGCTTAGTGGGCCCGATAGGCCCTGCCCGTGGTCTCGGCCAAACCACATGCTACTTTAATCATGCATGGCCCAATTAGGGCTTGGGTGGGCCTCAAGTGGTCTGGCCCACTCAAATCTTTTATTTATCTTAGTTAAGCAAAAATGAATTGGTCGGGCTTGGTGGGCCCCGTTGGAAGGCCCACCGGAAATCAATTTGGACCGAGGGTCCAAGTCCCATGTTGGGTTTCCGGGTGACCCGGAAACCCTATTGGTTCATTTGGCTCGATTTAGGAATGCCACCTATATCTAGCAAAAGTTACAGCATATAAGTCACATATACGTCACAGGAACATATCAAAATCAACATTTATCAAGGAGAGACTAGCTCATTATGCTGGGTCCAAGGGGAGGTACCCGGGGCCCCGATGGGCGGAGCGAACAAAGGGAGTGGGGGGTGTGGGGGGGCGAAGCCCCCCGCGGTACAATAAAGGGTATTTTCGGAATTTTTCAAAAATACAGCAATTCGGCCTGTTTTAGGGGTATGCAGGTGAGCGCCAGTAGGCGCTAAGAACCATGCAAAATTTGGACCTGGCGCTCACTCGATACTAAGTGAGCGCGAGCTAGGCGGGAAGTGAGCGCGAGCTGGGCGCGAGATGGGCGCCAGAATTGCGCATGGTTTTAAGTGAGCGCGAGCTGAGCGCCAAGTGGGCGCCAGCTCGGCGGGTAGTGAAATAAAAGGGCGCCTACTTCCTAAGTGAGCGCCAAGTGGGCGGCTACTCACTGCGATTTTCAACTCTCTGTTATCTCGGGATATCCATCTCTGGCCGATCCTTTTCGGCCCGTAATTGTTCCATTAGTCTCCTAATATGCCCAGAACACTTCCCAACTAGTTTTGGATTTAATCTAAACACATTTTGTGAAGATCAAACCTCCTTGCAAACCTGCAAGTCCGAACACCCGAACTCTAACAGAACATACAAGGAAGGGAACTGGGGGCTTTATGGGATACAAGAGAGAAGGAGAACTCATGGGGGAACATGCTCCCCCTTCGAATCAATCAAACCAGACAAAAAACATGCTGAGATGGAAAACATGCTCAATTCCTACATGTTAAAACAATAACAGAGAGAGAATCACCTTGGTTCCAAACCTTTGTAGGGCAGGCCGGAGGGTTCCCTGGAGCTCACGAGGTGCTGCCGGAGCCTCCTTCTTCTCACACCAAGAGCACGACCTCCTTCGGATTCGTCGAGGAAGGAGAGGAATGGAGAGGCCAAGTGACTGGTTTCTTTGGGGAAGATGGTAGCCCAGACTACCTTCGAATGCCGAGGAACAACAGACCCTCCAATGCCCAACCCCGAAGATCCCAAACCAAAAATCCGACCAACCTCCGTTAATGAAGGAGGTTGCTGTATTTATAGAAGAGGGTGGGGTCTCCGCCGACTTCGGCGCCCAGCTCGCGCCCACTTGCTGTCGCGGGGCGCGAGCGACAAAATGATTAAAACATTAAATGCTGCCGCGGGTTTGTTTAAAAAATCCGAAAATTAAGATATAGTCCCTGGGATATTTAGGTTTAATATTATTTTATTCAGATATTTTCAGATTGGTCCCTGGGATATTTTGAATGTTTGGATATTTACGGATTTGATCCCCGAGATATTTTCCTGTGCAACTCGCCACGTGTGCAGCTTTTTGCCACGTGCGCAGTTTGCCGGTTTTGCTGCTCGGGAATTTTGTCAGCTCATATTTTCTTCATCCGGGCTCCGATCCGGGCAAACTCAGTTGCGTTAGAATCGTATCGGAGCCCTCTATCCAATGGCATGGGGGTAAGCATCTGGATCGGATTTTAGCAGAAAGTCAACTTTTGGCTTGCCCAAGTTTGACTGCCCGCAGAACCTTCATCCGGACTCCAATTCCTGCAAACTCAGTTGCGCTGGAATCGTGTCGGGATCCTCTATCCAATGATATAAAGCAAGGCCTCTGGATCGGATTTTGGCAGAAAGTCAACTTTTGGCTTCGCCCAAGTTTGACCACCCGCAAAACCTTCATCCGGACTCCGATTCCTGCAAACTCAGTTGCGTTGGAATCGTGTCGAGATTCTCTATCCAATGATATAAAGCAAGGTGGCCAAATATCACTTAATCAAAAAGTCAACTTTTTGTCCCCTCGGGGTTTGACTTTCTGCCAGGGTTTTGAGCTGTTTTGCTGTCTTTTAGCACATTTTTTTTTCTTATTTTCTTTTCTTTTCTTTTTTTTCTTTTTTTGGTTTGATCAAAATTTGGGTGCTTACAGTTAATATTTAATACATAATTAATATTTAGTCACAAATTGAGTTAGAAATTAATAATTAAGGAAACCCCTAAATTAGACCATGAATTATACATTTTCTATATAAAAGAGATCTTTAGTGAATAATTAGATGTAATAACACTTACATTAAGATGTTTGGAAGTGGTTTCTCATGTGTTGGTTAAGTCGAAGTTGGTTACACTGTTAAAGTATTTAACATAAGGCATACTTAAGTAAGGCAGTTAGCCTATGGTATTTAAATAACCATGATATTGTATTATTATATTTGGGGTAGTGGATTGCCGTTCGCCCTAGCTATTGAGAGCCGGGGGTAGTGAACCTGCATCCGCCACAGACATGGATTCTGGGGGTTGAGGACGGCAGTTCACCCTAGCTCATAAGGGGCTGGGGGTTGTGAACTTACATCCTCCTCGGAATGTGCCATAGAAACCCGAAAAGTCAACTAGATGGTCTCAATGAGATCACTAACTCGATGGCCTAATAGAGATCACTAACTCGATGGTCTGAAGAGATCACTAACTTGCTATGGTTGAACTCGGTTGTACTTGCCAGCTCATGCATGTCTCATGCTTGAGTGATCCGCTTGGGAAGAGCGATCCTAGCTAGATCTTTCCCTGTAAGTCGTGAAGGGGCGAATTGGACAAGTGAATTAAATCATTGTTATTACATGAGATTTTGCTGAGATCGTGGTTTGGATTAATCTGATTTTATCTGATTTATGATTCCACAGAATTCAAAGTAATGTTATTACATGATATTGATATGGTTTTAGCATGAGTTGACAGAGTTTGATTGTATATTACATTATCATGCTACTTTAATGTTTGAAACTGCATAAAATGTTCTTATCATGCATTATGCTGCTTACTGGGATGTTAGTCTCACGCGTTTTGTTTTAACGGTTTTGTTTTCAGATAGACCTGCAAAGCGAGCACAAACTGGGATAGGCAGAAATAACGAACATGATGACGACTACCACCCTGAGGATTATTATTATCCTGGATAGGGTTGGGCAGTATATTTTTTTTTAGTCATCTATTTTTGGATCTTGTATAAATTATAAATGAGAAAAAGAGAAAGAGAGTGAAAACCTTAGTGAACTTTATTTTAAATCTGTAGATGTTGGATGGTTTAGTTTTGGAATGATGTATATTGTCTATATGTTTTTCTTGTGTTTATCAGGTATTGGGGCTTAGCCCATTCTTGTAAATACAGGCATTATATAACCGTTTTTTTGAAAATTTTAGGATTTGAATATACCTGTTTTGGTTAGTTTTTAAAACTTAGGAATGCGTTTCTAGGACCTCACTTGATGTCAAGGAACCGGCATATACCTTTAATGAACATGTTCGGGTCCGGGACGTCATACTATAAATACAGGATCTCTCCTCTAGCAAATAGCTGAAAATTGAAGCTTGAAAAGCTCCTGGAGAAGAAGGGAACTCCTGCCTCTCTACTCTCTTAAACTACCAAGGTGCGTCTCTGCTCTTCTCCTTTTTTTTTTCTTTTTAATCTTAGAGTAATCTCTCCTTCTACCTTTCTATAATGTAAAGACCTGGATGTGGTTGTAGCCCCAAACCACTCTCTAAGTACCTTATGGACCCTCTCTAGCCGTAAAACGTGAAGAGAGAGCTAGAGGAAATGAGAGTAGAAATGGATCCTAAAGTTAGAACCCTTTCTATGATGATACTCTTGCATGCTCTTGATATTTTTTGTGCTTATTATTCCGTGTGATCTTGCTTCAAATCTGGAGAAATCGCATGGACTTATGCTCTCTATAGCATTAAATCCCCATTTTCTCCTAAAATTTTGATTTCTCACACAACTACACATACATCACTGGATTTCTGGTTAATATAGGTATAGATCTTAGATTACCATGTTCAATATGGTAGACCTGAGATCAGAAACGTTAGAATAATCTCCCAGGGTTTTGTGAATTGGCTTTAAATGGTTTTAATCTTCTAGAGAGGACCTTATGGTCCAATCTCTTCTATTTGAATGTTTTCCATCAACTTAAGTAGATTTGGCTTTCCCTCTCCAATTAATTAGAGATTTAATCCAGATCTGTACCCTAAATGATTCTGAGTTTATTTTTCAATGTATTTCAAGTGATTTCAATTCATATCACATAACCACTCGTTGTTTTTATAGTTTTTTAATGGCAGATTTCAGCAAATGTGTCTTCTTTGATTTTTATCGGATCCGAGTGAAATTTCTACTGCGTCTTAACTTTACTTAAGCATTCAAATGGCTGTGGTTTTAGTCTATTTAAGTTTGGATTGGAAGACTTATGATTGGTTTTTTCAAGGCTTTAATGATTTAACCTTAAGTTGATTTTCTAAGATTGACTTTAAGCTTATTTTTCTTTGAGTTTATTTTGATTTTCTTATTCGATCATGAAGCTCTAGTAATGGTATATCCATATAGAGAGTCCAAAAGCAATTGAACCACTCATATGGAAAAACCATAGATATGTTTATCTTTTTATAAGTATTTTTTATTGATTTTTTCTTGCAAGCAATTCTTTAAAGCATGAGTGATATTTGGCAACCACCTTGTGTGGATGAGTAGTGGTGCCTAACATCTTCCCCTATTCATAAATTAATCCCCTTACCCGATCTCTGGACAAGACCATAAATTGGAGCTACTTAGCTCTATTTTGTTCTTTTTATGATTACTTTGGTGTCCATTCACACTTTAAATTGAATGGTGGCGACTCTAGTATTTAGTGAACCCCGTGTGATGATTAGGAAGTCACTTAGGTGATTTTCCATGTCTCACACTATGGAGATAAAATCCCTTCATACTATTGTTGGGATAAAATTACTCTTCCTTGAAAGCAAGGAGGCTTGGGCATTCGTAGGCCCAATGTAATGAACAAAGCTTTTATTTTGAAACACGCCTGGAGATTAGCTTCTAAGTCAGGTGGTTTGTGGGTGTCAATCATGAAAACCCGTTATTATCCCCATTCTGATTTTGGGAAAAGTAAGGTTCATTTTAGGGACTCATATGTATGGAAACAACTCCATAAGTTAATCCCCTGGCTTCAAAAAGGTTGTGCTTGGCTCTTGGCTAATGGGAGGGAGGTCAATATTCTTGCTGATACCTGTGTGGCTGGTAAGACACTTCAAATTTCTATTACAAAAAATGCAGCAGATTTTAACCTTTCTACAGTTAGTGAGCTTCGTCAAGCAGATAATTCAGATTGGAACATGCCTTTACTTCACCATTTTTGGGATGAAGAGATGGTGAACTTAATTCTTGCAACCCATGTCAATCCACAGCTCACTAAAGAAAAGCTAATCTGGACATCGACCACATCAGGGGAATTCTCTGTCTCGTATGCATATCACCTTTTACTTTTCTCAAAGTATTCCATTCAAACACCCAAATGGTATTTAATTTGGAAATTGTATTGTCCTGCCAGAATTCGGCTGTTTCTGTGGAAGTGTATTCAAGAAGGGCTTCCTACTGCTGAGGTTCTACATCAGAGAATAGGTCTCTGGGATTCGACTTGTAAGCTCTGTGGGGAACATGTCGAGACCTTATTACATTTGTGGCTCCTCTGTCCCTTCAGCCGAGCAGTGTGGTTCCGATGTATTGGCGGCTCTACTCAACAATATGGCCGTCAAGACAATTTCTGCACTTGGTTTGTTAACCCTCTCTCTATTCATCTACCACATTCCTCTTTTGATCGATTGGAATTTCTTAGTACTGTTGCTTGTTTTGGATGGGCCATATGGAAGATACGCAATGGAGTCTTATTTGAAGGTAAACTTCCCAGTGTGGAACATGCAAGTCGACTGTTTTATAAGTACATATTATCAAGATGTGCAGGTGCTTAAAAATTCACATCTCTACTTCAAGGCCAACAATCACAACTGGAACATCAGCCACCTACGAAAAAGGAGCGACACCTGCAGGTGATCTGGAGTGTCCCTACTACCCCTTATATTAAACTAAATATTGATGGAGCTTTTCGATCCTCTTCTTTGAAGGCAAGCGCTGGTGGTATTTGGTGGTATTTGCCGAGATGTTCAAGGTCATTTTCTTGGGGCTTTTTCCTTAACGGCCTGGGTACACTCCGCCCTAGAGGCTGAGGCCACTGCAGCATTGGAGGGCCTTCGATTAGCTAAAGCTTTGGGTCATGAATGTGCCATCCTTGCGATTGCCTTTCTCTCATTCAACTTCTTTTGAAGCCTTCCCAAGAGCGTCCCTGGCGAATCAATGAACTACTGGCTGGGATTAGGAACCTATGTTCTTCCTTCTTCAATGTTCAATTCTTGCATGTTTTCAGGGAATCCAATCAAGTCGCCGACCTATTAGCTAATTTTGCCATAGACCACTATGCTTGTACCTAGATCCGAAAACCTCCACATTTTCTTAGCCGCCTTTTATTAGATGATATTCGAGGTCGAGTTCATGTAAGACGTTAAACATGAATGAAGACTTTTTGTGTTTTCCATCAAAAAAAAATGTCTTTCCTTGATATTTTCCCTAAGATTTATAAGCATTTTGTGGAGCCCAAGCATTCATGCTAATCTAAGCATTCTGTAGGGAGAAATTGGGTTTTAGAGCTTTTTCAAAATAATCAAGATTCAATCACCCAATTCTTTGTAATTAAAAATTAGTAATACTTTTTAAAAATTACCCTCAACAAACTCGTAAAAAATTTTGTTTGTTTTCTTGTTTTAATGAGGTTAAGAAGTTTTTTTAGGACATTTTGGAAGAAGTCCTCAGTGAATGTGAACAGTAAAAGACATTTTATTCTTAATTATATTTTAAAAAAGTATTATTAATTTTCAATTACCAAAAATTAGGTGACTGGATCAAGGTTATTTCTAAAAGCATCACTAAAAACCAAATTTCCGTTGTGTAACTCCCCTGGCATGCTTAAGAGTATCACCTAGACATTCCGATTTCCTCTAGAAATGTCGAAAGACTCCTATTGTCCTGCTTAATAACCACACTTGCTTAACCATTTAAAAGTCGTTTAATTAATCGTACATGTGTAGTACACGTGCAATACTGCATGGGCTACACCCTAGTTGGTACCAATGGTAAAGATTCTTCGTTACCAAAAAAAAAAAAAAACAGAGGAGACTCTTTGTTGTCAGTGGTCCTTGAACTTAGGCCTCCGTATGGTGAGCTTTTTTGATTCTTTTTTTTTTTTTGGTGGGAAAAGAAACATATATTAAGGCCTGAGAAAGGAAATGTTCTAGGCATCAGCCCGAAGTAACAAGGAAATAAAAGCAGGGGGAGATGTAATCCAAGTACACGAAAAGTTATCAATGGCGAAGTTGGCCAAGAGATCGGCCACTTGATTGCCTTTCCGACATCTATGAGTGAATACAACAGCTTGAAACTCTCTGCATATCATCTTTATCTCTGTAAGGGTAGCCAAAATACGCCAAGGAAAGGTTACATTACATCTGGACAGCAGTTGGATAATGGTGAGGGAATCTCCTTCCAGGATCACATGAGTAGCACCCAGAGCCCTGCCCATCTTAATACTTTCAAGTGCACTCAACGCCTCTGATTGAAGTGATGAATCATCTTGAACTATTGAAGAGAAACCGGCCAAGAACCTACCCAATTGGTCACAACATACACCCCCAATAGCCGATTTGCATTCAGACCTTCTCCAGGCACCATCGAAATTGATTTTTACAAAAGGAGAAGCCGGCGCTTGCCATTGGATCAAATGTGGAGTTCTGTGATTTTCAGTAGCAGTCGATGTATTTTTTATCAGCTCTATCTCCTCATGGCAACGTCTAAATGCACTGCACGCTTGCTCCACACTAGGAACCAGCCCCTTAAACATAACCTCATTCTGAGTTTTCCAAATTGTCCATCCTATAGCCGCCACCTCTGCAAGAAAATCAGAAAAGTGCACGTCAAAGGGGAATGTTTGTATTGTGGCAAAGTGATTTAACCATTCGAAGAAAGATTGTTGAGGGCCCCTGCTCTATGCATAGCCACCAATAGATCTGAACCAAACCGCTCTAGAAAATGGGCATTGTAACCACAAATGTTCCAAGGTTTCCGGGTGTTCCCTGCAGAGATAACAGTTAGTAGCCATCCGACCAATTCTTGAATTCAGCAATGAGCCTGTAGGGAGACCACCATTTAGGCATTTCCATAGGAAGATTTTAATTTGGCCAGGGCATTTGAGATGCCATGGCTTTAGCCAAAGGGGATTGGATGGAGGCAAACTATCTGCAATCATCATTCTGTAGGCTGAAGCTACAGAAAACTTACCGCTTGAAGTACCTTGCCACTACGGGGTGTCTCTCAATAAGGATGGACAAACCTGAGTAGCTATAATCTTACTCATAGTCTCTTCATGCCAGAATTTATTCAAAATGCTCAAATTCCAAGATTGGGTAGATGGCTGTAGCAATTGATCTACGGTTGCAAGGGTGAAGGAGTTCTGATTCTGATGAACAGTAAAAGGCTGTGTAATGCCTTGGGCCCAATTGTCCTGCAAGATGCTAACCTCACTACCATTTGCCAAGGTCCATATACTGCCTTTCCGAATCCAATCTGCCATGTGACGCAATTGGCACCAACCGAAGGAGTGATTGTGGCTGAAGCTGGCTTGGAGAAGGTTGTGTGAGGAAAGTAAGTATCCTTGATTAAGGTAGCCCAGTAGCCTCCACCATCTTTTGCTAACTGCCATGCGGCTTTCATAATCATAGCTTTATTCATGATGTCCATGCGCTTGACATTCAAACCTCTATTTCTCCCAGGGGAGGTAATCCTACTCCAGCACACTGTGTGCATTGCCCGACTGTCATCCTTATTTTTTTTCCAGAAAAAACCTCGAGTCATACCATCAATCTTACTTACAGTGTCCTAAGGGAGTAAGAGCAGTTCATGTAATGCAGTGGTTGGGACGAAAGGACAGAATTAATCAAAACAATTTTACCCATTTGGTTCAATAGAAGAGATTTCCACCTAGCCAAGTGAGCCGATATCTTGTTGAGCAGCTCCTCACAGTCTTTAGCCTTAGGTCTTCTTGCCAAGATCGGTAAGCCAAGGTATTTATCCAATCGTTTTTTGCCTTGAATCCCCAACATTGAACAGATCCTCGCTCTTCTTTGAGTGGTTGTATTGCTACTGAAAAATAAGGCCGATTTGTCTTTGTTAATGACCTGACCGGATTCAATGTAGCAATACATTAGATGATTGTATTGCTACTGAACAATCATTTGGTTGTGTTGCTACTGAACAGTCTTTAGCAATATACTCAAAGCGTGTGCCTCGCGCTCAAAAGTGTGGCCATAAATAAATACATCATCAGCATACATTAGATGATTCAAGGACATCCCACCCTTTCTCAAAGTAATACCCTGAAATCTCCCATCAGATTGAGCACGACAAATAGCAAGAGATAAAACTTGTTGAGCACGACAAATAGCAAGAGATAAAACTTGTTGGCATAAAATAAATAGATAGGGGGAGAGGGGATCTCCTTGTCTGACCCCACACAAAGCAAGGAAATTCCCCACAGGCGTACCATTCAGTAAAACACTATATGTCACAGATGTAACACATTCCATTATCAAGGCAACCACAGCCGAATTGAAACCATGAGCATACAATGTAGATGTAGACACCTGATTTTTGCACCCCTAAAATAGCAAAAAATGAAAAGTCAAACTTTCAGTCAAACCCTGAGGGGGTCAAAAAATTGACTTTTTGATTCAAGTAAATTTGGCCATCAAACTTCATCTCATTGAAAAGAGCATTTCGACACGATTCTAACGCAATCGAATTTGCTGGAATCGGAGTCCAGATGGAAAAAATATGAGCTGGTCAAACTTTTGGGGAGCAAAAAGTTGATTTTTTGCTCGACCCCAATTCAGCTGCCAAACTTGACCCCAGTGGACAGGTGGTTCCGAGCCAATTCCAACGACACTAAGTTTGTTGAAATCGGACACCGGGTGAAGAAATTATGAGCAGTTGAAGTTTCAGAAAAACTGCCCATGTGGCAAAAAGGGCAGCAAAGATGGAATAAACCAATAAAATAAATAAGATAAATGTGAGAATCTCGCTTTTTTAATAAAATAATCAAAAAATCGGATAAGAATCTTGCAAAAAACCAAATTGAATAAAGGTTTGAAATCCAAACATTTTAAAAACGTGCTGGACCGTATTTGAATTACGGGCAGGGCATGCCCGTATTTCAAATACGGGCAAGATTCTCTAAGCAGACACGCGTCGCTGTACGGCGGGACACGCGTCCCGTACGGCCGAATCTGCGATAATTGCAAATATTCGTTTTTCGCCCGTACTTGAATTACGGGCAAGGCACGCCCGTACTTGAAGTACGAGCAAGGCATGCCCGTACTTCAAATACGGGCACGGAAATTTTGCCTATAAATAGAGAGGCCACCCCCCCTCATTAGAAAACAAGCCAAGCTTCCAGGCCTCCACTCTCTCTCCTGGTACACACCACGGCCAAACCATGCCAAATTGCTGCCACCCTCAACCCCAAAACATCATAATACCCAAAGTACCCTTATAGGCCTAAAACTCCTCATCCTTTGCCTCCATGCATGAGCTACCCTCTCCACCTCTTTCCATTTCATTCTCATAAAATTGGGAGGACGCGGAAGCGCTGCCGGAATCAATAGAGAAGCATTACATCACCAAATCCAAGGAGTACTAGTGGGGTAACCTTTATATTAACTTATGTTTAATATATGGATCATTTCATTTAAGTGTTTTTCTATTACTATGCTACTGACCCATTGGCTCCAATGTTTGTTGAAGAACCATTCCATGCAAATAAGCATTGTCTTACGGAGTGAAAAGGAGATGGAACCATAAAACTAATAAAAGAAGAAAAAACCTTGGTTAATTGGTTGAGCTTATAAGTGTAAGAGGTATCCGTCCTCTTTAATTTTTCTATGTAATCCCATATCCATTACCCTTTCTTTTACCCCATGATCAGAAGATTACATGGTCCAAGAAATGGAATTTACTTCCATTATCAAGCACCAACAAAAGGGAATTTGAAGATGGTGAATGAGGCAAGTATGCTATGAACAGAAAGCACTGGAATCACTACAGAAGCCATTGGAGGTCCCAAGAAGGCCACGGAACAGATCCTGAAAAGAATCAGTTGCAAAAGTGCAAAACAGGTTGCACCCGTAAACTCAGGCCGGTCCAGCCTGGACCGTGTCTGATTTACGGATCAGGGGAGACCGTGATTCATTCACGGTCAGGCTGGACCGTAGAGAGAGCACGGGCAATTGTAAAATAATGTAAAAATTGTAATTCCTTGGTTCGGTTGGACCTAATCCGGTCTAAGCCGACTTGAACCATCCCCTTAAACCATTTGGGCCACCTTAAGTCCATTTTTGGACTTTGGGCCCATACGGGCCCACCAAGACCCCTTTTTGGCCCACTTGTGGGGCCCATCTCAGACCGGCCCATACCAGGCCTGTTTTCAGTAAACAGGCCCATGCCCTTTGACCCTTGGCTAATGGGCCCATTCTAAGCCCACTAAGCCCAAACTAAAATTGTAAATATATAAAACTTAATAAAATAACCAAACGGGTTACCCAATAACCCAACTGGGCCCAAGGCCCAACCCTGGCAACCCACGGGTCTTCCAATGGGACCCGGGTCCGACCCACTTCATATAAATAAGAAAGATAAAATCAAAGTAAAAGGGACCCACACCTTCAGAGGGCCCCGCCAGACTCAACAAGGTAGCATGCTGGTATAGGAAGGGTGAACTTGACTCAAAAAACCAGGGAGACCCGAGGGACCCGTCAAACCAACGGGGCGGGCCGGGGTGTCTTAGGGCTTCCCCGGACGTAACCGAGGACTTAGCTAGATCTCTAATAAGCCGCAAACCAGACTTAGACCCGGATAGGGCAAAACCGTGTCTGCCTGCACTCTCAGGCAGTGGTGACTCCGAATGTCCCGTGGCACGCACCGAAGGTGCTCCCGGTGTGCGATCTAGGATCCCGGTTTTAGGTGCGCACAGTAGACTAAAGAAAAGACTAGCTTAATCTATCATATGCCTAAGAGAAATCTAATTTAAGCGCGAACATACCTTTATCTGCACTTGAAGCCGTCTTACCTTTTGGTTTTGTTTTTCTTTTCCGCTTCTTCTTAAACCGGTGAAACACCTCATGATTAATGAGGATGTTGTCCCGGATTGATCGGTTAGGCACAAAAGCAGATTGGTGTGGAGATATAACATCAGACAGGAGGGGCCTAATTCTGTTGACCAGAATTTTTGAGATAACTTTGTACAAGAAATTACATAAACTGATAGGCCTATATTCTTTTAAAGTACGAGGATGAGGTGTCTTTGGAATAAGAGAGATGTAAGTGTGATTCACCTTTTGAGGAAGAGTGGCAGACCTGAAAAATTCTTGAACAACTTGAATAACCTCGAAATTAACGATCTCCCAATAAGTTTTGTAGAATATTCCCTGGTACCCATCAGGACCAGGAGATTTAAGGTGACCAAGCATTTGGATAGCCTTCCATATTTCAGATGGGGGTGGAATGTGGGCTATCAAAGCATTTTGAGCTGCAGTAATTTTCCGTGGTATTAAACCTTTGAGTTCCATCATGTTCCATTGGGGCTGGTATTGATAAATTTTTTGAAAATAAGACTTGACCATTTGCTCCAATTGCTGCCTGCCTTCTATCTCCTTCCCGTCCTCATCACAAGATGAAATTCCTCTGATGCCAGATCATGGTAGTGCGGTGAAAAAACCCTGTATTTCTATCGCCTTCCTTTAACCATTGGATCCGTGATTTTTGTGCCCATAAACTTTCCTGCTGTCTCAAGAGTTTAGCATATTCTCTTTGAAGTTCCCGCTCTTCCGTGCAGAGTATAGTGGAATTGGATAGAGCCAATTCATCTTGTAATTCTGCAATTCTTGCCCGGATCTGATCTTTCTTGGTGTGAATGTTCCCGACCACGTCCTTGTTCCAGCGTTTCAATGCTCCTTGCAGAGATGCAAGCTTCTGCTAAATGGGAATGTGACTGCCTTGAGTAGGAATATGCTGCCATGAATCAGCAATTACCTGAGCACATGATTCTTCCTGGATCCAGAAGGCTTTGAACCTAAACGGACATGATCCCTTTTTTCTATCGAACAGCATGTTGATGACAATAGGACAGTGATCCAATGTGATTATCAGCTGAGAGAAGGCAATTGGGTGAGGAAAGAATTCAAAGAGATCTGTGGAAGCGAACACCCTGTCTAACTTTTCCAATATTTTTCTAAATCCCTATTGCCTGTTGGTCCATGTAAACTGGGGTCCGTGCATGGGAATCTCAGTCAGATAGCAGCCGTTGATTAATTGTTTGAAGTTGTGTACTTGACGCGGGATGAGCGGCGACCCACCTCGCTTTTCAGTCTGACGTAGCATGGTGTTGAAGTCGCCCACCAGCATCCATGGCGCATCAAAATGCGATGCCATCCGACTAATTTCCCCCCATTGCAACTCCTGGGTAATGATGTTAGAGCTTGCATGAATGAACATAATGAACCAAGTTTGGCCCTTACGGCTAACCTGAAACAAAACCACCCATTCATTAGAAGAAAAGATGGAAATACAAAAGTTGGAATTCCACAGGAGGATAATGCCTTCCCTACGGAATTCCGATTGAACCACAAACTTGTTCGCAAAATTTAAGTTCCTAGCTACTTTACCAGCTAGAGCATTCTTGGCAAAAGTCTCAGATAACATAACAAGATCAGGGGAGTGAGCCAAAACTTGGTCCTTCAAGTGCTGTTGCGTCACGGATTTACCAAGTCCGTGGCAATTCCAAAAAATGAATTTCATAAGGGAAATTAGTGGTCCTGAGGAGGACGGGAAGATGTGGAAGATGATGAGGAGAAAGTATGGGAGGATGATTGCACAAAGTGCAAGACAGAGGTTGAAATGTCGACAATCTTCCGCTTCTTAGATTGCTGCGAGTCTTCCAAGGATGAAGAGTGAACCGTAGCATCCTCCTTGATAACAATAGGCTTGATGGACAAAGCTTTTCGATGGTGCCTTGCAGGCTTGCTTGGTGAAGGAGCGTGTTTCTTGCTATTTTCCTACAAGACGAGATATGGAGAGGCAGCCAGATGGACAGAGTCCCAGGCCATTCTGTCTTGATAGAGCTTGTTGAAAAAATTGGAGAACAGGAGGTTAAAACCCGACCCATGCGACTCACCCATCTGGTTACTGGTTGCTGAAAATGAGAAAGGCCTGTGAGAAGCG